>QUSF01000015.1:6293719-6341157 GCA_003676055.1 Chloebia gouldiae
ACCGGGGATGCCGCAGCCGGCAGGACCGGGGATGCCGCAGCCGGCAGTGGTGGGGATGCTGCAGCCGGCAGGACCGGGGATGCCGGTCCCCACGGTGTGCGTGCTCAGGACTGGCCTGGACGTCAGCGGGGAGGGGAGGGGGAGCCCGGGCCGGCTCCGGCGCCGTTGCTGAGGCAGCAGCAGCCGCGGCAGCATCCCCGAGAGCCGGGCTGGCAAACTCCTCCTCCCTCCCGCTCTCATCCCCGCTCTCCCCGCTTCCTTTGCAAAGATGGCAACCGAGGGGCTGCACGAGAACGAGACCCTGGCGTCGCTGAAGAGCGAGGCCGAGAGCCTGAAGGGCAAGCTGGAGGAGGAGCGGGCCAAGCTGCACGACGTGGAGCGTGAGTGGGGCCGGGCAAGGGCGGCGGGGCCGGGCCGGGAGCGGGGCCGGGAGCGGCGGCGCTGCCTCGGGCCCTGCGGGCGGGCAGGCCGTGCCCCGGGCCGGGCAGGTCCCGCCGTGCCCCGGGCCGGGCAGAGCTCGCCGTGCCCCGGGCCGGGCAGAGCTCGCCGTGCCCCGGGCCGGGCAGGTCCCGCCGTGTCGCGGCTCCCGGGTGCCGGGCAGGGCCCTGGGGCCGGGCGCGGCCCCGCAGCATCCCCGGCCCCGCAGCATCCCCGGCCCCGCGGCGCTCCGGCCCGGCGGGGACGCTGAAATCCTCTCGGTACCGCCCGGCATCCGCCCGCAGCGCTTGGGCGGAGTGTCAGCGGCCGGGTGAACCCCAGCCGGGTGGAAGTTGATGGTAATTCGCTTTAATGAGGCCGGGATTTCACCCGAGGTGTGGAAGGGCTTAAAAAGAAGCATTGTTTCCAAAAACGGCTCCTCTGCCCCCCTTCTGCCAGGGAAACAAGTTGCAGGGATGCAGTGCTGATTCAGAGGTGCGGGTGAGTCAGTGCTGGAGCTGTCAGTGTGTAAATCACCGTTATCAGCTGCAGCTTCAGGATGCAGGGATAACCCAACAGAATTGCGATGGACAGACCTCAGCCCGGACCTCCCCCTGTCCCCTTCCTCCTTCAGGAAAAAGATGCTCACCTTACCTTCATGGAGCTTTTCAAATAGGTGCTCACAAGTTCTGAGATACAAAAAAATCTTTCTATTATCATTATTTCATTTTATAATTACAGTGATACATTGCAGGGTTGTTTGGTGTTTTTTTTGTTTTGGTTTTTTTTTTTTTTTTTAGAAAAAGATGTAAGTTACTGTTTCTGTCTGAAATCATGTAGCTCACTCTATTAGAAATATTAGTGGGTCATTAAAACTTTTCTTTCAGATGCCTTAAGCACTGAAAAGGAACTGAGCTTCTATCCAGTGACTTAGTTCTTAGTGTTTTGTAATAATGAGGGACTGAAAACCACTTGATTTTCAGGTTAGGAAGGATTGCAATAAAATATATATATTCTGCAATAAATAGAACATTTTTTTGTCTAAGTTAGACAATTATGTTATATGAATGAACATTCATATTAATCAAAATAGTTAAACAGAGACATCCTCATTACAGAAACATTACCATAAATCACCATATTCCCATAGTACCATTTCTGTATCAGAAGTGGCAGGGTCTTTGGTTAACAGACCTCTTAAGCATATTCTTAAACCCATTTTTGCTCACAAAATTTTACCTATGATTACAATGGTACTGTAACTGTGTGTGCCATTGATAGTGATGGGATATTCTTTGTCATATATAAAATCAGTTAATTTCCATTGGAAAGCTGTGTTTGCAAAGCCTTTACAGCATTTCTAAGACAAAATTATTATGCTGCTGTAGAACAATTCTCCCTTATGATATTTTATATAATTGATTCTGTATCAGAGCTTTTTTACACTTAAATTATTTCCAAGTACTATTTCTGCAGCATTTGTAAGTTTCAGAATAAGGCATCATTTCTGATTTTTGCTTGATTGGTTTGGGTTTTTTTTCCCTTAATATAAAATTGTATCTTTTGCATTTTTTTTGCTTGGATCATGATTTCCCCTCTGTGGTTCCCAAAACAAATAGCTGCCTGAAATAGGATTGCCCTTATTTATAAGTTCAATTGGTTCTGAACAGCAGCTCCCAAAAATGTGCTTAGAAAAAGGAAATGCCAAACATGCATTTGATTTGCAATCTTATAGTTTTCAGGAGTCTATTCAAGAGCTTAAAATTTTAGGTGTAGACAAAAGTTTGTTCTGTTTTTGCAATCCATGAATTTTTAAGGTCAGAGAGACCATTAGACTCAACACTGAAAATATCAAAGACCCAAGAGTATCTGCATCAATTCCACACCTCCTGTCCAGGTCAAACAATATTTTTAAGAAAAATAGGCAGTTTTATCGGGACTCAAGCTGTTTACTGGCTTTAGTAATATAGTAAATAATATTTGTCTGATTTTCGACTATCTTTGAACAATGTCGGTGAATGGTTAAAAATAACTCTCTGACTGTCAAACCTGTGCTAGGCAGGAGCAGGATTGTTATGGCTGTGGTTGGAGATAAGCATCCTCAGAGAATCAGTGAAGCTAAACCAGACAATTTCATACAATCTCAGCTGCACTGACATAATGGGAACAGTTTGTCCAGTGTCTGTGAAAGGTTTGTTTTTTTCAGATATATTCTGGACACAAGCATCTTTCCAGCTGCCATAATAACCTCCTGTCCTGTGTTTTCATATATTTTGATGGAATCATTTGGCAGGTTTCTCTGGGCAGTAGGAGTGGTAATGTATCTTTTCCTCAGTGGGTTTATATAGTACTTTCTCAGAAACTTGCTTCTGTCTTAGGGACAGATGGTGAGGAATGGTGGACAGTGCTTGTCCCCTGGCTCAGGGAGACTGATTGAGCAGAGATTCCAGCTGAGAGCATTATTCTGGCACAGCCTGTGGGGCTGGTGGCTTTGAAAGACAACTCTTGAAGAGGCAATCCACTAGAAATCAGTTTCTGCCTTGGGCAGAAATTGCTTTACTGAGCCTGTGCCAAGAAATTATCTGTAAGTTCAGGATGTGGCTCTGTCACTGTCACAGCCCTTCCCAGCCCATGAGCTTTCTTGCAGCCCCAGAAAAGTGATGAAGAGTGAAGTAGCAAGGCAGCTCCAAAGCACCACCTGCCATGGGGTGAACTCAGTCTCCAGCAGGGCAGTGAAAAGCTCAAAATTTCCTCTTCCAGCTTATTAAAGCATGTGAGCTTCTCCATTTATTTCAGAAGGTTTGAGCCAGGCATTGACCCCACAACCAGCAGCAGCTGGATCATCTTAGGTTTTGGTGTGGACAGCCACACAACACAGGAAGGGCTGGATCCTATCAGCTCTCCTCTAGACAGAGTAAATTTTAACTCTGGTGCCAGAGTCTCCAACCTCAGGATCTCTGCTGAGGGACTTGAAGTGAGTCTCACCCTCCCTGTGTGTGAAGAGCTGCCCCTGGGTGCTGAGATACATCATAGCCCTACCCTGTATCCAGTTCCACCTGGATGAACATGCTGGAGCAGGGCAAATAGGTTTCCTCAGATGTCACTTTCTCCCACACATTTACAGGTGACCCCAGCTTGAGGCATCAGGGTTATATGAGATACCTTTCAGTTGTGTCAGCTGCATGAATTTTATGTCAAAGTCAGTTTGCACAAACAGAAATGTAAATTTGTTGGGTTTTAAAGAACTTCAGCTGAAAGTACTGCTGTTAAATGAGGTATGAAAGAACTGACTTCTCCACTAGAGGATGCTGCTCAGGAAAGTTGCTTGCCTTCCCTCTGTTTCCCTCTTTTGTAGAAGGGACATGCCACTAATGTCCATTCATCCCTTGATGTCCATAGTTATTGTTGAAAGGTTGGGTCTTACATGACTCTTACAGCAAATGTCCAGCTTCCTGCTCACTCAGAGCTGTGTCCTGGCCCTTCTGCTCCTGGCCACCAGAAGGGATGGCACAGCAGAGTCACCAGTGCCAGTGGCCAGTACCTGTACTCACTGTACCACCACAGTGCTGCAGCTGGGAGTCTCACCTGCAGAACACCTGACTGTCCATCTGCAGGCCTGAACATTTCCCAGTAAAGGGGGGCAAAGGGGTAATCTGTTTTCCAGTTATATTTGGGTGGGATGGTCTGCAAGAGCTTCAGCTGCTACATCCCTGGAATTCAACCCTGAGTGAATTCATCCTTGTCTTTATCTGGTGAATATGTTCCTGTGCCGCCCACCTTGGTGTTAGCCACCTGCCAGCTCTGAAGCAGAGCTCACTGCAGAATGGATTCAAACTCCATGGATGAATCCCTCCAGGGCATTACTCATAAACAGATATTTGCCAGGGCACAGCTTTGATGAAGGGCTCTCTAACCACCAGCTGTTTGCAGTTCATCAGGTGGCAGAGCGTGTGGAGGCACTGGGACAGTTTGTGATGAAGACCAGGAGGACTCTGAAGGGCCATGGAAACAAAGTTCTCTGTATGGACTGGTGCAAAGACAAGAGAAGAATTGTGAGCTCTTCCCAGGTATGCTGTTGAGCACTATACAAATCTTGCTGTGCTGTGTGCCACTCCTATCAGCTGGTAGCTGGGATTACTGTAAATGTTTTCAAGATGCCCTGAAAGAAGTTCATTGGTAATGTATTTGTTCAGAGAGTGTAAATCTAACCTTTGAATCATTGGTACACCTCTTGTAGCTAATACCCTAAATATGTCTTGTCCAGTCATCCACAGATTTTCCCATATTCCCTCCTACGATAAAAAATAGACTTATGTGAGGCTACATCTATTTCCTTGTTCTTTACAGATTAAATACTTAGCTAATTTTTCAGGTTGTGTGTTCAGGAAAAATTATCAGGAAAAGAGAAGAAATGCTGATTCTTTTAGAGATTTCTATGCACAGAAATTTCTTCTGCAGTCTGTATGATTGATATCCTCAGATATCCTGAAGCCTCAGATATCCTGCCAAAATTACTGCATTTAGTTGAGCATTTTGAGAAACAGTCCTAACACCTGCTCAAGACCAGTCTCATAAGCTGGAGGAGGTAATGAGATAATTACTTTCTAGATCCCCTGGTTCATCCTGAGCCTAGTATGGCAGTGAGTGAGCTTTTTGCATCTCACAGCTGTTCATTGACCTACATTAAATCTGTCAGGGGTCTCACTTGAGGGATAAAAATAGGCAATCTGCATTGCAAGCCACCTTCACTTACTGTGAGTTTTTACCATTCATGGTGATCTCAGCAAAGAGAATAATTTAAATATTTAATGTCACACTTTTTAAAGTAGTGAAAATGTTAGTATGTAGATCAGAAAACTGAACAGACAAGTTGAAATGCACTTTTTACTCTGTTTTAAGAACTGTAAGTCTAGGTACAGAAGCAGTTGTTACTCAATAATAAACATTTCACTTTCATGATACAGGGAAGATTACAATTTCATGTGCACAAGGCAAAGCTGGCACGAGTGTAGCCAGCGTACACCAAGTGATTGTGCTGCTCTCTGTACAAGGTTCTGTGATGGCTATTTAGCAGGTTGTATAATGGATAATTGAAGGTTAAGTAAGTGTAGTGGCAAGTAAAGGGAAAACCAGGATCAGACTGGAAAGGGAAGATGAACAAACAGTGCAATATCCATAAAGAATCAATTGAGGCAAATGAGGGCTTACAGGTGGCAGGTTCCTGAGGAGATGGCCCTGTCCATGGCATGTGCTGCAGGTGAAAAGAGTACTCATGAAGCCATTAAGAGGGAAGAGAAAAAAATTGAAAAATAAATTGATCTTTTAATCAAACAAGAGTCATCTCAGAGAGGAGGAGATACATTTCCCTTGTGGTAGATACAACAGCACTACTGAGAAGTGTCTCCTTGGTGCTTCACTGTGACCACTTGCTGTTGTTAAAATGGAATAAAAAGGACATAACAGACTGAGGAGAGGAAATGAGCAGCAGTTTTCTCCAAGCTGGGAAGCAGCCACATCTCTGGAAGGCCTCAGTTTCTCTTTTTCTCTGCTTTCATTTAGGATGGGAAGGTGATCGTGTGGGATTCCTTCACTACCAACAAAGTAAGTGAAACTTCAGCAAAATTCTGTGGCTAGGGCAAGTGACAGTGGGATGAGGTGAAGGGCTCACAAGTGTCACTGAAGGCAGTGGGATAATGGGATAAAATGCAGACTTCCACTAGCACCCCCAAAAAAGGAGCCCAGGGCAAATCACGTTCCTTGACCTGTTTCTGAGCAAAGTTCCTATCAGGGCAGTAGGGTTTGTTGTGGTCTCCAGTGGAAGGCTCTGATCCAACCTCTTTGCTCACAAGGGAGGCAAAACCCAGCTACCAAAACTGGAACATTTCCTGTAGCAGGTGCTGTGTGTGATCTGGGGATCTTTCAGCTGTGGTGTTCACTGTGAAATGGTGCCACTGCTCCTGCAAGCCCTGTCTGGGCTGCCTAGTGGCACCCTGCACCACACAGATGAGGAAAAACTACTTGTTTTTAACTCACTTTTACATGTGCAGCAGTGGGGACCTTTCACAGCACTGGATGACCCAATGAAACATGCTCTGTGATCAGTCTGGGGCCCATAAATAAGGTGGAAAGTGTCAGAGAAGGACTGGCCATCCTCCTGCTGCTCTGCTGCGTTCTGCAGTCAGGGTTGCTGACTTACCTGTGAGTTATGGCTGGGGGAAACACCTAAAGCTTGTACTGACCCTAAGGATGTCCTACAGAAATACTGAACTTACTACTCCCACTGTTTTCCTTGCATGGACTAGAGGAGCAGTGAGGTCCCAGTAAAAGGGATGCTGTGTTTCAGGAACACGCCGTGACGATGCCGTGTACCTGGGTGATGGCATGTGCCTATGCCCCTTCTGGATGTGCCATTGCTTGTGGGTAAGTTCCCAGTTTCCACAGCAGCTTACACAGAGAAGCTGGATTTGTTGCAGTGTCCTGGTGGCTTCAGAAGCTGACAGATAGAAGTTTGCGTGCCATGGTTGTGGGTGGAAGGTCTACATTCAGTGCCTCTGATTCTATTTCCATAATGGCTCTTACATATTATCTCCACTGACTTCAGTGCAATAACATTTGTTGTGTAAGCATGGAAAATAATCCTCTTTCAGCATTTATATCGTGGGTTAGGAATTCTGCATGCATGCAACTTCCCTTTTCTAGTGTGGTTGTCTGTGTTGGATATATTTTCTAAGGGAAAGAGGTTTTAATTGTATTCTTACTTTGCACTCATTTTTTTATGTTGTAGAGGTTCATCATTAATGATTATGAGTATGTGAATAGATCTTGCTAAGATGGGATGGGGAGAAGTAATCCCATCCTTTATAATATTATCATTTCCTGAGGGCTCAGGTTTGAAAAAAGTAAGTTTATATAGGGGAAAAAACAAAGAGATGAAATGCTGGCAAAACATCTTGTAAGAAGGAACTGGGTGGATCAGACAAAGTAAGCTTGAGGCGAGAGAAAGGAACAAAGGGAGACTTCAGTGTGCAGCTTGGAAATAGAACGCAGCAGACTGAGACAGAGAAGCAGACTCTGTGTGTGGAAAGGAGTGTGGAAACTGTTTTTGACTAGAACCCAAAGAATGGCAAGCAAGCTCTGTCTTTACACTTGCAGCAGATACAGGGAGTGCATGTATACATTGCACCTAATTCTGTATTTCTGTTGTGCTGTTAGTTAAGTGCCATGCACATAATGTAAGGCACAGAACCAGCAACTGGTGGTGTGCCAGGATCACGGGGAGCAGGCAGGACTGATCTACCACAGCTCTAGAAAAGGGGCAGATAAAAGAAATGAGTCGTGGGTCTGACACAGCTTAACTGGTACAACTGTTCAGGAGGAGGGCAGCAGCTACAGAGGTCAGTGCTTCTGTTAGTTTTTTTCCAAAGTGTTCTATAAGTTTTTTCTTCACACCCACTACTAGCTATGCTGCCTCTTCTGTAGGAGCTAGGTCACATTTGTTAAGGTAGGTGTATAATGATGCTGAAATACTGATCTTTGCCATGACAGATGTCAGCAGAAAAATGGCAGTTTGGCTGTATGTGAAACATTAACCCTGAGGTGGCTGCTGTCACCTCCCAGTTTATACTTTCGTGATTCAGTGCCATTTATAAACTCGATAAGGGTGAAGAATACTGAGGCGCAGCTGTTCAAGTTCTGTACAGCAGCCAGGCTGGTGAGGCAGCTGGGGCTTCCCTGCACAGGGAGATCCCACACAGCACAATACAGGGAAGTCGGTACTTGTAAGGGTTTGGCAGCACAGCCCTGACAGGTGGTGTCCTTATCACCACTCGCCTTTTGTCGTTGCAGTTTTAACCAGTTTTCCTCTCTCTGTTACTGCTATTATTACTCTTCAGTGGCCTGGACAACAAGTGTTCTGTGTACCCTCTGACATTTGAAAAAAATGAAAATATGGCTGCAAAGAAGAAATCTGTTGCAATGCACACGAACTACTTGTCTGCCTGCAGCTTCACTAACTCAGACATGCAGGTAAATGCATTCCCTACCCGCTGCTCACCATCACCTAACAGGAGCTGCACGTGGGTGCAGTGCACATGTCCTTCCTTGCTCCTGGAGCACCCAGGGCCATGTCCTGCTCCTGCAGGGGCTGCTGGAACATCCTCACAGGGGGCAATGAAGGCGCTGCAAGAGCTGCTGTAAGGAGATGCTTGTCAGAGCCTGTGGCCAGGCTGTCTCTGCAAAGGCCTGTGGCTTCTGCAGAGGGAGCTCGCTGGTACCTGTATCCTCTCTGCTCCCCAGTTTGTGCTTTTAGGAGCCCTGCAAACAGTTAAAACCTGGTTCAGCCAGGTGCTGTGCCAGCTGATGGTGATTGTATTGTTTGCCTGCTTTGTCCCGGATATCTGGCAACATTTGCTTTTGCTTTTTTTCAAAGTATTTTTTATCTGTACCAAGTAATACAATCGAGCTTGAGGATGGCCCCACAGGGCCATACCTGCTGTTTCTACATGCAGTGCTGTGTTCCCTCGAGGGAAAGGAGTGATGCTGTTCCCATCTCACAGGCAGTGGGGTGGAGCACAGGGGCCCACAATGGGAGGTGATGGCAAAGCCATGAACTGAATGCAGATCTGAGACCAAGGCAGCTTTCCTCTCTATTGAATATCTCAAAGATCTCTTTCTCTAGGAACACAGAAGATGATGAAAGGAGCCAGGATAATCCCCTTGTCCTCTCTGGTTTCTGAATTTAATTAAAGCTCTTCTCAGTGCAGCTCTGCAGCAAAATAAGTGGCAGAATGGAGCATTTTTATAGCTCTCAATGTCAGTAGACTGCTGGAAAGGGAATACCATGTTCCCTTCTTCCAGATATTTGGAGCTCTTCTGAAGGAAATATCAGCTCTCATTGCTTCTATTTCAGGACATGTGAAGCTGAGAGTATGTTGTTGTTTGTCACTCTCTGGTTTCTGTAATGACTCTGAGGTGCTAATTTAAGTCCATTGCCATGGAAACAAGTGGTGGAGGTACCCAGCACTCAGGCTTGCTTAGCCCTGACCTTCCCGTGCAGGAGCTGTGTGGAATTAGAGTCTACATTAAGTGGAATGTTTCTGGTGAGATATAAACCCAGTTTTCTCTTTTCTTGTCTATACTTAAATGCTTTGAGATTAAATCCTATGACAGGAAAAATAGCAATTTTTTTTTCATAATAAAAAGGAAAGAAAAGTTGGGTTTTTTCCCATTTTAAATACAGCAAACTGCATTGATATTGAAGGTCATGTATTACTATTGTTAAGTCACAGTGGATTAAGGTTTATATTTATAAACCTTTTTTTTAGTGGATTAAGCTTTATATTTAGCAAGTCAGAAATTTTTCTGAAGTTTTTAAAAAGAAGTTTTCTTGTGATTGCTAGGCTTAGAAGTGATCATTTATGGCTCTGCGTGTTATTATTCAAACAAATACAAGCAACAGGTTGGCCAAGCTTCTCTTAGGACACTTATGTAGCAGATCCTAGAGAATCCCAGGTTTGTTATCTTTTTTCATTTACGTAAAGGCATCAGAATTGAACCTGAGAATTAAAACTGTTCAGTAACTCTGAGAGTGCATAGTGCAACAAGCACATTGTGCAGGAGCTCTGCCAGGTGTGTGCAGAGCAGCTCTGCTCTCCCAGTTTGAATCGGGGGGGATGTGGTGCTGTCCTGGAGCAGCTCCAGCATGAGGTGGAGGTGTCCCCCAGCCCCACAGTATCCCCACAGCTCCCATTGCAAGGTGCTGCCAGGGCTGCAGCTCTGCCCTGACTGCTGCCTTAAACTGCAGCTCACTTTTCCCACAGAGGCGTGGAAGGCTGGGTAGGAGTTTAGGGTTTAGTATGCTCATGGGCTTCAGGCAGTGCAGTGGAAAGAGAGGAGATCTGGGGGTGGCTCACTGTGAGTCACTCTGAAAAGGGGGTCCCACCCTTGCTGCTCATCATGTTCCCATGTGGACCCCGAGCTGCAGGGCTGGGTGACCCACACACTTTGTTCTCCATGCCCCAAACCAGTCTTGCTTGAGAGAGCCTCTCCTGTCTCAGCAGAGGGCCAGGGAGCCTCACTTCCTAAATTAGGTATCTGCAGCTCTGTGGTGTGATAATGCTTCCCACGTGACAATGCTCCAAGTGTATTAATAGCAGCAGTTAATTGGGATCTCAAGTGTTTTGCATAGGGCAGGCAGCCATGCTCCCAAGTGTGGCAGGGCTGAGGAGCAACCTTGAAGTTGAGTCCATATAATTTCTCTTAAAGCATTGGCTGGAGCTCTGGGTTGCCAACAAACACTTCCCTTACACCTTTAGCCACTCCTATTCCCTTCATATTCCCTTCCACAGTGCTACAAGAGCTGAAAGTCTTCATTCCTCTGCCAAGTACAAACATTCCCCAGAACAGGGGAGTTCATCTAGTCTCAAAACTGGCTGGGAAGACAATTCAGGACTTTCTTCTGCTATTATCATCTGAGAGCATTAGCATCTCTCTGCTGCAGGATTTGGAACAGTCTGTTCTGGAGCTTTGCAGGCCTTTGTTTACGGGAAGAATTTTTGGAGCATCTGTCAAACATGTTCAGTGTTTAACCTTTATGCAACTCTGCGAATGGTTTCATGACTGTGTGATCATTTTCTTCTTGAAGAGAATTTTGTTTTCAACTTGTAACTACCCACTGGGATCTCTTGAGTTTCCTCACCAACCATGAGAAAAACCTGTGTACAAAACTGAGAGCCCTCCTACGTTCACCCTTGCTTCCTTCCACACCAGTGCACAGGGACTCTTTCAACCTACAGAATTTGTGATTTGTGATTGCATAACAGTTTCGGGTGCCAAGGGGAAATTTTGAACAATTGAGCATCATCAGGATTTAGCCACAATAACAAGCTCTGATCACATGTGCTTTCTACAAGTACTGTAGCAGATGGGAAGCTGTGAGCTATGTTCGGTCACTGTATGTTCAACCTTTTCACACACAAATGGTTTAGGACAAGTGAGAGCTGATGGACTTATCAAACAACTGTCTAGACAGGCTTACTTCCCTTTCAGAAAATCCATTACTTAAACCAAATTAATTTGGTTTAACCTGACTATTTCAAGCAGAAAGAAAAAATTGGAGAGTTAAACAGGTATACTTAACTTGAAGAGTTCTTCCATTTACCTGGACTGAATTCCAGCAGCCTAAATATGGAGAGTGAAATACAGGGGCAGACAAGAATATCAGTATTGTTCTGGCTCCTTTTTAGAGAATATGAAAATGCCAGCACATCCTTAGTGCTGTCAGTTGTGCAAACCCCACCACAAAAAAGGGACCGTTATTGAAACATTGTGTAGGAATAGTGGTGTCCATACAGCTCTTTTTTACTCTACCTTTTTTCCTTAATAAAATCCATGAGCTGTATTTAGATTCACATTGGGCTTACGGCTTTGATTTATTGCCTAATATTTCATTAAATTGAAGCTGTCCTTTGGTGTTTGTGTACAATGGCAGTTGTTTCTTTGTGACCTAAAGGTCATCTGCTGATTCTTGTATTGTGACTCTTCTTCCCACATCCTATAGATCCTGACAGCAAGTGGAGATGGAACTTGTGCTCTATGGGATGTTGAGAGTGGGCAGCTTCTACAGAGTTTCCATGGTCATGGAGCTGATGTCTTGTGCCTGGACCTGGCTCCTTCTGAAACAGGAAATACATTTGTCTCTGGGGTAAGCAGGAGCTTTCTCTCATAATATAAAACTAAGGAATAGGGAAGTGAAAAGGCAGCAAAGTGGGAGGTTCACGATGTTATTGAGAGTGCTGGAGTATATGTTGGATGCCCCAGTGCAATCCATTCATTGCAAGCACATTTTCCAAGCTGGAGCAAATTAAACCCCTGACTGTGGGGTCAAACCCACCCAGCCAGTCTGACTGCAGTTCTGCTTGCTTAGCAAGTTCCACCCCACATCAAAGCAATCCAGCTTTGATCAAAACAACGCCTCTGCTGGGAAGGGGAAGGCTCAGAGTTAGAGCAGTGGGCTCCTACCACAGTGGAGGTGTGAGTCCCTGTGGGTGGGAGCCTGGAACAGCAGAGGACTTCCCACACTTTGCTCCTTCCCTGTGCCCAGATCTCTAGAGTTAGATGGGGTGTGACAGGCGTCAGGTTGTTCTCAGGGCATCGAAGTGGGGTTGCAAATAACGTGCATGCCACTATGTCCTGAGAGTCAAGGGGCAGCTTGGACACTGGCTAACCCCTCATGCAAGCTGGAGCAGGGGGATGAGGTGTGGCCACATCTTCAGCTGTTGCTGGGTCCTCTGTGCCTTCCAGTGGTACCAGAGGCATTTAAAGCCCCTTCATCAGTCAAACACTCTGCACCCTGTCCTGGTGCAGAGGAGCACACAAACCTCACTGGGGCTGCAGGATTGGACTGGTCAGGGCATCTTCCAAATCATGTCCTGCTGCTGAGGGATCAGTGTTCCCAGGCAGCTGAGCCATTGGCACACAGCCTGGTAGTGAGGCAGGCCAGGCATAAAGGTGGGTGGGATGGGGCTCAACTCCTTTTCAAGGTGATCTTAATCTTTCCCACATTAGAAAGTGAATGTGCAGATGAGAGCTGGCAGGAGCTGAGAGGCCAGTTGCTACTGGTAGCTCTGCTGAAGGTACCAATAACCTTGCTGGTTTCTGAGCCCCACTGACACTGGCCCATGGTTGATCCTATATTTGAAGATGGAAATGGCCCTTGTGCCAGAGGGTGCCAACCATGAGTTAGGGGTACTTGGAGTCGTGGTCTTACCCCTACAGAATAAACCTGGACCTCTTCTGTTTTGGCTTTTTTTGTCAAATTTGGCTGGCACATCAGGAACAGAGTCCAGCACACTGGCCCAGCTTGCCTGCTGGTAGCACAGCTGCTCTGAAGCGTGACTGAAAGCTAATTCCATCCAAGTGCATTACTTCTCTCGGGTTTTCCTGTCACTGAGCTTGCTTCCCAGAAAGGATAGGTTCATTCTCCCTGGGAACAGCTCAGCTTATTATAGGGCAAGGAATCACAGGCAGCTCTGGTACTGCTAAGAGAATATGTCATACTTGTGTTGATAGAGCAGCTTGGGCATGTCTGTGCTTACAGGCATTTGCTTAATTCATCACATGCAAAACACCGCTGCAGTGAAGACCTTACATCGTGTCAGTGCAGGTATAGGCAGAGCAGCATGAAGATATGGTGAAGGTATGGTGGCATGAAGAGATTCCCTGAATACCATGCCTCTGTGGTACAGCAACCTTGAGCTGGAGTAAGCAATGTCAGTATATCAGCATGTAGGCTGGGTGCTGTTACATTTAACGACTTAAATTAAAATTCCAGCCCTCCCAGGTAAGCTCGGGGCTGTCTCCTAGGCTGTTGTGCTCAGCTCTGAGCAAGGCTCCTCAGCTGAGTTGGGTATCACTCAGGGGGTCCATCTCTCCACAGGTGGTGGCTGGTTTCTCCTTCAAAACTTTAGGAGTCAAAGCAGATTGGTCTTGCCCCCAAACTCCTAGAGTAAGAACAGTAAGAACAGTAAGAACAGTGCACATGGAAGCAATGTGAAGGGCTGGGATAGGGATATGGTGGGGTTTGAAAGGGAAATGTGCTGGGTCCAAACTATTCTTTATCCTGTTTGGTTTCCCCAGTGCAGAAACCACAAGCTGATGCCAAGGAGCATTACGTCTTTTAAATAATGGCATCTTTACTAAAAACACTAGGAATTCATTATAACAACAAAATTTAAAAAAAAAGAGAGAAATATGTGAATTGTGAGGAAACTGTTTAATTAGCTATCATATTTGATTAAAATAAATAATGTGTGGCATGGTCTGGTGGGCAGGGTGCTCTGGCTCAGTAGAGGCAGCAGCCACCTGACTGCCCTGGTCTTCCTCAGAGAGGCTGAGCCCCTGGAGCTCAGCCTGCCTGCTCCTCAGCAAAGGCAAGTTTATTAAAATCTCCCATCACTCTTCAAAGCAAAGTCCATGTTCTTTTTCCTGTCTCTACAACTGTGACAGCAGTGAGACATTGCAGCCGAGAGTGTGGCCCTATGGTTATGAGATGGTTCTTGCCCCAAGGACAGTGTAGACTATATGGGCTAAACCCCTTGCCCAAAGAATTCAGGGTGCTGAGCACTGAGTGTTAAATGATCCTTTCAAAGCACAGCTTGGAAGGGCAGGTTTTGGCTTGAGAATCAGATGAAGTGCTGCTATGCTGTTTTTCTCATCCCAACCACACCATCAAGCATGTGGGCGCAGAGCCCTGACGGGGGTTAACCCTGGTAGGAGGCTGGGCAAGAAACTCTCTGGATGCACTGGTTTAATTTTCTCTTTCAGTGTATGAAAATAACTAGTTATAAAACTTTAAATGCTGGGTACTGGTATTTTATCTTGGTCATGTGAAGTGGTCAGGGAACAGGTCAGTTGTGCAGCTCTGTGCTGTGGTAGGGCTGCAGGCAGAGGTAGGGCAGCAGCATAAGCAGAGCAGGGCTGTGAGTGCAGAGCAGCTCCAGCCTTCATGAGAATCTCTGCTCCCACCTGCAACTGCACAGCTGAGGGTACCACTGCAGCCAGTTCTGGGGCTGCTCAGCTGGTTAAATCCTCCTAGAGCTGTGATGTTGAGAGCCTTTGAATGTAGTGGGCTTGATGGTCAGCCACATGAGGGGTGAATGTCACCATTTGCACAACTGCAATGATTTTTTTTTTTTCCTTACTAGGGATGTGACAAGAAAGCCATGGTTTGGGACATGAGGTCTGGACAGTGTGTGCAGTCATTTGAAACCCACGATTCAGATATCAACAGTGTCAGGTCAGTGTGTTTCTGGGAGAGGACATTGCAGTGTTGAGCAATGTGCTGATTCTATTTCTGAAGTCTGACCTCATCCAAGTAATGTAATGTTCTGGTCTTCTTTCACTTGTGCACAGATATTATCCAAGTGGAGATGCTTTTGCCTCTGGTTCAGACGATGCCACGGTATGTTAATTCAGCAACCTAATTTAGGAAAATTCTATTGCTTCCCAAGTCAGATTTTCCTAAAAGACTAGGTCACATCCACAGAGGGCTTTTAGTGACTAAACTGGGCCTGTGACACCAAATTTGCAGAAATAATAATCCTGTAAGATAAGATATTAAATACCACATATAATGTTCTAGGGAAAATCATGTAACACTGTAGGTCACTTCTGCAAACTTCTCTACAAGAGATACTGTCCAAATACTCATTTCAGATTCTCTTTGTCTGAAGTTTCATGACTAACATTAGTTGTCTTACTGGAAGATATTTGGCTTCACATAACTCTTGGTCACAGCATGGGAGGAGCCAGCTGAAATGCTGCAGCTTGTATCAGCATGTCCCAGGAAGCAGAGGGGCCGTGGGCTCAGAGCAGGGCAGATGTGGGTAGTGGCCTCTGCAGCCCCAGGGTGGCCTTGGCCACAGTCACTGCAGTGAGTCACTGCGTCCAGTTCACCCTAGATCACACATCAGCCCTTAATGGATCTTACTTATCTATGAGCAATCTGCTAGGAGGGGCTCAGAATGCATTGACAGGTAAATGTGATCAGCACAATGTATACAAAAAGCCATTTACCTCCTGGTTCCCTGTGCCCCTGAGTGATGCTCAGGGCTGATGGCCCTCCCAGGAGCTGGCCTGTCCCACGGGGGACCAGGCTGTGCCCCACCACAGCCCTGCAGGGCCTGAGCTGGCAGTTAAGTGTAGCATGAGAGCAGATGATGGGGAGGCACCTGGCACCTTATTTCTTCTGCTTACTCAAACATCACACTGAGTCACCTGGGAGCAAAGACTTTATCTAAAGTACTCTGCCCTCAGAGTATGTTTTGAGTCTGCTCCAATGCTAGCTAAACTCGACAGAAACATTCCTTTTGTCTTCATTGGATAGGGAGACATTCCAAGGCTCTTTGGAGAGAGTGACTCTGATTTTATGTTTTAAAAACTGCGATTAGAAGTTAATACCTCTAGCCCTGTGGTGAGCCAAGTGGCTCTCTGCACACTTCGATGCAGTACTGTTAGCTCTTGAGATGCTGAGGGAGTGATACAGAGAAATTGTCCATCATTAAATTCCAGTGGAAACACTCTTTTAAAACCCAGTATCACAGGTTCTTATTAATTTATTATTTTTTTCTTTTTTAACCATTCTTGACACCCCTGACTCAAGCAGGAGAATGGGAAATTCCACCTCTGTACTTTTGACAGAGGTTTTGGCAGTTTCCAGCTACCTCACTCTTTAAATGAAGGGGTTTGGTTTTGCAGTGTTACAGAGTGGTATCCTTGACCTGATTTATATACTTAGGGATTCTGAGGAACAGATAATCCTGACTGGAAGTAATCCATAAAAGCATGCTCAGATGACAGTATTGTCATCTGCAGTGACCCCAGCTCCCTATCAGGACAGTCTGATGAAATTATTCATCTGTGTGGAGCACTGGGAGACCTGGACTGCACATACCTGGCAGCTCCCCACTGCCCTGCAAATCAAACAGCCCCTTCTTTATGTGCAGACTTGAATACCAGCCATTTTTGAATAGTAAAGTTTTAATATTAGCAATCCCATCTGGCCAGTGTTTGCTTAAGCTTAACTTATTGAGGAGGGGTTTCAGTTCACATACTTTCAAAAGTGCATTTTGATTTCAGGGCTAACAGACTGCCTTTCTACATGGCAGTGAAGTCTGAAGTCTGGCAGTGAAGTCTGATACATGATTTCCATGTCAAGCCAAACTTTGCTGGCAAATGATAAAAACAGGAAGTATAGGTTGTTAGAGGTGATTTGGAATTTTCCATGAGAAATGAAAACCAGAGATGTGCATTAAAATGTATTATTTCACTTGAATTATTTTCACATAGGTTTTTCAAACAGAGAGGCCTCCCAGAAGGGCAGGGACTGTTTGGTCTCTGTTTGCTTTACTCAGAGCCAGGACTACCACCCAAACTCCCCTGTGCCACATGGTCCATGAACTCAGCAGTGATTAGATTTGATTCTATCTCCCAGGCTCCAGCTGTGGCTAAACTATTGTTTAAGAGATTGTCTCCACAAGCACCTCCCCAGCTCAGGATGCCCTGATAAACCAGAGGGGGAAGCAGGAGGGTCTGGGGACTCCAGTGGGTACCATGGCCCAAAGCTCACCACTCATGTCTTTCTAGGACAGGCAGGAGGCTTAGAGAAGTGGCTTGAAAAAGAAAGTTCTTCCTGCAATGTATACAAAACAGCCTTGGGTTGCTTAGATCCCTGTTAGAGGATCCCAGTTAGAGCAGCCAGAAGCAAAAGGAAAGGAGGAAGAAGAAAGAAGCAGAAGAAGCCAAGTAGCCACTTCCTGTGATGTCTGTTAGGCTGCCCTTCCCACTCCTATTTTTTCCAAATATTGTAGCCAGTGCTTCCATTATTTACTGAGGCATGTGTGTTGGTTTTGTTTTAATCCTAGTGTCGTTTATATGACCTTCGTGCAGACAGAGAAGTAGCAATTTATTCCAAAGAGAGCATCATTTTTGGAGCATCCAGTGTGGACTTCTCTCTCAGTGGTGAGACTTGAACTTTGGAGGTTATTTTAGTGTTGAGATTTGAGGGGAACTGTATAATTTTTCAGTTTAATTTGATAAAACATTCTTAAAAGTTATCAAAAGTAATAAGTACCAAATGCATGGAAGCTTTCTTTTGCCTCTGTAAAAATAATTACTCTTTAAATAACCTAGCTGGCTATTGCTTCGTTGTAGTGATGAAAAGTATTTTCCTGGCCCTACTGAAGGCAGGAAATATTTTGCCATTAACTACAGCTGGGCTAGAGTTTCACAATAATAATGAAAAACATTTCAATGGCAACGTGAAATGTAGCTATGAAGTGCAGTTACATAAATAGTTTTTAAAAGGATAACAAATGATTAATAGTAAAAGTATATTAGAGGGGTATGAAGAAAGACATTGCCACTTTTCACTACAGACCCTGAGACAAGCTCGAGTCTTGTCTCTCCTGTCCCGGCACAACTTGCAGAGCTCCCCAGTCACCCTGGGTGGGGGTGAGTGGGTGGTGTACTGCCGTCCTCCTGGAGCTGAGGCAAACGTCTCTGTCATGGTCACAAGCACCACAGCTTGTCTCTCTGGCAGTGAATCACTTACCAGATTGTCTGTTAATCATTCAAGCATTTCTATTCAACTTATGTGTAAGGTCTGAGTTAAGTAGTATAAGTGCTCTTCAGTCTGTCACGATTTGAAGTCATCCCCCATCTCTAATGACTGAACACATTCTGTGTAATCTAACTAAAATTTACACTGCTTTTAACGAATTAACTGCAAGTGTTTCAGCATTTCCCCTGGACAGCTCAGCCGGGCAGGGCTGTCCCACGAGGGCACAGCTGGCCCGGGCAAGCAGCGGTCGCAGGGTGGGCTTGTGGCTGCAGATCAGTGTGCGGCAGGCAAGGCCCGCTAGGAGCTCACAGTGTAAAATCTCACCGTCTCTGCAGGTCGCCTGCTGTTCGCCGGCTATAACGATTACACCATCAATGTCTGGGATGTGCTGAAGGGCTCCCGCGTGTCCATCCTGTTCGGCCACGAAAACCGGGTCAGCACCTTGCGGGTCTCTCCGGACGGGACCGCCTTCTGCTCGGGCTCCTGGGACCACACCCTCCGAGTAAGTGCTGCGGGAGCCTGAGCGCTTCTTACTTCAGTTGTTGAATAAAAGCGGGGTCAGGAGGAAGGGCTGTTAGAGGAAAACTGCTCTAGGGGAGCTAAGGAGGCTATAAAACAGTGTAAAACACGAACAGCAAAGCCAAATAAAAATCCCCAGAAAGTGCTAGCGGAACTGCTGAGTTTGAGCTTGCTGTTGGGTTACATGATATCATTGCTGCTGATACTCTGTGCCACTAATGTGATCGGCTGGTGTTCATTTAAGGTTTGATAGGAGAGTCAGGGTCATAAAGAAGTGTTCAGCTCTCTCTCTTTCTACAGATCTGGGCGTAACCTGAGATCCCGTATGCAGAATCAAATGAAGACTGAAACCTGGACTACAAAAACTGCATAAAGAAGCCATTCCTCAAAATCAAATAATATCCACTACAGTACAAAAGAGTGACACTCAACCCACAGATTAACACAACTAGGTAGAAAATGTAGTCTGCTTGAACACGTAGCAAACATCAACTTGTAGTAAAATGAAATGTTTTAATTTTTTTGAAACTATATTCTTTTATTAGAATTAGTTTCATTATTTATAAAGGGACTTTTCTTCAAAGTCGCCTGTATCATAGAATTGAGTATTTCAGTGCACATTATGTATTTATTTGCATGAATTTAGTTCCTTTTTAAAGAAAAATAAAAAGTCCTGATTTTATCAGGATATAGCAAAAGGCTTTGGAAACATTCCGTAGTAGCATATTGAATTTCAGTGTTGAAAAATGGACAGAGAAACAGTTCTGATACTTTATGATGGTGTTATGGATGACTGAACCTTGGTGGTAAGTAGAGGAGCAAAGGACCTACTGTGAAGGTACTGGCTGCTGTCATAGAAATGTATTTTTTGTACAGAAAAAAAATCCCTTCAATCCCTGTTTTTTCCTACTGTCTTTTTAGATAGAAATAAGTATTTCATCTCTGTTACCTGAATATAAAGAATCTAAATATATACAAACTTATAAACAGCAAAGAGGAGGGATATAAACATGATTTACATAATCATGAGGTAATATTTAACCAGTAGTTTCTTAGAAATTTTTAATTGTATCACTTGGTGAGTGAATTTTCTTTTACTTAAAGAAATGCTACATGCTGAGCACTAAGGGATACTGTACGCTAAGCATTAAGTGCCATTATACTGATGGTCAAATCTTTTCCAAGTCAGTCATAGTCATTCTATGACCATGATTCTTATTTGCATTTTGAGCAGTTCATACAACTTTGGCAAGGCAATGTAGCTTAAATGTATATTAAAGCAGTATATACCCATCTTAAGGTCCTTCTGCAATGTCAGAGCAGTTGTAAGTTCATATAAATACAGGTGAAATCATACAGTCCTTACTGTCACGGTCATCTCCCACTGCCATGGACATGGTTTTGTCATAGTTGGACTTGAGAGTGAATAACAGTGAGCTGTGGAAAATCTGCTGTGAGCCACAATCCTGCCAGGGCTTGTTACTGTGCTGACCAGAGCACATGACTCCATCTGATCCAGGAGTCACTGGTTTTCAGGAGAGCAGGACAGCTGGCCACATTGCTGGCAGCACCCAGCCCTCTGTGTGAGCATGGCAATGCCATAAGGACTGGCAGGATCACCCCACACAGAAGTGATGCTCTAGAATCAAGATTTAATCAGATAAAGATGAGATACAATTAATTATGGAACCATTGTGAGATTATATCTGCATTGATACGCTGAAAACTATTGGGACTAGAGTGTGTCAGCTCTGCTCATACCAACAGGCTCTGAGTCTCATCTGAGCACAAGCACAAAGAGCTGCAGTAATGCTGGGGGCTTGCACAGCCTGGCCTTTGAAATGCAGGTGGTGAGGCACAGCTCTGAATATATCATATATATGGTTTATATTTAGATTGAACCAAGAGAAAACAAGCTTCCTGGAATGAACCTGTTTACAAGCTCACTGGTCACTGGAGTTTAATGATAATATCCTTATTCTATTTGCAAGTGGTATTTTTTTACAATTATATAAAAATCATATTAGAAACAAAGTCTCCTCATCAATGAAAACCTTAGGTTCTGTGAATCCATAACCAGATAACCTAAGACACTGACATTTATGCCAGCCTTCCATCCCTAATGGAATAGGTCAGCTGTTTTCGCTTGGAAAAGCCAACTCTGATGCTTTGCAATATTTATGGCAAACTATCCCTGTAACAAACTGAATGCACTATGGAAATGTCATATAGAACTCACTGTGCAATATTGAGTCAATTCACTGTACACATTTGATCAAGAGATTAATATTAATGTTTAGGTAGTATTTATTGGCAAGATGTTTGTTTCAAACATAATACATTGTGTTGATACTTATAAACAGCCTAAATACAATAAATTGTATTTTACATATTGAGAACATGTATGTAGTAGTTCTTCCCATTGCTTAGGTATTTATAATGGTAACTGTTTGGTTTTTTGCTCTTTTTGACATTCACTTTTTGGACGACACAGTTTCTTAAATGATTTCTCCTGCAAAAATCTCAGGTAAAATCCAGATCTACCAGAAAATTGCTTCTGGAATATCTTCTCGAAATACCCAAGGTGAACCACAGCAAATGAGAGTGAGCAGCCTATGAAAGTACTCGAAAGGCCATCTCAGTTTCCCCTGCATTCAGGAGGCAAGAACTCAGATTGTTTTCCTGCTCAGAAGGATCACAGCTAATGTAATGTTTTCTTTCCAGATCTTTATTGCCATACCTAGGAAGGAACTGGAAAATGCAGGGTATGTGCTTTGTGGGAGCTCCTTGGGTTGCAGCAGGATGCCAGTGAAAAGCTGGGCATGGAAATTCTGTTGAGGGTCCAGGCTGTGACTTTTTGGATAAACCAGATGTGCAGATCACCTGGAGGTGCAGCAGTTCAGCTTTCTGCCTTGTCAGGAGAGAACTGACAGGGCCAGCTGTCCCCTCGACTTCAGTGTAGGTTTTAGGGTCAGCCTGAAGGTTGCTAGTGGAAGTGCACAGTTTAGTTACTGAAAAAAGCACCTTCTTAATTTTTGTGCATTATTTAATTTCTCCTCTTCTGAGGGCCTGGGGAAAGTGCTGAGCCAGCTTGTTCTATGTGAGATCAGTGCCCAAACTGCCACCGGATCCAGTGAGAATGAGTGACATTGGATCTTGCACTTCTGTTCTTGCACTGAGAAATGCTGTGGGTTTTGCACTTCAGGGCCACTGCCTTGTGTGTGGGGGTGCATGGGTTTGTCACCTGTGAAAATCACCTCTTTGTTCCTGAGGTAATGATGAAAACATCAACCAGGATGGGCCTCAACTTCCCATCAGATAAATGACACTTAAGGAACAGGACACTGAAGTATCCATTGTGTTTTTTACTCACTAAAGGCTGTCCAGGGAAGCTTTGGAAAACCCATGGTTTTGAGATTTCCCTGTTGGTATGTCAGGCTATTTGTGTCAGAAACACCTCTGTTCCATAAACGTGTGGAGAGAAGGGAGCTGTAGCTGGGACCGACACTATCAGACTGCTCTGTCCTGTTAAACAAAAATGCTATACAAACAGGAAGGGTGGAAAAGGATATTGCTAGAGAAAGAGCAGCCTCTCCCTCTTGCACTCCTGCTGTGAGGAATGCAATAGGAAATTCCTGCTCCAGGATTAACAATCATAAGGAAAAATAGTTTTAAAAGCATGTGTGTAAAGCTCTTGTGAAAAGTAAAGATCTCATTCCAGCCGTTGCTCTAACACATAAACAGATTCTATTTCCCCGCTTCAAAACAAAACAAAAGCCAAGTATGGGGATGTAGAACTAAAGTTCGCCTTAGTAGGGACTCTAAGGAATCAGGCCAATTCTTGATAGCGATCTGAGAAATTGCAACAGGATTGATTCCAATCACCTATTTTTAGATTTTCTAATGGGGATGTAATATGGAGACAGCTGTATCTAAAGATAGATGGAGCGTAGCCAAGCAATCCTGCGCCGAAGCGTTGGGCACCTTGAGCCGGTCGTGGGACGAGAGGTGAGAGCGGCCGCGGAGCCGGTGCGGGCACGGCAGGGCTGTGCTGTGACAGCGCGGTCACAGCCGCGCTTTGCCGCAGGCCACCGTCAGCACCTCACCTGCAGACGGCTCTGAGCAGGGGCACACGCTGGGTGTGTCTGTGCCGGCCTGACACCGGCCTTGAGGCGGAGCTCAGGGCAGTCTTGAGGGGCTGGAGGGACTCGGAGCTCCCCGGGTGCAGGGGAGCTGTCCCGGGCATCCGTGCGCTCTGCAAATAACGCCCTTAGCCAGCGTCTTTCTCAGCTGCTTTACCTAACACAACAGTGTGAAGGGCCCGACCTTTACACCATGAAGGTCCTAATCCTATATTTTGCCTATATTCTCATCAAAAAGCAAAGGCTACTGAATTTGCTGGGTAAAAAAACTCACCCCATGACCCTGAAAAACCTGTATCTCCTTTAATGAAAGGAATACAGGTTCGGGCGGGCCACTAATGAGGAACAAAAAACCCAGAAGGGATTAAAACAAGCATTTTAGAGCCAGGACCGATAACTCCCTCGGCTGCCAGCGAGGCCCGCAGCAATCTGCCGCAGATGTCTTTCCAGGGATGCGGGCGGTCCCCTCCCGGTGGGAACGTCCGGCTTGGCGCCGCCCCGGAGGAGGGGAGCGCCCGGGCCGGGCGGGCCTGGAGGCGGGGCCGGGCCGGGCCGGGCCGGGCTGGGCCGGGCGGAGGGGCCGCCCCGCCTCTTAGTCGGCGGCAGCTGCTGCTGCGGGGCCGCCGCCGTGGGCAGCCGCCATGCCGCGCTCGCTGAAGGAGGAGACGGCGCTGCTGCTGGAGGATTACTTCCAGCACCGCAGCGGCAGCGCCGCGCTGCCCCCCAGCCCCACGGCGGCCGCGCTGCGGCGGGCGGCGGCCGAGCTGGAGCGGCAGGAGCGGCCCTTCTTCCGCTCCTGCGCGCCGCTGGCGCGGGCCGAGCCGCGGGAGGCGGCCGCGCTGCTGGGCAGGGTGGCGGCGCAGCTGGAGGCCGACGGCGGCCTCAACTGGGGCCGGCTGCTGGCGCTCGTGGTGTTCGCCGGCACGCTGGCGGCCGCGCTGGCCGAGCGGGGCTGCAGCGACGGGCCGCGCTGCCTGGCCGCGCACCTGGCCGCCTACCTGGCCGAGGAGCGCGGCGAGTGGCTGGAGGCGCACGGCGGATGGGTGAGCGGGGACGGGGCGGGGGGAGCGCCCTGCAGCGGGACCCTCGGCCCCTCGCCGGTTGGCGGGGCAGGACAGCGCCGGCTCCGAGCCGCGGCTCGTCCCGGGGGGAGACGTGCCCGTGTCACTGCCGGCGATGGGCGTGCTCCTCCCGGGGCTGCTGCCCATCGCGACACGCGGTGCGCTCCCGGCGCTGCTGCCCATCGCGACACGCGGAGCGCTCCCGGCGCTGCTGCCCATCGCGACACGCGGTGGGTGCGCGCTGGGCCATTGGGGTGCCTGCGGGGGCCCAGTTTGCGGCGTAGCCAGATCCCCCCCGGCTGCCCGCGCATGGTCCCGCTGGGATGCAGCCTCCTGATACCGGAGTGATGCTGCTGGGTGAGGGAGCGAGGTTTGCCTCCCCCTCGGGTCCACAGCCTGTGGATTTCGGCGAGCAGGCTGGCACAGGTTCCTCACCCAGGTGTGAGTACAAACCTGGGCCTGTTCTTAAGTACACCTGCGGTTCTTGTTCCTGTCCGTCCCGAAGCCGGTCAGGTCCGGCCTGGGGAGGAAGGTGTGGGCATTTTGCCCCGAGAGATGCACACTTAAAGGTGCAGCTTTTAATGCATTGGTGCAGCTCTGCCTGCGTTTCTGAACAAAATGTCAGCTATCCCACAAAACTGCTCGTTTCCTATTTCCAGTCCTAGTGGAATATTTTATGTCAGTACAAATAAGCACTAAAAATAGAAAGGAGGGGAAGTAGCCACTAGTTTTGTTGACTTTTCCAGAGACCAAAATGAACTTGGTTTTCCAGTGGTCACTGGTCCATCTGGCCACTCAGAACAGTGTGGTGGTTGGCTGCAGCATACACTGTCACTTGGCAAAATTGGCAAAATCATATTGCCTGTTCACAAAATCAAAGTGTAAAGAACAAAGTTCCGGAAGAAATTAAGAGTATAACTTGTTTACATAGACATCTGCGGAGCAGAGTTCAAACACGACCATCTGGAGTTGTATTGCTGCCTCTTCTGATTATCACAATGATCTGGGAGAGCAGCTGCCAGCTTTGCTCTGTCATAGGTCAGCTCTGAGCAGTGTCCACCCGGCCCTTCCAAGAGAGTGTGTAATCAGTCCCACATCCACCGAGATGGAACTGGCTTTTGCCTCCTGTCTTAAAAAATGGAAATTTCCATATCCTGTTTTAGATGCTTTCTGAAACTTAAAGTAGGAGGAACAGTGCTGGCAACTTCCATGAGAAACTTGCCTAAAAGGGCAAAAATATGTAGTGACACACTGAGCATCTCAATAGGAAGTGTCCAATTGTCTCTTGAGCTAAGTATGCAAGCACTTGTTTTGCCTGTGCACAATGGGTTTGGACTTCCATGATTGGAATAGAGACTTCTGCAGCTGACAGAGGCTGAGCTGGGAGGATGAAACTGCGCGGAAAGGCTTGTTAAAGAAATCCAGTTAACTGCAAGCTGAACAACTCAGTGTCCTTTCTGTTGCTGTTGCAGGATGGCTTCTGTCGCTTCTTTGGCAGACACGGCTCCGAGGCGGCCGAGCAGAGCAGCACCATCGGCAATGCCATCATGGCAGCGGCGGCGGGCATCGGCATGGCAGGATTGGCTTTCCTCTTGGTGCGGTAGGCCCACGAGCGGATCTTGCCGAGGGAAAGTACTCTCAAAACTGACAATGTACCAGATTTCACTTTATTTTCTATAGAACAGACCCTCTAAGAAGAAGTCTATATTTTTAAACTGGCTCAGAAAACTGCCTCACCAAATCCTTGGCTATAAACTGCTTCACTCACTACCCAGTAACGTCACAAACAAATGTGTACTAGAGCACCATTTGTGCATGTTCAAAACCTATTGTCTCCAAACATCCTCTGGACTTTCTTTTTTGAAGGTGTAACCTAAACTTTAGCATGGTTCATGTACTGTAACTTCTGAGTGCTTGATGTTACGCTAGGAAAACATTATGGTGGGCTTGCTACTAAACCCTCTGTTCAAGACGTCTTAGTTACATGGAGGCAAGTTTGGAACCCGCGTTCATTAATGCTGTAAAGTGGGCGAACGTTGATTGTGATCTAATGTGCTTTATGGCTTCAAACGTGGTGAACAGCACTTGTAATCAAAAGGCAACTCATTTGTTGATGTAGGGCAGTTGGTGCCTGTGATGCTAGAAGCATTAGGGCTTAATGTAACATAAGGCTGAATTCATTACACTACAAGAAGGTAAGTATTGATACAGGACAGTAATGGCTGCAGTACTGGTTCCTACTGAAAGGAAAAGAATTTAAATATTAAACCTTAATTGGTATATTGAAATCCAGTGAAGGCTGGAATTTCTCTGGATTTCCCTTACAAAGTGAGAATTTCCATATATCTTAATATATTTTTGAAGTATTTATCACTGTATAATACTTGTAGCCATGACATCTTTATTTTTGTTTAAAACCTAATGCTGGTTCTTGTCACTCTAGTGCGTATCAAGCGTTGTCTTGTTTTAGTAATGTTTCACTCTGTTTTCAAAATGCTGTGTATTTCTTTCAATGGTTGTACAAATTGCCTTATGTTTCTAGTAGCTTTTGAATAATGTTCCTGGGTTACTCACAACGTGTACAATTTTACTATGGTGACTTCAAAGGTGAATAAATGTTAAGTATTTTTATTTTAAAACCCCATTCTGATTATTAGATCGGATGGGTGCTGATGCTCAGACAGGGAGTGTTTTGGTGGTTGCCTGGATGCATCAGTTTATAGTGCTGGTGCTTTGACCTGAGATAAGGACTTGTGGAGCACCAGAGCAGTTTGATACCAGTCTCCAATGAAGTCCTGCAGTCCAAACTAGAGCTAACACAGCCTGAGTGGAAAATCCTGTCCAAGAGGTCCGTCTTCACCATCGTGATTGGAATCAACCTGGTAGTTTTGTAGGCCAAAGCTTTCCAAAGTTTATTAACATAGGTGGGTGCAATTAGGCTCCTCTGAGAGCTGCTCCTGCTTGTAGAGAGTGACAGAGCTCTTGTTTCTTCTCTGCCAAGACTTGCTGCTGCCTCTCTCACACATGCATGCTTTTTTACTGAAACTGGAGATTCTGGTACATGTTATAATGACAACTGTGCAATGTGTTTGTGGAGTTCAACCTGCTTGGATTAGTCCTACTGAGCAGCTGTACTCTTTGAGGCTGTTGGGCTTTACTCTTCTAAAGGCCGGTCTCATGCCCCTGTCTCCAAGCTGGGGGCTCTGATGCCTGTTAAAGATGCAAGTTCAGCAGGCAGCCAACTTCCTCTTGGGAAAGCTCAGCCTGGCAGCTGGGTCAGCATCACTGTGGCTGGCAGTGGCCACCCTGCTTCTGCTTCTGCTGGCCACTGGGCCCTGAGGCAGGCGTGCAGCAGCCACGGCCCCGCAATGGACAGAGCAGCCTTGTGCTGGCTGGCCACAGATGTGGGGAGAAGGACAAAAAGGGGCATTCAGGGATGGTAAGTCCCACGGAGGCAGGAAGGAGCTGGTGGTCCTCCCCCTCATGCTGCTGGCTCTGAATAAATGTCTGCTTGTTCTCCAACTTCCAGTTCTCTAAACTCCAGCTTGCCTCCTCTCAGCAAAGGGATCAAGAGTCCATGGTGCAGGACTGTGCTCAGTTCCTCTCTCAAGTTCCTGCAGGGATGGTGTGGCAGCTGAGTGCTCTGGGTATCTGCCTGCAGTCATCCAGGAGGCTGCAGTGCCCCAGACTTTGTCCATAATGGGAGTGAGCTGGTGGGTCCTGGGAACTGAAAGTAGTTTCTAAGCATCCTGGGATGCTTAAAAGGAAGCATGATGAAAAGCATGGGGAACAACAGGGCAAGAAATGCTCTAAACAGAGGTCAAATGTCTCTCCTGTGCCAAACAGAACAAAGATAAAATATCTGTATCTTGATTTTCAGTGTAATCTGATCTGGCAGGCTCCACAAAAACAATAGCAGAGAGGATATTTATGCTGGCTTTTACAGTGTGCTCTGGAAAAGTGGAAAAAAAAATAACCCAACAAACTCAGCCTGGAAATGTCCTTTAACAGTCACATCAGCTTTTGGTGTAAACCTGACCCTTTCCAAAGTGCAGCTTGAAGATCATCTGCTAGTCTTTCTAGGGCTGGGAGAAGTTGGGAGTGGGCTTTCTAAGAGCAAGGAAACCTGCAAGGCAGTCAGAAGGCTGCAGTGCAGCTCTGCAGTGAGTGGCAATACTGCCTGGAGCCAGGCTGCTCTGGTCTCTGCTGGGAGCCTGTGCTCAGTCCCCTGAGAGCAGGGGGCACAGCCCAGGCTGCTGAAACTGGCACAGGGGGCTAACTGCCCACCCTAGCCAGAGCCATGCTCCTTGAGCTGCTCTCTGCTGACATGGGAATGTAGGAAAAACATTGGAGCCCTATTGATTTCAGGGCTGTTCAGACTAATTTACATTTGCATTACTTCTGATTAAAAAAAAAAATAATTTCAGTTTCAGCCTGACAGTTTGTCTCAATGAAGTAATGTATTTCTCAATTGAAAACTGCTTCTCATCTGCTTTTCTGCTACAGAAAAGAGAAGAAGATGCTGCTGTTCCTTCCTTTAAATGCAGAAGGGGAGTAGGTGGTGTTTCAGTACAAGGCTATGTCTAATCCTCAGGGCAGCTTTTAGCTGTTGTACTTCCTGGGCCTGTGGTGGATGCAGCAGGCCTGTCCTATCTGGAAATTAGCAATTCCTGCTGGGCCCCAGCGTGCCTCTGCCTGCAGAATCCTGGCTTGCTTGAGGCACCGAGTGCTGGCAGGACCTTGCATTTGAGGGAAAAGGAGTGAAGGTGCTGGCTGGGCTCTTCCATCACCTGGCTGCTCATACCAGTTTTGAGTCCTTCCTGCTCTGCTGTGTGTGAAGACCTGTGAAGGGCTGAGGGATGGGGGAGTCAGTGTTCCCACTGCATGGTGGTGCTCACAGTGGTCTCACAGGAGCTGGCAGTGTTATCTGCTGGTGCTGCACCTGCTCCCTACCCAGCTCTCTTCTGAAAGGGCACACACTAACCACGGGCCAAGGTTGCAGTGCTGTTGCAGCAGCCCAGCTGCTCATTAAAGGAAAAAGCAATTTACTCATCAGTCTGAAGAGTGCTGACCTGGCCAGTGGGTTTCTTTTTGACTTGGAAAAAATGAGGCACTGTTAAAGCTCAAAAAACGTGAGTTGCAGGATGGTGTTATGTGGCAGGTGGTGAACTGCTTTGCTGTGGTATGCAAAACATCTGGTCTGGCACGTCTCACTGGAGAAATTGGTGCTGGTGCTGTGTCCTTTTCTGCCCATGCACACTGCAGGGTGGTACCCAAGCCTGGGTAGGACAGGAGAGCCCTGTTACAAATGACTTAGCAATTGGACAGCCAAAAAAACCCCCAGAGAATCACTGGAAAGAAAAAAGACCAAGTGGCACAGCAGTTATTAATATAATTTCACTTCTTGTGCTCGTTGTGTTTAGATAATGAAAACAAACTTCTAGGTTTCACTTCTGTTTCTCCGACTGCTTTCCATACTGACTCGAGCTGTGTTGTCCTTGCCAGGACAAAATGCTTTGTGGAGAGAGCAGTCATAGCTGGGAAATCACTTGCTTTCAGGTTTAAAAGGTATCAGTGTAATTCCCTTCTTAAATGCTGCCATTATTAGGAACAATTTTAAATGTTATCTTCAAACTGTTAACAATTATCCTGTCACTAACTGAAGTTTTTAAATGAGAACAGAGTTAAAAATAAAAACATAAAGTCCTGATTTACTTGAAGTCAAATGCAGGGAGTCCAAAAATCAACTCTCTGCTGAACTAAAGAGATCATTTTGTTGTATTTTTTCTCTGCCTGGGCTTGGTCTGTTTGTTTAATTCAAATGAGAGGTGGAAGAGAGGACCTGGCTTTCTTTGTCAAAGGCTCTTTTCAAACAGGCTGTGTCTTTCTGCCCAGCCTGTGGTAAGTTTCTACCACTACAGCCTGGAACTGATACTTGCCCATTGGCAATCTCATGGTTTCTGGATGTTCACCCAAGCTGGTGTGTGTTGCACATTTCTTTCAGTTAAGAATTAAATCTGTCAAAATGAGTGCTTAAATTCAGCTGGGGCCATGCTGGCCATGGAGAGAAGTGAAACTGTGGAGGTCTGTAATAAGAGACTGCAGTGCAGGGCATTGAAAAGCCTGTGTGCAGAAAGCTAGTGTTTTCTGGATTTAATCCCTTTAATGATTCTGACCTGTCACTACAGTTCACTTGAGGAAGTTCTTGTGTTTGACCCAACCTGCTCTTTTGTTTGTCTCTGAACAGCTCAGGGCATGGCGAGCAACAGCAGGAGCCCCACACCCTGCTTACAGCATCTGGTACTGTCTTTTTTTGTTATCAAATGTGGCTTAAACTCTTAAGAAGCTGTGTGGGGAAGGGTGGCCTGGTTCAGTGTAAGCACAGGGGAGATTTCTGTGCTGCACTGCACCTTGTGGGGACTGGATGTGGCAGCTGGAGCTCTGCTCTGGGCAGCCTGCTCTGCAGCCTGACACCAAAGCCAGGAGTTCTTGCTGGCACTTTCAATTTGCAATGCATAGTAGTAAAAGGGCAAAACTACTTGACTTCATCAGAGGCTGGGGAGAGAGCACTGTTTGTAGTGTGCTACCTAATGGCTGGTTGGCTTCTTCCTTGTAGCTGTTACTGTCTTCAGGAGAATCCCAGGCTGCTGTAATTAATTTTGAAACATTAATTTTGAAGCTTTACGATGAGCTCATTGGAAACTCCTAAAACACAGGCAGAGCCATGTGGCTCGAGTGAGGAGTTGGTGCAGGGCAGACAGTGGAAGCTCCTTTTTCTCTGGGAATAGCCAACAAAAGCTTTCTCATCACCCAACCTGCTGGCACACAGGCTGGACCCTGCTGCTCCTGTGGCTGGACATGGCTGCTTCGTGCCCCAGCCAGCCTGGAGCTGTCCCTCCTCTCCTTAGACAGAGGATGTGCTCCCAGAGCCCCAGCAGCCTGCCTGCTGGAAGCACGGCCCTGCTGGGGTGCACCCAGTGCTGCAGCCCTGGCAGCGTGGGCATGGCTGCCTCTTGGTGCCAAGCATGAGCCCGTGAAGGAGTGGCCATACAGGTGCTGTGCTGGGTGGGTGGTGGTTAGATGAGTCTCTGATGATTCTGATGCATGAGCAAGAACAAATTCCACCAGTCGTGTGTAAAACAACCTTGTGAAACGGTGGTGGCGTGATCAGTGGCAGCTGGGAGCCGATGGTGCTTGACAGGCGAGGCAAATGTTTGCTTCCTGATATCCAGCAGAGATTTAAATGTGGAGACAATTATACTGGGAGCCTACAAGTGATGAGGTTCCCTGAGCACTTCATAGCCAAGCTGGATTGGTGGTGTTTCCAGGTGCCAGTGCTGCTGAGGAGGGGCTGTATTTCTGCCCAGGCTGTGCAGGATCCTCACACAGCCCCATGCAAAGCAGCACCAGTGGGCTGTGACAGGCTGTGACAGTGTTCCTGTCACAGGGGTGTGGGGCTGTTGCACAGACACTGCCTGCTCTGGAAGCCTTGGCCTGCAGTCAGACAGTCAGTAAGTGGTTTCCATCCCAACTCCACAGAAACCCCTGAGCTTTCTGGCTCTGAATAGTCTGTAAAATGTGCAAGGTTTGAATATTTCCCCTTTTTTTTTTTTTTTTTTTTTTCCCCAAACACCTACGTTCCCTGAAGGACAGAGACCTGCAGTGCCTGACTGGCAGTCCCAGCCTGAGCACCCCTCCTGCCAGGGCTGCTGCACAGCACAGGTCACTCATGGCTGTGGCAGGAAGAACCTGCCATCCTTAAGTGTTCCCACTGCCAGTCCTGTGGGCAGCTCTCTGCCACAGCAGCAGCACCCTTCATCTCATGTAGAAAAAGGAAAAATAATTACTCATAAACTCTTTTGAGAAAGGCACAAAACAGTACAAAGCTTGCCTGTGTCTGTTTTTAAATAAAAGAAAAATCATCTGGGCTCTTGTGTATTGTCCTTGATGTTCAGAGCAGAACACCTGCCACTCTGAAACCCTTCCAGGTTTCCTGGTCTCTTTTTCCAAGCAAAGTCCTGCTCCATGGGAGGAAAAGGTTAAGCGTGGGAGTGAGCAGGGTGAAAGATTATGTGAAACAGAAATCCCGGCGCTGTTTGTTCTGCCATCTGCTCCCGCTCGATCCAGGCTGTGGGTGGTTTCCCAGAGTGCCCCTGCTCCCCTTCCTGCACGCTGGCAAAGGGCTTTGAGCTGTTGGAGCCACATCCCCGCCGTGCCGGGGAGCTGCCCTTTGGCAGGGTGCAGCTGGGTGCTGCGGCTGTGGGCAGTCCTGCTGGCCATGCTGGAGCTGCCACTGGAGCCCGCTCCAGCAGCAATGCAGAAAAGCCTGGGCTTCAGCACCTTTGGCACAAGCTCAGTGAGTGCCAGGGGTGGCACATGGCCTCTGTGCCATCCCTGCAGGGAGCACTGGTGCAGGATGCTCCCCGGTGAGCAGGGCAGCTCCTGCCTGTGTGAGGTGCTGCCACCATGCCCACGGAGCAGCAGGGCAGGCTGAGCCCTGCTCAGCTCTCTCCACACACCATCCTGCCTGCGATGAGATGTGCTGAAGTGTGGGAGGATGGACGTGGCAGGTTTGTCCCTGCTTCAGGGACAGCTGGTGAAAGAAAGGTGAAATCATCTTACCCCTAGAGCCCTTTTCTGCTCTGTCTCCTCCCCCAGCCCCCTTTTCCTGTTCTCCCCTGGTCGCCAGCCTGGCTGTGCCCGGGGGTGGGGGTTGTGCATTCCCTGTTCCACATCCCCCTCTGCCCCCTGCCCACCCTCCCCACAATGTGCTCCCCACTTGGGAATGTGACCTTGCTCTCTAGATTATTTACAGACAAAATATTGCTGCAGGCCTGAGGAAAGATTTTCTGTGTTGTTTTTGCTTTTTTTTTTTAAGTGACTGGATTCCACAAAAACTGAATTATTCCAAGGGCGTGGGGGGCCTGGTGGGAACGCTGTGCTCTGTTTGGGAACAGGCTGCCTGCAGCCATCTTCCCTGGCCAGCACAGGGATGCTAGAGGCTCTTAGTTTCCCCAGCTATACGGAACAATCTGTCTCTGGTTTTCTTGGAAAAACCCACCCCTTGCTCGGGGCAGGCTGCCAGGACGGGACACGAGCATTAAGAGGGCTGTGGCACACATGTAACCAGGACCTGGGCTGCCTCCCAACGTGTGTGAGCAGGTGCAGAGAGCTGCCTGCGGGTTCGTGCACATTCAGGGATGCTCCCCTCCCCACACCCCCGGAACTCTCCGCTTCCCCTCACTTGGGAGCTCCTGGGTCTCCTGCTGCGCTTGCAACACGCACTTGGTTTGCTGAGGACCTCAGACAGCACTGTCACATCCGATCGGAAGCTGTGGTGGGCTGATTTCTCCTTTTTTTTTGCTTTTCCTGGCAGCACCAGCAGCTGCCCTTTTCCCCCTGCTGACAGTACTTCTGTGTAGCTGAACTTCTGAAAGCCTCATGGTGGTGATTTCCCATTGAGCAGAGCCCTGACGCCTTTGACCTTGCCTGGCTGTGGCTGTGTCCCCTTCACGTGGCTGCTGGAGACTACAGAGCTGTGCACTGCACACAGCCAGGAGTTGTTATGTTCCAGCAGTGTTGGGTGTTTGGGATGGTGCTGACGTGGGGTCCCTGGCTGGCTCAGGTTTCCTTACAAGGTCAGCATAAGCCTTCAGGTGCCCACAGCCTGGGAGTTGTCCTGAGTAAGGCTGTGTGCTCAGCTTTTATTTGGGAGTAAGCACTGTCAGCTGAGCTGAATTCAATCACAGACAGTGAGTGCCTGTTTTGCTGTGGGAAGAGCTCTTGTGCCAAATCCCTTGGTCTGGCCCGGCATGCAGCGTGGCTTGATCTCTCTGGAGAATGAGCTGGGGCTGCTGAAGGTCTGGCAGGAGCACACTCTCCTCCCTGCTGAAACTGGGGCTGCTGCCGGGAAGTTGCTCAGCAAGCCTGGCCACAGGGGTTCACCATGAAGCAGGCACTTGCACAGCCATTCCCTGCCTGCTGTGGGGTAGGTGCCAGTCCTCTGGAGTGACTCCAGCTTTCCCAGCTTGTGGAGGTGATGGTCTCATCCAAGCCCTTGCAGAAGTGTTGGGTGCAGGGAGGATGCTGGGCAGTGAGAGGATGCTGGGGGGATGGAGGTGGTGCCCCTCTCAGGCAGGACCTTGATCAACCAAGTGTGTTCAGCTGGTGGTGGTTTGGAAGCCCAATTAGCAGCAGACTCATCTGGCTGGTGGAGTCACAGTCTGGGCTGTGAAGTCCATGTGCTGGTTTGGGGACTACTGAGTTATGGAGCGCTCTGGGCAAGTCATAAATAGCACACTGCTTATAAACAAGGGCAAAAATCAACAGATTTTGTTCAACAGAATTGTGAAGTTTCTCTTGTTCTGAAGCCATAGGGAAGGCTGGGACAGGAAGACAAGTGGTTTATTATTTTAGTCAAATCCTTTTCTTGGCTGCTGCCAGCACATTCAGCAGTGTGGCAGAAACTCACCAGGTGAGAGGCAAAGTACCTGCTGAGATGAAGTGCAGAGGCAGCAGACAAAGGGCATCACGGGGCTGTGCCTGTGGGGACTGCTCCTTATCAGCACACCTGCTGACTGCATTGCAAAAGCAGCCCCTGGTCACCTGTGTCTTTGGGTAGCTGGGGGTTTTTCAGGGATGTTGCTGTTACCCTTTTTTACCACCTGGCAAAGCAGGAGGGAAGGGAGCACTAGGTCTTGGGCTGCCATAAGAATGGGACCCAGTGCACCTCGCTCCAGCTCTGCTCTGCGTGCATCCTGGTACAGATAATACTGCTCCTCACTAACAGGGTCTCTGGCACTTTGCTTCCAGCCCAGAATGAATGGCTCAGCTGGCCTGAAGAACCAATGGTGACCAGCCCCATGCCATGCAGGGGTGCAGAGCAGGCCAAGTGGGTTCCACCTGAGGAAGGGGTCCAGTGAGGTTGTTGCTGCTTACTAACTCTCCATAGTGTCAGGCTAGCAGTGTTCCAGTCTTCAGAATAAGCCTGGGGATTTTATGGGTGCTCATGCGCCCTTAAATAGGAAATTTGGCATCCTGAGCTAAGCATCTTCTCTACCTGTGTGTCCCAAATGGTTAACAATCCCAGCAGCAATGGATGGGTGGTGAGGAGATTGATTGCCTCCTGCAAGGTACATAAAGTCTCGCTCTTCTGCAGAAACACAACACTTGTTCAACCAGGTAAATAACTGGTTTAAAATCCCCTCTTGCAGCAGCTGACCCTACACATGTTTATCCAAGTGACTGGAGCTGTGCCAGTCTCTCTGGTAAGTGACCTTTCCCAAATTTTTCTTTTCAAGTTGACATTTAAGAAGGGGGGGAAAAGTCACAGCAACAAATGGTGTTTTAACAGTGATAAAGCTTTACCCGTCAACAAAGCCAGGAAAGCCACACTGGAGCCTGTGCTGGTGGCTCTGCCATCCCGGCCAGAGTCCACATGGACAGCACTGGCTCGTGTTTCCTGGCCTCCTTGGGTCTGCATGAACCAGCATCTGCAGTATCCGTGGGCTGCTCCTGCTGCCTGGGCTGGGCTGCATAGTTCTGTAGCTCCTGGGAAAGGCTCCTGGGTGCAATTAAGTCTAAGGCAGCTGCTGGCAGCTGGAGGCACTCAAAGTATTAGTTCATTACTGCAATTCAAATGAGGAAGAGCCTTAAATCTCTGAGAAGAATCCGAGTTTGGCAGGCAGTGGAGTGCTTAGCTTATTGGGAAAACACCTTGGACAATTTTGGTAAATGTTCTGCTGTGTGTTCAGGCAAGTAAAATTTACCCTTAGTTTTCATGTTCCTTGGTTCCCAGCTTCAGCACTGCCATGACTTACCCCTTGCTCCTGACAGTGCTCTCACACAGGCGTATTTAAACTCTGAAGCTTTGGAGGAGGTTTACCTCTTAGCCCAGATGCCCAGTACATGACCTCCTCTTTCAGGCTGGAAGTCCCAAGAGCTTCACAGAAAGCTGCTCAGCACATTTGGGTTCCCCAAATCCTTCCCTCCCCACGTCCTGGCAGATGCCATACCTCCAGCATGCCACCTGTCAGCCACTCCCATCTCCACTGGGCTCTGCAGGATCTCTTGCATACTCCTGCCTTCTCCATCTGCAAAGCACCCACAGCCCTCCTGGCCTGCCCCTGCAGCCCTTTCCCAGGCTTTTGGCTTAGTTTCAGATGCAGGACTGAGAGCAGCAGGTGGTATTGGTGTGTCCCTGCAATCTTCCCTTCCAGCTCCCCTCCACAGAGTGCTGGGCCAGCCTGGGGCTGTGCCTGCTCAGTCCTGTCTTGAGAAGAGAGATTGAAACAAGGACTTCCCAACGGCTTGTGTTTCCTGCAGCATGAGGGACAGGCGGTTCTTGGGTGGTTTCCTGGCTTTTCTTGCAGACGTCCTGATGGGAGTGGCTGCAAGAAGGGGACAGGGGCAGCACTGCAGTCAGACAGGGACATGCTGCCGGCTCAGGGTGACCCTGGGCAGCCCCATGCCAGAGACCTGTGGGCTGACAGCAACTTCTGCCTTCAGAAAGCCACTGTTTTGTGACAAGTCTCAGCTAAGAAACACCTAATTTCCTCTGTTGAAAGAGGCCTGACAGATACACTTGGCTTTGTGGTTATGCTGGTTCTTGGATTTAATCTATCTGTACTAGAGGAAAAAACAATAACAAAAAAGCCTAGACAAGTGGAACAGTAAAGATGCTTTTAGTGAGCTGACAGCCAAGCCTTGCCTTGGCTGGCTGTGTTCCTGTGCAGACCCAGTTCCACAGGCAGGGCACCACAGCCCCCAGGCTGGCAGCAGCAGGGCCAGCAGCTCACAGAATCCCTGTTAGGGGTGTCCATCTGCCACAGCTCTCCCCACTCCGTGCTGTCCCCAGGAGGGCTCTAGCCCTGAACATTAACATGAGGCAGATGAGCTTCTTTGCTGGGCTGTCGCTGAGTGTTGCTTGTGTGAGGCTCTGTGGCTGCTTGGCAGTGATGGCAACTTTGGGACCTCATGCACTAAGTTCTCTTTAATCTGCCGTGGCAAGAATGCCTCATTTTGCTTCTGCTCTCTGCCAGCCCTGCTGCTGGCTCGCTGCAGGGTCAGTACGTGAGCCCTGGAGCGGGACAGCCTGTATCCGGAGCCTTCCTTCCTCTGCGATAACGTCAGCGCTGGAAGCAGCAGCTATTTCAGTCCCAGGAATGCCAGTGGATGATTTCACTTTTGTTTCATACCCGATAACCTTTCCCATCACAATGAGAGACGACGTCCGTGCTCCCTGCGCTTCCGTATGCGAGGGGAAAGCCATTCAAGTGTCTCTACAGAGGAAAAGAAAGAGCCCTGTTAAAAATAGCTCTGATTGTCCATGGAGCTTGGGCAAAGGAAGGGCAAAAGCCTTGTATGCCAGTCCCATACAGTGAGAGCAGCTTTTCTGGCTGAGCCGGGGCATGAGGACAGCGACTGTGGGAATATCTGCTGTGCTGGTTCTTTGCGTCAGCCTCATGGGGATGGGAAGGTCTGTGAGAGACTTTCTTCTCCATGCAGAGTTGTCCTGATGTGCTACAGACACACCCTTTGCTTGTCACCTGCACGTCTCTACCCTTCCTGCCCTTCTCAAAGTCCTCTCCTTGCTGGATGCTTGGTCAGGAGCTTGGCGAGACAAACTCACCCCAGGCCTCAGGCGAGAAAAGTCTGGTCAAACCCAAATTGCTAAAGCTCAGCTCCAATTTTTATTTCCTGTGGGGAAGAACTTGGCCAAAGTATCTTGTTTTTTTTTGAGCTTTCAGCCTTTGACTTCCCAGGAACTGCTGACCCATCATGTGATGGGACGTGGTGGGGCCACTGCGGCGAGAAGTGGTATCGGCACTTATCACCCTGGTGTTCCTGTGGGGAAGGGCCCCAGCTGCCCCGTGGGTGCTGGAGCACCGGCAGCACCGCTCCAGCCTCTGGGAGTGGGCAATCCCCTCGTGCTGTCAGAGGGAGGGCAGCCAGCCTATGTACCAGCAGAGCCCATTCCTTACGGAGAGATGCTTCCCTGCTCCCCTAGAGCAGCTGCTTCCACCCCGGCCTTCAGAGCACAGCACAGGCCATTTCGTGGGCTGTCACACCTGGGGCTCCTGTTTGACCAGTCCCTTTGCCCAGTGGGAGGTTTTTGCTTAGTCCCCCAGCGCATGACTTGCAGGGTGGCTCCAAACTGCTGTTGCTCTTCCTGGGCTGGAGCCTGTTTACAAAACAGTGGCTGAAAGCTGCTATTTATCCTTATGTACACATTATATTCAGAGTTGCTAAATAGGCAAGCCCAAAATGAAAGTAATCTGGGTTTTCTTTAATTAGAATAAAATCCTGATGAATCATGAGGTTCTGTACCTCAAGGATGCACCAGGAGCTGACTTTGGCTGCAGGCAGCAAGGTACAGCAGTCAGCAGAGCCGGCTCGCTGCCTTGACATCTGCTGGAAAGACTTGTTTTTCCCTCCCGAGTCACATGCTAGCTTGTGATCTGATCATGAGATACAAAGGATAACCTTCCAGTATTTACTCTTCTCATCTGCAATTTCAAAAGGCAGGGGGAAAGAGCAAAAAGCAGCATAAGGGAGGAAAACACAAGCCCCCTTTCCTCATTTGGTTAATGTTGCTGTAGGTGCTGTGCTTGTTGCTGGGACAGGGCAGGAGTCTGGCTGCAATGCCACAGCCTGTGCTTGTGCCTGTTGTGGCCATAATGGAGCATGTCAGTGTGGGCAGAGCAGTCCTTGCTCTGTGTTCAGCCACGTGGGCATCCTCCCCTCCAGTGCCACCACACCTGTGTGCCAGCAGAGGTGGGCAGGGGCTGCCTGGCCCAGGGTGACCTGCACTGGCACAGGCAGGGGAAGCCTGTCCTCCCCACAGCTGCCCAGCACTGGCCCTGTGCCATCCTTCAGTATTCAACTTTCACGTTTTATTATAAATGTCAAAGTGACATTTTTTATAACAATATCCTAATGTAGTCAGCCAGGCAGGTGGAGTTACTTGTATGTGCTCTAGTCCAAAGTCCAGCTGCAAGCTTAAACCAGAATCACCCTTGAATAAAATCCCCTATATAATCTTTGGGAAATTTTTGCTAGTGCAGCTTGGGTGCATTTACTTCTGTGAGCTGATGCCTATCAAGGACCAAAAACCCCCCAGAACTGCATCATGGTGCCACAGGGGCTGTTGGCTTTGAGGCTTTCAGGCATCTGAAGGCTTTGAGGGAGCTCCTGCTGCAGGGAGAGCAGGACAAAGCAGTGGGGCAGGGCTGTGTGCTTGTGAGTCACAAAGGTGTGTGCCATTGAGTACCAAATCTGCCACGGGCTGCATATGTGCAGCAAACCTGAATTGCATGTAGAGTGGGATTGCTCTGGGAATGGCAGGCTGGGGTCAGCAGTCTGCGTCTGTCTTCCCCAAATTGTGTCAGGGGAGATGCTCCAGGCAAAACCAAAAGGGCTGTGCCTGTGTGTGACACACGATGTGTCAGCCAGACAGAGTGAGGAACACCACCATAGCTGCCCTGGAAAGTGGTCACTGCTTGGAGGAACAAGAAGGGGCGGATGTCGCTGGGGAGAAGCAGCCAGTAAAGACTGAGGGATGAGAGCAGCACCCGGCCACGGGCTGGCCACAGGCTGGCCACAGCTATTCTGGTGTGACAGGGCTGAGTGCTGCGGTGTTTCCAGTAAAAACACCCACTGGTGTCAGGTGGGGAGGGAGGGAGGGGCACAGTGGGAAGATACCTCACCAAAGGGAAGGCAAGAAGGGAGGGTGCCTGCTGGGTGCCTTTGGTGTGGTGAAGGCTGGTTTGTGCCAGGCAGGTAGATGCCAGTGTTGTAGGGAGCATGGCTTGGATGGTGGATGAAACCAGCCTGCAAGGCCAAGCTGGCCCCTGTGCCTTTGCCAGGACCACGGCATTCGTGAGAGGGGCTTGGAAAGCTGGGACTTGATATGGTCCCTGCACAAAAAGCTGGGGAAATGTGAACAGGAGGCTGTCTCCAGTAGGCATGGTTACTTCTGATTTCAGGTTTTGGGAAGTCTTGAAACTGTTTAAGTCCAAGATGTGTTTCCTCTGCTATTACAGGAGCTTCACATTACAGTGTCCTAACCTACCCTCCCATGTCCACACATAGCTCAAAGACCCATTTTTTTTCTCAAAAGTAAACCACTTTCTTTCCTTTGGCAAATATTTCTATGGCCTCTGCTGCAGCATTAGCCAGAGATAATTAGGAGGGCTGTGACGGGTGCTGAGGGGTTTGGTATGGACTCATCAGCGGGCCAGTGTGGGACAGCAGCATATCTGCCTCTGGCACACAGCATTTGGAAGGCATCTGGGTTTTGTGGACCTGGTTGACCTGTCACTGTGCCCCAGAGGCATTTCTGAGCCCTGTGGTTTCCTGCTTCACTGGGCTTTTGCCTACCTCTATGAAAATTAGAGCAGGCCTGACCCAGAAAGCTGGATGCAGAAGTGGTCAATAGTGATTGTCCAGCAGCAATATCTGGCTCCTGCTGTCTTAGTCCCAAAACAGATAAATGCATTCAGAAGATAGGTAGGTATTCTGGCTCCTGTGGCTGCCTTACCAGCTGGAAGAGGTCTCAGCCTGTGGTCCAAGGGTTGTGGAAGGCTGAGTTTACCATGCCCCATTCCTGGTGAATGACTTTGGTCCTTTTGGTCCCCCTTCCCAGTGATAGCGGTTCTCCAGCAAGTTTTGCTGTGTGAAGTGTTTGCTCTGCAGCAGGAGAGTGCTGAGGACCCAGGTGAAGGGTGGCAGCAGGGCAGGTGCCATGGGAGGGGGACACAGCAGCTCTGGCTGTGATCCCACCAGAGTGAGTGCCTGGAGAAGGAGATGCATCTGCTCATGCCTGAGGGCATTGTAGACACTTGCTCCTGGACAAGAAAGCAGTCCCTGTCCATAAGGAAATAAATCCTAAAGAACCTCCTTTTGGAGCAGTCTCCTCCTGCCTGCTGTGTCCCTAGGGGACAACAGGGGCTTTGTAACTGCTCAGGGCTCTCGGGAACCAAAACAGCCGCGGCATGAGCTCAGCGGCTGTAAATCAGCGGGCTGCGCCGCCTCCAGGGCCGCGTAAATTCAGTGCCGGCTGCTTTCATCTCAGATGCTTTTATTTCATACCCTCTGCAGAGATAGACACAAGGTCACACTAATGGCTGATACATGAAAAACTTATGTGGCCTTTATTGATTTTGGAGTGATTAATGACTCAAGGGAAGGACAGTGATTCATGCACATGAACGGTGCCTGGGAATGAGCAACACTGGTCAGGGTGGCCTTTTAATTCCATAATCGAGCCTGTTCAGCTGCTTAGGGGTGGCAGCGTTGCTCTCACAGGTGTCTTTGCACTGGGCAAACACCTGTTTGTACGCAGTGAGCTCTCGTGCCTACGCCACAGCTCTGTTTGCTTTGCTTTTTGCTGTCCCTTTTGAAAGGGACTCAAAAATAGCCAGACCTAAACTCTCACTGTAGCTTTGTTGACAAAGCCTCTTGAAGCTTTCCTGCTGCTATCCCAGGTGAGAGGAGAGGCCTGGGAGAGGTAAAGCTCAGTGCCTTGCCCAGCCTCACCTCAGGCAGCAGAGCACCCACAGGAGGCATCCTCCAGCTTTGGCCCTCTGGTCACCAGCATGTGAGCGCAGTGAAGGAGCTTCGAAGCTGGCTGCTGTGATGAGCCTTGCAGACAATGGTTTTCAAGTTGCTTTTCCACTCCCTCAAGCATGTGCAACTTCCCAGAAGCTACTGAGCTGTGCCAGGATGGACACCCTCCTTCCACAGCCTCCATCCCAGTGCACCCTGTGGACGGGGTCCACAGCCTCCAGTTTGCTCTGTGCCACACATTCAGCTGGAAACTGATGCAAGGGGAAGTCATCCTAATTTTGGAGGGGACATCAGACCCAGCTTGAAGGATCTGGGCAGTGGTTATGCAACTTTCCTTTTATTTGAAGAAACTTCCCCCTCCTGGTTATGCCAGCCTTGTGGTGATGACTTAAGCCATCACATTTGTACCAGAGTTTGTTCTGCTGGGCTCACTGCTTTCACATGGCCTGTCTTGCAGAGTGGGTCAGAGACCTGCTGCACCTCTTGGGGCCTGAGGACTTGCCACAGCTAGGGATGCATTTGTTGCTGGCACTGCTGGTTATTTTTTTCTCTCTTGCCATTTCCTGATGTCTGTTCGTGTACATTGAACTATGCTGTGTGCTCCAGCTCCCCAGCCTGACCTCCAGAGCTCTACCCCAGCCCCCCGTGCTGTGGCAGAGAGAGGTCCCAGCATGCTGGGGCACACTGCCCTTAGGGAAGGGCACAGGAAAACGTTCCTGGTGGCACAGGCAGGTGACAATGCCCACCCTGCAAGCGGCTGCGGTGCACTGCCCACGCTCCTGCCTTTGCCCACCACCAGCACAGACACAGACCAGCCCCACACCCCCATTCCTGCTCAGGAGTGGCTGCAGGCTGTTGGCTCCCTCCAAGGGAAGCTGAAGGGGCAGGGGTGTTGGACCCAGTGTCATCCTGACCATCGCACAGCAGGAGAGGGCGGAGAGCATCACAGAAAAACACTGTGTGCTCCCAAGTTAGCTACCAGGCCAGGTTGGTTTTCCTGTTTACTCCCTAAGTGGAAAATTGGAAGGGAGTGAAAAACTTCATCCCTTTTGCTATATAAAGGTCAAGTTGTGTGGGCACAGAAATTTTACCTTCTTTTCATTTTTGCCTTGGTGTTACCAGGTGTGTGGCGTGGGCTGTAGTGTCAGTAAAGCAAATAAAAGGGCATGCTGGGAATAGCAGCTCCTCTGCAGGAGACATTTCCTCTCAGACAGAGAACTCGACTCCGGTTGTCTGCTGGTGAGTGGCTCTGTTGGGGTTCTGCAAAGCATGAGGGTCACAGAGGGTCAGGCAGGGCTTATGTTGGTTGTGCTGGGGACACACAGGGTCCTAGGTACACCTGGCACTCCCAGCTGATGGCTGCTCACATCTCAAAAAAAGGTGAAGAAATCACATTATCCCTACAGCAATTTGTGGGTAGGTTGCCATGAAAAGCTTGGCTGGCAGGCTTGGCCAGCAGGAGTGAGAGGTCAGAGCAGGTAAGATATTGCCGTGCCAGGAAACTGTTCTGAGTTTACAGCATCAGGATGTGTTATGGGGATCTTAAACCCTGTGATCCCAGAGATGTTGCTAAACCTTGTTTGCCTTGGACTGTTTGTCCAAAAAGACACCAAGGGATAAACTCTTTCTTCCCTTCGTAATTGCCCATAATCTTATCTGAAGCCTTCAAAGTGTCCTAGAGACTTCTCAAGGTGATAACATGGAGATAACTACCAAACAAAAAAGAAGTCCAAGAGCAGCTATTTTTCTGGTCTGCTGGGGAACAGCACCAGTTTCTTGCCCGGCTTTTGTCACCCTTAATTGTCATAGAGAAGGAAAGGACACCCAGAGGTATCCAAGTCTTGTTTAGGGAGTGATTGACCTTTCTTACCTTCTTGCGCCTCTGGGATAGCTGAAGCTGTTTTGAGGAGAAAAGTCTCAAAGCTGCTTTAGCTAATTACTAGAAAACATTACTGCATGAGAGCTGCAGCCTATGGCTCAGCTGTCCAGCTGCCTGGGCCAGTGGGGTTTGACTGTGTCTCACCAAAGGGTGTTTTTGATGTGTGTGTTGTGGGCCTGTGGATCCCCTTCAGGCAAGGAGCTTGCTGATAGATCTGGTGGTGGTTTTCAAGGTACTTTTTACTTCACAGGGTTTGTGGCTTCTCACTTGAGAGAGGAGCATCTAATCATCTCACCATAGACTTAGAAATTGTAAAAAGGATCTTCCAAACATAGTATTTCCTTTAAAATTCAGTTCAGTGTCTGTGTCTGACTAGTCTTCCTATAACATTTACTGCCTGTCCAGTTCTGGAGTCAGGACCTGGATTCTATGTTGTTTCATCCAGTTCATTGATTAAAAATGTGACATTTCAAATAGAGAAGAAAAAAATTCTTGTCTGACAAAGTGTCTCCCTGATGCTGGTTCATGGCTTAGATATGGTTTTCAGAGCGATGAGTTGGCCAGGTTTTGCCACTGTTTTTATGTGCTATGTGACCTTTTGTGTCATTCTGGTTCTCAGTCAAAATGCAATACCAAGTAAGAACTGTACCAAATGTGAGCATCCTGTGTCAGCACCATAGCATGTTACTGTGACCAGATCTGTTTTCTGCAAATCTTTCTTGATTTGCAAAATGAACTGTTTAAGGGAGTAGAGCTAAATCAATCAAGGCATGCCTTGGCTCTGGGTCATGGTGATTTGCCTCTAGCATTGTCCTGTTTACTCCTTCAAAATACTGTCTTCTCAGCTTTCTTTTGGATCCCTCAGCAGCTGGAGCTAGGGCAGGACACACATCCACTCTCCATGACATTGGGGTGTCCTCAGTCCAGGTGCAATATGTATTTTGGAAGTTAATAAAAGGGGAGGTGAAGGGTATTTCAATGTCGGGTTCTCCCAAACAAAGCAAACTAATGGGGCAAATGAGCACTTCACTACCCACTGTAGTGATTTCATTAATGCAAACCACTTCACAGTCAGTGAGGACATGCTGTCAAAGCAAATCGATTTTTTCTACTGTTTTGCTCCCCCACTGCAAGGCTTTGGGCACTGCCAGCAGGGCTTGTCCCTGGCTCGTGGGTGTGCCCTTGGCTTCCCAGCAGTCAGCCCCAGGTGCCCCTGGGTTCCTTGCTGGCCTGGCTGCAGGGCTTTGCCCACAGCTGAGCCACAGCCGTGCTCTAGGGACCAGGGCACTCATGGAGCAGGTCCCCCATGGCAGCACTGCTGAACCCCAGGAGCAGGTCCCAGGGGGAGCCCAGCAGCTGCAGGAGGTGGCCAAGTGCTGCTGTGGGTGGCAGGGCTCACCCTGTGCCCTGGGAGCACAGGGACAGCGTGGGGCACTTACAGCCCTTGGCCTGACTGCCAGACTTCACATTGCAGCTGTGTGCAGAGGCTGCCCCAGTTCGCCCGGGGGTTACCACACATTTTTGTCATGCTTGCAAAATGCTGATACCACAAATTGCAAAAACCAGCCTCATCCTCATCTGATCAGAGTGAAACCAGCACAGCTCTGCACGACGTCTCCAGCACGTCCGGTCCCCTGTGTGCTCCTGCAGGCACACAGCTATTGCTCACACATGCTTTCATTTGCTGCTTTCAGATTTTTCTTCCTCTGCAGACTCCATGGCCTGTGAAAATGGCTGGTGACCTCTGCAGCCAGGGTGCTTGTTGCCAGTGCTGTGCACTGCCTGCTGCTGAAGGCTGATGTGGCCTTTCCATGCATAGATGGCTGCAGTAAAGCTGAGGGTGTTGGGGAGTCTCTGCTGGGCTCTTGCTGAGCAGAACATCGGGGCTGCCTCCAGCATCCTGCTGACAGAGGCGTGGCTGGGGCTGGCTGAGAAGCCCACCCCAGGCTCTTCATTCCCTGTCCCACCGGGTGGGCAGCACTCCCTCGGGTGACCCTGTCAGGGCAAAGCGAGCCAGGCACCCCCATCTCCCCCCTGCCAGCACCCAGGCTCACTTGGCAGCTCCTCCTGACCTCACCTCGTCTGTGCACTGGGACAACCATGTGGATGAATGAGTGGCTGCAGCATGCAGGCACTCTGGGAGACTCTGGGCATTCCCAGGAGCAGAGCTGCTGTTAAAAGTAATATATTTAACAATTACTACAAGTCCTGGAGGCTCTTTATCCTGTGGGGAGAGTTTCTTACCAGCACCAGTCCTCATGACAGACCACTTCTGTCTGCTGCTGGGCTGTGCTGTGGCTGGGTGTACATGCAAAACGTTGGGGAGCTCTCCCAATTTCTTTCACTGGAGCTTACCAGGTGGGTTTGACTGTGAGCCAAGCTGGAACTCAGCCCCTTCCAGAGCCTGATGGCAATGCTGTGGGTGTGGCTGGGCAGTCCATGGGTTCTGGGAAGGACTCAGGTAACAGGCACAAAAAATGAGGGCTGTCACAAGATGTTGTAATGAACTGCAGCCCTGAATTAGAGCCATGCTCCACCTTCAGCCATGAAATGCAGCAGGGGCAGAATTGCCCCATCAGTCCCACCGCCACCACAGTGGACAGCTCTTTGCCTTAGAATGCCATGTCATATGCTGAGATCATATGGTTCATCTTGTGTCAGTAATCAAGTGACTCAAAAAATCAGGGCATGAAAGTTCTTTGGCAATGCTAAAAGCAAAATGTAAGGAAAAAATTCTCCTTCCCTTACTCCATTGTGCAGATGATCTAAAATTTTTTTAAGTGCTAAAAGCTGTCTGGATTGTGTTTTAACTGGGTACAGGGATGTCCTATGTCTGAAATAGATGAGACACTTCAGAGGGGAGCCTACAGTCTTTCCAGACAAGAGATAGAAGACATACAGCAGAAACCTGCTATTATTGGAGGCTGGCTGTAGGAAAAGCAAATGGCCAGTCTTGGTATTCTGCTGTGCTTTGAACTTAAAAATACATGTGAGACAGGTGAGGAGAAGGTGAACTTTAAAAGCTCACCTTGCTCTAGCAGGAGGCCTCCAGGAGGTTGTCCAGTTTGACTCCAGCCCAGGTTATTATGCTGGTCCCACCCCCTCCCAAATTTTTAGTTTTGCACCTTTTCCTGTTTTGCAGGCTCAAAGATATTAGCCACTCTCAGGAAGATAATTTTCCAAAGGCCATTAGAGCTTTGCCTGTGTGCCTTTGGCACTATGCAGGCAAACATGGCAGGCGGATATTCTTGCTGTGAGCCCAAATAGGTTTGTAGGATGCAGCAGAAACTTTCTGGGGTGCTGGACTTGTCAAAGCCTGGCTTCACCCCCCCTGCCTGAGCTGGGCTTTGCAGCAGCTTGGGTGTTCCAGCCTCTGGACTAGGGGTGAGGGGACACATCACACAGGGCAGGGACAAACCAACACTGCCCCGACACAATCAGCATTTCTAAATGAGCACTGATTTAATCATCACGGCTCATATTTCCATTCCCACCTGTCACCTATGTCAGCTCGCTTATGGGGACACCAGAAGGCAACTGAATGAGGAGAGCACTTTGGTATTACACGGCAGCTGGAGCAGCAGCTGAGTGAGGGCATTACAAGGCTTCAAACACCTCCACTCTTGGCAGAGCTGCCCTGCGGGGGTGGGACACATCCCCCCGGATCGGGGTCCCCAGCAGCACGGCTTCCCGCGGGCCCAGCAGCCGCCTGGCCCTCCGTCCCTCCATCCCTC
>QUSF01000015.1:6351157-6380119 GCA_003676055.1 Chloebia gouldiae
GGGTGTCCCCCTGTCCCTCGGTGTCCCCCTGTCCCCCGGGTGTCCCCGGGCCGGGCCCATCCCGCTGCTGGCCGCCCGGTGGCGCTGTTGGCCGCGCGATCCCCGCGGCGCCGGGAACGTGCGGCGTCAAGAGCGGCTCTGCAAAGTTTTAACAATTAAAAACATCGCTCCATTAATCTGTAAGTATGTAACGGAGAAACGGGGAAAATGCCTTCAGGAGAGCGGCGCAGTTTTCGAATGTATTTGCCTTAGGATTGAGTTTTCACGCGCCTCGCGCCGCATGAGGATGGCTCTGCTTGTGTTTTCACAGCAGGTAATACCCTACTAACCTGCAAAACTGAAGTTATGGGGAATGTGTGCTGTGCCTGGCAAAATAACCCGAGGGACAGCAGGGTTTGTCCTGGCTGGGGTGGGACCCCGCACACTGCAGGCTGGCAGAGCCCCCCTGGCTTGCCCCTCCAGTTCTGGGCTCACTGAGGCAGGGCAGCTCCAGCTGCACAAGGTTAACTCGGCTTGGGTGAGTGCCTGCAGGGCCACAGAAGTAATGCTTTGCAGAAAAATTGTAATGAATGACTGGGTTTCATCTCATTTGGACTGAGACAAATTAAAAACCTCCAAGCCCGCGGAGCAGAATGCAGCAGCAATGGGTTTCTGCAGGCTGCTGATTCCACAGCACTGCATGAGTGTGGAGAGAGCAAAGGGGAGAAGCTGCTGGGGCTCCCTAAAGCAGGGAGGCTGTTAGGGTGAGCAGGGCCACGGCATCGCCCCTGTCAGCAAAATCCCACCCAACATGAGCCCTCCCAATCGCCCCAGCTAACACTCTCCTCCTGAGAAAGGGCTGATCTTTACATGCCTCAGCCTTTCTCAACACATCCTGGTTCACAAGTTCAGTGGCTTCAAAGTTAGGTCTGATCATTAACCCTGAAAGACTGGAGATTACTGAAGCGTTTAAACTGCATGTTTGAGAGGGCTGAGAAGCACAAAGCTCAGGCACAAATCTTTACCCAAATTCCAAGACAATCTTCACGAAGCAGATGGAGGGGTTTGGTTCAGCTGTGTGATGCCAGCACATTGTGTAGGTTTGTGTTTTCATTTCTTTTTAAAGCTGCTTTTGAGCAGCTGATGTTTCAAAAATGGTCATGGATTTTGGATGTATCTGCCCATGTGGTCTGTGGTGAGTATGGCTGGGCTTACTGTTCCCATTGACTTCTGTAAGAGAGATGAAAGGGCCAGAGTTCTTCACTTTTGACAAAGACTTTACGAAAATTTCTCTTTTGTTGTGCATTTGCTCTATCACTTTTATTTTTTATATGACAGGTACAGAAGAAAAAGCTGTTTGTGACCATGTTACACACAAAACCAGCAGCAGCAGGCAGAAGCTCTATCGATGGTGGAGCTAGTTTTCAGTTTGTTATTTCCATGGGGTGGTTTTGATGTCAGAATCAAAGAGAAACATAGGTTGGAAGAAGCCTCTTGAGGCCACCTGGCCCTTCCTCTTCTCTGTGTGAATCTAACTTCATTGGGCTTCTCAGCAGCAGTGAGCCCCTCAGCAGTGTGGTCTGCAGCACTGTGATAGCAATTTTGGAAGGATCTGAATGAGCACTAAGGAGCAAAATCATTGGTATTCTCCTTGATGGGATTTAATCTTAATGCAGCTCATTAGTCTTCAAGGGTGGAAGTCTTGAACCTGATGGTGCCAAAAGATTAACCTAAATTTAAATTCCATAGGTATAGCCTCAAAACATGTGAGGTGAAGGTCACGTAGTGAAGGAAGCCCATGAGTACAGCCCTGTCTGTAACACTGGGGCTCCTGTGAGCAGAGGTCAAGCCCCAGGTGCCCCCAGGGAAAAGCTGGCAAAGGGCTGAGGCTTTGAGCCCTGCTGGTGCTGATGTTCCTGAGGGTCAGCGAGGGATCTGCTCCAGGAAAAGCAGAGCCGTCATCTCATCCTTGAGGAGAAACTTCCCAAGCAGCCAGCATCAAGCACGAGCTGAGGTTGGTGCTGCTTTTATTTTCACCTGTTTGTATTGGTGCTACCTGGCAAGCTGGGCTCAGTGGGTAAAGCTGGATGCTGCAGCACAGGCAGCAGGCTGGGGCAGGCTGGGGCCGCTCCCTGCCCGAGGCAGGGCGAGCTGATGGGGGGCGAGAGGCTGTCACCTGCACATGGAGGCACCGTCCCCTGCAGGCTCTGCCCCCAGACTGGGGATGCCAGGGCTTGTGCCAGGCCTGGCCAGTGCCTGGTGGCAGGGGGCTGCCTGCCAGCCTGCAGAGCACGGGAGCGTGGTGGCCACGGCCACCGGGCACAGAACTCCAGGGCACAGCTCCGTTTCATCTTTTGCCTTTCATCTCCTAAAACTGTCCCACAGTGCCCAAGCAAGCTGGCACGTTTTCAGCACTGAAAACCAGATGTTGCCAAGTTTCCAGTGGTTGTGCTCGGTGCTTTATTGCTGTTGCTTTAGCAGAAGTATGCACGTCATGCCTCTTGCAAAAACAGATAGGATTTATTCCCTGAACAAGGGTCAGCTCTGTTTTCAGCTGCCTTCGTCTCTGTAGCAATGTCTGTCTAGGTCAGAAATGTTGCTGTCAGCTTCCCATGAGCACAGTTCAGTAGCACCCTCCATTGCAAGGCTCGGTCCTCTCCCAGCCACTTGCTTACCTGGCCACTAAGCAGCTGCTTGGTTTATGCCTGCAAAAGTACTTGCCTGAATATTTTTGCCAGTAAAATGGGTTATTTTTTTCCATCTGTATTTTTAGAAATTAAACCCAGGGTTTAGTCATCACCTCTGTGCTTCCTATCTGTGTGCAAGTACTGCAGAGGAGATAAATATAGATATAGATATATAAATATACATATGTATAGCTGTGTGTATATAAAATATACACACATAATTGTATATATATGTATATATACATAACGCACACATATGTATGTATAGATGTAATATACACACACATTCATGCTATGCAAAAGACCTGTCCTAGAAAAGGAAATGTGGTACCTGGGGACATGGGCTTTCCCCAGACAAAATGAAGTTCAGGAGAGGAAGGAGGCCCTTGCCTTTGTGTGCACTGCAGGGGTGTGATCCTCCAGCATCAGCAGGGAGGAGGGCAGGCTCACACAGTAGCCAAAAGGCTTCTGGCAGAGTCTCTGAGATGTCAAAAGAAATGGTGCCAAGCCACATGGGCCAAGGCTTGCCAATGGCTGCAGAAGCTGCTGCAGAAGCTGCCTCAAGTTTTAACGAGGGAGTCTCATGGTCTTACACCCATGATGAGTGCCCAGCTTCAAACCAGGAAAAATAAGTAAGATTCTTCCTGAAGTTTAATTAGCATTTTCTTTCATAGTTACTGGAAAAGTAAAGTGGCACATTAGTCATCTCAGATATACAGCAGAGCAGTATGAGGGCAGGGGGTGGGATTTTAGTGACGGTAGTTTTTGTGGACCAATTACTGTAACTGAAATACAGTCTCCTTAAAGAATTGGAAGCACAAATCCGAGCAGGGAGAGAGCTGGCTACGTCACTTCAGGCTGCCTTTTCACCTTATTTTCGAAGCCCAGATAAAAGTGGCAGCTGCCTCTGCAAGAGCAAGCAGAGGTGTTCTGCCATGAGCTGGGGCACGGGGCAGTCAGGGCTGTGGGGTGGGGAACACACCGAATTCCCTCGATTGGGCAGGGCAAACACTGTCACTGTCACCCTGCAGGGCTCCACAGAATGTCACCAGCTGACAGCCCTCGGGTGCCTGTCTGCCTGCACAGCAGCTTGGGAGAGAATTGTGTGTGGTGCAAAGGCAGGTCCAGGCTGCCTGAGGCACCAGGAATCCCTTCCCCACTGCACGGGCTCTGGGCTGGACATCACAGCTGAGCTCCCACAGGAACGAGCACGGCAGTGTGAGAACCCTGGGCCACTGACAGGGCCACCTGCTGACAGACTGGCCCTGGGCAAGGTGAGCCTCCCTTCGTGTCTCTGTGGGTGTGGAGAAGCTTGTACACATATCTGTGCACAAACACACGTGTAGACATGGGTATGGATGTCTGTGTGCTCATACATGCAATATATGGTACATGCAATGATGCACTTGTACATACAGTGTGTGTATACATATACTTTACACATCATTCTACATACGTACATATATTCATACACACACACAGATGTTGTATATGTTAATATATGGACATGGATGTACATAGAGACATTATACATGTGTATGTACATATATAACATATCTATACTTCTGTAACATGTAATACACTGTTATATTGTATATATACACACATTTTCAATGTTATATATTATATATATAAAATATAACTTCTGTTTTTGAGATCAAACTGTCCCTAAGGAGACTCAAAGGCTGGATTTGGTTTGCAGCCCTCTCTACAGGGTTTTTATCCTGTCCTTCAGCTCCACCACATTTGCAGAAGGGCTGCAGTACCTCACTGTGTGCCACAGTGGGTGGGAGCTGGCAGAACCCTTGGCCCAAGCACTAAACATTTAGACCAAGATACAGCTGTTTGGTTTGGTTTGGTTTGGTTTGGTAGTTTAATTTTTATCTGTAGATGACATAAGGGGCTATAAGCACTTGTACTACATGTAAGTATTGATTTCCAAAGGGAAGTGGCTGATGAATCACTGCAGGTCCAGCTCTAAAAGATGCCCAAGTGCTGCTTGACCCAGCATTCTCCTTGGGCCTGCAGGGGAGTGACTCTCCAGCAGTCGTGAGGGCAATGGAGACAAAGATGAATGGCTCATTTCCCCTGTAATGCACCACAGAAACAGGCTTCTATGAAAAATAGAGCACAGACAAGATGGAAAGGGCAACAGTCGTTTTCGAAGGTCGCACATATCATTTCTTTTGGCAAGTTTGCCTCTGTGACTGACAAAAGCAGGACAGATCAAGTGTCTTCCATCAGACCTGGATTAAAAAATGAAGTCATGTTGCTTGGAGAACTGACAGTCCCACCAAAAATAATAGAGGCTGCTGACAGTTCTGGCTTTGCAATAAAAAACCTCTTCCCACATTGTCAAAAGAGCTTCTCTGGTATGGGCATAAATAAGGCATTATTTGAATGGAAATGTTAATGGCAAGGAGCTATAAATCATATTGGTCTGTTGCAGTAACAGACTCTGGCTGAAAAACTTGTTCTTGTTTCTTGTATATATGGAAATATATGTGTGTGTGTGTATAAACAAAGCATGCACATCTATTCATATCTCTATATATTTATGTATGATTCTATGCATGTTCCGTAGAAACAATGGTAGCTAAAATTACTTAGCTTCCCCTAAGAGCAAATGCTTGGTGTGATGCACTGAGGGCTGTTGTGTAAGATTTGACTGAGTATCTTTCCCATACATAAAGGTTGTAACATAGCAACCATTCTTTTCTGCTCAGAAAACACCGTTTCCAAACTAATTATTACTGCCCTTATCAGTGGCCACTGTCAGGGCTCCTGATGCACTGCTGGGCTGGGCAAGAGGCTCAGCAGCTTCGAGCAGCCACAGTCTGGATGAAGGTGGTCATGGAGAAGAAGCATGGAAGTGAGGGCTCACCCTGTGGCTGCACACTCATGGCGAGGGAGATGTTCAGAGGCTCAAGAGATGCCCCTGGCTGCTCAGTGGGACTGTGGCCACTGCTTGGGAAGAGCCCACAGCCCAGACCATGCTGCCAACCCTGTGCTGGAGGCAGTCAGGACTTTCACTATGTCATATGTATATATATATATATAAATATATACATCCATATATATACATACATCTATATATACACATCCACATATATATATATAGATGCATACAAATATGTGTATGTTACATAAATATATGCACACACACACAAACAGACATCTCTGCATGGATATCAGGGTGAAGGAGAATTCCATCCCTCGACATTCAAAACAACTCTTTTGCCAAAAGCACCAAAGCAGTCGACCCTGAGGGACAGTTCCTGCAGTGCCCAGCTGCCAGGCTGGACCATCAGCGCTGCCATGGCACCAGGCTGTCCCCACGCCCCAGGACCAGCACAGTGGGAACACCACAGGAATGTCCTGCAATCGCTGCTGGGAGAGGGCAGGGGACCCCACATGAGAAATTCCAACCCAAGTGTCCCTCAGGGGCACAGCCCCTCAGGGGCTGGGGACAGGACAGGGTTTGATCTGCAGTGCAGTCCTGGCCATGGCCCAGCCTGCTGGCACCAAACTGGGCACTGCCAGCACCCCGCACTGTCCCCAGAGCTGGGCTCACAGCTGATGGAGGTGTTGGGTGCAATGCCAACATGGGGTTATATAAACGTGAAAGCATTTTATATAAGCCTATTTTATCTGCAAATCATTTATATTTAGAACACCTATTTCTACTGGAAACACTAAAACCATATTACATAAGAGCTTGTTTAAATCCTTTGGCTTAAGGCTCAGGCAGGGGGAGGGGTTGGTTCAGACATGGTGCATTCAGACTGCAGGTTATAATCACAGCATCAACCAGCAGCCAAAACCCAGTCTTAAAATCCTTTTTGCTTTCATTCCACGCTGCCCTGACAATAGCAGAATACTTCCCTGAAGGGTAATTTTCCTCTTTCTCAGTGCTGCCTTCGTGTTTGGAAACTCTCATTTATAACGCTGTGGATGTGCTGCCAGCAGAGGAGAGATGGCAGCTCGGCAGTGCCCGGTCAGTGTCCTGTCCCCGGGCTGTGGCAGGGGTGGGAACACTGCAGACATCACCTGAGAGGCTGCCGAGCCTTTCTCAGAAATTAAAAAATGCAGTAACTGGAAATGACTGTTCAGCACTACAAAATGACTTACATCGTCATTCATGCAGTGATGTTTTCTAATGAATGAGTTATTCCCCGAGCCCTCCCACGAGGGGTGGGGCAGGAATGGTGGTGACGATGGCCATCAAATCCAGGTCTAATGCCCCGAGGGCTGCTGGAACCTTTGGATGCTCACTCTGCCCTGCTGCAGCCCTGAAAACATCTGTTCCCACCATGTGCCAGAAGAAGCTGCTCCTACAAGGCTGGACTAAGCTGCAGCACCCTACACCACACTGTTGGGCCATGGTGCACATGTGGGCTGTGGTACAGGCTCCCCACAGCCAGCACAGCACAACTCTGGGGACAGCAGCCCCTCCTCATGCAGGCAGAGGTGCTGCGGTGGCCACCACAGCACTGCTGTGGCAAAGAAGTCCTTGCACAGCATGTGGATGCTACTCCCACCTTGCTTTCCTAGTGTGAGGGACTCCAAAAATGGAGAAGTTGGAGATCCCCCCTCACAGTGATGATGCTGTCTGTGAGAACTCTGCATTGCCCCACAGCATCAATGCTGTCGTGGTGAGCAGCACGGCTTCAGCAACAGCAGGTACAACTGACCTTCCCTCCTTTACACTCAGTCCAGACCAAACCTTCTGTTTTTTTCCTACCCCTCTTTTGAAAGTAAAGTCAGGGATCACTCCTCCTCACTTGCTTTCTAAAGCAGCATGGCCAGGGCACCGTCTCCAGGCTGGATGTACCTGTCCAGGTGGGATGTGCTACCTCTGCAAACACACTGTTCTCCCAAACGAACTGGGCTGGGCTCTCCCACTGCTTTCTCATCTGGATCTTTTAATCAACATCACTGCTCCAATTCTCTCTGTAAGTGCTCCACATTCAGGTGACACCGTTCATTAGTTTCTATAAATGCCCAGGACACTGCAGAGATTTCAGGGACAAAGTAAGAGCTAAAGTTGTAAATGACTTTCCTCCTTACCTTAATCTTCCAGCTGCCTTAAGGTGACTCCAGCATCAGGGGAGCCTGGGTTGTCCCACCCAGTCAGCACCCTGCTCTTGCAGGATGATGTTTAACCACTCCATCTTTCATTTTCCTGCTGTATTGTAGAGAAGACAACACATAAATTTCTTAGTGGTGCAGAAGGAAGGCAATTAACATCTGTGCATGCTGCAATGCCTCTTGAGACTTGCTTTCCTCTGCAGGAAGTGAAAGTATCTTAAACTGTTTGAAAGCTATGTCATTCCTAAATTTTTGTGAGCTAAGCTGTGTGGGCAATGGGGCTGGGGTGCTTTGTGGCAGTGAGATGGAAATGGAGTGTCCTAGTGCCCAGAGGCAACATTCCCTGCTGGGAATTACCCCAGGACACAGAAGTAGCATCTCTAACTTGGTTTCTACAGCATCTTTCTGAGTATTTTAAGGAGAAGGGGGAAAGGACCAAGTGGGCAGGTTCCTGAGCTGCTGCCCTGGCCTCACTGGTGGAGAGCAGGGCGCCTGTGCTGAGGGATGGAGCTTTCCTGAGCCCTGCAGGCTGCTCAGCCCCACCACCCAGGGCTGGTGCAGGCTGCCCTGCCTGCTGGCCCAGCTCCCCGCTCATCGCCACTCAAATCACTTAAGCAAATTCTTCTCATATTTCACTTGAGCCAGACGCTGTAAATTGGATTGAAGTCGTGCCTGGAGAGATTTCTCGTGTCAAATATGTAAAACTAATGGAATTTGAACTGTTTCTGCTCTGCCACAGGGGTGTTGCTCCCCACACTCCCCTCCTGGCATGCAGGGAGCTCCCCAGATCCAGCTCCTTGAGTTTGACACTGCCCACAGGAACCCAAATTGATGTCAAAAGCTGCACCAGTGAAGAAGTTAATCTTGAAAATGCATCTCTTTATTTAGTCTTGGAAAAATTGTAGAGATGCTGATTATTAAAGGAGCTGGCATCCCACCACTCCAGAAAATGGCCTGAGCTCCAGGGGCAGTTGGGCTACTGACTCCAGTCAATTCACTTTAAGCACTTCATCTCCTCCTATTTTTTATCACTTATCATAAAAGCCAGGTGATGCAGTGACTATTTTATGGGCCTGGAGAACAAATATGTTTCTTTTTAAGCATGGAAGAAGAGAAACTGAGGTAGTAGGAAACACTGGCATCCTCAGGACCGAAATCATCTGGAACACCCATGAGCAAAGCAAGTTGCAGATACCCCAGGCAAAGCCCAATTCCCCTGCTGCAGGACCTGTGTGGTGCTGGGCAGAGCACACAAGCCCCTTCACTCCCAAGCCCTACAGCCATGCCTTGCCAGCTGGGATGCTTAACTGTGGAAAGACCTGATGTCAGGGAAGAACTGCTCTGTGTTAACTGGCTGATTAAAACTGGGGACAAGGTCCTCATCCAATGGCTGTTCTGCATCCATCTGCACTGCACTGACAAACACTGGCAATTGCAATGTACATAGTAGATTCAATTTAGCCATGGATAGCAGTTTGGACTCATGGAAAATAGCAATTTTCATTTCACCTGAAGAACAACCCTGTTTGATTTAGCCTCAGTGATTTTGCTAATGGCTCAATGACCAAATTATGGGGCACTGCTTGCTTCTGAGCATGGTCCACACATGCTGGAGCCTGGGACCTGCAATGCAGAGTCCCCTCATGAGCCCACCACGCTCTCCAGGCTGAAACCAGTGTCTGGCATTGCAGCTGCCCTGCTCCCAGAGGAGCAGAAACCTCAGTGCTGGCTGTGCAAGGCACTTGAGAAGCTGGCTGGGCACTGGCCAGCAGCCCCTCGCCAGCCCCAGCAACAGCCTCTGACAGGTCACAAACTGGCTCTGGGGATGGGAATCAGCTCCCTCAGCCACCCCTGCCGTAAATCCACTGCACTGACTGCTGCTGTCAGCCCCTGGGAGGAAGAGGCACTTTAGTGAGAGACAAACACTGTTTGGTTTTTATTTTGTCGTAGCTGGAAGGACGCCACAGATGGCAGCTCGGAGAGCAGGCTGTGATCAGCTGGGAGATATCCAGCTCCCTGCTGGCAGCCGGGCTCTGGAACAGCTCCATCCTGCTGCCTGGCAGGTCCTATCTGGTAAATAAATGTGCTGCCAGACTGATGTGTTGTAGGGAATGGCTTATGACCTTCATCCAACAAAAAAGAATTCAGGCACGTGTTGAGAGAAGGTGAGTGAACACATTGGTGTAAAGAGCCATAATCAGTCATGTTTTGGGGAACACAAAATACCAGTCTGCTGCCAGCAGAGCTGTGCTGCTCTGGCCCAAGGCTTTGGTGGGGGCCTACACACGTGAGAACTGGGTGTTTTACCCCAAAGAGCCTGTGTGAGAGCCTCCCTGCTCTCAGCAGCCTTCTGCAGCCTGCCAGCCCTGCAGCCCCACTCTGTTACCAGCTTTCCAACATCCTGTTTTCACTGGGATTATTTTAATCTTCCTATTTCCCATCATATTTTTCCTTGTGCCCATGCCAACAAAGACTGCAATTCCTGGTAGGCAGGGTGGAAACCTCCTCCCTGGGCTGCACCAGCATTTTGGAGGATGAGCTGGGCTCTGCCCTGGTCACGCCTGGCTCCTCTGCACTGCTGGTGCCCAGTGCTGACCCACCAGGGCCACGCAGCTGCTTACAGCAGGGTGTTACAGCACGGTGTTACAGCACGGTGTTACAGTACATTGTTACAGCACATTGTTACATACAGCACAGTGTTACAGCACGACGTTTCCAGCCCACTGACCCAGTGAATCGCTCAAGCAGCTCTGTGCTCTTGTATTTTTCTCTGTGTTGGCTGAAGAACCGAAACACCTGCTCCACTGCTGACACCAGTATGGTTTTATCAGGGCAGGAGCAACGCTTGGAGTACCTTAGAGGTACTGATAGACTGAGCCACACAGGTGGGCAGCCAGCCTCTGCCATGTTCCAGCTGCAAACCGAGAGCCTCTCCATGGCTGCCCAGCCTGCCAGAGCTCCACTTAGGCTTCCAGGCTTTGCTTTTCTCCTGGATTGGCTCTGGATGATGAATCTGCTTGCCCTGTGCAGGTCCTTAAGCCAGTCAGGTTTCTCACCTTGCCTTGCTGGAAGTGGATGCTGTACTCTGCTGTACCCAAGGCCAATAGAAATACAGATACAAGTGCCAGCAATCCTAAAGGACATTCCTGTCCACTCTGCACTCCAACAGACTGGCACCTTGCTGCTTCACAGGACTAGGAATGATGCAAAACTGAGAGACTCAAACACCTGAGGGTCTCTCTGTATAAAAGCAAGTAAAAAGAGAATAAAGAATCATGGAAAACCAGTGAAATATCATGGGTAAGGGTCCAAAAGATAATTTAGTATCTAGAAGTCAACATCAAATCTGCTAAGACTCTAACAATAGCAGAAAATATCTGAGACAAATGTGATGCAAAATAAAACCCAAACCCATCTGCTTTCTTAATCATAGGCTTTAAGAATGTTTCTGCTAGTTACCCAGCTATTTCAAGAGCTGTACTGCCTAAATCTATATCCAAACAAACACAGAAGTCACAGTAAATCTGTCATTCAGTTATTGAGGTCCATGCTTTAAATCCTTCTAAATGATAAAATTCAAGACAGACATCAAAAGGAACCATTGTTTCTCTACAGCCTCTAGCACCGAAGATTTAAACTCTAATCCAGTCGGAATGGCATCACCAAGAACAAGAATGAAAAAATGTCCTTTTAATGCTTGAGCCTGGCTTTGAAGCATCCATTGCTGAAGCCTGAGCTGCAAACTAAAAGATCAACAATCTTGTAAAGCAGAAATTCTAACCTGGCTACACTTGCTTTTTTGGGAAGATGCTGTGGAGATGATGACATGGAAAAATGATGAGGTTTTTACTCACCTTGCACCAGCCACAGTGGGATTAGTGTGGCAGTGAAATTTCCACTCTACACAGCACCAGAGCCCTGGCTTGAGGAAGATGGCAAAATTCAGATATAAAGGAAAGCTGTATTTTGTTAGGCCTCACATCTATTCTGAGAGTGGCCAGTGATCTTTAACCAAGCAGGCAGGGGATCACCCACTTGGTTTGGACAATATTCAACCATGAATGATTACTAGAAGATATACTAGAAGCCTAAACAGAAAGTTACAAGAAATCTGGAGAAATGAAGAGAGTAAGCTAAGACAGTAAGTAATGCAGAATGATACCAAACTAGGACAAAATAAATCAGCCTTCTACCAATGTTAAAACTGAAGGAAACTCATCAAACCATCAGCCACCAATTCAGGAATGACTCTGTGCTCTAGAAACACTGATTGGATGTAAGCATAGATTAACCCAAGTTCCCAGGGACAGATGGAAAATCCTGTCCCTACTCCCTTTCCCTACAGCCATGCTCTTACTCAATGTGTGAGCTGCAGGAATCATCTCCCAGCTCCTTTGTGCAGGGAACAAGGGAGTCAAAGCTGGGACATGAAGGGCAATGGACCTGCTGGCTCTGATGCTGGACGAGTCACAAGTTCCGTGTCCCAGCCCAGCTGCCAAACGCACACTTTGGTATTTCATACCACGTGCAGCAATCCAGGCTGGGTGACATTAAGGTTAAAAGTAATTTTGGCTGCAGTAGCCCAGCACAGAGATTACAAAAGGTATTTTATCATCAGAGTTCTCTATAGAAGGGCTGCTCAGCAGTCGGGATGCAGCAGACAGATTCCTGAGGAAAGCAGATGACACGTGTGGCTGCTGCCAGCTATTTGCAGAGTGTGGCCATACCTGGCCATGCCCAAGTCCCCAGGGGCTGCTGGGCACTGCTCATGGCCTGCTGCTCACAACTCACCGTATCAGCCATGCTACTCCCCAGCCAAAAGCAGCCACTGAACTTTTCAACAGCCAGTATTTTAAGGAGTTCTCCAATAGCACTCAGAGTAAGCAGATAACCATTTTAAATATAGACAGTGGAATGGAAGCCTGAGTGCTGGGTGCCAGCAGTGATCTGGATTATTTGCTTGTTACTAAATACCCCCAGCATGACTGCCCAGGTCATGCAGCTCAAGTCTGACGCAAATGGTGGCAGAACAGCAAACAAGAATTTACAGGATTTTGAAATAATTCAAGGAGTAAGGAACAAATTGGTTCAGGGCTGCTGTTGCTCAGGGCTGCATCTTTGGAAGAATGAAGACAAGTTACTGTTTAATTATGTGTAAAACTCAGCTGAAGACTTGATAAGCACTTACAGATCTCAGCAGCAGGAAAGCAACATGAGTATAAATAAAGAAAAGAAGACTTGTGGAAGCAGCTTTAGTTCAAGGATGGTTTTCGTTTTGATATTCAGCAATAATTGCACCACAATGTGCCACTGAATTCCTTGGGGTCCTGCCTACAGTTCTCTGGGGATTGCAGTACACGTGTAGAGTAGAGGATGAAAGTCCACATGTAGAAAAATTCCTACATCCCTGACTATCACAGAGGTTGGAAGGGGACAGAAAAAACCAGCAACATTAGTTCCATGTGGGAAAAAAAAATCTCTGGTAGACTTCTGTAAAAAAGGCATTAAAACCTGTTCATAAACCAGTGCCTCCTGGCAATCAGCTGGATCGAAGTGGGAACTTGGCAAGGCCTTAAAAGGATGCAGCAGCATTGCTCTGAGAGCTTCTGCAGCACAGAAAAGGCATCAGCAAGGTGACAGGAAAACAAAGTACATCAAGGCACAGATTTTGCTGTAGGCAGCAAACCCTTCGCTGCAGGGACAGGTGCCCTACTGGGCAGGGCAGGGAGGGGCAGCAGCAGCAGGGCCTGCCCCAGTGCCCAGCAGGTTCACAGAATCCACATCCAGCCCAGAGCCCCAGCAGAGCAGCTCTGCTCACAGCACAGACCAGCTAAGCTGTGCTGGTCACACTGTCATCACACCACTATCAGCAGATGGGCAAAGGCTTATAAAAATAGCTCAGATTATATATAGCAACTCTGATTTAATTAAAATTAAATACAACTCTGAAAAAACTGACTGACCATGGCTGAGAACCCTTGATCAGAACAAACTGCTCAGCAATTATTAAACCTCATGTGATGACAGGATGTGCAAAAGGCTCTGTTCTGGTCTGTTGTAAACATCACCTCTTCTAACTGAAGCTCTTGTTAAATATGCTTTAAAACGCTGCCTTTTAACAAAAGGCCACTTGAAGAAAGGGCACTTTAAAAAGATGGTTAATATTCTCATTTCTTGTTTGCTTTTTTGTTAAATAAGGGTGTTCCATTGTACTTGGCAAGCACCTTGGCGTGAAAACAGTGGTCCCTTTATCTGGTTCATAATTTAAGCCTCTTCCATATTTTGTTTTTAAAGACAATGCTGTTGCTAGGTCACAGCCAAAGGGCTACACATGTAGCTGACCTATTTTTTCCTGAAGGGATAGGCACGGTTGATGAGTACAGGCAGGAACCATCTTCCATCCCATGGGAACAACCTGTGACACCCTGCACGTTCTGCAAGCTGATCTTCCCACAGTCCTGCAGTTTGCCAAGGGAGAACCCAGCACCACCCCCACAGTACCATCACTTTCTAGCAGTGATTTCACTTGGCATGGTCCTTATAAAACACATTTGTCTCCACAAAGGGAATTCCTTCTACTTAATAATCCTGACTGCCCAGCTGCACCCTACAGTGCCCCATGGACAGAGCCTGTTGTGAGAGCAGGGTTTGCACCAAAGCAGACAGCACAGCCTGTACAGTGCTGCCTCCTCAGCACAGGTAAAAGACAAAGGTAATGAAGTACCATGCTGGGTTTAGGCTCAACACTGAACTCCCCCCTTCCTTTTAGTGTAAAATGTTCCCTTTGCATCCTTACAGGCTTCTTAAGTACTCTTAAGTTTCACATGTGTTCTAAAAAAATAAAAAAAAGCAAAAAAGATACTTCGTTTGTACAAGGTGTGTTTCTTCCACACTTCCCACCCACTGCTTTCCTCCAGTCTCAACAAAAACCCTACAGCCCTTGACAACAGTCCCTTGCCCAGAGAGGGCAGGTGGTCACCCCCACCTTCAGCCCACCCCCCACTGCTGTGGCTGCACGGATGTCCAGGGACCATGCCCAAGGACACACTCCCTGCCCCCTCCCCAGGTGCCCATCCTGTTCCTCCTAAGGGGCAGAGATCCTTGTTTTAGGCTAGTTGCAGCCATGCTACCTGCCAGAGGAGCAGGGATGGAAGAATCTGGAGGAACTAAAACACTGCCATAGGAAAAGCTGTAGAGCTTGCCAGAAGATGTGGCTTTAGTGTGCAGTTAATTAGCTCCCTCTGGAACAGCTGTGATGAGAGGAAGAGAAAGACATACTGTTCTAGGGCTTGCTGCAACAGAGACCTGACCTGCACATTCTGTAACATCCCACAGCAGTTACCTCCTCGTGGAAGTGCTCCAGCCAGGCTCTGGGCTGAGGAACCTGCAGGCTCACCTTCGCTGCAGCAACGCGAAGGGGGTCGCACACACACGCCATGGCTTTTCCTTTAACACTCATCTGGCTAAAACTTGGATAAACAGGAACTTGGGCCACTTATACTCCCAAAGTAAATTGGTTTTTTGAACAGAAATGGTTATGGACACCGCTGTATATTTGTGCTTTCATAGCCACACCACTAGATGGGATTTTCCTTGCTCCAGGCTGCAGGACAGAAGGAAACTCTTGGGAGTCTCTTTGCAGGATGCTGCATCCCCAGCAGCACGTCCAGGGAGAGTTTCTCATGTTCCATGAGCACCCTGTGTTAGGCAGTGACCCTCACAACTGCCCCAGCTGCAGCACATCTGGCAGGGTGTGTACAAAGCATCACAAACAGCCATTTTTGCTGGCCATGTTTTTATTTGTTTTTAGTTTTAAACAGGGGAGCCAATGATACATCCAGTATTTCAAAAAATCAGAAGGTAAAACAAAATTTAAAAGACTGAGATGCTACATGCTATATTTAACCTAATTTTATTCATGCTTGCTTTTGAGGGGGGGTGGGAGTGGGACAGGAATCATTCAGTAAAAACATACAGTAAAAACAAAATGTCTCACCATATAGAACTTTAACCTACAGTAATGTTGTACCTTAATTATTTCCATGCACACAACTAACATTACAAAATTTTTAAAAAATGAACACAATTAAGACTTCTAGGAGCATTTGATAACAAAGCAATTCCTAATTTCTTTTGTAGAGATCAAGCACCTCCAATTACAAATTCCTATACACAGTGAGTGCTTTACTTGAAATGAAAACTAAAAAATAAAAATAAAAATGTATTGGATAGCCTCAGAATAAGCTGATGTTAATATATATCCAGCTATGTAGGCAATAAAACCATAGTGCTAAACAAAAACTTTTATCTGAAAAGTAACTCAAAAATTGACTTTCTATAATTACAGAAATATACTTATTTGCTAAAATAAATAAAAGTGCTGCATATTAACACTTCACTATAAAGAATGCATACCAGAACATTTATAAATATTGAATGATTTTCAATAGGAATAGCTACTACAATAATGCTGGCTAAATAGAAGTGCATAATGAGAAGCACTATGGGTGGTTAATGTTTTGCCACATACTGCTGTTACCTTGAGGTAGATAACACATGCGTACCAAATTCTGCATTCATTTCAGTTGCTGCTGGTATCATGTGTCTAAGAAATGTGTTGAGTATGAAAAACTCTAAAATACGCATGGATGAAAAAAATGTTTCGCATGGATGAAAAAAATGTTTTGGGAAAAATAGATATTCTCATGCAATTATGTACAGTCTCACTGTGTAAATTTCAAGGCAAGGTTCTTTTTCTGCAAAACATGGACACTGTTTTACTGAGAGAATGTTTTTTTTTTTTACTTGGTTTAGTGCATTTTTTTGTTACCTCCTGCATTTTGCATTATTTTGCTCTATTCTTTAATTTTGTGTGCAAACGACATGCCAGTTTAAAAACAAAAGTAACTCATGTATAGAAAGTAATTCTGGATTGTAAAAACAATGGTAAACAGAAAACTAATGAAATCCATACCAAAATTACACCATCTGATTCAAGTAAAAAAATTACTTACACTAGTAATAAAAAAAGACAAACACATCTCATGAATATAAAAGAAATGTCTGCTGAGTGTTTTAGTTTAGATGTTTCAGAATGCTGCTGTAGGTTTTGTGAGGAATCTGGGGAGAGGATTTCATAGCAGAAGGCGTTAGTGTGGCCTGGATGGACTTGAGAGGCGAACCAACAGGGCTGTGAAACTGAGGAATACCTATAGCCTCAAGCTGCTTGTTGAAGAGGAGTTCCCCACTGTTACTGAGAAAGCTCTCTTCTCTTTCCTTCTCCCCAAGCTTCCCCTCTTCTACTGGCTCAGGTTCTAGCATTTCAGCATCTTCTTTCTTACTAAAAAATTTGTCCAAATAACTGGTGTAAGTATTTTCTTTTTCAGCTTGTTCATCTTTCCTTACTTCGCAACAGAACTGGTCTATGAGGAAGCACCCCTCCCCACCACTGACAAACTGACTGTCCCAAGAAGTTTGGTACAGAGCTTCTAACTGTGCCAAGTTGGCCATTCCTTTCTCCTGCTTCTCTCTGCTTACTGACTTCGATATTATTCCTTTCAACTCTATCTGAGACACTGAACTATTCAAGTCATTTAATTTATCAACATCAGTAGACTCATGTTGTAAACTAAGCTGGATGGTTTCTGCTATAAAAGAATCAAAGTCAAACCCCTGATTCTTCTCCCTTTCTTTTTCAACAAGTTGCTGTGATGCTTCCTCAAGTGCTATCTGAGCTTTCACCAACCCATTCTTTTCACATTTAGACTTGCCTTTCTTGTCAGACTTTTCTTTGCTTTGTTCCTTCCAGTTTGAAAGATCTATAATAAGCTTGGGCTCATAGTAATGGTTAACTTCACTGTCTCGCCAAACTAAATTATCTAGGTATGAAGAGGATCTCATTTTGTAATTACAAGTGTGACTACATTCCAGATCACAATACTTGTTTTCGTGGTGATCTGAGTACTGCCAGCAAGGCTCAGTAGAGAAGTGGGTGTCAAAGGCAGGATCCTCCAGGTACTTTTCACGATCTCCATCCAAATATTTGCGAGGATCTACCTGCACTTCTTCTTCATCAGTAACGTCAGAAAGAGCCCTTGGATCACGCTGAACTTCATCAGCTTCATAGTTATTATGAATAGGCCAGTCATGATCTGAAAACTGACTTTCATGGTATCTGTAAAACAATTTCATAAGTGTTAGCAGCTAAAAACAGTCTTCTGGCTCCCAAAACAGAGACAGTCAAGTTTAGAAATTCCTTTACAAAATAATGACAATTCAACACAAATCCAACTGGGTACCTCTTCCAGGTTGTTAATTTAATCTAACATAAAGAAACAGAATTACGTACAACAGCTCAATCCATTTACAGAACTTTTTCTAAACCATGTTTAATTGATTTAAGATGACTACTATGAAATCTCATTACTGCATTAAGCATTAGACAAGACAATCATAATTAAAACTCTCCTTAAACAAAGCTTATTTTTAGAGAAGTATTTTGGGGAAGAAAAAAATAATGGAAATATTAACTTTAGATTCTAGAGTCCTGAGTGCAACTCAGGAATCCATCAGCATATCCAAGTTGCATCTAACAGATAATAAATCCAATGAACTCTATAACAGAAAATTTTATTCTCAGGTCAACTCAAGAGAAGAAAGACAGAAAAGGAAATAATGCCCATGAAGCAATGTCACTTCAAGCACAAAAACATGCAATTATGTTACCACAGTAAGTGAGAAATTTACCTTTCCCAATTATAAATATGGCTGTGACTTTCATCCATTAGCAGAATATCATCAACCTCATCTTCAATGTGAAAAGGATGACTTGAAATAGGCTCATCCGTTGGAAAGGAATAAATGCTCATATAAGGATGGGACAAAGCTTCTTCTGCTGTCAATCGATCCATGGGACTAAATGTCAAAATTTGCTCCAGAAAGTCCAGCGCTGTAGAATATAAGCTACCATTAAATGGGAAATTTCTGACATTTAGAACTTAACATTAAGGTGCAGTGCTTTGCTCTAAGGTCTCTAGTTGTTTCAAGGTAGCTGCCTGTGAAGTATCAGCTACTGACAGTGCACTGCCAAATATGCATCCTGTAGCCATCAGAAAGAGAGAGAAGCCAAATCTAAGATCAACCATAATTTAACTTAGAGCATAAAAAATAGCAAGAGACAGAAAGCTTTAAGCTCAATCAGTATCCACCAATGGAAATGCTGTTAATTTGGCTGGGGGACTCTCTTCTAAAAACATTTGAAAGACAGTCCTTCTATACTGACTCCATTCCAACATTCCCTTGTATTTAAAAGGCCAGTGTCTCAAAACAGAGCAATTCCAGTGCAAATATGTCCAGCAGAGATTCACAGTTCTACTCTAAATATAATTAAGCAGCCATCATGGAAGTAAATTTCTTTTATTAGGGCAGAAGACAATCCTCCTTCAGAGAACACATATTCTTCTAACTGAAACTTGCTTTTAGCAATCACACACCTGCACCTCAAAGCTGCATGCTATCTGATGATTTTGAAACATCAAAATGTTGAATCAAGGCTTTTTTCACTACTTACCTTCAGGACTGATGCCTGGAAGCAGCTGAGTTAAAGGTTTGTGTGGCTCAGTCATATCGTTTCTAATGTAAACTGGAATTACATTGAGAAGCTCCTGACGGTCCTCCTCATGTACAACAGGAATTGATTCTAGAATCAACTGCATCTGTTCAAGTTCATGTGCACCTGAGCACCAAAAGAAAACACAAGATGCCATTTCAACTTTAAACATTTCTGATCCCTGTATATGAAAGGCATGTTAAAATCTTGTGCTCTGAGCAGCTATTTCCAGTAAAAGATTATAATCTCCTGCAACAGAGGAAAAGCTGAAGTTCTGAATTTAAATGATAATAAATCTGAAGAGCTCTCAAGAAATGCTGTGGCATATGAAGAATTACAGACCTGCTACTCACAGATAAAGAGACCTGACCTAAGCTTTTGTAAGGGTGTTTTCACCATGGATGAGGTACTCTAGAGCAATACCATTTTTATAATACACTATATACTGCTATCCTCCCCTTTCAACTGATCCACCTAATTAATACAGTATTTGACCTCACTTTTAATTGTATGTCCCTTACTAAGAAAAACAGGAGTAGTTTAGCTCAGAAAGACACTTTGTAAGCCACAACCATTTGTATTAATATTCTACTCCAAAATCTTCCATTAACTGTTAAGTGCAAGACAAAAATCACCTGTTGGTTCCACAGAGTGATGCTCTTTTTGAAAAAAGTACTTTATCATGACTGAAATTACAGTACCCTTAGAGCACTACCTGAAGTTTCCCTGGGTAAGAACAATAAGGGCCTATACAGCAGGTCAATTTTGAATAATGAACAGCATCTGTATTCAGTACTGGAGTACCCAGAAATAAAACTCGCCAAGTTCAGCTTGTTGCTCAGCCCCAAGGAGGAGGTGGGATCCTAGAGATTCAACTAGCAAATGAAATTATATAGGATTATTTGCATGCCAGTGTTTCCTTCCTTCACCAAGCAGCTCTGGGCAATCACAAGCAATACTGATGTATATGACAATAAATATAAAAGTAAATGGGGCCAGTAAGAGACTCTACCATCTCCAAACTTCCACACTCTCATTTCACTTCAGTGCCTGCACAGCACAGCAGTCTGCACTGGACATCCTATCAAACACCTGCCAGGTGACTTGAAAAGCTGAGACAAAGTCACTGCAGAAAATCTGACAGAGTTCCCCAAATGAATCAGTACTGCTTTGTGTTAATGTCTTTACTGGACTGAAAGAGCAGTTTTGTTCTGCTTCAGACTGCAACAAATTATTTAATATAATCTATCAGTTGTTATAATGTTTGTAATTTGCTGGAAAACAGATTCTACTGCGTAATTAGTACCATCCTAAAAATTAATTAGCCTTCTGTCCACTATCGGCAGAATAACCATTGCAAAATAATCATTCAGAACAAATAAGCAGAGAAGTTGTTTGGAAAAGCTACTGAATTCCTCTGCCTCAACTTCCTTTCCCTCACTTGTTCCAGGTATTCTGCAAAATTAATCTGTGTTCTTCCTTCCCGTTCTCATCAGCTTTCTGAACAGCAGGATTCCTAAGGGATGGTTCAGAAGCAGACAGGAAGTTGCAATTAACAAAATCAATCCCTCAAAACAACTCTGCAGAAGAACTTTATTCAGAGTCTCAGGGCAGAATAATTATCGTATCTCCAACCATCTTCCCTTTCCAAATGCATGACGTCAAGAAATCCATTTTTCTTTAGATGAGAAAGCTGCAGCCGTGCTAAATTTTCACAGGAGCACATCTATATCTAAAACATTTTTCTAAGTATCTACTTAATGCAACTAAGGCATATAAACAAGCCTACAAATTAAGGATTTTGGTGACTAAAAGTTTTTAAACATAATTCTAACTCTGCACAGCAATTGGGTCAATAAAAACTGTGACAAATACCAATGATACTCAAAAAAAAAAAAAAAACCCCACCAAAATGCTGGCAGTTGTGATCAATATATGCTGAATGATGAAATCTGCAGACTTTGTCCCACTGGGAACGTAATAAATCTTGTATCAGCAAAGCATTTAATACTCTGGGGACATTACTCCAGTAGTCAGTAACTCAGAGAGTAAAACACTTAAGGCTTAAGAGAAGCTTCTGCACGTATTAATCACTGATTTATACCAAATAATGCTTTCAATTGACAGTTCTCCATTAACTATTTAATGGGAAGAAACTCTCAATTCCATTGCCTTTTCATGCAAAGCTAAGAATGACTGAGAGGTGTGCTTTCAGTTCACAGTTCTTGTGTCTAAAGAAATGTGAATTTTGAAGTGCAAGCTTAGCTCTCAGAAGTTTTATCTGTATTACTCCTATAATTCAGGCCAACAGGAGCAAATCCAAGAGTGAGCCTGAATGAGACAGCTGCTGCTGAGGCCCCAGGGTGCACAAAAATAAGCATTTTAGAGGTACTTCAGCAGTTTGCTCATCTGCTCCCATGGACTGAGTGCTTGTCAGCAGGTGGGGATCTCCTGTAGTGCAAATAACAGCTTCACTTTACCTAAAATGCTCTTGTTTGTGCTCTGAGCTAGGTCAGCAACATGGTACAGGATGGGCATGAAGAGATAGGCTCCAAAAATTTGCTCCTGATCTAACCAAAGCTCTAATGTTGATGCACCCAATGAGACCAGAGCATTGCTTCCTATCTTACCTGGAACAGTTGAAGTTTGCACATTTCCTTGCTGTATTGCACTAAATTTTACACCTTTAAATCTATGCCCCTGGGACTTCATAATTTAAAATATAGAGAAGCAAGAAGTGATTAGGTTGACTACATTAAAAAAATAAACTTTATGCATATGATACTCAGGGTATTCATAATCCTCAAATACTCCTGGATATACCAATTCACACATGTATCAGAACACTTCTTAAGCAACCAATAAATTTAGCTTAACACAATTACAAATATAGTTACTGTGTACATCTTCTACAATAAATTATGTTATTTAGCTAAATACACACCAATACAAGTAATGAAAGTGAAATACCTCCTGCTTTATAGATACATCAATTTATTATATAACGGCATAATAGTACAACATATCCTGACAGTCAATGACTACTGATGCTAGCCATAAGAACCAATCTTTCCTGAGGAAGATAATTAAGCAGTACCACTCCTTTTATGAACATACCACTGATTTTATTTTACCCACCTGCAAAGAGTGTTTTCCCAGTCAGCATTTCAGCAAAGATGCAACCTGCAGCCCACATGTCAATGGCTTTAGTGTAGTTGTTAGGAGAAAGCAAAAGCCGGGGCGATCTGTACCATTTAGTAACCAATCCTTCAGAAAGATGGCCCTAATGAAATTAATTAAAAAATTATATTATATTTTTAAGACTTACATTATTTAATTTATTTTTTAATGTACTACTAACAAGATTTTTTTAGTCTCAAAGTCCCAGGAATTATACTCTGTGCATGCTACTAAACCTTCTTTCTGCCTTTACAAATATCTTTGTGAATAAACAACAACCATATAAAAATACAACATTATTTATTAGTCAAATGAGGTACTGCAGCAAAACTCTCACTCCCAGATGCCAAAAAAATGCAGAGATGATACTGAACTCTCTTGTGAAACATCTAGACCAGGACAGTATCTCTAAACCAAGCCCCCAAAGCAGCAACACTTGCACTATGAATGCACTACTTATAATCTTATCTAAGGCTTCTAAAATATAACTAAATGTTGCTCTTAATCTCAGGTTCTGTCTTCACTGTTAAAACCTTTGCTTTTCGGAAGCCATTTAGTAAAAAAATATATATTTTATGCTTGCAGTAATCCCATCTGAGACAAATCATACTAAGGAGGCCTTCTACAACCTACCTATCTACCTGTGCAAAAGGGGGAAAAGATGCTATTTTAAGAAATCACAGTTGTCAATGCATCACTTAGATATTCCCACTCTGTGCATACCTTGTGGGAATAATGAGGATCCATGATTCGTGCAAGACCGAAGTCACCAATCTTCAGCACCAAGTCTTCAGTATTAATGAAAAGATTAGCTGGTTTGAGATCTCTATGCAGAACATTTGCAGAGTGAATATACTTGAGCCCACGTAGCAGCTGGTACATGAAAAGTCTGGCATGATCTTCCAGTAAAGGGCCTTGCTCTAGCAAATTAGCCAGATCTGTCTCCATGTATTCCTGGACAATGTAAACACAGTTCAATTCTGTCAGGGAGCCCACATCATCTGTTAACCGGCTTCCACTTGGACCAAGAATTTCAAATACTTTGACAATGTTATCGTGGTCAAGTCTTCTAATAATTTTGATCTCACGTAGAGCATGTTTAACACTCTGGGGATCTGTAAGGACAATTTTCTTGACAGCTACTCTTTTGTCACAGTCATTATCGACAGCAGAAAAAACTAAGCCGTTTCCACCACAGCCCAGTGGTTTTAAGTCCATATACCGAGAGCCCAGATCAAAACCATGAATGTTCATGAGACTTTCAAATTTTTCTGCCATTTTAAAATTCTTTACGTTTTCCCTCAAACTACTAAGCTTCTGTAAACACACGGAGACACTTCCACTGGTATCTGAAGGAAAGGTCTTAGAGAAAGGGAGAAGAAACACTTGGCTTTGACTGCAAGATGGTTTCTTGACACTCTCATTTCATTATGAGCCAGCCAGGCCTGTTGTGTCCCCTTGAATTTAGAGCCTGTAAGCTCTAGAACTCAAACTGAGCATAAGATAGAAAGATTGCAGCATTCATAGTTCAAGAAAGGTGCAGCATTTCTGCAGACATTAAAGAAAATACTCACAAGAAACTCAAACGGAATGAAATGACATACTATGCACTCAGCTCTACTGTGCTAATCTGGTTAACATTTAACAAAAATGTGAATAAATATGCACATAATAGGCTTCTATTAACATCCTCCTCCTCACAGTGCAGATACATTCAGTGTTGGACTGGTCCTGAGCAGCGTCATTCTATGGTGCTGGTAAGCACTATTTTTTCTTCCTTCTTCCTCCTTTTTCTCTTCTTTGTTTACAGTCTAGTTAAATGGGAAACTGGCAGCTCTTGATTTACAAAAGATGCCTTCTGTTAATGATCAGGTGGCTCTAGCTCACCACAATCACAATCAAAGCTACCATCCATTTTACTCCGTGGCAACCTGAAAAGCAGAGAAAAATACATCAGTACCCCAGCACATACAGAAGTCCTCCTCCTCCCCCAACTCATTGAGTTATCCTAAATATACCACTTATTTACTGTCCTGTTACAAAAAGAATAAATCATCAAAAAAGCTAAACTAATTAGAAATTTATATGTACCTTTAACACTTCTGGAGGAAAGCAATAATAACCAACCACCATTTCTAAAACATATGTTGTGAATATTTTTGATGTAATCTATTTATGGCACACATCAAGAAATCCTCCAGAGTCTTAATATAGAGACTAACAAAGCAAACTTGCTTTGTTAAGAGCTGTTAAAGAGACAAGCCAGAAGCAACAGTATCCATAGCATCTGTCAGCAAATTTTGAAATAATTATTTTCACTAAGCTTTTATTTGAACACAAAATCAGGTTTAACTATTTCACCATAATAAGAGGTAACTAAGTACTGGTCACATGAAAAGGGTTGCTTGTACACTCCAATATGCACTGAATATACAGCACACGTCCAATGTCACTTATAAAGCTTTAGTCTTTGTGATCTTGGATAAAGTTTACCAACATCTCAAATAATAACTCTGCCTCTATAGACTCATTACTACAGGAATCATAGGGGTAATTCCTACATATCAGACAAATATTATGGCTTTATCAATTATTTCTATATGTATCCAACCTAGATTACAAAGAAAAACTAGCAGCAAGTACATTTTACAGAGTAATCGATATGTTCTACAACCATGACCCCTAACATATGGGCTCTTTCAGACATCATTTATTTTTTAATAGTGTAATGAATTCACCTACTATTATGAAAAACCAAACTGGCAATTTTCTCAGTAAGTTCCCGTCAGCACCAGCAGAATGCAGTCATAAAGACCACATGGTGCATTTTTGCACAACATCCTCACTTATAAAAGCTCAAAAATGCCACAAAGGGAAGAGTGAGAGGTGTATGCTACACAGTGTGGTAAGCTTTGGGCAATTCCACTACAAGTCACTTGAATGTTCTTCCCCAATATGTATAGGTCACATCAAACCACTAAGTGCCTCCTGTTCAATCTTAGATTAACACATTTCAGCTCTTCCATAAATGTAAAGGTCATCACACTATCCCAACACTTCAGATTTAATTATATGAATGTTTTCCTTTAAAACAGTGCTAGCCTTTCAGTGGGACAACTGGGAGCAAGCAAAACAAGTCTCCTCACTCCTAACAGAGCAGCAAGAGCAGCTGGCAAGTTATTAACATATTTTAAATAAAGGCCTCAATTCACTAAAGAAATCAGAATTGTATAGAGAAAAAGAAAAAAAAAAAAGAAAGAAAGGCACACTGGCAATGAGAAACAAGACTGTTTCAACACATTTAAATATTACCCTTCCTTTGGCTCGAGCCTGTCATCAAGACACAGCCCCAGTCCTCAGCCTCGCTCTTTCCTGCCACACACCACCTGCCCCAGGTATGTGGACAAACACAGGGAAGAAGGAAACACATGCTCAGTTTTTCTTTTTAAATAGAGATCACCAAATGTAGTATTTCTGAACTGAAAAGCACTGATCTGCCCTCTACTGATGTGGTATACCCTGCCACAAGGGTGATCTTCAGAGCCTTCACCTAGAACACAGAACTTAAGATTGTCTTAAGATTCCTTTCTTTGTTCATTGGCAACAGTCCTAATTTTAAACAGTGTTTTACAAGAGTTATTATAGTCTCAGCGCAAACACAATAAGGTAACACTACTACTTTTCCCCAAACTACCTTGAATTTTTAGCAATATTAAGACATTAAAGTGAGGACCCCTTTTAAAATACCTATGAAATTATTTAAAGAACAAAACAAAAAATTATCCTAAAGAGGACAGCATCAGTGACTATCCAAGACTGTTCTTTTTGCCCGATGTCTAGCTTCTTGATTTTTAACATTTTTAAACTTGAAAGTATTTTCTCACTCACATGTACTACTTTCAGGATCACTCATTTGGAGCTGCTGCCTGTACAACAGTTCACATCACCCCATTCATCTTTCATTCCAACACCACCCCCAGCTGTTACCGAAATTAAAATTTGTACCAATACTTCAAATTTCACATTAACTTAAAGTCCAAGGCCTCTGTTCAACTACCCTGCATTAAGCTGTATTTTACATCCTTGGGACCATCTACAACCAGTTGTATTCTGCCTCATAATTAGTCTTATTGTTTTACACTGCTGATGTCTTCAACATGCAGCAATACCGAAACTGTTTGCACCAGCTGCGTGACACATCTGGAAACTCTCTTTTAGCTAGTTCCATTAAACAGCCCAGGAACAGATTCAAAACCATGCCCATCAGCAGCAAAGATTAAGATTTACCATCTCTTTGCCATAACTCAGATCTTACCCCCTACTACCATGAGTGAATGCACCAACAAAAGGTCTGCTTCAGGAAGAAAGGGAACTATGGCCCAATCCCGAAGTAGGAGGCCTAAAATTTTCATTCTGTATCTCTATGCATTTTTAATCACCAGTTTACACTTAGCCTTCCACCAGGTGTCCACTAATTACAATGTTTTCAAAGAGCACGCAATGATCTCCTCCACAATCAGACTGATTTAGCCAAGAAAACAAATGCTGACAACATAAGCAACCAACCTGGTGCAGCCTTCATTTTACCTGATCATGCTCCAAGCTTCCTATCTGTGAATAAATTATTTAATCCCATGTTCTAGCCACTTGAAACATATAATGGACTACTGTATAAAAAGGGGGGGTTTATCACCCCAATTTGTGCTGAACAGGCTACTGACGCAGGCACTGACACTTTCATCCAGGCTGCCACTTTGCCACGACGTCCAGGTTTTTTGTAAGTGGCACTTTTACTCCTTCCTCACACAAAGTTTAAAGAGTGAACCACAAAGATATCAGATCCTTAAGTGGTTTATAACTATGGTTTTAAAATGGGTCAGTTCTTGGGAGAGGGTAACAGAAGTGACCCACAGAAGGCTTTGAAATCATCCCTAGCGATGATCATCACACTTGACTGGCTTCAGGCATTGCGCAAGCAGCTCCTTCAAGTCATGCTCAACTCCTGCACGTGGATTTATCACAGTTTTCAGGAAACAGGATGTACACCAAAATAGTCAGGTATGAGATGTTTACATTGTCAGAAATACAAATAAGTCTAAAAGATACCAGTTAATTTGATTACGCTGACCATGTAATGATCAAATTATTACTCACAGGAGAAAGACCGAGAATGACTAATGACATATTATACAATCTGCTAAGTACTATCTCTTTGACTAAAAAATACGGGGCACATAAGAACTTTTTTTTTAGATCAGCCACGTTGCAGTCAGTAGGCAGAGTGAGTCATCGTCCAACTCACGAAACTGCTGCTTTCTAAAGCCTCCTACTTGCTCCCCACACTGTTTAGGGAACTCAGTGCTGGCAATAAGCAAATGTTACTATTAGTTTATAAATCTTCTGAAGGATCTGTAAAAACACACAAGAACCCAGTGTACTTTTTTGCATTGTGTTTAAAAATGGTTTGGCTCTCCCTGTAGATACTAATGAAAAGTCCCCAGAAGAAGCCCACCATCAGCTAACCACAGCCGTCTGCACCTCTGCAGACCTGCTACCATCTGCTGTTCCACTGAACAGGTAACCAGTCAAGAGTGAATTCGAGATAACAACCACACAAGTAAGGACTGAGCTTGAGCAAAGGGCTGAAATTAAAGTTCCCATTTTAGCTTTAGAGCACACATTTCCTAAACGCAATTGCCAAACCAAAATGCACCTCTATTTTCAGCCACCACTTTCTGGAATTTGTAACTGGTTTATTAACACATAATGCTGTGACGGCGTTATTTTTATATGTACACACACATCTATATAAAGAGCTTGCAGGCAACAGCACTGGTCATACGACAACACGCCGATCGCAGTTTCTTTTTCCACAATATAATCAAGAGCCATTGTCAGGCTGAACCCAAACGACACTGAATTAGCCAGAAAAAAAGACACATCCTACAGACGCCAAGCGTTGAGCATCCTGCTTGCCTAGGCAAGGGTACCTGTTCCCCAAATCCCAAAACTAAGGCATTCTCTCTTCAAACCATTTCCGTCGGTGTTTCATGCTACTTATTAAGAGCATTAAGTCACTTTCTCCACAAAGGGTTCCCGGAGCCTGCGGGCGCCCGGGAGCAGGAGCGAGCGGTACCTGCGCCCTATCTGGTTCGGCTCGCAGGACCGCGCTGAATGCAGCAGCCAAACTTCCGCAGGCGGCGGAGGCCGGAGCCCCGGCAAAGCACATCCTTCCTCCCGCCGCCCCCGGGCCGAGCAGCCTCGCCCGCCCGCCCGGGCCGAGGGACCCGCTCCGCCGTGCGCGGGGGCCGGCGCGGCCCCGGGCCCCGCCGGAGCGGCCCTACCTTCAAACGCCCTTCAGGCCGCGCCCGCCGCCCCGGCACGGGCGGCCCCGGGCCCGGCGCCGCAGCCGCCGGC
>QUSF01000015.1:6390119-6489222 GCA_003676055.1 Chloebia gouldiae
GCGGCGGCCGGGCCGGTGCGGGCCGCGGGCCGCCCTGCGGCCGGGCCTGTCCGCCTGTCCGCGCGCCATCCGCTCGCTCACCTCAGCGCCTCGCCTGCCGGCCCGAGTGCCCGGCTGGCCCCGGCGGCTCCGCGGTCTGGAAGCGCGGCTGAGTCACCCGCAGCACGGACAGCGGCAGGGGGAGCGGTGTGCCCCCGAGCGAGCGCGGCCGCGGCTCTGCCCGCCCCGGTGGCCCCTGCGGCAGCCAGAGCAGCGGACCGGGAGGCCCAGCGGGGCCCCGCCGAACGAGCGCTGTGCCGGGGCTGTCGGTGCGCGGAGCTGCAGCAGCGACAGGCGGGGAAGCGCCCGGTGCGCCCCGTTCAACTGGCCCGTCACTAAACGTCCCTCTCGGCGGAGAAACAAAACAGTTGGAAGGCAACAGGCGGGCGCAGCGGGGGCAGTTCCGTTCCCCGGAGGTGACACCGGCTCAGATGTTCTGCAGGCTTAATGTCATGGCTCATCTGAGTCTTCTCCACACAAGCAAATCTTTGCCATTACTGTCACCTCTAGATACCACAAACTATTTCTGTCTTGCTCTAGCATCTCCCTTAACAGAGGCACTACGAGTCTGCTTTTCCCCAAAACCACAATTAATACAGCAAAATAAAGAAAAATACTGAAAAAGTTACATTTTTCCCCCGTGAGACTCATATACAGCACTTTTAGTCAGGAGAGAGAAGCATGAGAACTCCAAGCCTCTAGGTATCAGAAGAGCCTTCTGCTTCCACTAACCTAGTTTCGGTACAACTGTCAAGGCAGGGGTGCAGTTTTCAGTCCCTTATAAGCCTTCCCAGTGCAGGATGGCTCAAATGTAAAATAATCAATAAAGTAAAACAATCAATACTCGCTTCTGCTGGTTAAACACAGGTTATTTATAGCTAGTACTAGGACAGAAGTTATATGCAATGGGGCTCTATTGCTCTGCTGCCATTTGGACAGAAGCATCCAATTGACCTTTGCACTTTTAGATCATGTAACTTTATTTTTTTAAATAAGTCATATATCAACCTCCAAGGATCTCCCTACTCAGCTTTTCTAAGTTTTTAAAGTAATTTTTAAACTCTCTTCAATTATGCAGCAAACATTCTCTGTTTCAATTAGTCAGATGCTCTGCTAGCTCTGATACTGACCCCACTAGCAGGAGAGGTGACCTGGGCATTTGGCAGTGCAGCACTGTGCTCACAGCACACATACAGAAGTCAGTAACCAAACTGGCACTTTATATTACAATGCTTGCTAATTGATAGGCAGCTCACCATGCTGCCAAGAGTACAGAAAAGTCAGAAACAAAGCTGCAGTTCTTCTGCCCACCCAGCAAAACAGAGCTGGAAGATTACTGCACCACTGCTCCAGAAGGCCTGTATTTAAATACACTCCATGAAGAAAAATCTGCAGGAGTGCATATTTGGAAGAGGTGATGTTAGGATGGCAACCAGAGCCAAGCCACAGAGGAGTTTTTACTTGAATTAAAGGAAGAGATTTGGGGCTTAAAAAAAAAAAAAAAAAGGCAGGAGCAGCAGTGGTTGTATATCTAAATCCTGAGCTATTTAGTTAATTAAAGAACTCCTCCATGCATGCAAACTATTTTCATTATGAGAAACAAAAGAGCAAGCTGATTCTCAGATTCTAGAGTGCTGAAGTAAGAAAAATTTTATATTATATCCTTGAAACAGCACCTGGAGGGCCCATAATCTGTGTCCATTGGGACTGTTTGCCAATGTCCCCAGTGTCAATTCAGTCAGGTGGAGAAGTTGCACATCCATGGAGCTTGCTCTGCAGCAGCCCAAACTGTTTGAAAAGTAGTTTAACAAACACAGAGGAAGTTTGCAGTAAGCAGCAAGCTTCCTCACTTGGGTAGCACACACTCACTTATTAATCTCCCATAGCCCAGAAGTGCCACCAGTTTCTGGGTTCTTAATTCATAAATCAGGAACTGCATTCTTTTTTTTTCCCCCTCCAAATTATTTTCTCCCATTCCAGGAACGAAGTTTGTGGTAGGATTTAGTGAATGAGATTCTTCAGTCTAGAGGAAAATCTTGCAACAAGGAGAAGCATGGTGCAGGAATGTTACTTGTTTGCAGCCTCATTATTTATAGAATTACAATACAAATGAGAGTTGCTCAGAATTGTGTGTCAGATGGCAATTTAGAACTATCTAATCCAGCAAATTGGTAATCTGTTTTCAGATTCTTAATATCCTATTGATTAGGCTATATATTACTGTGACAATTTATTCCACATTTCCCACAAGAATGCAATTTCATAGCATGTAGATTATATGCTAATGATACCAACCCATTCTAAAATACTGGCAGATATTAACTGTCAGTGAAATGCAGAACAAGAGAACTGGATTTCAAAGGTCATAAAGACCAGCAATTAAAAAATAATTAGAAGTGCAGCAATGATTCATTTATTATATCCAAGTTCAAAAAGATCAAACAGTAAATTCCACTGTAATATTTCAGTCTTGTGTGTGAATTGTTACTTGTGGCATAAAAGGGAATGAAGTATTTTTAAGTGTCCACACCCATTATGATTGGCAAGGGAAGAAAGGTTTGGAGACGGTTCGAAAAGGTTGCCCAAGGTAACTTGGCAGCTCCAGGCTTTTGTCTCAGTTTCACTGCATGACTTACACGTTCTCCCAGAAGGGAAATATGTCCTAGGATACATTTTTAAGGACTGACCATATTTCTTACCAAAGTTTAAGATGAATTTTGCATGTGAATAGGGATGAGTTTAAAGGAAAAAAATCTACTTATTAAAAGGGGATGGGGAGAGGTTCAAGAAACACTCAATTTCTGCAGCCTTGGCTTATTCCTGGGTATCTGTGCTCTGAGCCCTAAAATACAATTTCATTTTGCTGGCACAGATCCCAAGAGTTTTTAATTGTTTGGGTCTCCTTTAACTGCTACCTCTTCCTATCAGCCTATTTCTCTGCAGGTGTTAAGCAAAACCTTTACAAATCAATTGCTCTTCCAGCTTAGTTTCATAGTGCTGATGTTCAGCACAAACAGCCCAGATAAATTTGAGTTTCACTGGCAACCCAATAGCTGAGGTGGATTCATTTCCTGAGCACCTTCATTTCCTGGAAGTGTCAAACACTACCTTGCCGTAATGGACACAAGATTTTTTTATTATTCTTTTTAACACAAATGGATTTTTCTAACAAGCACTCATTCTCTAGATTAGCAGACTTTAAAATTTTCCCAATAAATCTTAAAATATAATTCCAATCAGCCTTATTCTTAGATAACCACACAGAAGTTGCCATCTTAGAAACTTTTAACAAATGTTTGTGTCAAGATCCCTTTTTAGTTAAAGTTTACTTGGTGGTAGGTAGAGCTCCCTGGGCACAGACAACATGCTATCACCTCATTTGGGCTCACTTGAATGGACCAGATTTTGCTAGAGCAAGATTTGTACCATGTACATTCTAATCAGCAAAGAAAACTACAACAAGGACTTGAAATAAAGGAAAAACCATATCCCAAGATCTGCATTCCTGTGTGAAACAATAGACAGACTGGAAAAGAACAGACCATTAACAGACCAATTCAAACCCAGAGGCAGCAAAGTACAAAGGGCAAATGGAGGTGGAAGAAGAAAGTCACAGAAGATGTTCAACTTTGAGGCTAGAAATAAATGGGTTATGTGATATCCTTTGGAAATTCTGTAGGACAAAAAGTCATTAAACACTTAAAACAGAACAAGTAATTCTTCCCCCTTGGTAGATCATCAGCGATCTAGGACACTTTGATACAGCAGCCCCCCTGCTTAAAATCACACAACTTTATTAAGTGAGGCAATTCCATTGCCTACTTTTTCTATGTTTTAAACAACACTCAGCACAGGGCAGAGCAGCTGCCTAAAGCAGGAATTGGCAAAGCCATGTCAATAAAGAGAGAAGAGGAAAGCTTAGAAAACTTGCCTTGTAGCTGGGTCATTACTTGAAGCATTAGCCCTCTGTGTGTAAGGCTGGAGCTCTCCCAGATTCTCAGCCTTTCATCATTTCCTCATTAGTTTATCTTGCACAGAGATAGCTTGCACAGAATAGCAAACATGCAGAAAAATTTACTGAGGTAGGCAATTAAAGCCGTATGTGTGTTAGTTTAAAGGATGACAGGTACCAACATTTTCATACTTGGGTGCTCCAAGTGACCCAAGCTCCTTCTAACTTCCCAGCATGGGACATTGGAGGTGTGCTGGAGTTAGGCTGTAGATCCAGTTAGTGGGTGAATCTACAGCTAAGAAATATTCTACAGGAGGACAAGGCAAAGCATGGGATGAAATGAAAACAAAAAGCACTAAATGTTTTTGTCCCAGCACTTCAGGTGCAAGAAAATTCAGTGTGTGATGGTTCTGCCCCATTCAGACCTTCAGCAAGGCACCACTCTCATCCTCAGCTCCACAGCCTCAAGTGAAGTGGTTAGGAGAGCACATCTGCCAACTGAAGTGGCACCAGAACATAATTGTCTGAGGCCTCTGTGCTCATTATTACATTAGCTGAAGTGCTGCTAAAGTTGAAAGGCAGCAGATACCTTGAGTACACCAAGGTGGAGATATGCCCTAGAAGCAGGACTGGGTGCTCTCAGCAAAAAATACATTTGATTTTGGATCCCTACTGCAAAATATGTCAGCTCTTGGGCAAATTATGAATGCCTGATGATGGATTTATATAGAACAATTCTGTGTTTTTGTAGAACTATTGCATTTAATTGCAGAAATATACATATTGCTATGCAGAACTGTTCTTGTTCATTCTTATAGCACTGTAAACCTTCCTACATGTAGCATTTTGATTCCTATTGCATTACAGAGATAAAGCCTCTGGTGTGATTATAAATACAGCTGGTGCTGCAGAGCTTGTCATTTAGAGAGAAGAAAAAAATTGAACTAACCTTCACTTACATTTTCACCCACACCGGAATCCTATTGAAATACATCTATAGGGGGCAAAGCTCAATACAAATACATGGATATTGTGAAAAGATGATGAAACAAACTGCCTTGGGAGACATTTTAAGAAACTGTGCCTTTGTGCTGCTCAGGCAAAGGCCATCCTCGAGCTCCATTTGCTCCTCGCACAGCGATCCCCAGCGTGCCCCTGCTCACGGATGCAGCTGTTTCACAGGCGAGCAGCATGTTGGATGGCTGAAGATAAGGGGCCATGCGGTGCCTGCAGGGTCAGGGCCGGCCTGCGGGAGGCCGATAGCAGTTCTGCTGCTCAGGGTGTGTTTTGGCTGGGGCCAACACCCTTTTTCAGGATTCCCGAAATAGCACTTATCAAAAGCAGCAGGTTCACTGGAAGCACACTGCTTCACGTAATGACTGCAACTGTCCCTGCCAGACTCCTACCCCAGTCAGTCTCCTGAAGATAAAGAGATTGAAAATCTAAGAAATATCAAGAAGTAGGGACTTTTTATAGAACATCTACCATCAAATTATATGGGAAATACTCAGCATTACAAAAGCTACCTTGAATCAGTTTTGTTGTTTTGTCAGACAGCAAAACCCAAAGTTTTCATTTCACTAACAAACATATTTTGGAAACATCTCCTCTGCCTTAATACTCTGTAACTTTTTCTCAGCACATCTTACACTATTTCTAAAGATTTCCACTAAAAACATATAGGACTATTCAATTACCCATATTCTCCAACACCATTTATGTCTTAGCATTTATTAAGATTTTCAAGGTTGTTTCAGGTTTTCTCAGCAGTTTTGAGACACTTGCTGGGAGAGATTACATTTCCAAAGTATTTGTTTTCTCATGAAAACTGGGTTTTGCTTATGTGCCAAAATCAGCAGACGTGTTATAAATAGTTTTGGATAGATGACAGGAAATGATGCAAGATCTCAGGCCACTCTATAGAAGACAAATGTTTGAAGTGCTGAGGAAAGGATTTGCACCACTGACTACTGCACAGGGGGAAAAAATTAATGCACCATTTACTACAAAGGGTATTAGGCTTATGAAACACTAGACCTCTTATTACAACTCAAGCAAAAAGAATTTGCTTGCAATTGCACTACAATGAGAAGCAAGAAAATTAATTTTTCCTTTGAAGAGGAAAAACTGACCAGAATTGTCTAAACTCGTTTTGTCTTTTACTCTTGGGAAGAAAAGACACTCTCCTTACATGCTACAAATGCCAACACACACATTGGAAATTCTCCAGGCTCTGACTGGTGCCAAACACTGGGATCATCTTCCTACCCTAGCATTTCCCATTAGCTTCAGCAAAGTCTCTTCCAACTCAGAGTGCTTTAAATGGGCTCCAATAACAGATGCCTAGAGGTTAAGCTGTGTCTATTCATCTCATCTGAAGAACTCCCTGTTACTCTTTGCAGTAGTAATACAGGATGGAGCATTTGTTTCTATCAGCTCCCATGAAGATAAAGGACAATAATTTAACCCCCAATAAATGCTTTATTTGGAATAGGGGCAAACTCTCAGCATTCTTAAGTTTATGACAAAACTTTGAACAGATGTAACCTGAACACATTGACTCCAACCTTCACCTCCAGTACCAAGCTGGCTCCTTTTCCTAACTGCAGGAAGCACCTCTCAGTGCTCCCTGCCACACTTTGGCCCTGTGGATGACATGGAGAACTACTAAATTAGTGAGAAACACATAGTGTACCTCCCCACAGGCTGTTTTTCAGCCAGTCAGTCAGACAGGGATGCCTTTAGGCCCTCTACATTCCCACAGTACAGTTCAGCATCGTGTGGGCCTCAAAGCAGGTGTGGACCAACCTCCTCCCTTCTGCCCTGGGCACAGGAGGAGCATCAGCACCAGGCACACAGCTCATCCCATCCCATCATAACCCCCCAGCTTTCTCTCCCAGAGTCAGCAGGCTTGCCTGCCACTTCTGCTGAGGTTTTACTTCAAGAGCAAATGGCATATTTGATCCCTCTCATGACTGTAGCTCAGAGGCATCCTACTTTCAGGAGTGGATGGTGGATGGTTTCTACCCAGAATTTTTTAGTTATCTGTTCTTCTGACAGAAGAGCCTAGAAGCACTGCTACCTAGGAAAGGAATAAATAATACATGACACATTTTTTGTACTAACTCATTTTAGCCATGATCTACACTTCTGAGTTTGAAGAACAAATTTTTTTTTTCCAGTAAAGACATAAAATCTGACTCAATCTTTGTTATTTTAGAAATGTAAGATTTATTACCTCTCTTAGAGGTACAACAGTGCTGAAACTGGGTCATCCCAAACTTTTTCAGTTAAGGGCTACACAAATGATATACATCTGTCCATGTACACACTGCAGGACAGGAAAACAAATCCACTTGTTAGTGGATACTAACACATACACATGCAATGTGTCCAGGATACATTCTTCTTCCTCTACAGGAGAGGAGAGTAGGAGAGAAGGTGGGCAAGGGTCAGAAATTCTCCTTGTCAGGAGAATTTTCTTGTCAGAAATACCTCCATTGGACACCCCAGTACTGAGGAAGCACTGAGAAACAGTCTTCAATTCAGAAAGTTGTCTCATAAAGATAAATACTTCATTGAAGGGTTATACCTAGAGGTTCTTTCATTATATAAATAGCAAGATTTACCCTGCAAGTGAGCTGGAATTAAGAAAGATAAAGAGGTAGAGAAATCTTCTGCATATAATTGCATCAGCATTCTCTTATCTCCAGCATATCTTTAAACAGTTTTGAACTGCAAATTTCAACAGTCAATAACTGTTAAATGAAAACTTAAGAGATACCCAGTGCCCCTAAAATTTTTTGAAAAGAAAAAGATATTCCTCCCTCGTTCTTTATGTTTTATGAAACACCAAAGATCTATTTAAGCCTCAATTAAAATAAAACCAATTCCTGATAAACCTATTTTAGTAAACACAAAACGCTGCTAACCATTATCTCATATTTCTTCTTATTGTTTAATCAGGCACTCCCAAAAAAAGCAATCAAAATGACTCAAAGAAGATGAGTTCCAACCTTTGGACCAGCTCTGATTGCAATACTCAGTTCTCATGACTGCTGCAACTCAGCAGCAATCAACTCCAACACGATAACAGTACACGTGTGCTCCATGACCTACTCTAGCACGGCCTTGGGTGACAGCAAGAGCTGCTACAGGGTTCCTGTGTGTCTTCTGATGTCCCCAGCTCACAAACCAGCTGACAGACCCTCCTGTGCCCCCTTGCATCCATGAGCACAGAGGTCAGGTGCACAAACCCTCTCACTCATGTTCAGTATGGGAGTGACAAGGCCAGGCTGCACTGGGGCAGTTCTTACCTGGCCACCCAAAGCAATCAAGAACCAGCTCAGCCACCAGACAAGATTGAGCAAACTCTTCCTGTGTCTTGAAATGGTGGCCCAGAGGGGTAAGACTGCAGCTTACAAACCTCTCCCTTTTTTCTTGCTGTTAAGTTTTCCAGGACAGCCTGTCTATCCTTGATTTCTGTGTTGGAAAAGGTATATCCCAGAAATCAAGGACAGACAGAAGAATCAGCCCTTGCCTTCAGAGTTAAACCATATTGCCAGGGCTGGACTAGGAATCTTAATACCACTGCCCAAGCCATCCTGCTCCAAGGGCAGCTCCAAGGAGGATTTAACACTCCCAAGCCTGTCTGTCAGAGATGCTTTACAAAGACTTCACAAAACAGCACAGTATTCACCAAAACCGAGGTGGTGATTTGCCCCTCAACCTAACAAAGGTTTTGAGATGTCAGCTGTTTATTTTCTCCCCACAGACTACCCAAGCTGCTAGTTCCACAATTTCATGGACTATCTAGATACTTCCTCGAAGTACAAAGTAAACTGAGATTATTATGGTTTGTGATAATATCCCTGTTTCAATAATTAAGCCAACTCACTTGCTTGTAGTGAAATTGCTTCAAGGACAACTTAGACAATTTGTGATCAAAGTACTGTCCTGTACCCTGTGTTTATCATCCCAGGTCCAAAGACATTTGTTAGTAAACAATAGCAATGTAATCATTGCTAGGCAGCAGGGAGTCAGAGGCAGGGCTTGAACAGGATGCTGTCAACTAAGAAACAACAAAGAACCCGTGAGGACTGCTGAAATCAAGGGAAGCAGCAGGGCAGTAATAGAAACTTTTGAACCTTTTCACACAGAGGAACAAGAATATTTGTCTTTCTGATTGCTGAAGTGTTTCAGATTGCAGGAAAATGTGGGAATATGGGCCTTCATGGCAGCTAGTAAACTTCTCTGACCTTGGAAGGCAGCGCCATGTGGGATGACAATCACAGTAGTCAGAACAAGCTCTATCTGCCCTGATACAGCTTTACTGCAGGAGCAGACTTTTCTCTCACAAGTGCTCAGTGCTCTCCTTCATTCATTGCACAAGACAGTGTTCACCTGATTACCAGCAACTGGATACCGACAAAAAACCAAACTCTGTACTGCCTGCCCTGTGTTCTGTTCATCACATATTGCCCCAGTCTGAGGACAAAACCACCAGGGTTTAAGGGCTCTGCAAATAACCATTAAATTAATTTCTACAATTTGAAAGAATGTCAGAATATTATTATTCCCACTGAGTCACAAAAGAACAAGGTCAATGTAGGCTTTAACAGCAGATTTAAGATTACTAGAAATAAAATTTGCAAGGGTCTTGTACTTTATTTCACTGTTCACTTTTGGTCCTGGCATCAAGTACAGATCCTCAAAGTTCTGAATTCTGAGTTTACAAGTTATTCTAGGCTTTGTCCAGGCAGTTCTGATTTTGCCCAACAGCAGAAGCCCCTGAGTAGCTGAACTTGTAGACCCTGAGCTTGCACACCCTCTGTGCCAGTCTCTCCACTCCCTCTCAGAGCCCATCTAGTTTCACCAAGGCTCTTCCTATTTCCCGGTTTCTATTTTCTTTTCTCTCGTCCAATTTTACAAGCTTTCTCTCCCAACCTATTTCTAAAAAGTTCCCTACCTATTTGCTCCTTGTTTCTTCCACAAGAATGAGGTAGATGCTGGAGCCAACAAGAGCCACTAAAAGCAATATATGGGAGGAACAGTCCACTTAAATTCAATTCAGGTGCCCAATCCCAGCATGGCCTATAGAAGCCCATGGATGCAGTCACAGGAAGATTTCTGTTCAGGAGTTGTGTGGGCTGGAGCACACCCAGGACTCACAGCACGGGAATTAATCTGCTAACAGATCTCTCAGGCTGCAAAAACTAAGGTCTCCAGTTCGTGAACACCAAGAAAGATAAAACATGCATTTTTGATTCTGGAGTGCCCTCCTCTTCTGAAAAAGGCAAGGGTCTTTTAGAAACTTTTTTGTTTGTTTGTTTGCTTGTTTTTAAGTAGGGCAAAATCAGTGGTCTCCTCTGCCCCAGTTCTTATAAAATAAGTGAAACATTACAGCAAAGTTCAGATTTGGAAATCTACCTGGCACAAAAATGTTTCCATCTGAAGGACTGGCCGTCAGCAAAGTCGTGGTCTATCAAACGAACCTTGCCCGAGCCACCAAGAGGCTGCAAGTGCCAAAGTGCTGTGGCACTGCTCCCTCAGGTGCCACCTCTCCGGGGCACACGGCAGAAGGAGCACAGGGAGCTCCCACGGGCTGCCTCACCTCTCCAGGTGCCTCCTCCTCATGCTGCCGGGCAGGAAAGCCTCTAGCTGTTGAGGAAGATGGTGGTGAAAGAGTCTTGTTGCAAATGAAGGAACGTGTCAAGGAGGAAAAGAAGCAGCCCAGAGAGTTTCTGAGGAAGGAATGTCCCTGTCAGTGCCCTCCTTGTGGGTGGGTGACAGGCTGCTGGGGGAGCACAGGTTGCCAGGGACTGAGGGGCGCCTGCTTCTGTGATGCTGAGTGCCCTGTTCAAGCTTCTCTTCCCCTTCACAAACCTATTTTGGGAAAAGACTCTCAGCAGTGCAAAGCAGGAGGTTGTAAGAAAATATCCCACTCTCCAGGAAAAAGATTTTTCCTATTCTTTTGCTCCAACATGTGGCCACCCAGCCTCTCTTACCAGCCAGAGCGTGCTGCTTGCCTGGTGCCCTGGTGCAGAGCCCACACTGCTCACTGCAGCTGCTGCAGGCTGTGTGCCCAGCACCAGGGCAGGCAGGGCACACAGAGAAACAGCAGGACCTCTGCGGGAATGCAACAGTGAAGGAGATGAGAGGCTCAGAGTTTAAATGCTCTCCATCATCAGCTTCTCTGTAATCTCAGGTTTTGGCTGATTGGAGAGATGGACAGAAACTACATGTGACTGTATGCAGGGGATGAGGAGAATGTCAACATTAGCCCGGCTTTCTGATGGTTACAGAGGCTGTAATTTCATTTTCTTTCCATTGTATCCTATGTGAAAAGCATTCAGAGTCATGCCACACCCCCTAAATCCTATTAAGAAAAAACAAACCTCGTAAAGCTGTTTTCCAGCGTGCTGAATTCAGGTTTTGTGGCTCTGTTTGTGAGTTTTCCATTAACTCCCAACTGAGCAGAGGCAACCAGGCCACTGAACACCAGCAGAGCAGGACTCCTTGCCCAGGTGCCTTGCCTGGGCTGGATGCACATCTCAGAGCTCCCCTCTCCAGCCTCAGCAGAGGCTGTCCCCCCCCTCTGTCACTCAGCAGCAGGCAGGGGCGAGCAGGACGCCTCGAGGGGAGCCAGCTCATCCCACCCCTCCTGCTGCAGGGGTTCATGCTGCAGCACATCTGAGGCCACCCAGTGCCACGCCACTGTCACCCTGGGGACAGGCGCTGCTGCAGGAGGGACTGGCTCACCTGCAGCAGCAGCACAGACTGCCTGGAGCCCTCCGGCATCACACTGGCTGCCATACAGGCAGAACCAGGAAATACTTCCCCAAACCCACCCTTGTGCTCTTTAAAACAAGCTTTTATTTCTGCTGCTGCTGGTGAAATATACCTGAGAATCTATGTAAAATGTACAGAAAATAACCTGAGTCTCTAGTCTACCTTCAGCTGTATTTTTCTTGAAGCTCTGAGGCTCCTCTCCCTCTGCAGAGCAAACACAGCATTTACAGGAATAAATCTGCACTTATGTAAGTTTCTGAGAATGCCAAGTTGAAAATCTGACAGAAGAAAAACTTCTGGTATAAACCTATTTTTTTTGTGTTTTCAAGAGATCTAATCTATCTTCTGTGCATTCCTGACCTTCAGAAAGCATTTTCATCTCACACGTTAAGTATAACAATCCTCTTAACAGGGAACATTTTGTTAGAGCTTTAAATTGGGTTACGTAAATTATTTGTAGTTCTGACAGCAGGTTTCTCTTCCGTCCACGAGGACACTTGTTATGAGCTTGCTACAAGGTTCGTTTGCAATCACTGCAGATAATCATCTGAGGGGACTGTTTGAAAGGAGATTTTATCTGGGACATATGCTACAAGTTTGTCAAGGCTTTTTATAAAAGCAGCGTTTTTGCCAAATAATTTGCAGTACAGTAACATGCATGAGAATTAAGACATACCTGATGGGGATGGTAAACTGAGTGAACAAAAGCTTTTCTAACTTTAACAAACTTTAGGAGGTACAGAACACAAAGGGAAGAAAACCCCAACAATATATATGTATATAGGTGGTACTGAGCATATCTCAATTCATGGTTGTACTTTTTTTGACTGCAGTAGGAATTGTAAACAGTCAGGATGACTGTTTGTTCACACTATGTACTTGTTCAGAAAAAAAAGCAGTAGAAAAAGTATTCAGAAGTTACAGCACTACTTTTGGGATTGTATCAGAGCAGCCAGTGACTTAGAAACACATGTTGCAGTACCCTCTTTTCATTCTTCTCCCCAGCCCCTAGACAGGCACAGGCTTGGCCACTGGTTTTGAATGGGAAGAGTTCTCTGGCAGCAGAGCTCTCCTGCCTCCCTTTCTCTTGTCACTGGTAAGGCTGATTGGGGAAAAAATGTTTCTATTGATTTCATCATGGGTGGGAAAAGAAAGGCATAATTTATACATTTGGATTGATATTTAGGTTTCCTATTATATTTATGAGCTCTTAACAACATCCCCCTCCCCAGTAAAGTAATAAAACAATATTTTATTAAAATTTAAAGTATTTTGTTTGGCTTTAAGAACAACGATTTACTAAAACAAAATTTTAAAATGAAAACTTTCAAATTAAAATATGGACATGTAATTTTTAAGTCCTTTTAAGAGCATTTCAAAATTTTTTTTCCATAAGCAACAAAGCAAAGAGTTTCATCCCAAGCTAAATACAAGCCAATCCAGTAAATCTGATTTCTACGCTCCTGCTGGCATTACATTCTCCACAACAGTGGTGCAGAAACCAACAAAACCTTCTGCAACATCAGAGTACCCCAAGGAGCCACAATTTCAATGGAGGAGAAAACCTGTGTGTCTGTAAACCACACATACACATACACAAACACAAGACCCATGCAAAAGGTGCTCAGCAGAGAGGACCTTTACCCACAAAACTTAACATCTGCTAACATTTCCAAATCTGCCCAGGAATGCTTTTTTTTTTGGTATTTCCAATTGCATTGAGCTAACTGGTGGTGTTTTATCTTTGCCTCCCCTTCTTTTTCAATGCCAAACATGTATTTTCAGTAGTCTATACAGAGCTGTCTCATGGTTTTACTAGCAGTCTTTCTTAAAATACTTTATCTACAGAGAATGCAAAGTATGAGGGCTTCTAGGGACAATGTTAGTACTTCTAGGGACAATGTTAGCTATTCCTATGAATTATCTAGAGATGCTAGCTGATTAATATGAAATTATTTTATTTCTATAAATGACAATATATTGTTATTATTTTGGCAGTTCTCAAAGAGAAAGAGATGTTTATAAGTGTTAGTTAGAAAGATTCATCTTTACACTTCTTTCTCTCTAAACAAACAGATCTCATGGGAGAATACACACAGACATTTAACTTACCATTACTGCAGCTATCTTTTGAATTCCTCAGTATCATTAATATTTAAGCAGAAAGAACAGAACAAGCAATTATCGTAAAGATACCACACCAGAACTAACAAAGTGATTTTTAAAGAGTCATCCAGAAGAAGTGAGAAGGTCAACAAGAAAACACGAGTCAGGAATAGCTGTGCTCCAATGAGGAGGGGAAGGTTATGTTGCTGTGATATGAGTAGTGCACAGCTGTTACTCTAGTAATAATTCATCATATTAATATTTAAATGAGAGGAGGAGGAGGAAGAGGGCACGAGATTGTGTGTGACTCAATGGTCCCTCCCTGTCCTCAAGCAGAAAAATAGGCCACCAATAGAGAAAGAGCATTGAGAGCTGCAGAGTGGGAAGGTTTGTTTTCACTACCTCATGAATAAAAGTGGACAAACTGGTCTCTGAAGAAGTCTAGAAATTATCCTGCTTTTACTGCAGCAAGTGAAATTCTGTTTATAGTCTCAAGAGCAGCCATTGCCTAATGAACAAATTGATGCAGCAACCAGGTCTGCACGTGGTGCTTCTTGGATTTCAGTGTATTTCCAGCAAGCCTCTACACTTCCTCCAAGGAGCTGCCTGCAGGAGTCTGGCCTGGCAGTCCCTCACAGGGAATTGCTGAACTGCTGCTGTACTTTGCCCGTTACCTAAAGACACATTTATAAAAACATTTCTGTATGAGGGCTAACTCACCTGCAGGCGTGCTGCATTGCCTGGGCCCATGGGGCTCTCTGGCTGGGCAGCTCAGGGGAGTGAGGAGGAGCAGGGATGGTTGGGGGTGTTGTGAGGAGCAGAGCCTTGGGGAGTGCTGGAGGTAGAGCAGCAACACCCAGCAACAGCAGCACAGCTCAAGGTGCAGGGCTGAGGAAACAGCTGATGTAGGCATAACCAGACAGATGTGGGTGGCATCCCTGGCAGGAGAGGCAGCCTGACTACACTTGGTTGCATATAGGGTTGCACAACTTTATCCAACAATTCAATATAAAGACACCTCTCACATGCTGGGTTTTGGGAGGCTGGGATTTCCTTTTGAATACTGTACAACTCCCACCTTGTTGTTAGGAGAAGTGCTACTGTGATAGCCCTGGCTGAGCATTGCTTTGTTGGCTGTGCAAGTCTAAAAAGGTAATAAGCAACCATTTAACCAGGAGCAATATGGACTCACAGAAATGGCCATGAGGCTAAATAAAAAATAGTTCGTAACAGAACAAATCCACAGAAAAGCATTTGGTTTAGTGCTTGGCATGAAAATAAAAAGTATACAAAGTACAACATTAGGAGATGCCAAACTCATGCTGTAACATCAGTTCTCAGCACACCAAATTCTTCCTCAGAAATTTTCTATTTTTTCCTATTCAAGCAAAGATGTTCCTCCCTCCTTTCACTTTGTTAGCTTAATCCTTTATGAACAAGTTTGCAAACAACCTGAGTTAACATTGGTATTTTTAGCTGACTGTTAGGAAGACTTTATTTACTGCATCCTGTACAAAATAATTTGTTATTAATACACTGCAGAAAACACCACTCATCAGATCTCCATATCCATTTTAAGTATCCCAGCAAAGTAACATTTAAAACTGGTCCTCATGACTTGCTCCAAAGGTTTTTACATAAAGGTGAATCAGGCCCCTGGACATGTTGTAGGACTGGAGAATATTGATTTAGGCTGCTTTCAAAGAGTAGATGACAAGGGTCTGCAGGACGATAGCTCTTCTCTGCTTTTTTTCTCTGTTAATTACACAAACACATTAGCTCGCAGGGATTAGGTTCTTCCTTCCTGGATTTTGGGAGTGCTGGAGGAAGAGACCACCCACACTGGCTTTAATCCCTGGCAGAGGCCTCCCTCCAGCTCCACCACTGCTCCTGCCTCATGGGTAGGACAGATACATGAGGCTGGAATTAACCACCTAATGCACCCATGCTGCTGTATCAGTTTAATTCAGAGGAAAAAAAAGCATGGACAAAGGCTAAAAAATTCTTTGCAACCACTGAATAGCTAATTGAAGGCAAATGTGTCATGGAAGAGAAACATTTTCAGGTATAGATTGGGCCAGCTGACAGATTTAATGGCTTCCATAAACACCAGATTGCAACAGATTTTACAACTGTCTTTATAGGCAACCATCAATTTCCATCTGGACTTGGTGGCCACCAGATCAGTGCGCTGTGTTTGAGGAGATGCAGAAGCCCAGGCTCAGATTTTCTCTTATTTCAGTGACAGAAGTTGCCAGTTTAATCCAAATCCATGGTCTTGATTCAGAAGAGCCTCTGTTGATAAGTACATTTGAGGTTAAGTTTTTTTTTGTCTAATGCCTGCTCAAATGCCACACCATTCCAGCCTATGCTCTTAGTTAAAAGGGAAAAAGTAAACAAAGGCAAATTCATGCTTGCCCTGGGAACAGAGGGGTCAATGTGGAGAGCCATGCTGACACCACAATCCCCAAACCCTCATCATATGCAAATTCTAATTGAATTAGCATGTGTTAAAGGTGCAAGCACCAGATGCAAATGGCTGAGTGCAGCGCTGGCAGGGTCAAACACAGCCTACATCTGTGCCCAATTTTTCCTTAACCAAGCCTCCATGGCTTGGTCTTCCTGGTTGAAAGCGGGCAGTTGAGCTTTTCCAAGGCCACACAAGGGGACAAACTCCCCTCTGGCTCTGCCAGGGCCACGTGGTCCACTTCAGATATTAACAAATGTTCTCAGAAGTGCTGTGACTAATTTAGATTCCAAGTAACAGCAGCAAAGCTTACATAGTTATTTAACAGTCAGAAGAGAGGGGTAGGCTTTTTATAGTTTAAACTTTATGAAGTGATAAAGATCTATTAATCATCTAACATGCAGTTTATCTACAGACAAATAGGATTAAAAATAGAGCAGGTAGTTTCTGCTCCTTGTTTTTTTGGTTTTTTTTCCCCTCTTAATTGGCATGAGAACAGCAAGCTGGAAGGTGAGGAAAAAGAAGGTTGCTGAGGATGCTGAGCACAAAGCTATGGCTGATCTGCAACCAGAGCTCTCTCAATTATTTTCTCTCCCTGATGAGAGGCCAGATCTTAGGTACCCTTGAGTGGCCCTTTTCTGTAATAAGGATCTCAGTATTTGGCCTATTCATATTTTTAATTTCATTTCTCTGCACTTGGTCCAGGAAATCATGCGGCTTGTCTTGGCATTTTACCACAGGAATCAATGCAGAAAATTCTTCCTTTTAAGTGCTTGGCTCTGCCTCAAGAGTTTTTTAATCTTTCCTTTCCTAAATGTAATTCATTGACAGGGAGTGTGCATCCCTGGGTCAGTTTTCAACTCATGCTCCTAATAGCTTAACTTGCTTAATAGTTTCACAAAGAATTTTCCTTGGGACAGTCTGAAAACCCTTCTTGTCAATAAATAATTCCTACCAAGTGAAACACTGACAGAGCTATGCTGCTCAGCTAAGTATGCTGTGAAACATTAACCTCCTTCTCTGTCCCATGGTGGCAGACACTGTTTTGCTGCTTTGTGACCTGTGACTGACCTCACCATGAACTCCCAGATTTTCAGCACACCTTCTTGAAGTTTGGGATTGAGTTGGTACCTATATGTAAAGAAGCAGATGGGAAACAGCAACTTTCATTTCTTCCTTGTCTCTACTGAGCATTATATACAGTGAGAATGGGGCAGATAGTGCCAGGACCACTGTTCCTCATCGAGGACACAAATTTGTTCCTAATGCTGCTGGACAGGAACTGTGACACTAGAAATGCCAGGGCTGTCAATCCATGGAGCTCCAGGACCTTGTGATAAATTCCTGAGGGTACCAGAGGGTGAGAAGCTCTCGGAGACCCCTCCACACTCCAACAACCCCACCAAGAGAGGGTGTGCCCAGAAGATCATGGGTGACACCAGTGCAGCACGTGGACAGGAGCCACCTCACCAGTATCCTGATTGACACCTGTGCCTCTGGCTCTTCCTATCCGACCTCGCCCCTCCACTGAGTAACATCTCTACACCCACACTGAGTAACATCTCTACACCCACACTTCTCCACACCCACAATTCTCTCTCCTTCACCTGCCACAAAGTGCACCCTGGCTGTGCTGGCAAGCCCACGACAGCCTGTTCACTGCTCTTAGCAGGCCCAGAAAGGGAAGCCTTGTGCAGGTACCTGCTCTTGGGGTGCCAGGCAAGCAGAACACCAGACCTCCCTTCCAGCCATGTCTCCAGAGGACCTTTTCTCACCATGGCATTGCCCTGGACAGGGATCCCTCTCAGGAGGGCTGCATGACTTTGCCAAGCCTGCACCAGCAGCCCAGGGCTATTTCATAACTAGGATGCTTCACTCAAACAAGGCAAGTTGTTAAGAGACATGTACAGAAGAGTGTTTTGTGGAAAGGCTGGGTAAAGAAGCATAAGGCAGTTTAATGTACTCATGAGGAATGTTCACCCAAAAAGGAAAGGAAAGGATTTTTCTTTTTTGTTAAAAGCCAAGCCAGGCCAAACCCCACTTTTCTCTCAGTGTCAGCAGAGCACCTGGCCTCTTGCAGAAAGGGTGCTACAGCCCTGCTCAGCAGCCCAGGCCTGGCAGTGCTGCCCGGAGAGAAAGAAGAAAGTCAAACCAAGCAACCGAAAAATCCACTCTTACTCAGAAGTCAGTCCTGCAAGCTGTACACGGCAGCCACAGCAGGGCAGGACAGCCGAGGAGAGGTTTGGGCAGTGTGTGGGACAAGCTCACACGGCACAGAGGCCACAGCTCCCAGCAGGGCTGGCCGTGTCCAGCATGGGCAGCAGCCTCTCTCTGCCTTGTGCCCAAGCTTCTCTTTGGAGCTGTGCTCCCAGGGGCCCCCAGCAGATCCGAGGGACACAGGGAACAAAGTTCATGCCACGTTGTGGCTGGGCTTTGCCAGGCAAAAGTAACAAAGGGCACTAAGCTGCCCCACGCTTCTGGACGTGAGGCTCAGGCTTTGGGCTGCCCATCTGCACGCTCAGTGAGAGGTGTGCAGTACCACCCTGCATGGCTCAGCAGGAGTTAAAAAAAAGGACAAAGCCATATGGCACTGCATGTACTTGTACTTATGAGAGCTGCTCCTGCCAGGCCAGGTACCTGTGCCTGCCACAGGGGCTGGTCACACCGGAGATTTGTCACCAGGGCCTTGGTGCTGCCGCCTGCATTGGCTGCTCTGCCTGCTCGCTGCTGGCCACCCAGCACGTCCTGGCCTCTGCTGGCTCAGCATGAAGGGGCTGGAAGTGGAGCTGTCTCTGGGATACTTTCTTGTCTGGCATCTCCCTCCAGAGCTTGTGGTCGAACTATTGTTATTTTGCTTTCAGCACCAGCAACTCTTGTACTTCAACAGAGATGCTCAAGCAGGATTGAGAAACCCAGAACTCTGCTCTACCTGCTTTACCTGCTCAGCCTCCCTTACAGCCCTCCCCTGGCCAAGCTAAAGTAATTTCAGCAACTTGGATGGCAAAACATTTTAGCCTTTAGGTCACAGCTGGGAGGAAGTTGTTACAGCAGCATGGACACAGCCATCCTTATGCAGTCCTACAAATTCACAGAACTGTAGAATCACAGAATGATTTGGGTTGGAGGGGACCTTAAAGATCATCTAGTTCCAACTCCCTGCCATGGGCAGGGACACCTTCCACTAGACCAGGTTACTCAAAGCCCCAGCCAACATGACTCTGAACACTTCTAGGGATGTGAAATCCACACCTTCTCTGGGCATCCTGTTCCAGTGCCTCACCACCTTCATAGTAAAGAATTTATTCCTCATATCTAATCTAAATCTACCCTCTTTTTGTTTAAAGCCATTCTCCCTTGTCCCATCACTACATGACCTTGTCAAAAGTCTTTCTCCTTTGTTGTAGCCCCCTTAGGTAATGAGGGGCAAATCCATAAGGAGTGATTCACCCTGCTGCCTACTCACCCGACCCAAGAGGTTTGGATGTGTATATTCAGAGACTAGCAGCATGCCATTCACAACAAATACACCACACCAAACATGGAAATATTTCTGCCACATCCTCACTGTAGTCGGTTCAGTCTTGACTCTGTAAATGAAAAAAGCCTAATGCTGGCAAAGGTAGAAAAACCTCTGTCAGGGGTTCAAACTGTACAACAAACAAAAGTGTTATAGGGAAGGAAGAGGGAGAGAGAGGAAAGGGAAAGAAGGAAGGAAGAAAATTCAACAGAGGTTTTATTGTGCATGAGGATCAGGCAGCTTAAAGTGCCATAAAATCCATTATGCAAATATTCTTGCAGTAAAATGAAATAGCAGCTCTTTTTGGGGAAACTGCAGCTACCCTCAGTGATTATAGCAGCAGCCTGAATGATGCCATATTTTTTCCTTTCTGAACCAATTGCTTTCACTAGTGGTATGTACCTGTATCCCTACAAAGTACTTCAGAGCAGCATCTCAAGTTCAAGTGGAAACTGTTTAATACATTTATACACTCAGGCTGGATAGGGCCTTTGTTCCATAACTATTTCTCATGGTGAGATAACAGACAGAGCTGCATGAGTCACTAACTGTCCATCAAAGCACACATAGGTAATTCATGACTGTCCTTACCCCTGGGAACGGATAAACAGTTTAGATATCCCTCAATTAAATCTCTCCAGGACCACCTAGTCACAGATTGGTTTTTGATTTCCTACTTTTAAAAGCTTTTGTCCCTATCTACTGAGTTCACTACACTCAAAGTTGGTGCAGTATTACTCTTTTTTATTTCAATCCTTGCTTTTGCCAAAAGGTTAGTCAACATCTTGAGTTCTACCCCACTTGCTCAGACAAAACTCACTGATTGCAAATATGAATGGGGCTCATTTCCTCATTTTGTCCTATGGGACAAGAAACAGACTTTATAATGCTCCAGGTTACATATGGCTCAGATATACTGCCAGGGCCTTCCAGCCTGTTCCAGGGCAGATTTCCTGTATCCCAGACAGCTTCCCATTTAAACAGGCACAGACTTCCTTCCCACCATGCAGGTGGGACCATAAGTACCCATGACCCTGCATTATCAAGCCCATATCTTCTGAGCAGGTCACAAGGGCATAGTGAGAGCAAAGAGGTAGTGTTTAAGCCACCAGACAGTTATTCTTTCATGAGAGCAGCAATGAAACCAGCACTGCACAGATCCAAAGAGGAAGCTCTGCCATAATAAGCTTAGATCAGAGTGCAGAGTAGGTGGAAAGAGGCCAGTTAATGACTTCCAGCTCCTGCATGGAGAGCACAGTGGAGGAGGACAAATGAAGCAGTGTCTGTCCTTAGCTTGAGAAATCACAGAGCTCCTTTCTTCTAGATGCTCCATTTGTGTATTTGGACTGGGGGTGGCTTTAGGGATGAATACACACAATGACACATAGAAACATGCCACATATTTGGATCTCAAATCAGACAGGCTTCCACAACATTCTGCAGTATTAAAGTTGGATTTTAATGTAACTCATTACAGGACAGAGCTATTTAATGAATTCAGATATCACACTGAGTTCTAAGAGCAGTATTTCTCCCTTGGGTCTAGGAAGGCAGGAACAAGAGGAAGGTGTGAAAGCCTATCACTTGCACTTGGGTTCTTTCTTACTCACAAATTTCAAACCAGGCACTTCCAAAATATACTGAACTTGTCACAGTGTAAAGGGCAGAGCCACAACCTCATCTTTCACATGACAGGGAGAAATCCTCCAGCATGCAGCCAAGGCATCCAACTAGGGCTACAGGGCAAGGGAAGGGAAAGAAAACTACATCTGTGACCTGCCAGTGGATTAGCACTGAAATAAAGATTGAGTTCCATGATATACAGCCTTCTCAAAATCTGGGCTTGATAAAAGTCCAGGTTCTACCCACGCAGCAGAACCAGTAACTGCCTGGGAACCAGCAACAGGCCCAGGCCAAAGAGAAGCAGGTCAAGAGTCTCTAAGGCTCAACCACTTTATTCAATACATACAACCAAAAGGGCCAAAACCTCTGCAGGACTGCACAAACAAGCAGCAGGACTGCCTCAGGCCCTGCTACCCCTCTGCGTCATCATCCCGCTAGGGATGGTTGACTGTTCTGTGTTTCTCAGATGTCTGCTTTACTAATCACAGCTCTCCCAGTCAGAGGGAAGTTTGGGACTGAAATTCCACACTCCCACGCTTTTGCCACTAAAGCACCCAACCATGCCATACCCCTGGTCTTCAGCAGGCCCTCAGATATGATTTCCCATGAGAGATCATCTTCAGTCTATCCTGCCTCTCTCCCACCCCTCCAGAGGCTGACAAGCAGATCCCATCTCTTTTATCCCCTCATCCTGAGAAAGTTGATGGCCAAGGCATTCCCAGACTGTGTTGCAGTCTTGCTGCCACGTTCAGCAGACAGAGTTGATGCCCTTGCTGGGAGAACGACCCAGTCAGTCACCAGCTAGTGGTCCCTCAGACAAAACCTCCTGAGGGGGAGAAGGCTGACAAGCAGAAAGACTCACATTGACTCCACTGTTGCTGAGAGACACCTTTGCATTTCAGCACCCTGAGAACTGAAAAAAGGGTGTTCTGGGGCTGAACAAATCTGAAACATTTACTTTCAGAAGTATGGACTAACACTTCTGCCTGGTTCTTTTGCAGCATGTGAACCTCACTTTGAGTGCAGGTTTCCACCCAAAACTCAAAGCAAAACTGCTGAAACCACAGACTTTTACAGAAACTCTGTTCAAAATAACTACCTCAGCTCAGGTTTACTAAAACTTCAAATCTCTTCTGTACGCAGGGTACAGGGTTTCAGGCTGGTGAGGAGAACAGCTGGGAGTTCCAGGGGAAAGAGTAAGGCAGAGAGAGAACAGGAAAGCTAGGAGCCCAGGCCTGCTGGCCAGAGCAGCAGCCCAGCAGCTCTGCACACCTACCCCTTGAACCATCAGACCTGTTCCTAAGCTGTCAGCATTTCTGAACTCAGTCCCTGTACATGACAATGAGGTTCTTTGCCTTAATTACCACATTTGTTTGCTGCCCATTGGGAATATGGACTGTAAACTTCTCCAACACTTGCACAGGTGCTTTTTGAGCTTTCTGCTCCCCCTGCTTTGTGGCCTCTCTGCCCATGCTCCAGCCATGACCTTGTGCCTTCCATCTCTGTTGTATTCCAAGCTGGAAGCCTACCCCACTTGCTCATTTTAGCAGCCTATTCTCCTTATCTGTTGCACTGCAAAGAACTTGGATGGGACACCTGATGGCAGGAATAGCTTCCCTGGCTCCTTGAGCAGGACTGCAGCTTGAAAAACCTTGCTTGACAAACACCACTGCAAGCTTTGGAGAATGTGGGAGCAACTCTTCCCTCCTGTGAGTTGGATCTGTTGCTCTTCACCCTGGATAAAAGGCTGTTCAGCACTCAGGGTTGCCAGGATTGCCAGAAGCTGCTCTTTCCTTTTTATTTTCCCCTAATAAGCCACAGACAGAAGAAACCACAGAAGGAAGAAAAGCCTTTAATCAGCATTGGAGATTTGGCTACTACACTTCAATTCTCTCTTTTATTTTTCAAACAGGCAGATCTGTAGCAGAGATAAGCATATGCCTAAGCAGTTTGCTGAATCAGAATCAAAAGAGTAGTCAGATTCTCCACTCAAAAGTTCCTTTGATACCTCAGTCATGCATTTCACTTAAACAGTACATGTAAATGAAATACATTTTTTTTTTCCTCCCATGCTTTTTGATGTTGATACTTCTGTAGGAAAAACTGCATGTCCCATCTCTAACAGATGGGACTGTCTTTGGCAAGCCTGGCACTGCTGGGTAGTACAAACAGGCAGTCACCTTGTCAGAAGTGACACTGACAGGCAGTGGGCTTAGTCCCCAGAAGTCAGACTGCTAAAGGCACTCTGGCAAATAACTGCTATTCAAAATACTCTTAAATCTCTGCTCTGAAGACACAAAAGAGTCATAATATAACAGCCTTGTCTCTCGCACAAGATTTTCTCAATGCAGTAAAAATGACAAACTTTCCTACTAAAGGTACTTTTGCTGGCAGAGCAATTCCCAGTTCAGTAAGTTAAATAACCTAAACAGGAAAAAGATCACATTGATTTAATTATCCACCTACAATGGTATTTTAATGATACAAAAATGGCATCATTTTTTTTTTCTTCAACAAGCATTTCATTATCATAAGCTTCTAATGTGGCCCTGGCCTTAAAGACCTGGGGGACAAATTTAAGCCATAAGACACTTTATTCTGGAAAAATCTGTAACCATTAACCTTTGCAGATATAGAAGCCAGTGCACTCTGCTACACAAAACAAAGGCACTTGCTTTTGTGTTTTTAGAGAGGAGACTTTTCATTTAATTTTAGTTTTTCCCCTTACAATAGAGAACAACCCTGAAGAGTTTTGCAGACGGCTTTTCAAAATAAACACACAAACTCACGCTGCTGTGGGGAGGAGGGAGAGGACAGGCTCTGCTCTTGGGAGCAGGAAATGAATGCTGGGGTAGCAGGAAGCCTCACAGCAGGGATGGCAAATACTTGGAGCACCCGAGCCAGGTCTGGCTGCTCCCAGCCCCATGCCAGCTCCATCGGTGTGACATCGTGTCCCATCAGACCAACAGCCTCAGAGCCAGCCCTTGTGGGCATTTCTGAAAAGGTTTTATTAAGGAATAAATCCCAGACCAAACAAATCTAAGCAAGGCTGGGATTTGAAGTTGCTTCCACATGGCTTTGTGTTAAAAATCATTACAGGATTGATAGTACTGTAGAATCCGACTCCCTCAGTTACACACATACTGCAGTGGTCAGTAATCCAACAGGGTGCTGTATATCTGTTTTTTATACATGTAGGAGCAGGAATTTCTATAGTTAATGACCAAGAGGTTAGTAAAGGGCAGAAAAAGCAGCTTCCATTCAGATAAATGCCAGTCTGAGTTTCAGCAGTGATCAAATGGGACATTTGCAAATCAGAGCAATCAGAAGTTGATCTCAGTGTTAAAACATCTTTCCTTACATTTTCTCCTTGAAGGACAGATGGTTGCATGCAATCAAGTTAGGGTAGTTAAAAATATTATCATTCCACTGGCTGAAAAGTCCCACCTGATGAGTTTGAGCCCCTGCAGCAGGTGACTGGAGTGTCCTGTCTGGTTGTGCCCTGGGAACACCAACAGCTCCAGCTCACGTGTCTTTGCACTGCCCAGCGTCCCTCCTGTCTGCCTGCAGCTCAGGCTCTTCAGGGACCTTGGTAGCCTAAGATATGGGACTTCCAAGAGCAGACAGGGCACAGGTTGGCTTACTGCTCTGGCAGCAGGGAATCTGGCAGCAGTGCCAAAACTGTGCTCACAGAGGTGGATTTTGGGGTGCTGGGCCAGATAAAGAGCAGTCACCATTCCCAGTCACAAGCCAGGGCAGCAGTTTGGGCCTGTTTCTGGGGAAGGCATCCCCTGCACAGGGCAGAGCCCTTCCTAGTGCAGTGGCAGCAGCCTGAGGGTCCTGCTGGGATGTGGGGACATCTCTCTGTCACACAGACTGCCACAGCTGCAGTAGAGCAGTGAGCACCTCACTGCTGCTCACTCAGCCCCAAAGTAAACAAATTCCATCCTGCCCTGCTCTCGGTTGTTTTGCTTCAGCCTCCTGCTCTTCTCCCTTGTTCTGACAAAGAACAGCCAGGGCAAAGGGAGGCAAAACATGTTTTCTGTCTTCTTCTGAACAGAAGATTCTGCAATACACTGATCTGTGAGGCAGCAAATACCAGGAAAGGCCACAACAGTGTGAAACCCTTTTGGCCTCCTGAAGCTGACAAGAACTTTACCATTGACTCTATTAGTGCTGTATGGGGAAAGCCCAGGCACTGTTTATGCAGTTTGGATATTTTATGTCCAAACAAGAGGTTTAATAAATGTTGATCCAGCCATAGCAAAGATACCATATTTTTTCTGTTTAATCAGGATAAACCTCCACTCATTCTCAAACTGTTAATTCTATCAGAATAAACACCTGTTTGGAGTCTACAACTAGTTTAGAAACAGAGAGGAAGCCATTTCCCTTGGCATTTCCTCTATATAACCTTAACACAACATAATAAACAATTCAGTTATGCTGCCATTGTTATTAAATCTGGCATCAAGGTGCTGCTTTCCTAAGAGGGAGAAATTGAGGCATAAATTTTCAAGACATGCTATTCCTCCACAGCTTTCCTACAACAACACCAAGCCCTTTCCTAGACAGAAATGCTGAGGTCCTTCAGAAAAAGGCACCTGTTTCAGCTCAGAATTAGAAATAGTAACAGAAATGTTAGTGGCAAGGCCAAGTGGGTAAGAATGGCTCCAGGCTGCAAAATGCTGAGTAATCCTGTGTGACGCCAAGCTGCTCTGGGTAGGGGCTGAGGACACACAGTCCTGGACAGAAAGGCTTTAGCATCCTGCAGAATCAAGCTGTTACTACCAAATTCCTCTCTTTTGCAATCTGTCAGAGAACAGCTGTGCCAAAGTGGAAAAAAATCCCGGAAAGTTAATGAAACATCCTTACTATTAAAGACATCATGTTTCCACTGCAAATGGATGAAACTCTCAGTGGGATTTCTGGTGTCTGTTAAGGTCAGTGTTTGTGGCAGTACAAAATATCAGACGTTCTGTGATGCTGTACTCACAGATTTTGGGAACATTTTTAAGTAAGACTGGAAAAAAATTGCCACTTGCTTGTTGTACTTTGCAGCAGTGCTTGCCTGTGAGCACACATAACACTGATGTACTGCCAGTGTTCAGTGTGACTCAACCTCCTTCCCTTGTGCACATCCCTTCTGACTTTTCCCCACTTGGCTCCAGTGATTGGGACTACTTAAAAAATTCTTCAGTTGGCTGCATCTGAAATCTCCAGTGAAAGGACTGCAGTGACTTTCAGACTGTTCAGCACCCTGCTACCTTTGGCTGTAAGGGCAAATAACCTGTTCCTGTTGTTCAGACTGGCAATCACAGAACTAAAGGTTTAAAGAGGGTCATCACAACAACCAGTCATTTTCCTCCGTCTCCACCAGTATCTCCATCAGTGTGGGGGGAAAGATTGCAGACAGCAGAACCAGCTGTGCTGTCTCTCTCTCAACTGCATTGCTTAACTTTTTCTATAATCACTAGTATATAATATTCTTCCTGGGAAACCAAACCTTTTCCATACAGAACTAAGGGTCACTTCAAACTGAAAGGATTTTGCCCCTTTTTCATCCCTCCAGAAATGCACTCTGGATAGACAGATTTTAATATCTCACTGTGGTGAGGAGAGATCAGACACTAAATGGCATTCCATGCAAGTGAGGACTCATTGCTTCGAAGCTGTTGTTTCTTGCCCAGCCAGTTATAACCGAAGCCTATAAAATTTCCATTGTTCAAACCTGGAATGTCTCACAGACTATGCCTGGACAAGGTAAATCCCAAACCTTCATTCACTGGACTGATACATGTGTTGATATGCACAGGATGGAAAAGTAACCCAAGACTGTGCCATTTGAGCAGGTTCTGTCCAGGGATCTCCAGTGGAGGTTTAATTCCATCTGTGGAAGTACAGACACTGAGGGGTGAAGTTACTTGCCTTGAGGCGTGCAACAATTTAATTGCAGAGCTGGAAATAAAAGCTGAGGAATAAGAACATGCTGGACCATGCTATAATCAGCAGATGCTATTGCTTCCAAGTTCTAATTAAAGAGCTGTCATTACACAAAAAAGCATTTGTAGTTTGCAGTGAAGCTGATAAAGCTCAATAGTCTGAAATATTGAAGAGAAGGCATATGTTTTTTAAATCTCCCAAAGATGACAATATACATTTTTTTTCAGTCTTCCACAGCTTCTGTAGCTAACTGATCCCAGCTATGAGGTCTCTGTGCTCTAACAAACCCATGATCTTTCCAGTCCAAATTAAGTAATGCTTAAAATATACAGGCTACACTGCAATTTCCTACCTGAGACTGTGTGAAAGAAACAGCACTTTAGCACTCTCACAGAACAGATAGAACAACCAGTGGGAAAATAACAAGTCTGGGAGAGAACAGAAGTGGTTGATGTGCTACAGCCATCATTAGCACAGCTGGCAATGTTTAAATGTGTGAAAATATAAATGAACCAATTTGGTGTCTTGGGCATGCAAATGCACACACAGACACACATGAATGCACACATTTCTCTGCAAAGGGAGCTCCTGCTTCCTGGTGACCTCTGCCCAGCACCACTTCAGCAGGCACTTGGCACTGGATGCAGCCCAGTGCTCAGGGCTGGGTTGCCTCAGTGCTGGAGCAGCTGCTGGATGCCCATGGCTGGGTCTGTGAGGCAGGCAGGGGCTCAGCACTGTGGCTTCTCCTGAGAGCAGGGCCACGGGGCACCATGGGGCTGGTGACACCATGGGCTGGTGACACCACAGGGCTGGTGGCATGCAGGCAGTGGCTGGGCTCTGCCATGGCCAGGTGCTGACATGTACCCTGGCAGTGTGTTGGGGCTGGGATGAAGGTGTGCCCAGGGTTACTCAATGCCAGTGCCTCCAGCTAAGTGAGGAGCAGCAGGAACAGAGTCTCTGGAGCCTTGTTCCAGCCCTGCTCCTTCAGGCAGGCAGCAGCTGAACTCAGGCCATTGTGAAAGGTGAGAGGACAGGGAAGTGCACATCTCCATGTTTCCCACGACAGCATCCAGGCCCATTCCCAGGAGGAGGCACAAAAAGCCCCAGGTTTCTGTGGTGAGCTCCTGGGGATCCTTGCCCAGCCTCTGGCAGCAGCTGGATAACAGTGAACAGACCAGGCCTTCACAGTGTGGAGAGGAGAACTGGGAATCCTCCTTCCACCCTTCCAAACTGACTCGTCTCCACAGGGGCATTGCTTATCTTAACAGTATGAAAGTGAGCACAGAAAATGTGGAGCAGCAGTGCCCCATCCTGTGGCACTGGTGAGCAGGGATGCCAAATTTCCCCTCTGCAGTCACAGCCTGAATCTGGCAGTCTGTGCTGCAGAGAAGTCAGCCTTTGTCCTCTGGACCCACAAGGGTCATCAAGTACAACTCCTGGTCCTGCACAAACTATCCCCAAGAGTCACAAAGAGTCACACCAGGAGACTCTGGAGCTCTGTCAGGCTTGGTGCTGTGATCACTGTCCTGGGGAGCTGTTCCAGTGCCCAGCCACCCTCTGGAGGAAAAACCTTTTTCTAACACTCAGCCTAACACAACTTCAGGCCATTCATTCCCTCGTGTCCTGTCACTGTCACCAGGGATCACAGATCAGTGCCTGCCTGAGGAGCCTCCTGAGGAGGCTCTTCCCCTCAGGAGGAAGCTGCACCTGCAGTGAGGTCTGCTCTGAGTCTCCTCCAGGCTGAACAGACCCAGTGTCCTCACCCACTGATCATATGGCTTCCCCTTGAGGCCCTTCACCATTCTTGTTGCCTTCATTTGATCAAGTTTGACACAGGCTGTGCCAGAAGCAGCCTTTAGTGGTGACTCAGGTGCACATCAGCCCTACAGAGGTGCAGCACAGGCATGTAGGCACTGGGGCAGCAGTCAGGTCAGAACCAGCCAGCTCTGCATCACTGAAAGCACAGTTACTCACAGCACATTCCTTCTGCCTCCATTTTAATTGAGTTTGTTTTTTTTTAATGGGCACTCTGGAGCCAAAAAAAGACATCTTTAGGAGGTTTTGTCTAAAAGAAAAGTCTAATACTGGGCTAGAGGTTTAGACAGTGTTTCAGCAAAGGTCTACCAATGTTTACCACAAAAAGAGAGAAAGAAGAAATGCCTTAAAACAACACAACCAGAATTATCTGTAAGGTGCTCTGTGATCAAGGTGGTGTTCTAAGTAAAAGGGGCCAGGCACATCAAAGTCTTTAGGAGATAAAAGGGAGAAAAATTACCAACAACCCCCACTCCCAAGGTGCAGCTGAGGTCTTTGGCAAAATATAGGCAATGAGAGAAAGACTTGTGTAACTGCTCTTTTGACAGCAAACCCAGGCAGGTTTCAGGAGCTCCAAAAGAAAAGGCAGTTGTGCTGCAGCTCATGAGAGATGAGGCACAGGGTCATTGGCCTCTGGAGCAGTTGGCTCCCATGACTTTGATCAGTTCACCGAAGCTGGAGACAGGCCCTTGGCAGGTCAGAGTATTCTCTGGAGAGCAGCAGGATTCCTGCCACGGCCCCTTGCAATGCCCATCCCATTAGTGCGTCAGTGTGAGCAACTGAATTTAGAGTTACACAAGTTCCTACTCCTGTTAGATCTAGCACAGGGCCTATTCAAGCTGTGCTTGGTCAGAAATCATCTTTGAACTGCCACTTCTTGGGATTTTTTTTTATTCAAAACTGGCCATAATCGTGTGTATGCTTGGGTTGCAATTGCTGGATTTCTCACAGGATCCTGTAGAGCTCTCAGCTGTGTCAGTGCTGCAGCCACCAGGAAGGTGACACAAGGTGGAACTTTCATTACACACAAGAGCAGCATTTTCGTTACCTACCTATGGCCAAGTGGAGGCTGCCCATAGGGAAGTTCACACTTGGCAAAGAGAATTATGAATTTGATTCTAGCAGCACTACAGAGCCTGTTTTCCTAATCAGATGAAGCAGGTCACCCAAGTTACCAGAGGATCCAGAAAGAGAAATTCCTGGCCTATACCAGAAAATCTTCAGGGTGTGTTGTTGAGATGTGTTTCAGTCCTGACAGGATGAACACCAGGTACAGAGTTCAGGTTGGAATGCCATGTGCCCTGACTGGGAGCACAGACAGATCCTGTCCTCCTGCTCCTGCCTTCCCAGCACGGGACATTTGGGGCAGGACAGGACTGCAGGATATCCAACACCTTGCACACCTTCTGCACAGACAAAAGCAGAACACAGGCTGCCCTCCAAGAAGGCACTCCAAAAAAAAGAAGGATTTTTTCCTCTGCCCACTCAGAAATGAAGAGATTAAGTGAGAACTCCTGACTCAAGAAAAATGAGCAGGACTTTGCCACTAATTTCAACAGGCCCAGCTTTTCACCCCGAGAGCCTGCTCTGCTGTGGAGTAAGAAGATAAGCTGCCAGGAGCAATAGTCTGGCCTCAGAAATCTGGAGGGGTTTGTTGGCTGATTGCAGAAGCAGTGAATGCACAGCTCACCCACAGTGCAGATGTAATTTGCCTGCCTTCCACTTTCAGGAAAGCTGAGGGTTCTGTGTTGTTTATTGTGCAATAGGAAGACATTAATAATCATGCCTGATGATGTTTAAGAATGGAGATAAAATTCTCTATTATCATGGATTATCAGTTTGTCAAAGGGTATGCTGGCAGACAGAAGCTTTACTGGGATGAGGTTTGCATTTCAATGAGCAATCTGCATGGAGAGCTTTCAGCTCCTCTGCCATCAGATCCAGGCAGCAGCAGATCTGAGCTGAAGCATACTTCTAAGATGCCCTGCAATGCTTAGAGAGGTCTGATTCCAACCAGGTCATGGTCAAGGCTGCCAAGGCTAAAAATTAGAGACAACCTTAGCTGTAGAAGATGCTGTGCTGCAGGGTGAGTAATCAGGGGTTTAGAATAGCATGCTGCAAAGACCATATTTTCTGCTATTTATAAAATGCTGCAGAAATACAAACTGGAAGCACTAGTGTAATGATTAAACCTCAGTTCTCCCTCAGACTGAAGGTGCTAAGATCCTTTTGTGAAGGGAACAGTAGAAGCACTCAATCCAGCTGCCTTGAAAAGATTTCTGGGGTTTTGCTGGAAGTCAGAGGCAATTGTGTCAGTATGAAACTGCACAGATCTGAACTTAAAACTAAGGCTCAGCATGACAAGAGTTTATCATTTTGAGGTCTCCTTCTGCAGGCACAGGAGCTGGAGACATCCTTCATTTCCTCATCTCCCTTTACAAAAAAGTACTTCATTTTCCCTGAAATATTGTGCATCAAAGAGCTGTGTCTTTGCCAAGCTACCAAGAATCTTGGCAGTCACAGTAGAGTCTCAAGAGCTGATAAAGCTGTGCATGTGGCTGAGGAAGCTCTGGGAGATGAAAGGCAAGCCACATCCCTGCTTTGGGTCTTATTTCTACAATCTGCAAGACTCACACAAGGCACAGTGTTGGCTGCATAAATTCTCGTGCCCTGAGGAGCTCCATGCAGGAGCCGGCTGACAGCAGAATGAAACTCTTCTTGTGTACAGCACCAACCCTCTGCCACATTTTAAAACAGACCTGAGGTGGCAGCAGCCACACTGACAGAGTCACAAGACAAAACACTGGCTGCTCTCCGTTTGCTCAAGGAAGCAGCCACCAGCTTGTGTGGCTGTACGTGCAGGGAGCATCTGCTGTGTGCTGGGAGTGCCATCGGCTCAGGCACACACACACACATTCACCAGCTACAGCCTCACACCATAAACACAAGCTGCTGCTCAAGTGTAACGCTTGCCTGGGCTCCCTGCCACCTCTAAGGCACTGGAATGGTTCAGAAACAAGTAGATTGTTGGGATAAAAGTAACTGGCCATTATTTCTTATCCCCATTCCATGGGTAAAGGAAGTCAGTGTGTTGCACATACTATGAAGACCAGATTCCCTGAAGCAGAAAGGCAGCAGTACAGCCCTGGCTCATGCCAGCCCTTCTTGCTACAGTTTTGGCTCCTTTCTTGATGTGATCCCCCATGGGCCTGGGAGACAGACCCTGACTTCAAACTTGAAGTCAGTTCCCTGCTTCTTTAGCCCATTGTAGTTTAGGCTGGACAAATCTTATTTCAGTTGTTCCATGCAGAATATGATATGGGAGGAGCGCTGCTACTACTTTTGCAAGGGTTTGCCATTATTATTTCTGCTGCTCTTCTGCAGTGATCCATCACTTTCCTCAACTACTGTATACAAAGCTCAGATCCAGCATTTCACCTGTAGCTGTGCCTCTGCTGAACACGGCCAGAGAGCTGTTTGTCTGTGACTTACTGGCTAGGCTGCTGTCTGAGCCTGTGTGACAGTGGCCTTGCACAGTCCCCTGCTGTGTGAGGTGAATGTACAATTTCACTGCATCCAGCCAAAGCAAAGGCAGTCAGGAGCTCAGGAAGGCAAGTGCCAGGAGCACTCCCTGACTGCATCCCCACTGATCTCCGTTTCTACATGGCAGGGGAAGAGAAGGTTTGAAAAGCATTTTCCTTTGTAAGTCACAGTGACCTGAAAGGGCCCCAGCAAGCCAAGCCCCAGCAGAGCTGCCTGCACCAGACAAAGAGCAGCAATGATGGTGGCAGCACACAATGATTGGAGGCAGCAGAGCCTGCATGCATTTGACAGACAAAACCCTAATGGACCAAGCACGCAGCGTGGGTTGACACAGCTGCCACCCTCTCGCCGTCTCTCTGCTCTCCACAGAAGTGCACAGTTTGTGCTTTGCTGTGAGAGCAGTGTGCTGGTGGCTGGGTTGTACCTTCCCCTCTTTCCCTCACAGGGGCTGAGCAAAGAGGTGAGGTTTAATCTGCCTTCTCTGCCTCCCCTCGCTGCCCTGGGGCAGGGGTTGTTCTCCCCAGCCACCACTCCTGGTTCAACGCCTCTGGTACACTGCCAGCCTCCACAGATGGCCATGGAGCAGGGTTTTCTATACAAGAAACAGTTGAAACAACAAAAACCCTGCAGAGGCTGATTCAGCTTGTGAGCCTGCATCCCATTAAGCAAGTAATTTTTTCCAGTTGTTCAGCACAGGAACCACATGGTTGGGTAAAGCTTCCCAGGCAGTGGCTGGCCACGCTGAATCAGCTCTCCCAGCCAGGCTCCTGGCAGCCAACTGACTCCAAACTGGACCAAAGTTGCTCCTTCTACTCTAGGATTCAAGTCCTTGTGAAAACAAGTCCTTATGACAAGGACTTCCAGCCAACTGAATACTGAAGTCACCCTGGCAATCCCCCCCAGCAGCCCTCTCCAGAGCATGCTGCTGCCTTTCGATGCTGATGGAGACCTGCTCAGTGCCAAAAGGAGGGAGTTTCTTAATGTCCCCAGCTGGCAGGCTCCAAACATGGTCTGGAAAATGTCAGAGGAGGCTCTGTTGTGAGGCTCTGTGGGGTCCAAGGGGCAGCACAGCTCCTGAGGAATATGAAGGAGGCAGCCAGATCCTGCACACCATCATACTCCAGAGCCAGGGCAGACACATTAACTCGACTTTTCCCCCTCTGTATCATGTCTCAGACTTTCATTGCCTCACAGACAACTTCATAGAAATCTTTTCCTTTTGATACACACTAAGTCATAATACTAAAAACTTTTCAAGTGCTTGTAAAACCTACAGCTGGTGGAACAGCTCTGAAACTTTTTCTCCTTGATGAGTGCTGAGCTTTTTGCTGTCCATGAAGTGATGCAGTCTCCAGCCAGGATGTGGTTTGTGCCATTCTGCATCTGTGTCACCCAGAGGAGATGCCAGACAGAAACAGCAAGCAGCTGGGAGATTTCAAGCAGGACTTTTTAATAAAAGAACATTTTTTTTTAAGGGGGGTACATATCCCTAGGAATTCAAAGACCACAAAGTAAATTAGGAATTAAATTCCCATCCAAAAGGATAGATTATAGGAACTATATGTAACTGCACCTTTCATAGACTGGCTGCCTTTGAAAATGTGTCCTTTAGTCATGTAGCTCAAGGCACAGTTGCTTTTAATTTAGCTTGGGAGGCTTTGACGGGCAATTACTACTGACGTATATACTGCTCTCTGAACTGAGACACGCTGAATTGTGAGTTTTAGTAACAATAGGATAAACATTAACTGGGTAACCATTTTGCAATTGTTAACCAAAGTCTAGAGATATGGGAGTTTGCTTAATGAATCTGCTCAGAGGAGTTTGCCATAGCCCTGGACATACTTTTACTTAAAAGTCATCACCAGATTGCACTGGAATCACATGAGGATGATGACGGTAGAATTACCAAATTGTTTGAGGATTTGACCTCTGAAGCAGATTGATGAATGGTTTTGGATTGAAAAGGAAGGCTTTTCTGCCCTGTGCAAAAACTGACTTGCTGGAAACATGAGGAATGGTGTAGCTGATAGTGCCAAATCTGATAGAGAGTGCAGAGCTGACCCACACACAGACACATGCAGGGTCCTTTCTGTGCTCTGACACAGCTTCAAATGTTAACCATGAAGCTCTGGATGACCCTTGGGTGTTGAGTCAACTACAAACTTTTAGAGCAGCCCAAAATGTCCCTCTCATTTTCATGGGGCTCAACCTCCATACATACAGATTTCTGCTACCTTTTTTTTTTCTATTTTCTTTCACATTTGAGAGTTACCAAAAGCACCCATGTGACAAATGCTACAGGCATTTCTGTACTGCTAACACAGTTCCCTGAAAGCACCAACCCTAGCCTGATGCTGCACTTCTGCTCATGTGCTCAGGTGTTGCCTTCCCTGGCAATTGTGCAGTACCCATGCCCGAGCAAAAAATTAAACACTGTGTTTGGGTGCATTTTGTTTTTGCCAGATTATGATGTTTTGAATGTGGATAGTATCACATTACAGAATAGTGTCTGATCTAGATAATCTGAAGCAGTGCTAATCTTGCACTGATCCATGTCAACATGCTTATTCATGTCTGCTGGGATGAGGAATGAGGCACTTTCCCTTCAGCCTGAGGCTGCACCAAAAATACCAAAGGGGTGCAGGCAGAAACTGCAATTATAAATGAAGACATCACAAAAGCAGCCCTGCATAAAACCAAGATCATGCTCCAGGCTTGAGCTGGCTGCTGCATTTAGAATTACTGAATAAAACAAATACAAAATTTACCAATTTATCACTGGGAGATATTAGCCCTATCACAATCCATTTTAACAAAGCTATAAAGTGTTACAGTATGTGGAGGACCACTACACAATTAAAAAAACAAAACAAAACAAAAAAAAAACCCAAAAAAAACCACCCCAAAAAAACCCAAAGAAAACCTCAACAAGTCATACACACCCAGGATTTTTTACTGAAAGAAATTTAAAACTTGGTTTTACCAATTTTTCTGGAACAAGATAGGAAGTTTTTAGCCCACGTGAAAATGCCCAATTTAATTTGAACCGTGAGCTACATAACATTTAAAAACTGACATAAAAAGTGAATAATTTCAGATATTTTTCTTCTTTCAGACTAAGTATATATTTTGGAGATGGGCCACTGGCTATCCAGTAAACAGTGTACTTCACTAAATGACCCATTTCCTCAGCCAGACCATTTAGAGGAGATATTCATTTGCTTCCTGTAAGTAACACTTGTGGAAGAATTTTCCACTGTGAAGCAGGTCAAGAGCCAGCAAAGAGCCCTGAAGCCCTGTGCAAAACCCACAGGGCAGAGCAAGTTAGAGAATGCTTACACTGAAGCAGCAGAAGTGAGAAAGCTGGAGTGGCACAGCCTGCCCTGGCTGCCTTTCTTGACAGGAGGCAGAAGAAGTGTGAGAGAATCCTGTTTTCCCCCCAAGCTCAGAGGCTGCATGACTGAAGAGACCCTGGTGTAGCAGCAGGCTCTGCCTCAGAGGCAGGCAGGGTCTGCTGCACGGTGCTGTCCCTGCAGGACAGCTCCCAGAGCCCTCCCTCTGCTCGCTCCATGGGGCCATTGGCACCCTTCAGCTCCTGCGGGGCCAGGTTCACCTTAAAGACAAAAAGCCAACCTCAAATCCTTCCAGCTCTCGAGTGTTACAGGAGTAACAAGCAAGGACTCCCAGCACAAGAGCAAAAGCTACAGTCTTCACAATATTGCAAGGAGAACCACCACTGGATCACACCAGCAGCCAACCTACCCCAACCCTGTTCCTGACACAGGCCAATACAGGACAGCAAGGAAAGAGCAGGAGAAGAGGGTGAAATTGGGAGGAATTCAGTTCCATGTTTCTTCATTCCCTTATAGATGCTAGAGAAGAGCAGGACTGGACCACAGACAAAGAAAACATGTCTCTCTGCTGACATGTCAAATCCTCCATTTCCACTTTGCCTATATCCAGTGTTCTTTCTGCCACAGACAGCAAGGCACCTGCAGCTCCCTGTCCTTGTCCCCTGAATCTCTGAAACCCTGGGGAGCACATCCTGGATTTCCAGACATTCCAGATTCCCAACAAATGTGCAGAATGTCCACCTTCCCCTTGGCTAAGACCCATAGGTGGAAGAAAAGATACATCTAGAGGGAGATCTACTTAGAGCAGGGTGGAATCCTGCTGTTAGACCCAAATGAAAAATGCACAGCAGACATTGAACAATATCACCTCAGAGCCCATTTATGGAAAAGTTTTGACAAAATTATATGGCACAAGACTTTAAGCCAATCTGAGATATAGGGAAAAGTGACAAGTGGGTGCTATTGTGAGAAAGCTTAGGAACACTGTGAAATTCAATAGTACTCCTAAATTGCAGATGAAATTGGACAATTACAGCTTTCTACTTTCAGCCAAAGACTCTGTAGACTTTTCAGAGTGCTTTCTTCTGTCCCCAAAAAGCTGGTTTTCTTCCATAAGTTGATCTCATGCAAGCTGCAACCTCACAGGGGCGGTGATGTGGTTAAACATCATGAAAAACAGCCACAGAAGCCTCTCACTGTGATCCCACTGGCATTTGGGTGAAGATGTCCATGCCAGTTCAGCTAGTGACTGATGAGGTCGCTAAAAAGTAATAGCTCCTAGAGTCATTGGTGTGAGAAGGAGCTGGTAGGTACCTTTAAACATTTTGAAGCGATAGATGCTGATTAAAAATTAAAATTTTTAAAGAAACATAACATAAAAAGAAAAGATAAGCAGTCATTAATCGCAACCCCCACAGCAAGGAGCTGGAACTAAATGATCACTAAGGTGCCTTACAACCCAAACCATTCAATGTTTCTATGAAAATAGAAGAGAAGAAAGCATTTAAAAAACTACTTTTATTCCACTGTAGTTACTGTTGAACACCAGAGCTCTCTCACAGCTTTGTTGTCTCAAACCCAGCGAGGTAAAGGTTATGCTATGTTTGTTCTTTGGGACATTATACTTTCTTTTAAAGATATAATCTTGAATGCTTATGAGGTGTTACTTAAGAGGAGAAAGCACATATAGTAGAGGCAGTCATGTGTTACAAGTAATAAATGAAGGAGATAGAGCTGAAGTCTTAGCAAAGATTTTCAGTACTACAAGAAAAAGGGCTTAAATACTGAAGTAATTTCTGAGAGGCTCCTAGAAGTATGCATATGGACAAATCATTCAGGAATCTTATTCTCTGACTGCTTTGTTAGATTTTACTCCTAAGCTCTTATTTACTGCTTTTTCCAAGTATGTTTTCTATGCAAAGTGTCTTTCTGAGCAGCCTCCTTCTGTTATTTCTTTAAAATTAAACTTCAGGTAACCATTCAAAGCCTCTGAAAGATCTATGATTTGGAGATAATCCATCTTTTTTGATGATCACAGGAGCAGCTATAGTCAAAAGAAAAAAAAAAGCCAACAAAACAGAGCCTAGCAATGTTGAAATAAGATCCAGACTCACATTCACTGCACAGATGAGTTTTATCACTTTTTTAATGTAGACCATTGTCGCCTAGTTTATTCACTCATATTGCTTTCTGGAAGAAGACTAATCTGGGATATTTTTACAAAAATGTTGTGTTTACATAGGGCTTCTTCATACAGTCTTTGAAGCCAGAGGCTGCAGCTGGAAGTGTGCTGTGTGTGACATTTGCCACCCGTTTGAGCCCCACACCAGAGGCAGTAACCTGCAGCTCCCAGCACCTCGTGTGGCCCTGGCTGAGCTGGAGGGCTCTGTCAGCTGGCAGGGCTTCAAAGCACTGTTCGAGCAACTTTATAGCCAAAGTAGCTAATTACCACAGCCTGCAGCCAAGATGGGCTCTCATATATTACTATATTGTCAAGTAAGAAACTGTGGCATCCCTAAAGATCTGAAGAAATTCCCAAACTAATCACTGTTGTATATACCCAGTTACATAGCAGAACATTAAAATACTGTGATATTTCAAAGCTGGAAAGAAAAGAATTTAAAAAAAGAAAACCACTAGATACCTGACATCACAAAAATTCATTATAAGGGATAAAAAGCAGCTTTCAATTTGACTCCACTTCACTGTCCTCCCACACCCACCAAGCAGGAGCAGCCCCTCCACTGTCAGCCAGTGCTCCAGATCCCATCCCCCACATTTGCAACTCCCTTTGTCCCGTGGCCAAGGCTTTGCTGAGGGAACACCGTGCCAGCTGTGGGCTATAGCATTTTCCCCAAGGTAATTCCCTTTAGGGGAGTTATTCGCTGCAGTTGTGAGGACAGCACTGGGGGAAGACATCCTCACTTCAGCCCTGACCATGCACAATCCAGAATCAAACTTGAGCTGGCAGTTTGGGTGATGACACAGCTCCATGAAAACACAGAGTCTCTCTGTCACAATACACACACACATCAACAGGACCCAACAAGTCCTTCCCACCAACGTGCCCCAGTTTTTTTGTGGTGATATCTGTTAGGGTACTACTTCATAAGTTCTTTTTCTGACAACCTTCTCACTGGGCAGTGCCATCCAGCCTGCCAGGGATTCTCAGGAGCCACAGCAATAACAGTGCCCCAGCATTAACAGAAGGAAGCAGAGACAGCAGAAACTCAATTTAGATAAATTTGATGCAACAAATTGACATCAAACAGGGCCAGTACCTTTGTGACTTGGTTCCTTGGTAAATACTTTTAAGCCAACATGTTCCTTGTCCTAATTTCCATCCCTCTGAAAATATTAATTTATTGTTGCTTTCAAATCAACTTTCATGTGATATTTTGAAGCACTTGGCAATAATTCCTGATGAAATTAATTTAATATGGTGCAAATCCTGAAGTATGCACCAGGATACAGAATGAGTTATCTGCCAGTGTCTGAAAGCACCTAGCTCAGCACAACTTAAAATGGGACACATGCAGCTGGGCAGACAGCACACAGCTGAGTGAGAACTTCTCTACACTCAGCCTTAGAAGAGTGCAGAGCTGAAGCCATGGAGCCAGCTCATCTTGTAGAGGATGGTGAGGAAAATGCTGCCCAGACCTGATGACCCAGAATTGCCTGGGAGAAGGCTGGTGGTGCTACAGACACACAGGTTTCTTCTTGCTTTTTCAATTTCATTCACAAGGTTAAGGATGCTTGATACTCATATTTACTGAGAATTTTGCCCAATCACTCCCTACCCAAGAGGTGAAATGTTATTCTGTATATCCAAATCAATTCTTCCTAGGAAGAAGCTGCAACAAGTTTCTATGTAAGGGACTTGCATTGCTACTTGCATTTCATGTAAAATGGGGCAATTTCTGCTTTTAAAAAGAAACAGAAAATGCCCCATAGCCCCAGTCTGAAATCAAAGCTATACCAAATTGAAAGATTTGCTGTGCAGATCAGGAAATCCCCATAAGTTATTCTACTAGAGAGCAGAGTCAGGGATTTGCATAGAGACCCAGGAAAGTCACGGAGCTAGGAAGAAATATTCCCTCTTTCAGTGGAACAAATACCAGCTACAGGTGCATATCTGTGAGCTGGGAGATGCAGATGAGTCCTGAGGGACTGTGAGCCCTGTGGGTCAATTCAAGGTACCCTGTGGAGGAAGTGACTTGCAGCATCATTTGCTCTTCTGGGATGAAGAACAACTCACAGTACAACCATGTAATAACAGTTATTTCTTCAATATTCCTTCAAAACACACCCAATCCTCCACCAGGCTCAGACCTGCAGTGAAAAGGCTCTAATCTCACCTGTGCATGCCAGAGCAGGCTGGGACACAGACAGGGCACCAGCTGGTTCCAGCACAGTACTGTGGTGGGGCAAAGCTTCTTTTGGAAGGAACTCTGAACCCTCCAGCTGCTTTCACATGATAAATACAGCACCAAGCCCAAGGACAACGGGACAATGGGATATTAATTTTCATCCTGACATGTTGCAGCCAAGCAAGAAGGGTAGTGAAAGCAGGCAGAGTGAAGAGTTGCTCAAGCATGTCTTGGAGATGTTAAGACTTGAAAGTCCAGAGAGAGCCTCACCACTGAGTGGCCATTCCCATCTGTACAGGGAACCAGAGAAGAAACAAACCCTGGGAGTTAACCCAGGGTACAGGGGTAAGGCAGAGACCTGAAACAAGCTGCCTACAGCAGCTGCCCAATTAAAGCCCAGATGAAGCTAAGTCTTGGCTTTAAACTAAGATTTACACTGCTTCTCCTCCTGTGTTTCTGAGCTTACAGAAATCTTACCCCATTGCACTGTGTTACTCTTTATAAAGTGATTAATACAGCTTAGCTTGCCTGAAAGTAGGGAGGAAGACCAGTCTAGTTAGTTCAGAGAATCGTGAAGGCTCATGCAAGGCCACATCACATCAGCATTTCTCTCCTCAATTCTCTCTTAAAACACTGGAAAGCTGTGTTGACTTTAACAGCCATGGGCATTTATCTTGGTCACAGCTGTATCAGGTTGCTAAGGCCACAGGACAGTGAGGAGGAAGGCAACGTGATGCCTGGTGTCACATTGTGCTGCAGTTCAAAAAACAGCTTCTGTACAGGAGAAAGCAATTAGCTGGGAACAATGTGAATGTCTGTAATTGGGAGGTGGGGTAGGAACTTTGGGCTGCACCCAGTTGTGGCTGGGAGGGCTGACTGAGCAGGCTATTGCTTGGCTAGCTAGGACAGGAAAAACAAACTGCCTCATTTTGGACTTCTACCTCTCACAGTGTCTAAATAACATGTCTGCTCATCTAAGTTTTCTACTTAAACACAGTTAAAATAAGAAGAGAAAAAAAGTAAAACAGCTACCAGAAAAAAAACCCCAGTGAATGAATCAGAGTTGTTAGAGAATATTTTCAGGCACCAATTTAACTGTATGCAAAGACAAGTGCGAGAGCAGCAATCTCAAAATAGCAATATTTTACAGGTCATGATTGCAGTAGAGCTCACTTACATGGCTGTCACCTCTCAGTGGAGCACAGCTGCTGGGGTTACAGCAGAAATTCACCTGCAGCAATGTAAGCTCTTACCATGGGCTCAGTGTTGTGCCCATTTATCCAGCTCCCGTGGGCTGTGCTGCCCTGATGGACTGCAGTGCTGTCTTACCTGCACTAACCAGCACAGAGCTGGCTGAGGTATGCCTGACATACCTACCTGCCAGGCTTTACATCTGCTGGCTTCCCAGAATACCAGTCCTTTTTTTTCTTTTGCCTCCTCAGACACGTTTTAAGCAACTTGCTGCATTTCATACCACTTCAGATGGGTCTATAAGAGCAGAAGGAAGAACTTGAGTAATACCTGGGAGCAAAGACTACTCTGTAATCTCAGTGCAAAACTCCTTGCCTCATGTATTACCTAAAAGGGTTGTTCACAATGGAGGAGTCAGAGATGAAGTGATTTTCCTTTTCTTTCAGTTTTTCTGAAGAGCTTCATGTGACTCCATCCCACAATGACAGTCTGTGCTCGCTGTGCGTCATTCTCTCCCAGACGGATTTGGTGTGACAGAGAGGAAGGCGTCACCAAACGTATTTTAGAGAAAGGCTAACCAGAACACGGAGTCATAAGGTCTCTTCCCCAAGGCCATCTACTGAAAGCAGTGACTGCTCTCCTGAGCTCCTAGCACACGCTGAATCCCAAAGACAACACAGGAAAAGCCATGCTGACAGCCTCCTCTCAGACGGGACAACTCCCTCAACAAATGTTTTGTCAGAAAGCCTCGCCCCTCTGCTCTGTCCCTGAGGATGCTCCCCGTGCAGATGGCTGCAGCAGGGAGCTGGGTGCCAGGGCTGCACTCCTGAGCAGCACCAGCAGGGCTTGGGGCACAAGGCTGGCTCTGAACAGCAGGTCAAACACAAGCTCTGATTGTTCCTGCGGCACTGAGCAGGAAACCTCACTCCAGCAGCCAGAAAACAGGCGTTAAAGCACAGATTACAAAACCTGCTGCCATAGGAGAGGCCTCCAACATGTGGCCCTCCAAGCTGTGATATGGTTAGAGGGCTGTGAAACACTTGTCAAGGGCTGGTCTTTGTTAGAAAAGCTTGCAAGCAACATTTATAGCAAAACAGCTGCTGTAAGCTTTGCAAGTCCAGCTGCACACAAAAGTTATAGGTATAAAGATATAAACAGTAGCTCCAAAACCATTTCATTTTGACTGGAGGAGGTTGTGCAGCTGCAGTGGCAGATCTGAGGGAGCTCTGGAAAAGCAGATGGTTTTGCTGTGAAGGCAGGCACTGGAAGAAGGCATTTGTCCAAGCCCCTCCTAGGACAAGCCAAACACAAATATTCCAGTTCTCAATAGATGAACAGTCAGAGAGGATTGGTGCTCTATTGGTTTAAAATCACTTCTTGGCTACACTGGTGCAAAGCTGTTTGCAGGTCAAGCCTCAGAAAGAATATTCCTGAAGTGCAGCTTCTTTGGGAGACCCAGAAAACTGGCATTAACTCACTGCTCTCACTTGGAAGGTGCTACTCCTAATCCCTGAATCTCTGCTGCCTTATTTCTGTTTTCAGAAGCTGCCAAAGAGCCCTTGGGGTACAGTCTGCTGCTCCTGCACAGCAGCTGCCCCAAAGGCAGCCAGGGCTGTGTGACACCGTGGGGCAGAGGCTGGCACAGGACCGTGGCTCCTGCCCTGCAGCTCAGGTGCACCACAGAGGGTGAGGAGGTCTCTGCAGGTGTGCTCTGCTCCCCCAGGCAGCTCCCTGGGGAGGGTGAACTCATCCAGACTCTGTCTGCCTCCACTGCCAGGATTTCTTCTAATCTCAAACATCTGAATACCTGTGTCAAGCACATCTGTGCAAGACAATCAACAAGACAAGCAGTTGTTGATGATGTCAAGGTCATCCAAGCCACATGATTTACATCTGTTAGCTAGAAAGCCTGCAGGTCATGTTTGCCCGAGGAGAAAAAGAGGCAAGAATGAGGATGCATTGTGGGAAGGATTGCTGACCTGGCAGAGAAGAAAGTGCAATTCAGTGCTAAAAATAATGGTAACACAAGGAGATCTTTGGAAAGGCTCTCCTGTTATGCCTGGGGGCATCAGAGGGGTGTCAAAAGACAGATTCCTACAGGGGCAAAGCATGTCAGCACATTATAGAAATTGATCCTATGGGCACAAACACAGCTACTAAATGCAAAATGTTTGCAGAAACACAAGCTATGGCCCACAGGCTGACCACAAGCTGTGCCAGACCTACCCAGCATAGCACACAGCACTGCCAGGCTGGGCTCACAGATGGCTTTGTGCTGACTGCCTCAGAGAGGTGACGGGTGAAGGACACTGCCCCAGCTGATGTGCCTGGGGAGAGCATTCCCTGAAGCATCTCCTCAAACACTGGGAAAACTACAGCTGCAACACACACCTCTGTGGGCTTCTGCTGAGGGTGGAGGAGGCTGAGGAGAGGAACTTCAGTGGAAGGCTGTAACTTTCTGTGATTAGTAGCACTCTTAGTCCAAAGCAAGAATCAACCTGGACTGGAATTGCCTCTTGGACCACCATCTATCACCAGCAGGTCTCTGCACTGTTCTGTTCTCCAGGTCCTAATTCATCAGCTGAATCTGCACCTTTACTGAGTCATTTTTTGCCCTTTACATAAGGCAGCACCAACTCCAGTGGCTCCATGCTCAGAGGGAGAAGGCCTTTCCTTCTGTAAGGCTCTGCACAACCCTTTCAAGGACTCAAACAGGTCAGTGTTTTTCCTAAGCTCTAAACAGAAATGAAAACATAGACAAACTGCTATTTGACCAGCTATGCAAAACAAGACCTCCTTCAGCAGGGTATGATTTGTGGATTAAAGTTTTTTCCCTGGAGCTCAATGTAACCCAAAAATCTCTTCCGGCAGCTTATCACAATTTAGCTAACTCCAGTCCTTAAAAGACTTCTCTATCTCAGCACACCAAGGAAGGTCTTTGTCTCAGACTTTTCAAGAGCCCTTGGCAAACCTGCTGCACACAGGGCACAGTACAGGCTACTGACAAAATGTCTGAGATGCCAGAGAGAGAACTCAGGGGGTTGATGTCAGGAACAGAACAAGCCTGGGCATTATTTCACTTTGAAACCCTTTGCCTGTCATCTGGAAACTCAGTATGTTGTTCCAGAGGCATGGAAAACAGGGGGCTTCAGCTGGAGTATGCTGCTCCTCACATCCAGGCTTTGTGAGGTCCTGGGGAGGTGTCAGCAGCTCTCTTGGGTAGACTGGAACTTGTCAGTAAAACAAAAATGACATAAAACAACTCATAACATCTCTCCTGATTTCCAGCTGTGCTGCACAGGTGAGACTTCTTTTACTCTCCAAGACATGCATGAACACGATACTGAAATGTGTGCTGTGAATTTATGGGGAGAAAGCAGACTAAAGCCTGCAGTAACAAAAGACACAGACATTGCTATTAAACACTGTCACGGGCTTTTTTTGGTAATTTTTGTCCATTCATAACAGTTCCATGTCATAACCCTCTTAAAAGCCAGAAAATTATCATGATGTAATCTTGCCAGTTTCACAAACAGGAATGAAAATACCTGCAAGTCTGAATAGGCAAACAGAATATTTTCATTATAATGAATCTAAAGAACAAGATAAACTCCACAACCAGCAGACAAGGCATTCATATTAACTTACTTGCAGTGGAACTACATATTGCTAAACAACCCAGAATTAGGAGCTCGAGTTCTAAGGAAACATACCTAAAGTTCCTTGGAAATGCATAATATCACATAAAAGTTCTCATTGCACACACAGAGTTAAGCTTTGTGTGCTGCCCTCTCAAACAGAACTGGTTTTGAGATGTATTTGTTTAAACAAGTTAAGAGACATGTCAGAGGCCATTTCACCAATGGCACATGACGACAGCCTCCTTCCTCCTCTCTATCAGCAGAGAACAATCACACACTGGGCAACAAGGGCTCACTGATGTTGAGTCAGAGCAGGAAAATCCATCCAGAAAATACATGCAAATGAAGGAAAGAAAAGATAGACATTGTATTCTGTTTTTCCCCTCTTCCTCCTCTCTTCCAACATGAGCTAAGCAGCGACTGCCTGTCCTGCTCCCGCTGGAAGAGGCCCATGGAAGAATCTGGCACATCAACAGCCTCCTCAGTTCCCACAGCTCCCATGTGGGTACTGCTGGGAAATCGGATGTGTGGACAAATCCTAGCGAAAGTTAACGGCTCCTGGTTATCTCAGGGCAGAAAATTGTTTTCCAGGAGTGGCAGGAAACTGCTTTCCAGGAGCACCAGGAAACAGCACATCATTCCAAGGACAGGCTTGTGCATAAAGCAGGAACAGAGCAGAACAGAACAAGGCCTCTTACATCTATTCTAAGAAGAGATTTCCTATGACCACATGGACAAAGCATTCTGGTGTTTCCCTCCAGCCACAGGGGACATGGGAGGCCACCTTCCTTCAGCTCATAAAGGAGCCAGGGACACAAAGCCTGTTTGGTGTCCAGCATGCCAAGGGCCTGCAGAGAATTCGATTTTTTTCCCACTGCTGCAACTTACACTGCCAGTGGCTTTGCTCTGCCTTCCTTTCACAGATGGATCCATTGCCTGTCACAGGGGCTCTGCAGCACCTCTCCAGACTGCAGATGGACAAACCACTCTAAGAACACCACCAGCCTCCTAACTCTAGTTTTGAAGAGCAATGCTTACTCAAAACAAGCTAACAAAGGAAACACTACTTTTGAAATTTCTGATTACATGTTTAACTTTTTATTTTCATGACAGGATAAATACCAGGTGAGATGCAGTGAGTTATTCTGGTGCAGTACCATTTAATTTCTTTCAAAAGACTTAGCCATAAATAACTGAATCCTCCCACCTCTTCCAGGAACATCAGCCTGGCTCGAGCCTCAAGAAAAGATGTCATGGGTAGGTCACTGCTAAAGTCAGGAGAGTTCACCTGCTCTCATTAAGGAGAGTAGAGGGTTTTGTTAAGTCAGTAGTGGTAATCAGAGAAGCCTATTAAAACATATTTTTTTCTCCCTGCCACTGCAAGACTATCTGCTGTTAGTGTTTTTTATAGTGAACCCCACTTTCCCATGTATTTCTTTAAACCTTGCTCTCCTAAAATTATTGCAGTCGCTATTCTTTTGTACACCTTATATTCCAGAAGGAAACCAGAGGCTGAGCAAGCTGTGTGTGACCCCATCTGAGCCATGAAATGAGCCAGGATGCTTTTCTCAGAACTGTGACCCCACCAACATCCCTGGAACCCTGAGCTGCTTTTCCCTGGCATAAGCACCGGGCACCTTGCAGCTGAAGCCCACAGAATTAGTGTCAGGGCAAGCAAGGGGAAATTTATTAACAAATGAATTCCTGCTAATACAAACCACTTCCACTGCACTACCAGGGCTTTTAAGGCTTCGTGACAGGATAAGCCATCTGCATTCCCAAGAGTGCAGTTGAAGGCTGGATTTTCATGATTGCTGAGCTTTTACTGCAGCTCCCATTAGCTGCAGCAGGAGCTGTGAATGTTTAGCTCCTCCAAAACAGCAGTTTGATGAGGGGAGGCAGGGTACACACCCTGGCTCTGGCAGGAGGCTCCAGATGCAGTCAGTGAGTTCAAACTCCTTGTGAGGGGCAAGTGGGAGTAAATGCTCAGGGAAACCTATCTCAAAGTGTGGCCATGAGCCCTGAGCAGGGGCTGCCCTGAGCAGGGACAGGAACAGGCTGAGAAAAGAGAGGTTTTATTCCAGTTCTTGCCCTGGTTCCTGCAGTTAAGGCAGCAAAGAGTGGGCAGAACATGCCAGGTCTGGGCTGCTGTGGGATGTGTCTGATCACAGCCTTAGCTTGCACCAGTCCACAGCACAACTGGAGCAACAAGCTGATCTGCTTGTGAGGGCTGAACCTCATGAAACTCCACAAAAGCAGAAATTTCAGACCTAAATTTAATTGGCAAGAGGAAGATTTGATAGACATCTCCTTTCTGTTAGTAAGTGCTTTAGAGAGAGAACAAATACTTCAAAGTAACTCTCCTGCATCACCTACAGTTCCTCCTTCTTATCTAAATGCAATATCAGCAACCCAGCTATTGATGCTCCACAGGGGTTTAATTATTTGCAAGAAATGACTGTTTGCTGCAGCCAGCAGACAGTGCTGGGTAAGGTCCTCTGGGATCAGACTCCAGGCTGCTTTATGGCTTGACATCAGAGGGAAATCACCTGAAAATAAGTCTTCTTGTACCTGATCAGATAAATGCACTTATCAAGCACAAAGCTGAGGGCTCTTCAGTGAAGAAGAGGCAGCGTTATATTTTTTTTTCAAATGCTGATACAAATTATGAAGTCAAAATGAACTCATGAAGCACTTTTCAAGGTCTAGTGTCTGCCAGACTCATACAGACTTCTGTGGGAGGTCTGTTTTGAACGAGGCTATTTTCAGCTATCCACCTGGGGAAAAAACCCTCCACCACCAAAAAAAAAAAAAAAAAAAAAGTCCTACCATGTGATGCTAACTGATGTGTGATGAAATTTCCAGAGCTCAGCAGGTGTTTGGGGAATGACTGCAGCCACCCATTCCACATAACAATACACAGCCACAAGAGAAAGATCTGAAACAGCAGTCAAGGGAACAAGAATGTAGGAATGTAGGAAGGTAGGTGTGAAGATGAATGATGACAATAGATGAAACTTGTGGCAAACATGATTTACAGTAGAGAAATTGAATTCTCTTTCTGGGTGAGATTGGTCCCTGTTAGAGACTCTCCTCCATCACAGACAGAGGTCTACACACACTCAGATGTCCTGGGACAACTGGCCAGAACTCCTCTCACAGCACACTTTGTCCACTTCTTGCACATCGTTGCTACTACATTTGGCAAAGGAAAGGGAATTTACTCCTTCTCTTTCAGAGTTTCTATTGTCACAGAGAGGCTGAAAATCAGCATTGGAGTGATGACATAAATTCAAGCAAAACCAATGTTTGCTAGGTGTGGAGCTCAAACACTGATGACACAGGAGAAAGTTCCAGCTCACTGTTGGTACTCAAACAGCAAAGCACCCACAGCCTGGACCTTCTGGCTGTCAGATGTTTCAAAACCATGTACTAAATATAGTCATGACCCTAAATGTACCCCATGCACTGTCTGCAGAGAGTGGTGTGTGCACCAGCCAGACAGATTTTGGATAGTACTGGTGTCATGTGCAGGATAACCAATACCTGCCCACCCCCAACTGCTGCACTCCTGCACAGGCTGCTGTGCTGCACAAGCTCAATTTCAGAGATAACTACAGAGCAACAGGAGTTAGAGCAAGCAGGCTGCTTAGGGCTAACAAGTACAAACAAAATGACATGAAGGAGATAACCTGGGATCGAGTTACCAGGCAGAAAAAAGGATGGATGAAGAAGTCCCTGCACGCACGCTGGCTTCTCCCTCAGAAAACAAGGCAAGCACCATTTCCCACAGCTCCCTCCTGACTCTCCTGGAGCTGCTTCCCAACAGCAGCACGCAGAAAGGCTGGTGCAGCCCTGGGCAGCAGGCACACCCCACATTCCCAGCGTGGGGAGCCAGCCTCCCCCCGCCGTGGGGGCAGCTCAGACCAAATAAAACACTCAACATTTCCCAAGACTTGCACAGATAGGAACTTCACGGTCGAAGGAGCAGCACACTAACCTGGAAATCTTTCCCACAGAAGCTGGGGATGGTGGGTTTATGAAAGCTTGGTCCTTTCACTTTCTGTGCAAGCTGGTTTTAGTTCTTGCAAACTCTACCCACTGTATTACTGAAATTGGAGCAGCCTGGTCCAGGAGAAGCACATGCTCAGCAGCACCAAGTATTGCTCCTATAAACAGAAAGAGCAAAACCAAATCAAACTCCTCTACGACACAAAGATGCACTTTTTCTGTGCATAGATATTAGCTATTTTGGAGGATGTCTCTGTAAATTAGTGTGGGAAACTGGCAGTTGAAAAATACAATAATAATTTTATTATTTTTTTCTGAATCCTCAAATCTTGTGCACTGCTCTGTTTTCTAATACAAGGCAATAAGAAACTAGAAAAACCCCACCACAAACAACCCAAAAGTTCTGATAGGCGAGGCTTCTCCAAAGAAATCTGCAAGAAAATGGTCTGACCAGCCTGTACAAGGGCTGCCCTAGTTGCTGCCATGACTTGCACATACGAGGACTTTAAACCTGATTCTACTGTAATGATGAATTGTTGCATAACTGAGGAGCCTCGCAAACGAAGTATCATTGGCAAAGGGATCACCCTCTACTGGTTTTTCAGTTCCCTGCTAATTTTTTCTCTGCTGCAACTCCAGTCCCCAGAGAAGGGCCAGAAACACCCCAAGGTAATGACCCAGCTAAACATGACTATATTTATAGCACTATTATTTCCCCTTTAGTACATTTTGGAGTACAGAGAGAGCAATCAGACCCCTCGAGGATTATATTCCAACATTTGTACTATAAATATTTATCCGACTGACTTAACTTTAGCTTTACCTAGGTCTTTCAGGGACATGGAGTGGGCCTTAGCTTGGGAAACCAGAGAAGCAGCACAACATGACCTTCTCGTGTTGCAGTTTCCCCTTTCTCCAGCTGGGTTCCATTACCTGTGTGCAACCGGCCCGGCCCCGCAGCGTCACTGCTTTTCCCAGAACCAATCCCAGGACTCTCAGTCCCTGGGGGATGCTGCATTTTCTGCTGAGCTTGATGACAGAGAAGGTAGCATGTTCCATCTTACTTAAAACCCTTTGCCATGACATTGAAAACCTGGCACTGCCCAAACTGGTGTCTCTCTGAAGAGGTAACTCCTTTCTGCCTAGTGCAGTACATTCTCATGAGAGAAAAATATTAGTTCAGCTACTAAAATAAAAGAAACATAAAATCCTGGTCACAGTGGCATCTTGGTAGTAAATTGCAAGGTGGAATAACAACATTCTGGAGCACGACTGGAATGTCTGCAGTGGTGCCTGCCTGTGTGGCTCACACCTTGTCCTGTGACCCACAGGCTCGCAAGCAGCTCCCCTCTGCAGCCTGCTTTCTCACCAGGTGCCAGATCCCACTGGGGAGCCTCCACCCCAGCTTCCCCGGCACACCAGTGCAGCAGGCAGGCTGGTGGGAAGGCGGCCCAGCTGTCCAGAACCATCCTTGCCCAAAGCGGGGCAGCAGCTACCCCAGCCGGCCGCGGCACACTGAGCACGGCGTGCTTCTCCATCCGTGCCCCAGCCTTTCCCCCCGAGCCCTCAGGGCTGGCAGGGACCCCCCAGTTCAGGGCTGCAGTGCAGGGCCCGCTGCCCTCGCTCCACACGCCCTGCCAGCCGCCGAGAGGGAGCCCCGGCCCTGCAGGCTGGACGAGGATTCACTGCAGAGGGGAAGCCCAGCAGCAGCTCCAAAACCCCCACCTGAGGGAGCAGGACATCAGCTGCAGCCCCACCGTGGGGCTCAGCTAAGCCCACCCACCTCAGCCATCACTCCCAGGCTGGCCCGGTGGCTTCTGGATGGGTTTTCCCAGCTGCAGTTTCCCAGCTCTGTTAGTACCCCTGCCCTGAGGAAACTGAGGCACTCCACCGTGGTCTCCTCAGCTGCTAACAGCAAATTTGCCCTAACAATGAACTGAAAGGCTCAGCACACAATGTGACACACATTTCTTCACACAATGTGACACACGCTGCTTCACTGCCAGGAGGGGAGATCATGGAGGAGTGTGATAAACTGAAAAAGTAACCAATATTTAAACAGCCTCAGATCTGTGTCCCTGTGCAGCACTGCAAAGCTACCATGAGGCTAGATGAGTAAAAGAACCCCATATTAACAGAATCACTCATATTTGGCCATTACAGGCAATTCATCTCAGCAGAAAATATAAATACACAAAGTAACCTGTGCCAAAAATACAGTTCCTCCTCTCCTCCCCCTGGTTTCAGGGTGGAGGCAGATTCCTCAGACACAGACTTGCAAGGCCAGCGCTCTCTCTACTGCTTTTCAATGTTATCAAATGCTGAGGCACCATGCAGCTCCCAAATGGAGGAGCTAAGTTCAGAATAAATTTTCCTCTGTTTAAAAAGATACTTTAAAAAACTCTGACTGTTTCAGTACGCCCACTGTGGCCCCACAGATAGGTTAGTGACAAGAGCAAAAACCCAGGCTGTTGGAGTAGGAAAGTTTTGTCAAGAGGCTTTGGCTTGTTTTGTCAGAAGGTTTTGTTGCTAAAGAAAACATGGCACTGAGCTGCACCTTGAGTCACATTTTGGTACACGAAATACTCCCACAGGCTCAGTTCCCACTTGTTCTCCCTGCACAGGCCAATGATGAAGAGCTGGAGACTCCCACTCCACCAGAGCCAGGAGGCACGTGAGGGGTGGTGACTACAGGCACCGAGGTAACATCAGGAGACATTTCGCTTTGTGACTTTTAAATCCTTCCTTCTCCAGACAATTTGCTAAATTTTCAGTGCTCAGGGTGATATGAGCCACACAAATTGCCACAGAAATTCTCACTGGGAGTTCCACCTCTCCTAAGGATGGTCATTCTCCAAGGTAGTGAAGTGCTGCCTGGTTCTGCAGCAAGGTGTGGCTGACCTCACCTGGGCAGCAGGAGTGGCTGGCACATCCTCACCTCACAGCTGGCTGCTCTGGGAGCTCTCAGTGGCTTTTTGTGAGGCTCCACTAACTCAGGGACAGATCTATGCCTTAAAATTAGTAGTATTAAAAACAAGTAACATAAAACCAGCTTTGTGTTTCCTTTAAACACAGGCCTGCAGAATCCCAGTCTGCAGTTGTGTCACCACAAAGGGATGTTCACTCCATTCCAGAACCCAGGACGAGAAGGGTCAAGGGTGGAGTGGATGATATTGTCACCAAAGCACCCACACCATGGAACTACAGCCACACCAAGCCACTGCCAGAGCAGCCCTGTCCCACTGCCAGAGCAGCCCTGTCCCCCTGGCACAGGCTCTGTGAAGCAGACATGGATGGGTATGGGATGCCTGGGGAGAACAGCCTGCCTTCAGCCCCTGGCCTGTGAGGAAAACACTTCTGCAATGCAAATTGATCATGCATAGGCAAGTTACAGTCCCAGACAGGCTTGCAGGCCTTATCTCTCACTTCTGACAGGGAAACGGCTTCTCACCATTGATGTTCATACTGTAAATGCACTGCCAGCAGCCCACTAGCAGAGGAGGGATCAGCCAACTATTTTAAATCCATAAAATAAAATAAAATAAAATAAAATAAAATAAAAAAATAAAATAAAATAAAATAAAATAAAATAAAATAAAATAAAATAAAATAAAATAAAATAAAATAAAATAAAATAAAATAAAATAAAATAAAATAAAATACATCCAAAGTCTTGAGGGTGCACCTGTCACTCCTAACCTGTCAACACTATAAGAGGATGGTTTGATGTTGCATATCCACAATAAGTAGACTCTAACCCTGTGGATGGGAAAAGTCTGCTCCTGTGGTGAGACTGAGCCAAATCACACACGTGACAGGGACAACCACAGATGGAAGAGAACAAAGGATCCTTCTTAGGTGCAGTTTTACACAGTGCCCTCAGTACCTGTCACATAAACCACTTATCTGTATCCTAGAAGGTTTATACTTGTACAATGAACCTAAGCATTAAAGTGACTGATGCACCAGAAAACAAAAAAAAATAGCCAAACCCCACAAGTCCTGACACAAATACAAACGTGTCACATCAGACAGCAACCAAACTTTCTGCAGACAAACAGGACACACAGCCTCTCCAGTGGAACAGAAAGGCCTTGAAGCTGTTTGCTGCTGGCAGGGCTGAGCGCAGCCCGTGCTGCTGCAGAGCCCGATGCCCACTCCCCGAGCTGGCTCCTGCTGCAGGCTCCCTGCCACTGCCACAAGGGTTCTGCACGCCCAGCTTCGGGCACAGACAGCTGGGCTACCCCAGGTCATAACCCAGGGCATGTTCAACTATCCCTTTTACTGAAATAACCATGGCAATGCTGAACTCTGGGGCAAAAATGAAGGCTAATGTTTAACACCCAGAGCTAGCAGCTCTCAGAGGCTCCATCTGGCCTCTCTCCAACTTGGGGATTGTTTGAAGAAGACTTCGAGCTTTTACCAGACCTTCCAGACTCCCACTTCCCCTCTTGTATCACCCATAAAGAGCACAGGAAACCTTTGTACCTGCACCAGAGGTGAGTAAAGCAGAAAAGCCCCCTCAGCAAACTCGTGCACCGAAGCACACCAACCTCCAAGTGGTCAAACACATTACGTGATAAGAAACACCAACAGCCGCTGAATGATTTATGTGATAAACTATTTCTGGAGCATTTGATCAGCTCCATTGGCTACCATTACTTTTGCTGAATCAACAGCCCCCATCAGAGCATATGCTGCAGTGAAAACAAGCAGCACTGTGACAGGTTAGGAGAGACATTTACCAAATGAAACGCCCGCTCCACTGAGCCACGGTGCATCCATGGAAATCCAGGCAGCCGAACGCTTCCTCCAGGACAGCTGTCCCTGCACGGCTCCCTCTCCATTAGCATAACCACGTGTGGAGCTATAAATCAAAATGAGGGCGAACAGAGCAGGCTGACAGAAGAGCAACCAAAAGAAAATACATTGCAGGCCATTTTGCAAAAGGTGGTGATTAAATATTGTCAGCTCAAAGCAGCCGCAGAGAGAACAACTCTGCACCTCGGCGGCTTGGGGGAGTGGGAGGGGGCTGGGGAGAAACGAGGTGTTCAGTTGCTGTTGAAAATGGAAACAAACATGACAACATTATTTTTTAAAGATAATAAAATCACTGCTAAATACACACTTCATTTCAGAATTTTCCACAAGCAGAATGAAGCTACCAGTACCAAGTCCTGTAGAGGAGTCAGAGGAGCCAAAGCAATGGGGGAAATGCAGTAAGGAAGCACAGAAAGGGCCATTCTGCACAGAGAGGCCACCTGCACAGCTGCCCTGGTACCTCCCCAAGGCCACTCGAAGTGCTGCTGGGGCACAAGGGCTGCCCACATCCAGGGTGGAATTTCCATGAGCCACCCCTCCAGGAAGCAGTGCCTGGGATTTGGAAAGGGCAAAATGATCAGGTTTTACTACAAACATTCTCCAGGGACACCCCTCACTCCTACAAAAGCTGAAATCCTTTCCTGCCACCACCTTTCTCTAAATGGCAGCTGAGAGCCACACTTCTGGTTGTACGGAGTGGGCAGATTTTCAGAAAAAGGAAGAAAACCAGCCATGAAGTTGCTGCCGTTGGACAGGAGACAACCTGATGAGCACTGGGGTTGGAATCTTCTCTTGCAATTGAAAGAGCACACGGGCACACATGCCCCATGCTTGGACCCAACTCCATGGAAGCACCCGTGGGATCACCTCGGTAGATCTGGCACGAAAACAGCCACCCCAAAGGTGTGTGGCTTTGGACAAGAGGAATCCCAGTGTGTGCTGAGATCAACAGCTCGGAAGGTGAATCCCCTTCCTATTTGGTGTTCACAATGCCCCAGCACTGCAGAAGGGAACCTCACTGTGTCCCCTCGGTCACGCTGAGGCGCACGGGGCTCACAAGAACACCCTGGCCCAGCGGGTTATTTTGGGGCGGTGAATCAGCCCAGGAGCTCCTGCCAGCGCGCATGATGAGGCAGGAGAGCTGCCAGCTGCCCTTCAGCTGCTGGAGCAGCTCCTCTCTGCACAAACACCCTGGCACAACACCCACTCCCTATCTGGCAGCAGTAGGTTTGACACTGCTCAACGCTGCTGTTGAGTACAGGAATCATTCTAGAGCACAACAACAAAGTCACACGTAACAGGTTTAGCCAAAGCTGCGTATTTTCCTGCTATGGAAATCAGTCACAAGAACCAAAAAGCTGCCCAATGACAAGAATTTTGTGTGCTGCTTTCTCCTAATCTGTCCTGTTCCCTTCTGAAACCCTAAAACTGGTGAACAACAATATGAACTAGTTACAGCTGGCCCAAAGCAGCAATCTCAGCTTTTCACATCAAAGCTCTGCCAATGCATTATCAAGGTCACACTAAAATACAAGGATATTTCATCTCCCACCTCCAAATGACCTCTGCAATGTGCAGCCTTGCTCTTCATCTTCACAAAACAGACTCCCCACATACAGACAGACAACAGAACTTCCAGCTGAAAGGCCTAGAGGCACCTTTTATTTTTCCAGAAGCAGGAATAATCCAGGGGTCTGAGCAACTGGGAGCTGACAAGCACTTGGTGGTCCACAACAGAATGACAGGGATGCCCCACATTTAGGAAATGATCAAAAAGCAGCTATGTAAATTGCAGCCCTGCCTTGTCAACAAAATGTAGAAAATGTACAGGCTGAAGCCGTAGGAAAAGGTGAGCTGAGGCTCAGAAAACCTCTGGGAAACTGGAGACAGCCAAGCAGCACAATCAGCACTGTGAAATCACAGGTTAAAATCTGTCAGAAAAGCTTACATCAAGTTTATCCTGTCTCAGAGGACAGAGGTCCAAGTGCAAACCTATTTTTCTATGAACTTAAAGCCATTGGTGTTTCATGCCAAGCAACCTGGTGACCAAGGCACTCAGTACTCTGTGCTGCAGAGTTGTGGCTTTAGAGATTTGTTACTCCTTACATCTCAGCAAACATTTCCCTGCTTTCTAAACTTTTAAAGGGTTTGTAAGGCAAGCTGCCATGCAACACCAACCCTGCCATGCCACACCATGGCCCCAAACTCAGCACCTGAGCCTCAGAGAGCGTTCACACACAGGCTAAAATAAACCCCAGCACTGTTCACAGCTCACAGGACCCTTCCAATAAACCATACTGGAGCAGAATAAAATTACACTTTGCCTGAGAAACGCTGAACACACCATAACTCGGGCAACAGCCAAACACCAGACTAGAAATGCAGCCCTGCCTTGCAGGAGCAGCACAGGGTGAGCACACAGCCTCAGGTGGAAGGATGAAGCCTGAGTGATGGGAGGGCAGCACGTGCTGCAGCTGCACGGGCTCAGCAGCTCCTGACCCAGCCCGGCCCCAGCAGGAGCAGCCCCAGGCTGCTCCACTCCCTCCCTGAGCTCGGGGCTGTGGGACAGGCAGAGACTTCACGTCTTCCTTGTGAATACAGATTTTTTTTTTTAATGCAAGTTTTTGGTTTATTTTATAGCCTTTGTTGCCAGTTTAAAAACATATATATTTATATGGCTTGGAAAGAACCATCTGGGACAACGATTTGAAAAACACATCCTTCTGGCAGACAACTTGTGTACTCCTGAGTAATTAGAGGGTTTATAGAAAGTCAGGGCATGCCTGGTTTTTGTTTTTTTTTATTTTTTATTTGTGAGCCCCCTCTTCATTAATTGCCACATTTCCCAAAGAGCAAGAAACAAGGTTCAGCCTCTCTGAGCCTTGGCTGCAGCACCCCCCGTGTGAGAGGCCAGGGTCTGACACACCTCCAAAGCAGGGACTGGCACCCCTCCTGCACCCCTCCTCTGCAGGCTCTGCCCCAGGGCAGGTGGGTCCTGCAGAAGGCAGCTGCACATTGAGACAGACCCAGCTGAACCCACAGAGCCCCTCTGTGAGATTAATCATGCTAGGAGTTCTGCCCCTTCCCTGCTTCCAAAACAGCAAGACTTTCCCCCTCTATTTAATTTCATATTTCCTTTAATCTTAAAGCTTTCCAGGTTTTGGAAACAACGTGGTGTAAGAAAAACCTAAAAGCTGGACTTGTTCAAGATCAAAGTCCTTCAAAAAGTGCATCTACCTAAAGTCTCTAATAACTTTGGAAAGGCTACATACTCTTCTAAAATTTTACAGTCACAGTCTGCTGGGGAAAAAGAAAAAAGTTTGCTCAGAGTTCAACCTCACAGCATGCAATTCACAATTCACCTGTCCTAAACCACTAAGGCAGAGTTCCTCTCACACAGCTCAGATGTGACACCTTAACTGTGTCAAGAAGCTGGATGTCTCATTTCTAGATCCCTGCAATAGAGCTGGTCTGCCAGCACACCTTGGATGATGTTGTGTAACAACAGAAACCTGTTTGGCCCAGGAAAGTCTGAGGAGATTTAACAAATTGTGAAAGGAAGGCAAGAAGGAAAACAAAAACAGAGGTAAAGAGAGGCTCAAAAGGAGTTGATGACACTCAAAATAATTTCTTTCCCTAAACAAACTTCCTTCCAGCTTATCTGGGAATTGTATTTCTGTGCAGGGAAGTGAGTCAGATGTAAACTGTCATACCCAATGCTATATCCAAACTATGAACTGTCCCAAACATCCAGGTCAGCGCTCTCAACCTTTTCCAACCCACAGCCTCAACTCTTAACAGTAGCATGAGCTCATCTGCTTTTCCAACCGAAGCCTCTTCCCAGCCTTCCAGCTCCTCTTAGCTACATGGTGTGGATCTCTGGCCAGTAACTTTAGAGCCAGAAATCAGACTTAAAAATGCTGCTCCACACAGTGTGGGACTCATGCAGAAATGTAAGTATTTGTAAGGAACACACTGCAATCACAATGCTTTGCACATTTATGTAATTCCCATCATGTAAGTCCAGAATGCCCTTAATAAATGTCATTGCAATGTATTAAGGACATTTAAATGGCTTGAAAAATCTCAGATAATCCAGCTTATTCAAAAATTTTGCTGGCTAGATGAAGGGAAAGTTGTCCCAAGAAAAAAACAGGAGCAAAGGCAGTAAATAAGTGAGGAAAACTGCAGTCCTGATGTCCACCAAAGTGCCAAATTACAAAGTGACTCAAGTCTTCAAACTGGCAGTGCAACATTCAGAAATTTATTTTCCCTAGTATCTAGCAATGTTGTGCTGTGGCAGGACTAAATCTTTGACAGACAACCACATACATGGTGCTGCCTGCTACATGCCAGCAGCTACTCAAGTTTAGAATTTGAGAAAGTCTGAGAGCCAGAATAATCCTATTTATTTCTGAGAGATCAAACAGGATTTGCAAAAGGGTAACATATCCACAGATTAGTGAAATGTTCTCAGTTTAAATGTGGCAACTTTGCAATCATGTCCAGTAAATATTTTCATCTGTAGAGTTAGACAAAATTTTGACCATGAGAGACATGAGAAGTGGAAAATATATATTCCATATATAGTAATAGATATAATATATATTAATATATATATCCATATATATATATATATATATATATATATATGAAAAAAACCTGGGAATTGTATTCATACACCACCAATCCTTCCTTATCTACCTCTCATGAATTTTGACTCACTCACACAGAAAGGTTCTTCTGCTATGAGCAAAGGGAACACCCCAACAGCTCACAGCATCTCCTTAGCACTAGAGAATCAACATTCTCTAGTGACTGGCTTTTCTAAACGAGGTTTTCTGTGGGAGAAGGAGCTTCAGGACACTATCAAAGCAGCAGTTGTTTACAAAGATACAGTCCAAGCTGGTATCATCTCCAATTAATTGATAATGAATCCAAAATGATGCCCAGGTGCAAGTGCCCCACAGGCAGCAGAGCCATGGAGGGGAGCACTCTGCAGCCTCCAGCTGCCTCGAGGGGCAGAGGGGCTGACCCCTGGAGAGCAGCCACAGACACCAGGAAATGGAGGAGCCGTGTCAGGGAAGCTCAGCTGGAACATTAAGAAAAGGTTCTTCACCCAGAGGCTGGGTGGGCACTGGAAGAGCTCCCAGAGAAGTGTCACAGCACCAAGCCTGATGAGTTCCAAAACTGTTTGAATGTCTTGGTGTCATGGTTTAGTTTAGTGAGCTGGACTCACCATTCCTTATGGCTCCCTCCCAGCCCGAGATCCCCTGGGATTCATGTGCCAAACCCTACCTGCAGCTACAGCAAGTACCTGTTCTGAAGAGCTTCCCAGAGCCCACTGTCAACAGGGGTCTTAACAAGGGCTTAGGTGTGAAACTTCCACATCTTTGCTCTTAACTCCTTGTGCCCTGACACTGCTGTGAAAACAGCAGTATCAATCACTCAGCTCACAACAGAAAAGCCTTCACCCAAGGCAGCTGTGAACCCGCTGCTTCCAAAAGAAACTGCAGCCCCCTTAGGGGATGGGAAAACACAGTGCAGGGGACTGAGCTGTTTGCAGCACCAACCCCCTGATGTGAGCTAAAGGGCAGGAAGGAACCCTTCTGAAGGAACTCTCTACAACACTTTTATTCTTAAACAAAACCCAGCCATTTGCAAGTGGAGATCCTGGGAAAACATTACCTAACCAGTCACAGCAGACACAAACCTAATTATCAACCAGACAAGCACCATAAATAACCTAAATAGATGCACAGATGTTACCTCTGTGATAAGAACACGGGCAGTTAGAGCTGCAGAAAACTCTGGAGCTCATTCAGTCACTATATGACAACACCTGATATCTTTGAATATTCATTCCCCTGCCCCACGTTTTTTTCATCCCACTGGAATTAAGGATATTTAAAATTAGATATGGCTATTTTAATACCCATCAAAACACTTTTATTCACAGCAACATCCTATCCAGCATGTCTAGTAAGGGCAGCCAGATCAAATTAGCTGGCTGTCAAGATAAAAGTCAACATATTCCTTATATATTCTCACTATCTATGACTGCAAGAGAAGGAAGCGCCCTTGGGTTTATTTGAAGATGTAATTCCATAATGGAATACTTTGGGTCAGTGGGTAGCAACGCCTTCAGGGTGCTGTGTTCAGCTGGGCTGCTCTTCCCTGACCTGAAAGCTGCACAAGCTCCCAGGACATCCCAGTGCCAGGGCTCCCTGTGACCCTCCCTGGGCTCTGACAGGCCCTATTCAAACCTGCCCCGTGGCAGCTCTCTTGCTGCTTCCTGGCTTGTTTGGCAAATTTCTGGGAAGGTTTCAGTCCAGACCTGAAATGAACGCAGACCAGGCACAGCCTGTAACTGCACGCTGCACTCAGTGCTGAAATAAAGACCATTTTGTCCTGATAACTTTAGAGAACATCTAGTAATACATTCCTGTCCTTTCCACTGGAGATACTTTTCTTCCCAAGAAAGCTTCATTTGCACATCCTACTTAGGAAGGAGAAAACTTATTTCCTCAGGGAATCTGCCCCCCTCCTACCTGAGTAGGAGTATTTTGCTTTCACAGCAGTGCCCACTCAGGCAGTGAGAGGTCAGGGCTGAGCTCTCTTGACACTGTGCAACACACCTGAATCTTTTACCAACTCACCATAAGTACTCACCAGGCAGTAAAACATGGGCTTTATGAACCCTCATTCCATCAACAGACAGACTGGGAGGCTGGGAAAAGGGAGAGCAAAAACTGTCTTTGAGTTAAATAAAAGCATATATTAGACCCACAACTGAAAAAATACTGGGGATAAGGCTAAGTTCATTCAAGTGACTTTAATTACAAGATGATTGTGAAACCAATTTAAGCTGAGAAAACACTTTCTAAAAGTCCACATTTAAATAAGACTTTAAAGGAGTAATTTACAAAAGACGACAGTGTAAAAAATTACTTCTTTTCATCTTTTTAATCCACAAAAAGCCTCATTTTTGGAAGCTGAAGCGGACCACTGAGTAAAAGGCTTAGTCAGCATCAAACTTACAAAAGTGATTAAAACATTTTCACTCTTAGGAGTGTAGTAGAAATAAAAATAGCCAACATTTCCATTAAACTGATATAAAAGCAAACACATTACCAGTGAAATGATGCTGTTTCCATATGCTAAATTTGTTATTTTAGAGGTATCTGTGAGGCTTTTATGTGAAAGTACATCCATATAGAATGAGTCTCTTCCTAAAGAGCTGGCTTCTTCCTGAGAAGGTAACCAGTGGAGAGCAGGTGACCTCATGTAAGGAACCAGTCTCCCAGCAGAGGTCTAAACTAAGAGGATTACAGGGTCAAAATTCCAGCAGCTGGGGACTTTATCTGCACATTAAAGAGGCACAGAAACTCTCAGATAATTATTTAAATATTAAAAAAAAAAAAAGTTTCTCAGGCACTCAGATTTCCAGGATGAAATTTTTCACTTTTTCTTACTCACAGTCTCCACTGCAGTCAGCTGCTCAGCAGAATATATTAATTAACACATGCAGAGCTCTGTGCTCTGCAGCCAGAAGGCTTCTGGGCCTTCCAGACAGAAGTGAAGGCAGAGCATTGTGGCAAAGAACTATCCTAGTTAAAGATGACAAAAGCAAGATGTCCAGGTTGAAAGCTCTAACTCAAAGAGCCAGGGAATGCCACAAACAAAGCATTCACTATGAGGCACTTTATCCCTTCTGTTTTAGAAAAGCCAAATTCAGTTTGGCAGGAGAGAGATGGGGACCAATCCCTCTTCAATAACTACCAGCTACTTTATTTCAGCTTATGTAACACAAATCCACATCATAAACTTTGCACAGCACCACTCAATAGTTTTGTTTATAGGGGAGTTCAGCTACTTCTGCTTTCTCAATTTCAAGTCACATTCAGGCTCTGTGGGACTGTGTGAGAAGTCAGCCAAAAGAGCAGCACAGGTAACATATGAATGCTCTCTCATTAGTGAGAAAAACTGCACATGGTATTTCATCTCTGAAAGAAAGAGTGGAAAAGTTCAGTTATTTCTTCTACTGATTTACAGCTGGTATTGTATTATCAAATAAGGTCTTTAAAAAAGTGTAAACACAGACAACGGTTCTGTCCAGAACACTCTCCTCCAGTGATGTCCCAGCTAAACAAAACCATTTATAAAACCTACCAGAAACAAGAGGAAAGGCACCATAAGAGCTACATGAGATTCTGAGACACAAGTGTCAGGTTGCATTTTTTGCACTGTGATTCATTTCACCTTTTAAAGGAGACTTTCAGCTCTACTGGCAGAAATGTCAGTTTTGTTGAAATAAGTGCTTTACTCTGACATTTACATCACTAGCACATGACTATTATTATTGTTGTTGTTATTGTTATTACTACTCTGGCAAGATAGAGATATTCATTCTGGACTTCAATGAAAAATAAATGTTGTACGTGATCAGTTAACTGTGAAGTTCATGCAGTTAAAATTATTTACTCAAACATGGCAAGAAATATTTTTAGTCAGCAAATTATACCAGCATAGTAATGTACTGTCCAGTAAGGAATATCCAAGGGAGAAAGAGTTGTACTGCACCACTGTATGTTCTTAGCAAGCTCTACCATCATACCTTTGTCAGGCAAACTTATTTAAGCATTCCACAGAGATTAGCAAGGCTTCTCCCAATAAACTCACTAAGTTAATGACCAATTTCTTGGTAACCAGCTACTGCAGTTCTCAAAACTGAAATGCAGTGTGCAAGATTAAAACCAGCACTGTGATGATCCCTGGTGCAACATTTGCTGCAATGAGACAAAACTCTTAAGAGTCAAAGGAAGTCAAAAAAACTTTATTCACAGCAGAAATGCAGACTTAAGAATTTTCCTTTATCAAAATATGCCCCTTATGGTTACTTACATCTGTGCTCTAACAGAACTGTACAATATATATAAACATATATATAGAAAAAACAACAACAAAAAAATCAACTGCTGCACTTCCTTAATATTAATCATCATCTTCTTCCTCTTCATCACTGATCACGTATTTCTTAGGCTTCTTACTTGCTTTGTCATCATCATCTGCTTTTCTTTTTCCAGAAGGTTCACCTTCCTAAAGGCAAAAAAGGACAAAAATAAACCACCATATTTCCAGCTAGAGAAGAAAAAAACAAAGAACAACAACAAAAAGACCTCAAAGTCTTTCCTGTAAGAAAAGCAGAATTACTAGTTCCAGTTTTCCATTCTGTGCTACTGTGAAGCAGGGCTGGTTCCGTGCCAGTCCTCACCCTCAGCACTGAGTGGCTGCTCCCAGTGTCACACCAGGAGGGTCCAGGAAGCTGCAGCTCCACCCCTCGCTGGCCCTGCTCTGCCTGAGCGTGGCAGGCACAGAGTCTCTGCATTATCTGCATTTACAGCATGTGAGGGGCACTCTCAGCAGGTCTCATGAGCATGGACACCCCCTCGAATTTGCACTGTGCTCTCCAGCACACTGACACATTCCCTTCAGGCAGCCTCTGCAGCTTTGCTAAGTTTTCAGACTATTTATACCTGAATGGCCTGAATCAGAGCTACTGAAGCAAAGAAGGAATTCAGGAAGCGGGCAGGCATTTTGCTCATCAGAAAGACAAAACTAAACTAACTGCTCTCTGACATAAAGAAAAAAAATTAGGAGGAATCACTGGCACTCAGACCAGTTAACAGTCCAAGAAATGTAACAGTTTATAGTTAATGAGGCTTCAAAGAGCTGGTCAAAGGAACTCAAATCACTGAGTTAATTACCTGCTTACAAGCAATGCCATAAAGACTTTTATAGGGTTGATCTACAGTTTTTAGGTCATGGAGTCAACAGGTTGATTTTTTGCTCCATGTACATTTCCACCAGTTCAGTTTGAATCATCCTTCCAAACAACATTTTAAATCACGAGTTGTTCAAGCAAAACTCATCAACAGCGACATGAGGAACAAGTGGTAACTCAACTATTGTTGGAAAACAAGTGTATCTTTAAAAATACTTTCAGGCCTAAGTAACCTCATCCCTTTTTCCATCTGTTGGTTCTGGAAGTGTGGGTTTGGCTTTTTATTTTTTTTTTGTAAAGCAACTTGCCTGGATTTTAAGGAGGAAAGATTGAGTTCTAGAACTTTAGTGTTTCAGAACTCCAAGGAATAATTATTTATCCAAAAATGTCTGATTCTATATTAATATGTAAAGTATGTACTGGGAGAATCGCAGTTACAAAGGAATTTTAAGCATGGAAAACAGAAATTAACAGGGGTGGGAATCTCAATTATAGCTTCTTCCTCAGAACAAACATTCTCTTGTAATCTAGCTGGGCTATTGTTCAGTGAGTCATCTTCCTGTTCAGCAGAATATCCCCATTAACTGCAGCAACAGTGAAACTACTTGCTGTGTGGTGATAAAGTATATTATTAATAACAGCCTGATATTTGCAGTAACGGTAACAAATTGTTATCAGCACAAAGATTTGTGCTGTGCTGTTGACTGACAGCAGGTAAAAGCAAGTGAGTGTACAAGGAAGCCAGAGTTCCACATGTGTGGGTAGGCACTGAACACCACACTCCCCCTGCAGGGACTGAACACAGGAACTCGAGCACCAATGGGGCTTTCTGTGACACTGCAGCACCACTCCAAGGCCCCAGAGGAGCATTACCTTCCAGTCACTCTTTAAAATGGAGGCTGCTGCTCCTCAAGCAGCAGAGAAATGCTGCTGATTAGACCTTTTCTTCCGAGAGAATGGAACTGACAAGTCCTCACATTGCTGTGTCATGAACTAACGCATCGAGTAAGAGTCTTAAAAATAAACAATTCAATTTCTACTAACAAATGCTCACAGGGCTTACAAAATTACAGTTTTGTCTACATGGCTCACTGTGGCTGTTATATTCTCTGATATATTACATTTTTCTTATATATAATAAAAAGCCAGGAATCTATGTCTTTAGAAGACGCCTGTTCATGCAAATAACTCAGCTGACTCTGTAAGAGCACCAAGAACCTGCATTCAGCACACAGAAAACACCCAAGGGGTTGGGAGTGAGATGTCCCAGGGACTTTATGGGAAACACACTACAGAAATGAAAAGGAGAGCAGCTTACTCCCTTGTATAACACTGCAGTGCTGTATCAGCAGTGACAGACTTGAACTGAACCTCAAATTCAATGTTCACAAAGACTCATTTAATAAGACCCAGCAGTCATAAATTACAAACCAATAAAACACCATTTTAGATCAGGAAAGAGCACTACTGCTGTAGCTAACAGTTAATTTGATCAGGGCCCAATGTTTCAGATGATGGAAAATGTATGGTTAGCAATGGAAAGTAAGTCTTTTTAACTCAGTATTTTAACTCTTCTACTTAAAAAGAGCAGAAATACTATGTGAAAATGCTTCCACTATTTCCATAATAAATAGGAGAGGAACATGTAACTTAGGTAACACTGCACTAGGATTCCAATATTAAGTCTTCTTAATCCTGGCATAATTTTGGTAAATTCATTTTACATAACTCTGCATAAATTTTTCCATCTTTAAATCAGCAATAACAATAGTGTCCTCCTTTGGGAATTACTCAGGTCTGTGAACTAATGCAGTGCATAAGAAATTGGTGATTAATTACCATGGAAAGCATGCCAAGTCAAATAACACATTCATCATGGCATAAATGAAACCACAGAAGTCCCAAGTTTAAACACTAGATTTAGTGAAGGAAATGTTCCTCATTAAAAATGAGCAGCTAAAGAACAAAGTCCTTCTCTTACCTCATCACTATTAAGTTTCTTTGCCTTGAGTAGTCTTTGGGTTTTATCTTCATCCGAGCCTTCATCACTGTCAGAAGAGTAGATTCTAGCCCGCTCCTCTGCATATTCCAGAAAAAAATAAAAAGCCAAACATGTTTATCTGAAACTGGTGAGGAAGAGAGAATATTAAAAATGTCTTATATTTAGTGCCACAAAATGTTTACAGAACCTAAGTCCAGAGTAAACAAAATAAACTTATATGAACTGAATTAACATCTCTTCACCTATCAAATGAAGTGGCAAAATCCTATCTTACCACGGCTCTCCTGAGCAATTACCCTGTGTGAATCACACAGGCCTTAATGACACGCTGTTAAGGTTTCTGATTACCTCTGATGCCACCTTTGTATCTGTTTTTGATAGCTGCCAGACTGATTGCATCATCCCCCTCGTCCTCCTCGTCGTAGCGGTCGGGCTCCAGGTAACTGGCGCTCAGCCCCCGCTGGTGCTGCTTCTCCCGCATCCGCCGCTGCTGCGACTCCCGGCGGATGGAAGCCCTCAGCCTCTCCTCTTCTTTCTGCCCAAACAGACAAGCTGTGTACTGAGGGATAAAAAACCCCCAAACCACCTCAACAGCACTACTACTGTAGCTTTTCACACAGCAGTGTAAAGGCTGCAAATATTCTCCTTGTTTTGTCATCTGCCAGGTTAAGCAAGCCACACCCATGGCTTGGGACCCTTGCTTAAAACACCAAAACTACTGTTTTTCATAAATCATAGAATATTCAAAAATGTCCAGCACAGTTGTGATAATTCAGATTAAACCAGCAGATTGGAGAGTTCCATGCCACAATACCTTGATCATTTCTGTGCGCTGAGATTCTGGATCACGGCCTGCCATTGGCAAAATACGAATTTTCTGGGTCTTTGAACACCTGTCTGCCAGAGACAGAGTCATCTTCCTGTGAGTGGCACTGTCTGTAGAGTGTGGCCTGGTAAAAAATTGGTAGGGGTTAAAAACTTCTTTATGGAACACATCCGTTTTCAAAAGCCAATGGTAGGGCCAGCATACTTGAGATTCATCTGCACAAAAGTAAAAGCATCAACCCTTTTAAAAAAGTATTTTTGTGCACTGTAACAGCTACTGGAGACAGCAAGTCTTCTCTCAGCAAAATCAGCAGTCCAGCCATTAACAGTTGGACTCAAAGATCTCTAAGGCCTTTTTTACCCTTAATGAGACTAGAACCCTACAATCTTTGACCCTTATCAACATCCTCCCTATCAACATCAACCTTAAACATACATCCTCATCACAGTTCACATCAATATCTCAAGAAGCAGTTGCCACCTTGATAGCAACTGTACCTCAGACAAAAGATTCATTTCAGGGATTAGTAATCTTTTTTATGACTTAAATCAGGACTGCATGTAAAAATGCAAACTAAAACATGTATACAAAAAAACTGTATGTAGCTTACACAATGCAGGAAATTGCACATTAACATTCCCAACTTAGACACCTAATGCAGGACAAATCTTTTGAAAAACAGAGTTTGGAAAACAGCACATTCTTACTAATCAGTGAAGCTCTGAAGCTTTACAAACTGGTATATCTAATCTTCATATACCAGTGACAAGACTTAATTGCAAAAACAGTATCAACATTTGATATAGAGCAGCAGTTTACCTGAAGGTTAACTTGGTCTTGAATACAGCCTGTCCTTGCAGGCCTGTCCCTTGTCTGATGAACAAGTGATTGTGATCTCCTTGTAGCGGCGCCTTGTACACGTCAAAGACCTCATTGCCCAAGTGGAGGGACATGCTAAAAAGACATTCCCACATCAGTTACTTGATAAAGCCACTGCAGTCTATTTTTTTGCCTCTTTTCTAAATGAAGAAAGCCTTCATGTTTCCTTTTTATATCTAGCCAATAATTATATTTCAATCTAAACTAAGCAGAGCATAAACCTTTCAAAGCACTGAGACTAAAATAATTTGTACCGTGCAGAACTGATGTCAAAGTTTGCTGACCTTCCAATTTTGCATGTCACTGCAAGAACAACTGCATTACTTCAGTAACAAAGAGTGCAAACTAACCTTCCATCTGACCATTTAACTATCCGTGCATTGCTTTCTCTGATCTCATTCCCTTCCTCATCTCGCCGCATCCGCCATCGTATTGTGTTTTCTACCTGTAGGGAGGAAAAAAAACAAAACAATTTTTCTACCTCATAAGGAATACTGTGGTAAAATACACTCTATACAGGTCAAGATTGCAGTTAGAAAGGCTTGATAATTTGTGTCATAATGCAAAGAAATAAAGGTGAAAAGTATTGCTTTTATAGGTGAAATGCAGCTGTCAAGCTTTTTAAAAATTTATGACTAAAATAGATCAACTTTCCTCAGTGCCCACACTTTAATAATCTGAAAACTCAAAACACCATTCCAAAAGATATGAAATAGACTTTGAAGGAAAGTGCTTAGGTGAGTGTAAAAGACAAAAGGAACATTAATTCTGTACCTTGAGTTTTAACCTAGTTCTACCTTCTTCATCAAGCATCTCCTCATCTTCAAATTCATCTTCATAATACTGGGGATCAAAAGGTCTGCAACAAATTTTACAACACATTTTTTATTCTTCTAAGAAAATTAGTGCAGATTATTGCAGAATTGCGCAAGTTAACAGGTGCTTGAGAGTTTTAAGATTATTCCCTGCCCACAACAGCAGGCACTACAGTGTGGGACAGCCCTTTCTGCAGCCAGGAAATTCACTGCACTAATTCCCAGCCTGGGGGCCCAACCCAAGTGCTCTCTCTACCATCAGCTACAGGCTAACATTCACACTCTGAATGTTCCAGCTGAACAAAACAAGTCTGCCTCAGAAAATTCTGTTTCCTTACGTCAGCATGATGAGGTCAGGTTTAAGCACAGAACAAAAAATATATGAGATTATACATGGAAAATAAAATTAAAGAAATATCTCATAAATTAGGTGAATCGGGCATTTTCTAAGAGCACAATCTTTGTTGGTTTTTTCTTTGTTTTTATTTCAATCTCAAAACCAACAAAAGAGAAAGGAAGATGAAATTGTTTTTCCTCTCCTCCATCAAAAAATCTGATGAGTGTGTCACAAAATGTTTGCAGAACCAAGTGAGTGAGTGGGGGAACCCTTTCCCTAGCCTCCTTCCTAACAGCTCCTAGGCTGCTCAAGGGAAAAGTGATGGACTCTGCTACTGGAAATTCTGTTTTCAGTCCTGTCGGACCTCCAGAGATCACCAGGAGCTCTCACTGGCACAGCCACTACCCAGGTTTGGAACAGTTCTCCCCTGAAAAAGCCTGGAGCCCCAGCCCAGGAGAGTGACTGGGCTGAGGTGTGACCCCCAACAAGGCTGTGCTGCCAGCTAAAACTGCACCTTGGGAACAAAGCAGGAAAGCTGCTCAGCAGGACACTCGGACTCAACAGCATTGTACTGCAAGTGCTGAAGGAGGCCTCTGGGGCCAAACCTAACATCACAAACAACTCTAATAATTTATTTTGCTGCTCCTTAGGCATTCCAGTAAATGTCTTCAGTTTGGGTTAGATGAACAGGAAACACAAGTAACCAGCCTCTTCATGAACAGTAGATTTAACGTACACAAATAAAAAAGGCTTTGTTCTGAAATTCAGAATGATGTTTTTAATCACTGGGAAGTGCATAAGTGTCAGTGCATTCACCTTTCACATCTCTGAGAGCCTAAACTTATGCTTACAATACAACTGATAGCATGTGCTTTCAATTAAATCACATTTTTGTCTGGTTTTTACAGACAGTAAGTTATTCAATCAAGCTGAAACCCACATTCATAATAAAATTACCTGATTAGAAAACAACCATTACTATTGACTAATCACAACCAAAAATATGCATCTTAATGTCAACAGCTTTAAACAGGGTAAACACATACTACACAAAAGCAATATAGGGAAACACTAAAAGACTTTATCAGTCCTGTATTTAATGTACAATTACCTGGGCTCCACACTGAGGAAGTTGGGCAGCTTCACAAAATACAAATCATTACCCAAGTCTGTGTTTACTTTTGGTATTTCTACCTCTATTCTGGTCTCTGGAATAGGCTCTTCTTCCTGCTGTTCTTGACTCAGTCCATTCTCATCCTAGTGAAAAAAATGAACAGGAGCATAAGTGAAAAAACCTATCTGGCTACTACTGCTCTAATAATTACATTTTGCTTAAAGAAAAGTCATTCATAGGAACAGAGAGATCAGGAAGATTTGGATAAAAGAATTCAGGCATTTTAATTGAAAGGAATTAAACTCATTGAATCAGGAATTCAACACACTGTCATGTGCCACTTTAAGTGACTTCAAGCACCAGTGCAAACTCAAGAGACCAAAGACAACAAAGAACAGTAAAGGAGCCAACAGAATTTTCAGCTGAGCACTGGAGACTGGGGGACCCTTTCTACAGGATTAAGGAAGGTATTTTTATCTATTATCAATAAAAGATGAAAAATTATCATAAAACTGAAAATATTTCTCAAATAGCTGCAATAAGGTATCAAAGACAGCTATGGCTTTGTATTTATTTGGTAGCAATCAAACTATTCTTCATATTTTTCTAAAGTTCAAAAAGTGGAGCAGGGATGGAAGAAAGCAGATAAATCTGATATTGTTATGTATAAAATTTTAATAATTCTTTTAGCTAGGACAAAATCATCTGTAATGCTACTTAATGTCACTACTCTTTTTTTTTCAATAGAATATTACCCAACTCAATTGGTGTTCTGCATTTCAGAGTGCAATGGCATGTTAATTATCTCAAAAGTCAGGTCCACTCACAATGGGCTGTCCTGGGGTTGGTGGCTTGTCTTCTCCATCACTCCCTGAGGAAATGTCATCGGCACCTCCAAACAGATCCATGACATCTGCATGCTCTTTAGCAGAAACATTACAATTTAAACCACACATATATATGCACACACAGCCCTAATGCAAGATTTATTCATCAAATAACGAAACCAAGTTGAAAAATGACAACAGAAGGGTATAAGATAATCCTTATTCAAGTAACAGAACAGAAGTAAAGAAATTTCATTATGCATTTTGGAGGTTTTATGTCTCAGAATATAAACACCTCTTCCTCAGCCAGCTAAACCACCACAAAATATAGTACATGTTCTCTGGGCTGCTCTGATTAAAGGAACTATTTTTCAATATCTTGCAGAAGAGAATCTTGACAGAGCTATCTGGAGAGGACCAGCATGTGCATCCCACACAGAATTCCTGATGTCTGCTTGGTTATTTCCATGGCACCATACAGCAAATGCTACCAATTCTATCAAGCCCTGTAGCTGATAAATGGCAGGCTCAAGAGGAGGATTAAAGGACCCAAAACCCCACAACCCCCCCAACATTTACCTTTCTGCCCTTCTGTGTCACTCTCTGCTTCTGAATCTGATGCAATCGGCTTCTTCCGCTTCATTCGCAGAACTTCATCCTCGCTGTCGCTGCCCCTTGCAGACTCTACCAAGGAGCATAATTATTTTCAGCAAATTAGAAATTTTGATCCACAAGTTAAAAAATTCCCACTAATAAGCTCTGAAAATGCTGCATTAAAAAAATTGCAAAGATGACTATAGTTAAAAACTATAAAATCAATGCCTTTACATTGAAGTTTCAATCTTTTCATGCCAATGTGAATATAACAATAGAGACCAAACCAGCAGCAAATCATTATTTCTGCATTCATTCCTACCAGATTTGTGTTCTTGCTCCTCTTCATCGGAGTGCTGGGCCCTTTCCTCATCATCAGAGTTCTGAATCTTCTCCTCCTCAGACCGCTGGGCCCTTTCATCATCATCTGAGTTCTGCATCTTCTCCTCATCAGAGGCCTGTGGCCTTTCCTCATCATCAGAGTTCTGCATTTTCTCCTCATCTGAGTTCTGGAGTCTTTCCTCATCATCAGACACCTGTGGCCTTTCATCTTCATCCGAGTTCTGCACCTTCTCCTCATCGTCAGAGTTCTGCTGTCTGTCCTCATCGTCAGAGTTCTGCTGCCTCTCCTCATCATCAGACTGGTCACTTTTGTCCTCCTTGCCCCACTTCTCATCCTCTGAGTGCGCTTTCTCAGAACCCTCTCCCTCGGAACGATGGCTGCCCTCCTCCGAGCCGTGCTCGCGCTCATCGTCGTCGTCGTCGTGCGCAGCCTCGGAGGCGCTGTGCTGCTCCCCGTCCGACTGCTCGTTGTCCTCGTGCTCCGAGTGCCCCGAGCCCTCCGAGCGGTTGTAGGATCTCTCGGAGTGGTTGTCGCTCCCCGAGTGATGGGATGCCCCTTCATCCTCGCTGTCATCTCCAAATAACTCCTTGTTGCTGGGTTTTACGGCCTCCCTGTCGTCGTCCTGGTCGCTGTCGCTGCCAGAAGCATTGCTCCCAGAGGCAGCGTTCTCCTGCTCGGAATCGGAATCAGAGCCAGAGTCGGAATCTGCAAAATAAACATCACCCTTTCAAGAGTCAGCATGCTGTGAGAGACGGTCACAAGTTTCCTTTGTTTGCCTCACGACCGCCGCAAGGACCCTGCAGACCCTGAGGGGAGCTCTGGCCTGGCCGAGGTGGATGAGGACACTTGCCAAGTGACTGTGAGCAGGGGCACTCGCTGTGCTTCTACAGAGCGCTGCATTCGAGCAGGGTGTGACAAGCAGTGGCTTGTACCTGTACCTGTACGCCTGCACCTGCTTCACAGATCAATGGGTTCTACACAATGGCCCCTCAATCTTCCCCACCTTCTGGCCAGATGCCTCTCACTTTGGCTAAAAACTGTATAAACTGTCACTTTTTGGGGAAGACTTTGGTGCACCCCATGGACGACGGCAAATCCATGTGGCTGGACCATCGAGGATCTTGTCTCGACAGTGGGAGCTGTATTCCCCTTTCTCTCTATTCTTTATTTCCTTTTCTGTCCCCTCTATCGCATTTTCTGTTGGCACCCAAATAAAGTTGCATTTGTTGTGACTAAACTGATGGTCCCCTGCCGTTCGCCTTTTTGCACTTTTGGCATCAGCTAACAAACCATCACGACACCCCGCGCAAGTGGATCGTGACAGATGCCCCTCTGAGGATGCATGTGAGATGATGTGCATTGCTTTAACAAAAACCCCGAAAACACAGCCCAGCCCCCAGAGAGAACCTACAGAGAACTGTCAGCAAGATCAACAAAGTCAGTGAGAATAATGAAATAAAATGGCTGCTAATAAAAGCACAGCCAAAGAAAGGCACAATGAAAAATGACCGATGTCCCAAATTTTCAAAGCACAAGCTGTGATCTAAGATTCTAAAACTATAGAACGAATAAAGAATTACACAAACGAAGGTAATAATAGAAATAGTGAAGGCTTAAATAAGTATAAAGATGTAACTTATAAGATCCTACAAATCCAAAATTGTCACTTTGTATTTAAGCCAAGTCATCTACCCAGGGAGGTTTATGACAATGGAGCTACTCCTCAGTGCCGAGGCTGGTAAATGCAGTTTCCAACAGGAAAATAAAAGAACACCTGCCTTGAAAAGTAATTCACAGGAACGCGTGCAATAGTTTGTAAAACGTCAGGGACCTAAACCAGATGCTGCACTGTTTCCAGAGTTCGGCTGCACCGCACAACCTTCCCTGTCCCCTGCAGGTGCCGGACCCCGGCCCGCGGCTCCGCGCCGCTCCCTCCCTGCCGCCCGCGCTCGGGGGCCGCGGCGGAGGCGAGGCGGCACGGGCGGCGCAGCCCGCGGCGGGGCCACCCGGGCGGAGGGAGGGAGAGCGAGAGAGACAAAGAGCGAGAGAAAAAGAGAGAGAGAGAGCGCGAGAAGCCGCCACACCTTTGTGCTCGGGCTCCGAGTCCGCGTCGCTGCCGAACAGATCCGCCATGTCGGCCATGGCGGCAGTGACGTCACACGGAGCGCCGCCCGCAGCCCGGCGGGGCCGCCTCCCCTTAAAGGGACCGCCTCCCTTAAAGGGACCGCCCCCCTTAAAGGGACCGCCTCCCCTTAAAGGGACCGCCTCCCCTTAAAGGGACCGCCTCCCTTAAAGGGACCGCCCCCCTTAAAGGGACCGCCTCCCCTTAAAGGGACCGCCCCCCTTAAAGGGACCGCCTCCCCTCAAAGGGACCGCCCCCCTTAAAGGGACCGCCCCCCCTTAAAGGGGCCGCCTCTCCTTAAAGGGACCGCCTCCCCTTCAAGGGGCCGCCTCCCCTCCAAGGGGCCGCGGCCGGGCGGGCGGCAGCTCCGGGGATGCCCGGCCTCACCCGCGGCCGCTCCCGGCCCGCCTGCAGCGCTCCGCACGCCGCAGCCGCCCCCGCCCGGCGCTCCGATCGCTGCCCGGCGGAGCAGCCCCGTCCCCGCAGCAGCGCCCGGCCGCTCAAGCAAAGCTGTTCTCACGTAAACACCAGGGTTTCAAGCGACTCGGTGCAGTACTAAAAGAAGCAAACAAACAAAACCCCGCAGCCACAACAAGAATACAGTACTTTAATCATCCGCAGATTAGTAACTGTTTTACAATCTGACAGCATATAGTGCTGATATGCTAAAATACTCAATACCTGCTTCCCCAATGGAAATTTAAATTGAACCCTTGCTCGTTTGTAGCTTACAAACGCAAGGTTACGGAAGTTGCAGAGAGAGTGAGGCGATTTCTTTAAAATACAAGAGTAAATATGTAACTGCTCTGAAATATTGGTTGTGTTTCCTTGCTTAGCTTGGAACCAACAGAATTAACATATGCAGTCATTTCATTTCTGCATTAAGGCAGAAAGATAATCAGTAAGAAAACAGTATCTCTTTCAGAAAATGACCTTTTGTTTATGGTGACTGGTTATTAAAGTAATACCACTCCTGCACTCACAGTCAGTGAAATCATATGCAGGATCTCACCACACTCGATGGCATTACATCAGTGTTCACTTTCTTTGTTGAGACTGTTGAAGATTCCTCGCTACAGACTGAATTTCTTCATTTATCCCAAAAAGGACACACACTGCAGGCACCAAAGTGATTGCTGTTAACTGTTCCATGCACCACACCAAAGGTCTTGCAACAATTTGGATGATTAAACACTTCTAGTTGAAAAGAATTGTTTTCTATGCCCAGGCTGTCCTGAAAGTCACAAGCAGTCACAAGCTGTTGTCTACAGAGTTAAACCATTTATCTATCATTTGTGACAGGACACCTGAGAGCTGCAACTTAAATGGCTCTGCCTTCGATTGGAATACAAATAATTAACCAGCCAAACTTGATTTAGTAAAAGCAAGAAAGGCGTTTGGGCTATTATTTCCATAATCCAGCCTTTCAGTTTTCTCCTTCATTTTTAAGTAGGAGATAACTGCCTAATCTTTTTAGGCAGTGATAAAACAACTCATCATAGAATCCTAATACATGAATAGATTCTGTGAATATGCAGCCCTTCAACAAATGAAGGAAGATGCTACAGCCTGTTTTTTGACACAAAATTATTATAGTGCCTAGCAAATAAAAAGTAAAGTACAGCTTTAGGCAACTCAGCACATGACATGCTTTGGCCATGTTTATACAGCAGTGTCTGTCTGTAAAAAGACACAACTTCTGACTGTATGCATACTGTATAAGAATGATTTCCAAGTTTATTTCAAAATCTAAAAAGTTCTTGAAAATTTATAAAAGAATTCCTTTTTGTTACTCGTCAGAACACTTCTGGTGGTGTTGTGAGGTCACTTTAAGTGTAGTCTTTGGCTTTAACTGAATTAATTCCAACTTGGATTTCAGAGCATGTATTTATTTGTAATTCTTATAAAATGCTGATCTAGAAGTACGGGGGAAAAAGGTTCTTCCACGAGTATAAACCAGTTATATACATCCCCACTGAAGGCACTGCAGTTCAAAATTCTCTGTACAGTTGCAGTAAAATTTGAAGCCACCTCCAGAATAAAGTCTGTCTTTAAAGATCCAAACCAAGATTTGCAGCAAATTGCATTGTGGGCACAGTGTCAGAGACTTGCTCCGTTTTCATAGTTTATACAACCTGATGCAAAATTCTCAGTCCAATATGTTTTCTACACATAAATGCTCACCACATTATGAGCTTGGATGAAAACTGTTGTCAGTTGAATTCTCTGTTGCTATAAATACAGCCAAGCAGTCCTGTAGAACGTTTTTGTGATCTCAAAGCAAACTAGTACAAGACAGTCCAAACAGACCCACACTGAAAAAGCTGCTAGATTTTCATATTTCAAAGTGTATTGTGATTATGTACAGAAGTTGAAGTGATTCTTGTTGCCTTATTAGTTTGCTTATAGAACTTTAATAATGACTATGCCCTAGAGATTTGAAATTACATATTGGTTTGGTTTTGCATGTCTTAGGTAGTGTTTCAACATCAAGACAGATATAGAATGGAAAAACCCTTTCTTAAAGTGTTACTTGATTATAGAAAACTGTTAGATTTGTATGAAGTACAAACAGCTTAATGTAATACAACTCCAGCCAGTGGTCTTACAGTTAAGGCTGCTCTTCCTGTATAGTTATGCAGAATTTTAAATATGAACGTCCACTACTTCTAGAGAAATTGATATTTATGTAGATAATTTTTAAACAAAGAATATAAACTAAATAATGCTGATGAACACATGAAATCAGAATAAAAATGTATCCAGTTTAGATACAGAGCAAGACACAGTTATGGGATTTTTTGAAAAAGACTTTAAGGATTTAGGTGTAACAGAAAAACTCTCCTTTTGCAAGGCTCCTGAATTTCTTTCTTGTTTTCCAAGGCTTCCATTTTTGTATTAGTCCTTCTTGGGACTAATTTCTTGGGAGAAGTCCTTAGCCAATTTATTTTTCTTTGGATGCCTCTGAACTTGATTACAGTATCAAGAACAAATAAAAAATAAACCAGTAGAATTACAAATACCATTGCTGTGAAAGATTTCTCTTCAGTGCAGATGAACAAAGCTGAACGGCTTTACACGAGTGCAGCTGCTGGGTGAAGAATCCCTTTTCTCTAGCGCATTGCTGTTGAGAATATACACACCCCTCCTTGTAAATACACACCCCCAGATTTTCTCACAAACATATCAGTTGGGTCAGTTTCTGCCCAATCATCTTAAAAGTCCCATTCTTTGACTACAGACAATTATACCATTGATTTGCAATTACATTTTTAGTAGAAAGAACAGCCAAAGTCTTGAAATACAAAACAAAGTTCTTAAAAAACCCAATCAAAACCTATGGTACAGAGACTGGCACAGTTACTGTGTCTCCATGCATCCCAAAACCGTGCTGCATACCAGCAGATGATTCTATTGCTTTGCTTTGAAAGGAATGGGGTTTCCAGTCTTTTCCCTTCTAACCCAGGTCAATGTAGTCCAAGACTGCTGAAGCCCACGGTGCTGCCCGTGCTGACTCCACAGCTCTGGCATCAGCTTTGCTAATTGTCTCCTTCAACCCTTCTCTTCCGAACTGCAACAAGGGAGACAAGAAAGAAAAGTTTTGCTATATTAGCATTTTAACTATTTTTTGTGTTTCTGTAACTTGAACTGTTACTTTGTCACATGAAGTACCACAAATTAAGGGAGCTAACACTTAGCATTAGACAGCACTTTAAGCAAATAAGCCGAGCTTATCGTCTTAATGCAAATATTTCCAAGGAAGGACTTGTGGGAAACATTAATCATCTTATGCCTAATAAGCAGATTTAGCCAGGATTCTTTTTTTACAGTTTTTCCAGTTTTTAGAGGTGAATTTAATTTACGTGGCTTCAAAAGAAACACTGCAAGAGCTTCACATATATCTAACAAAATTTATACAGACACAGATGTTAAAATCAACAGCCTAAAACCTTCCATATATTAATAAAAACATTAAATTGTCAGAAAATGCAAGAGCAATAAAAATTTGTGATTAAAATAACTAAAAGCTCACATTACTAAGATTTGAGAATATGTGATATTGATTGAATGACTGGAGTTTTCCCTTAACATTTGTATTATTTTTGATGTTTTCTTTTCATATTATCAAATTACATTTTCCTTTTCTGTGCAGACAAAGCAAATGGCACTAAAGGTCTTACAGGACACATAAAGGACAAAATATAAAGGATATTTCCATTTTGTTTAACCAAGTGGAGCAAACACATCTATATAAGAAGAAAGTGAATCTGTTCTCAAATTCACTCAATGGAAAGTAGGTGGCAGAAGTTATTCATACCTGCTTTCATCAAACTGCAAGAACAGATGAAAAGTATTTCCAGCCCTAGACTTCTCCAATCATGCAGTTAAAAGTACACAGACAAAAAACAGGGAAGTGGTACAACACAGTGTGAGCAAGGAAAAAGTATAAGATGTAGACTTTTTTTAGAAGGAACGTACAAAGAGAGAAATTAAGAGACTTCAAACATCTTGGTTTCAGTGAGATGGGTATTCAGAGTAACCTTCTGTGTAGCTTCAGGGCTGGAGAGATGAAAAGGTATTTGCAGAAACTTTTACTCGCATACTCCAGACTAAGAAAGCAAAGGAAAAAAGGCAAGATATCAACAGAAGCATAGATTTTGAACAGTCAAGCACTAATAAGACTACTAGTGAGAGAGGAAACCTTAGAAAGTTCTGAGACACCTGAAGCATTATGAGAAACAAATAAGCAGTGTCTGAATGCCTTTCTTATCTCTCTGTGCTCTAATCTAGTTACTCATCTTTATCTTTCAGAGCTGTTCACTTTATTCAGAGGGGAATCAGATCTTTAACCAAATTTCAATTTCCTGTGTAATTCCCTCTAATATATTCCTTAACTACTGCTACTACTGCTAAACTGCCTGGCCCCTTTTCACACTGATGAGAGGTCACCACAAAGCATCTAAAACAAAAAGATTTAATTAAATAAAGTTTTAAAATGAACTTCTACTTGAATAGATGGACATGATTTTGTGGTTGAGTGCCTCAAGTATTTGACATTGTTATACAAATGATTTCCATCCATGTACTATGTTATTAACCAATTTTCTGCTGATCTATTTAATTAGGATGTTAACTGATGAGCTCCAACAAACCTGACTAGCAAATAAAGATGCCACTGCTATCAGCAACTTGTGCATGAACAGAACCACCAAGGGAGAGATTACCCAGTCCCAGTCTCTGTACATGACAGTATGTTCAGTTTCCTTGCTCAAGCAATCCCAGTGGCATTTGGGATACTGGCATTGAACAGGGCATCCTACACTGTTAATTTCAAGTACTGCTGGGTGATCAAAACTATTGTTTTCACTCCCTTTGCCACAACTGACATGAAATTTGAATGTTCTTGTTCTAGACTATGCTAAAAACTCTCCCCTCATGAACACCCTGCAACAAAACAGAAAACATAAAGCAGCAACAGAAAAGTACAAGTAAAGCATAAAAGAAACCTGAAACTGATCTACTAATCTTGTGCTATCCTGGTTTTGTCAAGAGAGAAGGGGAATAACCAGACACCTTTAAAGCCTGTGCCAACACACTCAGTCAATTAATAATTGACAGGTCTTACCCAAATCATTGTTTTTTGTGATAGCTGCAGCTGCCCTGGCTCGAGGTCCCTGTTGTGTGAAATGGTATCCAAATTTGATGATCTTGTTGTTTTCTTCAAGCATTTTGGCAATTTCTACTTCTGCAGCTGTGCCCAGCTGCTGCCTCTGTTAAAATAAAAGGTACACAAAGACAACAGAGCTCAGGTGTGTTCATCTTGAAAGAGATCAAAATACTTTCCCCATATCAGTCAATAAACACTCAGCTTCATTCTAGTTAATCAAATGGGCAGAAGGTCCTAAAATATATTTGTACACTTTAAAGCACAAGGAAGAACAGAAATCAACCTCAGCTGGATGCTTCTGACCATCTTAAGGGCAATTGTTAATGGTGTTAAGATAATGAAACATAAAATATTTGAAGAGTTTATCACAAGTTGTCTTGTAAATTAGGATTGGCTGGGTTTAGCTATGGTATCACCACCATCTCACTTACCTGATTATCAATTTTGATCTCTGTCAACGTTTCATTGTCTTTCAGTGCATCAACCAATGCCAGAATTCCAACTCCAGTGATGAAGTTTGATTCTATGTTCAAACTTTTTAATTTTGTGTTTACTCTCAGCATATCTGCAAGAGCCTTTGAATATAAGAAAGCATCATTGAACTTTTAAATTTTGCTGCACTCATAGGACACAGCAATAACCACTTCCACTAACTAGTTCCATGGAACCAGCAAATTCAGAGATGCAAGGTGTAACTTTGCAAGCTTTCACTTACTGAGACTGAGATGACTCTTTAGCCAGATATTATCTACATTCCCCTCTTAAGTAGCATTCAGTCAAGAGAAGGCCTGTCTTTCTCTTGTTACAAACTAAAAAGCTACACAGAATATAAATGGCCTGAAATTAGCATATTGGACCAAATCCATTTTGAAAGCCTTCACAGCAAACAACGAGCAATGCAGGCTGCTAAGCAAAGGCCAAAGAAAGGCCATTAGTCAACTGAGAGGAGAATTAGATATGGTTAATTTGTAAACAGGAGATCTGACTTTGAAAATACTTTCGTCTACAGATTTGGTAGGAAGAGGTAAATTCAAAGCTCTAAGCATAGTAGCAGCATGTAGCTAAAGGCACTTTTATACTTGATGTTATTTCTGAGAAAGGAAGAAAACGGGAATACCCAACTGCTGAGTTTACTGGCAGAAAAATTGTACCCTTTGAATTTCTTTTCTATCAAGTCACAATACAAAAAATACAACAAAACCGCACTTGAGAAAAGAAGCCTTTATAGATTTTTATTACACATTGTAGTCCTGTTGAAAATAAACTTTGTAATTGACCCAAACCCAAAGCTTTCAAATGCTCTTTTATTCATTTAATGGAGTCTTTCAAATTAGTTGCCATTTTCTAATTTGAAGTTAAAACAATTGCAAAGGATTGTCCTGGCAAAACAATTAGTTTTGCTTTCTTACCTCTTTATTTGTCATTAAATAAGGTACTGCTTTAATTCAACATAGAAAAAAACAATCTGACAATCTGACAATAACTTAAATAACTTAAATATAAGTTTCAATTTTATCAAGCTAGATACTTTGACTAAAATTATGCTTTATATACCAATATAGCCAATCTTTGGTAGCAGGGAGTTAGAGAAACACGGATTTTACAACTTCAACTAAAACTCCAGTTAATTGAAAAATATTACAGGTGTTTTTAAGTCCTCAAATGTGCTTCCTGCAAGTTAATTTTGAATGACCTATTGGCTACTGGAATGAACAGCAGGAACTAAACAATTAGGAAAGAAAGAAAAAAAAAGGAAGGAGGTTAGCAAAATGAAAAATCAGGGAAAGGGATTGGAAAAAAGAATTCTCTCTCACACATCTGAAGCATTGCTGCATATTAAGTTACTAGTAATCATTTAGCAACTTAGATACAACAAAGGTTTGTTAAAGAAACCATAATTTACACTGTAGCAGAATGGAAACATTTTCATCCCTGAGCATTTGAACTGGATTAAACTCAATCTATTACCAGTGCCTTTCCATCCTAACTTCCCTTGCACCCCACTCAAAGCCATTATCACAAGTACTTACAACAGCAACAGGGTCATTGCTTCGGGTGGCTGCCAGGCTGAAATTCTTCACATGTGTGTTGGTTTCTAAGGCTTTTGCAAATTCTTTCAGCGTTGGAATTGGTATGTTCTTGAATTAAAAATAGCATTTCACTCTCTTGAGATACACAAGTTTATCCTCTCCCCCCAACTTCTCCCACTGTTTTACTGGCTTTACAGCAAAATGTCCTACAATATTAACTACCACTGGTACCCAGCAGTCTCACAGTGAAGACCTACCCTAAGATGCAATGACTGTAAGACTCAGCAATTCTATAAAGCAATAATTTTTACAGAACAGTGGCAACCAAGCTTAAAATGAATAATTCTAATGACTTAATTAGAGTAGCAAATGTCTCAGTTTATTATATCAGAACTTTAATCTGTTGCCTTTTTAGGCAGTTATTTTGCCTAGCATGTACCTGTTACACAGTATCCTTAAACCATGGATTTTATTTCCCCCCTTTAGTGAGGGGAACAAGCAGCCCTGGTTGCTGGCAAGGCTGTCTCTGGTGTCTCCACTGCAAGTCAGGGGTGCTGCAGTTCTGGTTTCTTTCAAGCAAATATACAAAAGCTTGTCATGTGTAAAAACACAACTGCTACACTTAGGGAGCAGAGGCTGTCCTAACTTCCACCAGCCCTTTTGTACAAGAATCAGAAGGATGAAAGGCACAAATATCCCTCTGCTTGCAATAGAAACTGAGAGCACACTGCTTCATCAAGGAAAAAGGATTCAACAAAGTAGTTAACTCCATGATAATGAGCTTCTGGAATTGCTGCCAGCTTGGCAGCGACAGAATTCTGGGCTGGCAGTGAGAAAGTCTAAGACTTTTTAAATACACATTTGGCAAAAGAAACCAAGATGGCTTATCACTTTAGCTGCAGGTTCTGAGCTTATACACACTACAACATTCAGCAGAAAGACTGCTGTACTTAGAATAAGCCTATCATGCTCTCTTAGAGAGTTTTGCAGCTAAAAGTGTCTTCTACTGAGAAAAAGCAGCATATTTACTGCAGCCTTCGGGTAATTACCTTAATGTTATTTAGATTAACTTCAACAAGACGAGAATCATTATCTTTAATCCTCTGCAGTGTCTCCTCCACGTTTGTGGGATTTGGTGGTTCATCAAAAACAGGCAACATTTTTTCACCTTTTACTATATCTGAAAATAAGGCATTTAAATGTAATCAAAAGGTTGCACACATTCATTGTGAATAAATTATACACATACTAAATATTTACATCTCTCCCCCACCAAAAATGCCATACCAAAAAACCATTCTCTCCTGACTATATTTTCATAAAGTTCAGTTCTTCTGAATTTCAGAAGTCCTCACAGCCTATCTGCTTTTTTTTCTGAAAGCACATAGGAGTTGAATTACAAACACAAATATAAAACCTAAGAACCAACACACACAATGCATGCTTATGCCTATTTTGTCACCAATAAGTGACTTAAATGCAGAGGACACTTTAGTGTTATGTATATTTCAATTCCACTCTTGACAGAACTCAATTAGCAATGTTATAGGCATACACACTTCCAGACTAAGATTGAAGAGTCTAAAAGAATGTTGGTGCAACAGGAAACAGTAAATGCTACAGTAACTGTGTGAAGTACAGAGAATTGATTTTTCTAGCACTTGTCTACACACTTACTTGAGAAGCTGTCTTTGTCAATCCCATTACTGCTTCCTACTACATCACAGAACTGATTGTTTGTTATCAAGTTGGACATTCCCAGTATTGCTGAAAAAGGAAAAAAAGAAAAAAAACAGTTTTTACTGTTCCTGACTAATTCAGCTCAGATCCAGAGTTCCTTTAAACAACAAAGCCTGATGTTTGTACAATACTTATCAATATAAAGAGCCATTCAATAGCTTAATTATTTGAAAAAAGTAAAAAAAAATTAATTATAGACATTTTAGTTAACTTTCACATCTTAAAAAGTTCTGACCTCACCAGGTTGAAGCACCAACATTAAAAAGTGGAGCTCAATCACAAAAATGAGGCTTTAGGAATACAGGCACATAAAAACACATTGTTGTACACAAGAAAAAGCAGTTACAAACACATCAAAAACCAGCCAGTCTGAGGAATGGATTTAAAGGTTTTGAGTGTGAAAATCAGGTATCTTTTGCAGGCCAAAACAATTAACTTCCTCACAAATTATCACAAATCAACAAAGTGAAACACTTCAAGCAAGCTGGCAAACAACATAATCTGGCTTCTGTCACAATTGCAACATCCTGTACTCAGATCAATATACTACCACTTTAATTATAGATGATTCTTCTCTAAATATATACCAGCCCATTCATCCTTCAAAAAAACCTCACCTGCAAGGTCACCCAATTCTGTGTCTGTGGCACTGGTCAAGGCTTCCTCCAGTTCTGGATCAAGAGAGAATTTTTCTTCTGTGAAAGCCTGTACAGGTTTTTGCTTGGGGATAAATATTTTCCCTGGAGTAAACAAAATGGAAAGTCTGATGTTATTTCGTATTATATTGCTACTTGTGTTTCAAATACTATTTACTTAAAGAATACTTATGACATTTAGTGAATACTAGGAGAACCACAGACAATATAAAGGGTTCTCCTGCTGTTGCAAGTGAGTGATGAGGAAAGAGTATAAACAGGAATAAATTTTCAGGAGTCTGGATCATGATTCCAATCTTATTTACGTCTCCTAAGGATTAGAAAGTAAGACCTGCATTATACATTTTGAACAGTCTAGAAAGACTGTAAGAAAGATTTAGTATCAGTAGAGAATGCTGAGTTTCCTCTCAAGGGAAAAAGGGACCCAGGCAGAACTGCAATGGGAATGTGCCAGAGAGACAATATCACAGAGCTCTCTGAAATCACACACCTGACTATTCACTGCAGTTTTTACACCATTAACAACATTTCTGATTTCAGATGTTAACCTCAGTTCTGAAGCAAAAAAAACAAAGCTGAGTGAGGAAACCATGGTTTATGAACAGCACAAAACCTAGTAACAGATTTCTCTGCCAGTGACAATGCTTTCTAAAATGATACTTAGGTCATTAAAGATTCAATGGCAAAAGAACCAGGAGTAATATTACATTCTGCACTAACCTTTAAGTTATTACAGGCAGGTAATGGGAAAACTTATCCTAGAAGACATGAACTAGGTAGAGGTCTGTGTAGTTACCATAATTCCTGCATGCACCTTTAGCTGGCATGTTAGGGTAGGGGATCAGAATATGAGAAAGTCTTTCTAACAGTTCAGCTGTGAATGGTTTAGAACTGGTCCTTCAGAATAAAGAAGTCTTCCACTGGGTAAGAGCCAGAACAGGCAAGGGTGCTTGGGTTCAGGACAAATTAACATGGCAAACAAAAGCTCTTGTACTGATGCATTTGAGAGAAATAGTTCCCAACTACACAACTGTGAATCAAATCTTAACAGCTATTTAAAGTTCAAGTTTTTCAAACTTTCCAAGTTGCCTGAGCTATCCGCAGAAAGAGCAATGGAAAAGGAGTTCCAACTTCCTTTTGTTACTTCCTGGAGTGGGAAGTGGTGTCGATAATTATCCTATGAAGTCTCAGTCCTAATTCAGGAGCCCACCCTCTGTCATATCCATAGCTATAAAAAGTATTTCTACAGAGGAACCATTGTTGTCCCAGTTACAGTGACAGTAGGTGGAGTTGAGCATCACTAAACCCAAAATCACATATTCCATATCTTCTCTAGATTACAGTAGTTTGTGGTCATTTTCCTTTTAAAGGAAGTTAATGCTTTCCCACTAGCACAGAAGCACATCAGGTTTTTCTCTGACAACACAGTCTGATGAGCAAGAGCTGTTGCTAGGAACACGGTATCTTTGTTCCTGGGTTGCTATCTCTTTGGAAACTTGTATAAATGGTCATTATCCATATTTAGAAGCAGAAAACAAACCTCCTTACACAACTGTACTGATTCCAAACAGTATTAAGTGCAGCTGACATGCATTACCACCCATACCTCACCTTTGATGGACAGTGCAAAACAAACTGTTGGTGATTCAGGATTGAAAGAAAACCTTCATAAATTACACATTTCTTCTTCATAAACTGAAGGCTTGTGTAGCAATTGTTTCAGGTTGTTTTGATATAAATGATGCAATACATTTCTATAATTTTGTTTTACCAGTATCACCTACTGGGGAGAGATTAACCTTTAACTTAAACTGTAGTTTATAGAAGAGAATGTTAACAAGCTTTTCATCAGTCCATGAAATACTCTGAGCAGCATATACATGACCTAAAGCCTTTCAGCAGCTATGTTATTTTCCCTCAGTAATACAGGCTAGTAAAAGGGTGAGGATTTTGGAGTACAAGGAAGGAGGACAGTGGGATTTGACCACCTGAGCCTTAGTTCAGCATCCTATTTGCATCATCAGTGCAGCAGGAAGAGACCAGGAAAAAGAAATAAATGTCAATTAAAAGCAACTTGGCAAAAATGTATTTTAACCTAATTCAGTCTTCTGTCTGGTTCATCCCACAGTGCTCATAAAAAAAGAACTACTTTTCCTGATGTTGCTTTTCAGTAATTCTTAAATTCATCGGTTAGAAACATCTAGTTCAAATATTTGCTTCCTAAGAGTGATACTAAACTTATCCACAAATGCCTGACTCTTTAGAAAACCTAAAGAGACTGAGAAGTATAATCAGTTTTTAATAAAGTAAAAATGTTAAAAGCCACTGCCCTCCAGAAATGTTCACTCCAGCCAACTCCAGTCACATGAACTGGGTCAGAGCAGTTTTTTCTTATAAAACAAGTCACACCCTTGTGTACATTATTTCTCATTCATTGGCTTCATCTCGTCCTAGAACAGAAATCAGAGGTTTACAATGCACATACAAAAGTAGGTCCTTCCCCCCTCCCCACTCCTAGCAATGAATTCACTTCCAGAAGGGTAAGACCTCTGTGTCTCTGGGGACAATGATCTCACTCAAGGCCTGCTGCCAATACAGTTCAGCAAGTTCCTTCCCCCTCCTAATGCAGGCTTTAAATAAAACCAAAAACCACTACACATCTGTGCAGCCCATGAGATGTGCAGCTTGCCTGGCCCTCAAGTGGAACATTTCCAAGTAGCAGGGATTTGATTCCATGAAGGAACATGAGTGCATATCCTGGCTGGCTGTAAAGGAGCTAAGATGAAGCACATGAAGAGGCAAATTTCAGGGATGTTCACATCATTTTTGTAATAATTATACAGGCAGGTGTTCCATGTCTTTAAGCTAACATGATAGATGATGCACATCCAGGATTAAGTCACAGGCCTCCTCTGCTACAGAATGAACTTTCAGTTTCAGTTCCAAGTTCCACCCAACTGTATTGCTCTAAAGGCAGAATGCTGGATGGTGTTTATGGAAGTACCCTGGACATTTCCCACACAGATTCACAGTATTTAAGGTGGGACTCAGTACCCTGCAGAAATCAGGTCTGTTCAGTGGGGCCATGCACTGCACATGGCTGGTACTATTCTCACACACCCCACACTAACAGGCAGCAAGCAGCCACCCCTTGCACAGCAGAAGAAAGTCTAAATTCCACTTTTGGGGTACTCCATTTGGGAAAACAAATCAAGTGCTACCTGAGAACAACTGAATACAAGCTTTTCTCATCACTGACTTCATGAAGAAAAGTGAGCAACATCTGATGTTCCTTTAACTTGCCTTAGTTCAGAAATTTATGTAATCCATACTTCATCAATCTCCAGTTTTTACCATGTAACAGACTTAAGTTTATCAATTCACTTGTAAGCACAATTTCATACTAATGTTTTTAATTCAACTTACAAGTGAGTTCCTTAATGTCTTAATGCAGAAGCAGAGCTGTTATCTGCTATCTGATTACAGGCTGCATAACAGTGAATTTAAAAACTGTTTTACATTAAGGCTGGAGTATCACATCTTATTTTGTTCTAGAACTCTTGTATGGAGAATATCAATTTGACAAGCTGTTTCTGTAAAGCTCCTACAAGATATTAGTTTCACGTCACAACATGTAACATACTTCCTTTAAAGACTTTAAAGTGATTCAATGGCAGACAGATAACACAGTATCCCAAATCCTGCTGCAACAGAAGGCAATGGTGATCTGAAGCAACAACGGAGTAGGGTGCCAACAAAAGAGCTTTAGCCAGGTGGCTACAGCTTCAATCTGTTTTCAGGGTGATAGAAAAGGGGAAAAACCAAACCAAGCCTAAAGCAGAAGTTACATGAACTGCAAATCTCCACAGAACAAACACACCCTGGCAGGAACACAAAGGGAAGAGAGAGACACAACTGGAAGAGTGCAAAGGCTAGCAATGCAAAGCTTCGTTTACACAACACTTTGCACTATACAGCACAAAGTACATTACTATCTCAGATATGTTTTTATCTCAGCAGCTATAATTGTCTTTTTCTGCTGTTCCAAGAGAAGGGAGAAGGAGGAGGAGCATTGGTCAGAGTAGAACACACTTGAGGGCAACAGCCTTCAATGCTGAAGCCTTGCTTTACTGTTTGGACAAGCTCCTTGCAGTATACTCTGTAAAATCTATATGACATACTTACATACACACATTAGGACAAAGCTAGTTCTGTTGCAATCATTACCACATAGGTCTCATGAATCTCTTGAACAATGGTTTACTGTATGGTTCAACACTTAAGTGGAACAGAACGTGACTTAAATCATTAAATCGTGTTTTAAAACAAAGTGAGTTTTTAAGGATGCTTTTAGAAGCAAAATCAAGGCACTGGGAAAATTGAATACAGTATAATTTAGGGATTAAACTTTGCATTTCTTTAGCATTGTTCATTTCACCACAGCAGGACACTTTATATTATTTCAGATCTTCCACATGCCATAGCACAAAACAAAAGAGGTTCCAAAGACCTACATCATCTATCACTGAAAAGTAGCAACACTATTTTAATAACATGTTACCCCAAAATTAGGTACTTGAGGCATGTGGAAGAGAGTCTTTTCCTTCACACTTTAGCAGGAAAACAAAGTGACCAGAACCAGTAGCAAGCCAGATATTTAAAATTAACCTAGGTAAGTTCTTTGATAAATCTGCAGATGAAATTGCCATGCAGAACATCAGTTCTTCTAAAATGGGAAAAGGAAAGAGAAAGGTAGATTTCTCCTCTTCTTGCTCTGTGAAATGAGTAAGTTAGAGCAACGAGACCAGCCAGGGACACAGAAATATTTTAACAAATTCTGACCCAAAGAATGACACCAAAAAAACCAGCTGCAGCTCCAATCCATCATTCTCCTCCCAAAACCTCTGGAACTAAAGGTCATATTTGTCACATTTCTCCTAAATTAACAGAAGAATCAAGCAAGATTTTCATCCACCCTTATTCCACAACTTGCTAGTGTTTCTCCATAACACGTATTTCTAGATGAAGTGAAAAATTTTAACCCAGCTTAGTTGTCTGTTGGTCTGTTTTCATATTACCAAAAAACACATTAGGATACAAGCCCTCTATAGAAAAAAACATCCTATTCAAGTATTAAGTTGCACCCTATGCTCTTTCTAAGTTCTACATCTAAATCAATATCATAATTTCTTGATTTAAAAGATTAAATTACTTACATTTGCCATTTTTGTGCAAAATGGCAACAAATGTGGCATCAAGTCAAATTTGAACCATAATACTTTCATGAGGGGAAAAGAAAAGGTTATCCCTCAACTACTACATGAGCTTGATCTTCTTGCCTCCTGCCCACTCAACAGAGCATCAACTTGGATACTAAACATTTGTTTCCACATTTTTAGTTTAAATGAAAGTAATCTACATTTCATTTTTTAAATTATTTTCTCTTCTCCTATGGCATAAAATAAATGACAGAACTTACTAAATGGTAACTATTTTTTTATGAGATACAGGAAATTTTACAAACTACACTGGTATGACTCATTGCAACATGCAGACAGGCTATTTAGTAATACTTTATTACATAAAGGAAATTACATTTGATCTTTCTTAACCAAGCTCTGCATTACAGCTGGACCCTTCTGTTTCTCTGCAAGATTCTCACAGATTTTATCTACCCAAGCAAATACTTTTATGTGTGCATGTAGACGTAAGCTGACTTTAGAGAACCAACTATGTGAAAGAAGCACTAGCAGTCAGCAGAAAACGTAGTATTAGAGCACATCCTCCTTGCCCAGCTCACTCCCTGACAGAGCAGTGCACAGGATTCAAGGATTCCCCAGTCACCTGTGAGCCCCAAATATACCAAACCAAATCACACTCAAGCACCAGTCTGTCTCCAACACAGACTGGCAGACGTGCCAGGAGAGCAGCAGAAGCCAGGCACAGCCAAATACAGCATGAACAGGTACTTGGCAGCAGCAGGGGCAGCACGAAGGCACTGCTGCTATGGCACCTCTGCCTTCTACAGTCAGTACTTGCACTGTCCTGCACTTGCTTATTCCTACAGGTGCAGTCACCAAACTCCCCTTCTGCTGTCAGCAAAGGAGTGCCACAGTTATCTTTCAACACAAAGGGAGCTGAGCTACAAAATAAAGCAAAAAACACTCTATGAAGGAAGCCCATAATACACGGTGCAGCACACTGTAAAGTCACAATCTCTTTATTACTTCAAGAAAAAAAGGCACCAGCATTGTCAGGTAAAGCTATATGGCACAGGACTAGAAAATGCAAATACCCCCACCAAAATTTTCACCAAACAGACTCCACAATCACATACATAAACTCAGTGGATGAACAAAGACTCAATTCTGAAATAAGCAATGATTCACACCAGAGAACTAAGCAGAATTAAAGGGTTTCAAACCTTTAAGAAAAGAGGGGACTGCTCATCTTGAGCAGCTGGAATACAATTTACTGAATTATTAGTGCAGCAGATCTGCTCTGCTGCCCAGGAAAGTTCACAAGAGCCAGGAGGCACAAGCAGGGCTCAAACACTGTGGTGACAGCTAAAAGCCTGCTCCTATGCACATGTGTCCTGCACAGGTCTGGGAGTGTCTGTGCCTACCAATAGTGCTTTGTAAGGCTCTACAAATTTGAGAACTTCTGTTCTGGGTGGAAAAAAAAAAAAAAAAAGAGTTGTTCTTACAATATTTAAGAAGCACATTTTTTTTCAATTTTCTCCTGAAAAGGAAAATGCTTCCCATCAAGTCAATGAAAATACTAGATCCAAAGCAAGAATTTAAAATCCCAGTCTTTAATAATGTGCCCATGGTTTTCAGACCACAAACCACTGCCAGATTTCAAAACCTGTGATGTTAACTATATAATTAGTCAGAAGTAACTATGCAATCTTATTAAACCTTTCAGTAAGGATGCTAGAAAAACACTATGACTGCATACACCACTTGTATGGCCTTATCAGCCTACATCATCTTCAAACATTGCTGTCTACTACAACATCATTCAACTGCTGTTTCTCCAATCCAACACAGTGTTACAAAGGTTGCTGTCTCTATTCAGCATAAGGTATAAGCCACAGGCACAATGACTGCATTTGTTATTATTGACATAAATCAGAGTTAGCTCTTACTTTGAGGATACCATGCCCATCAGAACTTTGCAATCTATGATAAAATCTCTGAGTCTTCCTTCCTTCCTGTGCTGCACACAAAGTGCACACCAGCCCCAGCGGCACAAATGCCTGAACAGGAAACCTCCTGGCCCTGCACAGCAGCAGCCATTTGGAAATGCTGCAAGTTAAAAGCATTACAGCTGCCAGTGCTTCAATCAAATTCGGTTCACAGTACTTCTGGCTCCTCCACTTCAGAGATTTCATAAGCACTTACACAGGAAGGAGTGGTGTTACCTTTCTTTTCTCTTGTAAAAGGCACATAGTCTTCCCTGTCCTTGTACTCCAGCGCCTGCTTCTCCAAGTACGCCAGGAGCCGCTCCCTGTCGAAGGGACCCGAGGCCTTCTTGGCAGTCTGGTCTTTCTGCCGGAAGCCTGCAGGCAGCAGCGCGTTCTGCACAACAAATGGAGCAAAGAACAGCTTAGAAAGGCTGGGTGAGCACCTGCTTAGTTTCAGTTCCCACTTCCTCCTCCCTCTCTGCAAGGTTCAACCCTGATACATCATCTTTTACTGTCGGCAATCTTTGATCCCCCTGCCAACTTCATTTTTTTGGGGCAGGGAAGGACACAAGGTAATCTAGACATGGAGAACATAATGAAAACACAGCACACTGTGCTCTCAGCAGGACAGAAGTAATTATTTTAGTGCAATAGCTCCCAGCATTCAATTTGCCAGTTACTTTGCATTTCTTTGCTAGAATCAATGCATTTCTTTGCTGTTTAAAACTCAGCTATTTACAGTTTAGACATTCAGCAAGAGACTATTTCCTCTGTCACTAACATCCATGTGATTTAAGTCTTTAAGACAACTGACTCCACCATTATTTTAACACAGTATTTCTGGTTTTGACCTGACTCAAGGTGGGATGTTTCTTTGATAATATCAACATATTTCAACTAAAGAGAAAAAAAAAGGATATTAGTACAGAATGACCAGAATGCATAGGAATTACAACTGCCATGAAAGACAACCAGTCCCTTTTGCCAATTCTCCCCTGTTAAAACATCCATAAAGTCAAAGGCATTTAAAATATCAGTAATATTTTGCAGTGCAACAAAACAGATGATCATAATATTCTGAACCTATTCCTGAACATCAAGATTAAACTAATCCTGGTTTTATTAAAGCAAAACCAGAGAGAACCATGAAGTAAAAACACAAGTCTTGAAGTCTGACATTAGCTCCAATATCTGTAGACGACAACTCAGCTCTTTGTAGCAGAAAGCTATAATACTCTTTTTTCAGTACTCCATGCTGACATAATCATTCAGGAGCTTAGCAATTACTTGTCTTCTCTTCACAAAGTCAGCATGAGGACAGGAATAGATATAAGCTACCAGATACACGACCAGGAATCATTAGAAGAGGTTGGCACCCTCCCAGTCCAATCAAACTCCACAGCAGAAATAATAAAACAAACATGGATGCAAAAGGGCTGTTTACCAGACAGCACTGGAAACAGGAAAGTTAAACAGGTCTTTCTAAATAAACCTTTCAAGAACACGAACAACAGCAATTCTTATTTATAAATCAATCCCAGGAAGCTCCTCCCAGCTATCCCTTCTTATATTCTCCGTTGCTGCAGTTGTGTCCACCTTGCAAACAGGAAATAAGCATTATATATGCATATATATCTGCGAGATCATCAGCAGGCTATGAAAAAAACTGTCCAAAAGTATATTATACAAAGTCTCAATTTATTTTAGACTATGAATGGAATATATGAAAAAAATAAAACTTCTCTTAGCTAATGCCTACCTCGGGGTCAAGATCATCCAAAACAGTTTCCAGTTGTTTCAGTTCTTCCTCCGAAAGTTTACCAAGAATTTCATCCTCATCGAGATCTTTGTACTTGTCCAAGTCCTTTCGAAATGGAAGCGTCATGTCTTGGGCAGTAGCAAGTTGCTCAAGCACTTCAAAACCAAGTCTTAATTCTTATCCAGATCTATGAAAAACTTTTAAAAAGAAATAAGCAGAGTTAAGGTAAATATCCCAACCACAAAGCATCTTCAGCCTCCACGAACATCTGTGAAAGGAAAGCTCTGTCAGCCAGTATTGTTATGTTACAGCTGACAAGGAGCACCTGGAAGCCATTTCTTCACTGATGAGAATCCTGTCCCACCATGCCTTTGTCCATCAGTAATTAAACTATATCTAATTAAGCTATATCTATTTTCAAATCAAAGTCAATACCCAGTCCTCTTGACAAGAACACCAAAGCCATAATTCCCACAGAGCAGGGCAGGAGGGAGGAGATCCTACCATTTATGAGTCCAGTCTAATGCCTTTGTTTTTTACATATAACGAAGCCAAAAGAAGAGTTAAGATGCTCCAAATTTATTGTTGCTACAGCAGTTCAAGGGCACTTAAGGATAACTTCCTATAAACAAGGTGATTGGTTATTACTGACTCATACCCTTGCATATTACCTACAGAGGAAACAAAGGAAGTTTGCCTCCAAGTTAATTATAGCACTACCACTGAAACAACATTCTCTTCTGTCCAAGGAAAATTACAATAGCTTGATGAAAAGCATAGGAAACACAGCTTCTAAGTGGCAGCACCACAGTTAATCCTACGACCATAAAAAAAATTAAAATTAAAAATAAAGAAAAAACTGGTCATTAAATGTTATATTTAGGGGAAACCAGGGTCTTTCAAAATGCAGCACTTCTCACAGACAAGGAGAGGGCAGGGAACATCTTTCCTAACACCCACAATTTTTGAGCATTTGTCTTGGAAAAAACAGTTAATCACAGCAATGTTCAAGCAGATAAGTTGTTTCCTCTCATTTCTCTGAAACAAGTTCTAGGACTCTCCTTTTGTTCAGCCAAATTCTTGCTTCAAGCTGACCACACAGACAAAAAAAGGTAATTGTGATGACTCTCTGTAAATAAGCAAGAGAGTCCATATGGTGTTTGGGAAGCAAAAGCTAAATGTATACATTCCTGTTCATTGGTCTCCTTATACCCTTTTTTTTTTTTGGCTCTATAGAAATACTCAACACAGACCAGGCACACAGTAAAAATCTTTTTTTTCTCCAGTAGCCCCTATCCAAGGACAGAAGCTCACACCATAAATACAACTGCATTATTTCAAATTCACACTTACACTGTCTTTCAAAACCAGATCAATTTAGTCACTGCCTCTTAAGTAGCAGGAAAAGGCAGGCTGTATATACATACATGCTATACTATGGAATCCTTCCCACAGGATTCCTCCACCTCAGTTGTTTACATCCAGAAAGGTCTCCCTGGCTGCCACAGTTACATATGGTGACATTGTAATTCAGAGACACTAAACAGACATGAGCACACAGAGGTTCATCCACACCATTAAGGCAAGTAAAATTAATCTGGTTTTAACAACTGCCTTTGCAAGAACAGTGAATTCCAGGTCCTATCAACATCTACACCTGAATGAGGAATATATTCAGCTATTTTCAGGATGTCTGCTTTTAAAAAAATATTGCTGATATAAATGGAAGAGCTTTACTGTGAACTACAGTTTACACTGATGGGACAGAAGCTGATCTTTGCAAAGCTCTCTCAAACATAATGAGGAATTCTCATTTTTATGGTAAATTATATTAAAAGAGCTCTGGCTTCCTCTGAACTAAACCAAATCATTCTGGAAGAGCCCAGACCTATAGCAAGAGGCTACAGAACTAGGGACATCCAAGTTACTGGCTGCAGAAAATGCAGAGGGTAGCACACCTATGTTTTCCTAAGTTCCAAAAGTAATTAAAAGAGTGACTCTGTGCCCTAGAGAGCCACCTCCTACAGTTTTCACAGTCTGGTGTATTTGTTTCTCCAGGTGCAAGCAGCTGACGGACAATTAGCTGATGCCACACAATCTGCATGTGAACTTCTCATTCCTGGAGCCTTAATGTTCTGCCCTTCCTTACAGTTCAAGCCATTACACAGGATCACAGGAGAAAAACATTTCCTGCAGCTCGTTATACATCACTCTTTGTGACCAGTCTGCACCGTCCAACACACTGCTATTTACCACATTTCTGCATGTCCATTTGCATTCAAATATTAAAAGGTGTAGTTTTAACAGGTAATTATAAGGAGCAGAATGGTTAGCAAGCTGCAGAATAATGCTGCCCTTACTCTGAAAGAGAGTTGCGCTGCATAACCATACATTATTTTTATCTACATCATCTGTATTTCCTCTCCATTAATTGCCATAAAATGCTGTCATCCAGGATGAATTACCTTTTATTTACTGCACTGGGATGTTTCATATTGGAAAACTACTCATCCTTTGTAATACATGAATTAATTTTCAGGTCACAGCCCTTAGTGTCACTTGTTTGTATATGACCAAAGAAGTCAAGTCAAATCCTCAGGTACAGCGTTCACACAAATGCACACAAAAGTGAAAAATAAAGCAGCAGAACAAAAAAAAACAACCCAGTTTCTGTAACTGAGGCTTCATTTCAGCAAGAAGGGAATCACATGAGGCCTGGCAAATTTAAAGAGTTTTGGACATGTTTTCTAATATCTATCAGGGATATTTTTTTTTTAAATATGAAAGCATCCTTAATGTAAGACACCTTTAAATTGTATGATGGTAGCATTGGTTAGCACACTGACATTGCTTGGCAACCACTCTCAGAAACATTCCCTACAAAAGAAAACACAGCATATACAACACTTGCATACAACATGCTAAAAATCAGGTTTTAAAACATAGTGTAATGAATTCTCATTGCCTAAAAAGGGCATAAAGGCCAACCAAAGCCCTAACCTAATCAAACAAGCCTTTCACCTCCTATTAAACACATTTAGTGCCCTATTTGCTTTCCATCACTTGCTGTAACAGTTCAGCATAGAGACACATGCATAACAAACTACAAGCGTTTAGAAGGGGCCTGTGAATATTTGTGGCATGTTATATATATAATGTCTTCTTAATGGAAAATCATGGGAAAAACTGTAACCATCAATTCTGGCTTTGCAAATACTTTGCCTTTTTCTCATGAGCAGAGCTAGTTTACTTTTAAGTATCCTTCTTAGCTTTACCAAAAAAACATTGCATAAAAATCCAAAGAGTTAATATTCTTTCTCAGATATATAACTGTAATGTGTAGTTCTTCACTCCAGTAACTTCATAGTCATATTTAGAGAAAGGGAAAGAAAGCCATCACTTCCACTCCATCAAATGTCAATTCCCTGTTTGTTAAGCAGAAGTTGAAAAATCAGAAAGGAAGAAATTCTGCTGGACATCAGAGAAAAAAATCTTGCCATTATTCCCACGCCTGGGAAATCAATGAAGAACTAAAGAAAAAAGACAACAGCAGTAACTTTACTTTATGCCATTACCTGAATAATCACTTGACAGACTGTCAAACAACTTTCACACACTTCTTATGCACAAGTCAAAATATTTTTTTCTCCCCTCCTCTCTGAAAGTATATTATTAAAAACCAGAAGATTCTAAAAATAACAAGCTTCCAATTATCTTTCAAAAACTCCACCTCTTGCCCCCCCTGAAATTTCTGTTATATTCAAGAACATAATTTCTTGGGACACAAACAGCAGAAACTTTTTAGATATAACTTGCCCACAGGAAACGACAGTGTTGTTAAAGTCCACTGTAAATGGCTTCCGTGACTTGGATTTTAAAATAGAAGCAACATCATGTAAAACAAACAGAGCTGGGTTTGGCCAGCACATTCAGAGCTCACTTTAATCTCATTTGCTCCTCATGAGCCTCCTTCCCCCCAGCCTCTGGGTGAACTCGGCGGAGCTGGGGGCTCTGGAGCAGGGGGGTCTGCAGGGCTGTCAGCATTCCTGCACCACTCCTCCCAGCTGCTTGGAGGAGCCTAATCTGAGCATTTCCCCAGGGAACCCCTACGATGGCAACAACTCTATTTTCCAGTGTGCAAGATTATAGAGAACTGTTTATGAAGAATGTACTGCACTTGAAAGAGCTATCTTTACTTACTGAAGCAAGGAGAAAAATGAGTAAATATAAATATTACCATAACCCGAGCAGGGTCCTTAGGGTATTTTTATAATGCCTTAAAAGTCTGCTGAACAGCCCCATACTGTCTTTCTTAGCAAAAAGCTTTTAGAAACCCACCTGAGGCTTCCAAACCCCCAGCTGGGGCTGGGGCACAGGATCCGGGCTGTCCTGCCCCGAAGGAGCAGACATCCCCCAGCCCAGACCCTCACGGAGCCAGCAGGTGGCAGCTCGCCTTAGCCTACACTTCTTGTCAGGGTAAACTGTTTTCCAGGCAGGAAGACACAACTGTTCGGGAGTATTTTCCTAGGAAAGCAAGCTCAAGGCTTTATTCTGTTCAAAGGGACAATTCACTAATCTTTATACATGGCAAACTGAGCTTCCCTACTTTCACATTAGTCCACACAGTGACCCAGGGAGTGGAAGGGGACAGGCAGCTACTGCAGAGTAACTACACAGACCATGAAGAGGCTTCCATAATGAAGGAAATCTGAACACATCTGTTCCTGCAAGCTCCTCCTCTGTATCAGAGGGCACCTGCAACCAAAGCCCACTTTGCTCTTTTATATATCCTGTGTGCAATGACACAGAACTGGACACAGCTCTCTTGCAGACAGGGTGCTCCAAGTGATGGCTAAGCTGCCAAGTTGGCATTGTCCCAAAAACTTACTCCTGTGTGCCTGTTCCTGAATACTGGTCACCCACACTGCAGGGCTAAACAGACATCCTCAGTCAGCCCAGGCAACAGCAGGGGTGGCAGGGCCAGGATCCCCAAAGCCAGTACTTGGCAAGCTGCACAGGGCATGGAAGTGGCAGCAGTTCAGTACACCCATGGCACTTCCAGGCATGCTCACCAAACTTGCTGCAGGGCAGGTGTTACAATCCCAAGTAAATACAAGGCTGGGATAAGATAAAAATCCCAGGTGCCCCAAGAAGTTCCTCAGTCCGGAATCACCACTCCAGCTGTCCATTCTCTATCCCAACATGCAGGAAGCTACTGACTGGCCAGGATAAGGGATGTTTAGGCATATTTTTTTTCAGAAAATACCTGGATGTTCTTTGATAGAAACCTGCTGCCCATTAATATACAGTATCTGCTCCTGGAGGAATTGCCTGCTGGTGTCTTAGTCAAAAAGAAACTTCAGATGCAAGCTACCTGAATGTTTATTGAAACATTCAGTTATCTTTTATCCATTGCAGAAAAGTGGCAAAACTTACAAGCCTGGAACAGAACAGCAGAAGAAATTTAATTAATTTCCATTCTACTACTTCTGAGTACACGTCAGGTCCTACCTTAGATCACTAGCTGCTTTTCAAGCTCTCTACACCTGACACCGTAGCCAAACTTTAGTTACGAGGATTGATCCAATACATTGCAGCGAACTTAAAGTACGCGGCAGCCTCCCTAGAACATCGCTCATTTCAACACAACTTGCGCCTACCCGCAGAGCGGCAGGCTCCCAGAGCAGCCCCCGGCAGCTCCGTGCGCAGCTCTCGGGACAAGCCCTGCGCCGGGCCCGGTGCGGGTGCCCGGAGCGCACCGCGCCCCGGAAAGGCATCCCTCGGTCACCGCCCGCGGGGAGCCGAGCGAGCCGCGGCCAACACATGCAGCACACCGAAAGAACCGCGGGCACCGGCTCTGCAGGCGAAGATTCCCAAGCCTCCGTTTTCGGGCTGCTCAGCAGAGCCGAACACCCAGCCCAGCCCCGCAGCTCCCCCCGGCCCTCAGCGCCGCGCCCAGCCCGGGAGGCGGCTCCGGCAGCACGGCGCTGTCGGCCCGACCGCCGCCCCGGCCGGACCTCCCGCTCCCCAGCACCAGCGGGGCTTCGGGCCCCCCGCCACCCGCCGGGGTCCGGCCGGGCGTCAACCCGGCCCCGTGTTCCTCCTCCCGCCGCGGCGGGCGGAGGGCTGTGCCCGCCCGAGCCCAGCCCGGCTCCCCCGGCCCGGCCCGGCCCGGCGCGCCGCCGCCGCTCCCCTCACCCGGGCGGCCGCCGCTCCCCGCTCGCCCAGCCCG
>QUSF01000015.1:6504222-6553774 GCA_003676055.1 Chloebia gouldiae
TACAAGATGTCCATGGAAGAAGGGACCCACAGCCAAAGGAAAAGCTGTGCAATGCTTGACACTTGGAAGATGGTTCAGTTCCTTATCTTGCCACAGACGTCCCATCTGACCTTGCACAAGGCATTTCTTTCTCCTGACAGGACAGTGGAGAGGCTCTCCTGTGGCTGATGGTGTTTGGGGCTCCACAGCAGCTCGTCCCATGTAAATGTGATCAGTCAGGGGGGATACCAGAACCTGGCCTTTGGCTTTCCAAGTTTGCCTCTGTGCAAAGCTGCAGGTCTTCCTACCCGAGCGTGTGCTTTGCTTTGCATTCATGGTGGATGTGCTGATTACAAGGACTGCAGTTCTTTACACACAAAAAAACAGCTGGAACACTGAACTGGATGAAGACACCTCCTTGTAAACATCACAGCTGTTCCTGTAATGTGTATGATCCATGCTCCCCTGGGAACCACAGAGCCATGGGCTGCTGTGTCACAGACTGGGAGATGTCAGCTCTGGGGCAGGGCTGACCAGGGGGTACAGATCTTTACCTGTTCCAAGTAAATCAGCACGTGTCTGATGCAAACCTGCATAGTTATTGAAGGAGGTTAAAGTATCATTGGTGCCCCTCAGAAGATAATGGGGCCATTTTCTTCTACTTGCAATAAAATGGGCACTTATCCACGGGACCATCAGTCAGCCATCCCTGGTACAGCTCAGCAGCAGGGTGTTTCTATTCACGTCAGAGTGAAGCACACACATGACAAATTGTGGGTGGAGCTGCCACTTCATCCTCTGTTTTGCCTGTATAAAAAGACTCTGTCCTCCACGATTCTCAGCCGTGCACTTCACACCACCCTCAGTTTCAGTCACTGTTATGTTTTTATCTTAGAAGAGCTAATTAACATTGCAAGATTTTCAAACCATCACTTAAGTTCCATAAACGGAAGACTCCTACCTTCCCGTTCTACAAAGTTACCAGCTGCAATGAGCAGAAAGCTTGTTTCATTAGTTTATAACTAAATTTTGCCCCTCTAGAAACAATGGGGGGTGTTCATCTGCAAGAGACAGGGCAGACAAACAGGTCTCTGGTGTTTTCCTGTATTTGATGCATCACTGAAATGTCAGACCACCATATACAAGATCACCAATGTCTGCAAGGAGTAGGTTTGTTCTGTCATCTCTTCTTGGCCGTTGGAAATGAGTGATTTAAAGGCTGGATTTTCTAAGTAAGACTTAAATCATCATATGGTCACTGCATAATTAGTCATCATATGTTTGTCTGGAAACAGTTCTAATGGTTATGATCTAAAAATACCATGATACCCAGAAACAAGCTATAAATTCAGCAGGCATTGTAAAGAAATACTTCCTTTCCAGGACTCAATTTCATGCTTTGAATGGTTATGAGTAATACCACTAATGTTATTTTAGAAACAATCAGAAATTGGTCATTATGTAACATTCAGCCTCAGTGGGAGAAGCATTAATGTTTCATTTTTCTTTAATCACCAGGGAAAAACCTTTCGTGTTAACCTCAGTCAGAGGGAATACATCCCTTTATGTCTTCTGTAAATAACAGTGTCTTCATATGGATAATTTTGCAATATCCATGGTGGTTATTTTTTTGTAAAGGGCATGACTGAAGTCCCATTACAATGAATTAATGTCTCACATTTTATTTGCATGGAAGTTACCAATCCCCATTTAAGCAGCCAACTGTCATGTAAACTATAGAGTAGCATAAACATTACCAAGGCTCAGAATGCCACATCCAATTATCAAGTGGAGTTTTTCCATCACTGAATGACTATCCTAAAATTTCAGGCCTAGTCTGATATTAGGACAACATAATTGTTAATTATTCACTGCTCTCTATATAGGACTAAACCAGTTGCTGAGAATAGAGCATGAAGTAACTCTACATTAGCTCTGGAGAAAAACAGCATTTTAGCTATAGAGGGAATCTGAGGGATTCTTTGCTGCAGTATGACAAAGGATGGCAGCTGGGCTGGGCATTGAAGAGGTTTGGCCACACTCTGACTCCCCCAGAGCCAGCCCTGAGGCAGTGCCAAGTGCAGCTGAGCTCTCCCCCTTGCCAGCCCCAGAGACACCCTCTGAAGAACCCAATTCTGCAAGTCCTCAAACAGGTGATTTACTCTGATCCCCAGAGTGATCATGCTATGTCGTGAATGTAAAGGCTTAGAAAAGGTGACTAGACTGGAGCAGTTCAGCACTCCTTATGTTCTAAAGGTTTTTTTTTGGGAAACAGAAAAGTTGGGGGATTCTAGAAGAGGAAATACTTTTTTATAGATCTCTCTTCCATTTTCTACCTATGTGAATTTCTTTGACATCAGGACCTGTAGCTAACAGTATTCTCATCATGCACACAAAAACCCCACTTTTGTATTGCTGTGTTCCTGCCACATTTTTGTTCTGTGCTGGCCCTAATGCATTCCTTCTGACTTTTCTGAGATTCAGAAAACTCCTACTGCAAAACATGATCTCCCAGTATACATCCCCCATATGTTCATGGTTAGAAAATACATTGGTACATTTGTCTTGCCTTTTAAGTATAAAAATTAAAAAGGAACCTTATTTATATGTCAGACAATGGAGTATTTCTAATGTTCTCTGTCTGGCACTGGATTCAGAGTGTTGGTGGGGGCACTCCCTTGCCTGGACAGCATGGGACAATCATCCTCCTTCTACTGAGCATCTGCTTGTGTTGCACAAATACGGCTCTTAATCATAATGGCCCCAATCCTATTTATTTGCTCCAGTATCAATTTAACTTGGGATTAATTCCACCTGGTTTTTATTTTCATGTTTACATGAGTCTATTTAAAGAAAGGGAAGATTTTTTTTCCACATTTACAGATCAGTTTCACAACTGTTTTTCAAAACACAAATATCCACCACTCTGGATACAGAGGTAGTTTAAAATAGGTCCTGCATCAGGATTTCCTTTCTAAAGATCAGATGCTATGATTTGCAAAAATGAGAACATTTTCTCATACCTGATTATAAAAAAAACCCACATTTTTTTCCAATAAAAATGCAAAGAACTCTATTAATAGATGATTTCCCATTCATCACATCTCTCTATACTTCATAATGCACATTGTCATGCAGCTTCTTCTTAGCTTATACACACTATCAAACCTGGAAATTCACATCCTCTGTATCACAGTCTTCTCCTCTTTGCAGGACCCCAGAGGCAGATGTTTCTCTAAGTGTGTAGTATGTGTTTTAGATAGCAGGGGTGACCTGAAGTGCATTTTTAGCTGCTGGTCCATAGGAGATTCTACAGTTCAGGTTGTTCCAACACTTCCTAAGGGATCCAAGCAAATGGAAGTGGGACCCCTGTGAGATTCAACAGTAATTCAGCAGAGGAGTGATTCACTCTCAGAAAGAAACATCTGTATCAGCAGTAGAAGATTACAACAGTGTTGTGATATCAGCAGAAACCGCAGCTTGGCTCCTCTGGAAAGCTCTTTCAGAAGTGTATGAGCATAACAAAAAGTACTTGTGAACATGGCAAGGTGCAGAGGGGCTAGATCAAGGCAGCTATTAACTACACTGAGCAATAATGATTTTATGTGGGCTGAATAATGACACCCTTTTTTTCTTTGAAAACATGTTTTGAATGCTGATGTTGACAGGAATAGAGGAAAAGCTGCCCCACATAACACCATATGTATTTCTTTCTTTAGAAGGAATCAGAAGCACAGCTGTAGCAAGAGGTTCTTTGAAGCTCACTGTGAAACCTCTGTGTTCCACAAAGGTTTAAAAGTAGCACATGGGTAGCAGAAATGCCTCTTACAGTTCTGCCCCGTCCAGAATGAGCACAGATCTCACCTGTTGGGCTTTGCTGTTTAACAGTGGAGCTTATGCCCATGAGAAACTGAGATGCTCCATACTGAGTCTCAGTGGAGAAAAACAAATGGGATATGTATTCCCCCAGTCCTTAATCTCTTTCACCCTTCCCAGTAGGTTTGAAGGGAAACTGCCCGGTGTTATCCATGGTCCCTCATCCTGCTTCCCTCAGCGTCCCTAATGCAGAGTAACATTCAACAGTGTGTTGTCTCTGTGGCTAGATTGGACATTTCCCTTGTGCTATGTGACACCTGATCTGCTTTTATATGCTCAAAATAAGAGCAGCAGGGAGCTCTGGGTTAGAACTGCTTTTGTAACTAATGGAAGTTTTCATACAGTAAATGACAACAAACAAAATTCAATGGATAAAGTGTGCAAGGAGTAAATGGTTGTGCACACTCAGGCCACAGTAAGGAGCTGCACAGACAGCATATGGCTCTGTTTACATACACGATATTAACAGTATCAAATCCAATTAGGGAGGTGGAGATCGTTATCATCACATTAGACAGCAGTTTCCAGCGTGTGTGAATCAAGAGCTCAGCATTTCCTTCCCAGTCTGACTGATGCTGAATTGCTGGATTTATCTCCTTCCCTTGATTTGTGAGACTGTGACTCTGGTGAAAGGTCACTAGAGAGCATAAACCTGGGACGTGAGCAATGGGTGTTTCAGCCCAGCCTGCAGCAGCCTGTGCAGCAGAGTGAAAGATCCAGAAAGGCTTTACTGCTTTCAGGCATTGTGGACAAAGAAATTCCCTAAGCAGTGTCTTCTGCTTTTGTTCAGTCACCAAAGAGTAGAATTCTGTTGTGAAAAGGAAAATATTAAGGGAATTTCTGTTGCAAATGTGCGCAGGAAAGAAAAGCACAATTTCAGGCTCTTCCATGTATTATCAATCTAATAAGGGTTTTTCAACACAGTGCTTCATGCCATGAGAGAAGTTAGGCTGGTACATCTGTAATATGTGAATATAAATTCCTCTTTGGGGCATCCCTGCTGGACATGGTCAAACACCTTCTCTTCTTACTTAAAAGTTAAAATAGTGACAGATGTCACTTGTTCAAAGTGTCTCCTGGCACATCTTCCCTTTATGGCTGAGTGCTTGGGCAATTCACAAAGAATGTGGGAGTGTCTGGTGCACACAAGCATACTCTGATTCACCCGGGTTCAGCTTTGCAGAGCTCACAGGAGCTCTCACATCCATGGCCTTGCTGATGCCACAATTCCTGGCAGTAACCCTGCAATGCTGTACATCCAAGGGACAGGTCCTGGTACCAGGTGCCCTGCACAGCTGAACCACTGACCCTCAACCAGGGCAACTCTCCTGGACTCTTACAAGTTCCTTTTCCTACAATATTTAATTGCCCTAACCTTGGGATTACATTTCTGTCTTTTCCAGGGATGTGATTAAACTCTAATAAAATAACCATTTAACTTAAACAGTTTTAAAAAGCTGTAATCCCCTCAAAGAAATATTTTAGCTCAGTTAATGACTGCTGGCTGAAATGTTATGTTTGTAATGAGTTTATCCAAAGGAACTTAGAGAAGGCACCTGATACCCTCGGGCAGAATGGTGTACTGCAGCTCAATTTGGTTTTACGGTTTAAACAAATATAACTTATAAATAAAATGCTTTCATTATTTAACAAGTAATTTTGATTAAAAATTGCTCGGATTAAACACATATCGAACTAGTGTTCTTCTTAATCACTAAGTACGCAAGAACATTAGCTCTTTTGTACTGTTTTTGGTCAAAATATCCCCACACTCATTGCATATGATGAAATTTTGGTATTATAAGAAAATTTCACGACAGCTGTAACTTTGTTAAACATCAGATGCTGATTACCTCCCAAAAACAAACTCTCAGTTTAAAGAATGGTTGAATTCTATCCTGACATTTGGAATTCCTTGATGATGATGTTGTGTTAGGAAAACAACAGCCACAAACAGAGCAGGAATAAGGAAAAAAGAAAGTGTGTAGGCAAAATAATGATACTTCTTGGAATAGGATATTAAATTTCTGGTCAAGGCTTAATATGCCTTGCAGTAGTCACAGAATTCGAAATAGTTCAAATTTTAAATCCACTGATTATTCCCTTCCCTTTCATTAGGTTGCTGATTTCCAATCTTTTTAATAAATATAAAAATGAAATATGTTTTAATATTTAGTACTTAAATAGTGAAACTCCTAAGTAAATGAAATATTTTCATTTGAATTTTGAATAAAAGAAAAATAAAAATCAGACTTCCAGCTCATATGACAAGCAACAGAACTCACATGGATTTTATCAGCTTATGACTACTAAAAACCTGCCCAAAGGAAATTAGGGTTGGGGTTGATACATAAATCAGTGGTAGGTGCCAGTTGACTGGTTTCCATATCAACCATAACTCTGAAATTTGTGAATGCAAACACTCAGCTGTAAAACTGCACAGCTGACTGTGTCATTTGGAGAGTGCTGGTGCTGCTGTGGGCACACTTGGGAGGGCCTGGAGCACACTGAGAGTCCCCAGGTAGTCCTGTTTCTCATCATGAGTTAATTCTCCTTCACTCTGTCCCTTTGCAGGATGGTTCTGGTTCTAGAATTTGTTCTGGACAAGAAAAAAAAAGAGCAAATGAAGACAGAGAGTCCTTTGTCATATTGTCATATGACAGATAATGTGACAATGGCTGATGTGGTCATGCAAATGAGATCTTCTTGTTCCCAGTCGGTTGGGGTCATCTAATAAGGAATCATACTCAAATTGTAAAACTAAAAGAGTTTGTGAAATATTATGTTCATATTTTGTTCTTGTTTTTCCAAGTTTTGAACTTCTGCTGGTCTCCCATGTAACAGACTGAATTAGAGATAATATTATGAGCTATAACTAGCATCTCCTTACTCCAAGAATTTTGATGATATGTGCTATCATTTGTATCCAAACATGCTGAAGGAAGACTAACTACCAGTGTACCTGAAAGATGCTTAGGTAACCAGATTGTGCCAAAAAGTCAGCCAAAATATGTGGGTTAGCTTTCAGCCACCAACAAATCTGGAATAAAATAGAATGCCTCAAGGCATAACATTTTGGTTTTTGTCAGTGTTGTACTGTTGTCTGTGACTCTACCGCTTTCCTTTGCTTCTGGCCAAAAAAGCAGACAGATACTGTTTCCAAGCAAATGAAATAAGCCAGCTATATTTCTATAAAAAAGGAAAAGTTGCTAACATTTTCCTTATCTGTGCTGGAAGCTGCTGTTTGCTCTGCCCCCAGTATTCTGAACCCATCCTTGCTATTCCTTGGCTGCTGCTGCCCGTCCCACACCCCCTGTGCTGTGCCAGGACATCTTGCTGCTTTGTTTTCATTAATAAGTGTCACTGTGACCCTCAGTGCGTGGGCTTTCCAGGACTCTCCGCTAAATGGAGATGCTCACAAGGCTTTATTGTTAGCAGTGAGCGTGGCTGGAGGAGCTGGGTACCCCTGGATGGTTGAAATCCTGAGCAGCAGAGCAGAGCAGCAGGAGCCATGTCTCTGCCCTTCCGAAAGGAGCTGGAGAAGTACAAGAATATCAACGAAGATGAAATACTCAGCAAGCTCTCAGAGGATGAACTGAAGCAGCTAGAACATGTTCTTGATGACCTTGATCCTGAGGTGAGTGATGAAAATTGTAACACTGCCTATTAGAAATGCCACACACTGCAGTATTTTTTATTTGTATTCTGTTGCAGTAGGGACAGTGTACCCTAAAGTATGAGCAGCTCAGCTACAGACATTTTGATTGTATTCCTGCTGTGATGTGCTACTTTTCTAAAAGTCACTGTGCTCTGGGTCTATCTCATGTCTATTTAGACATGAGCTTGTCTGCAGTCTAAATCTTTATAATCATGTTGGCACACTGCAACACAATGAGAAGCTTTTTATGGCTGCTGATTCTGAGCACAGCAATAAACAAACATAACCTGTGTTTATGGAGATCAGGTCTTTTGAACTTCTGAAATCTGTTGACTGTGTTGTTTAGCACATGTTTTTAGCTGAAGAGAACATACTTGGGCATGATCAAGAAAAATAGGACTCAGCCAGACAAACTGTCATTTTCCAGTGAGTAAGAATAATTGAGATTTTATATATATATACCAATTATATATTGGGAATATGTAATGTGTAATTATATATATACAATATATAATATAATATGTAATTGTATTAGGAATATGTAATATGTAATTATTATATATAGTAATTGAGAAATGCTCACAAAGAATTTAAAGATCTCTGGTCTGAGAACCACTTGATCCTACAATAACGAGGTTACAGTCACAAGTGTGCAGGGAATTGTTACTGTACCTACCCAAAAATATTCAAACTAATGTAGGAGTTTGAAAACTGGCAGGTAAAATGGCAGATAAAATGTTTTGTCTGGAGGGAAAATGAATCTGGAGAAGCACAATAGATTTATAGCTTCTAATTCTATAGCACCAGTTTGTCTGGAAATGCAGGGGGACTTGAGTGTTCTGTCCCACCATGTTGCCACTTCCCACACTGCTACCGCTTCTAGATTTTCTGGTATTTTCATGTATCTGGCATCTCAAATGGAGATACAGAAAACCATTAAAAAAACAACACCAACCAACCCAATAAATCAGGCCATGGTACATTTGTATTTACATATGTGCAGTGAATTTGGAGCACTCTGGGCACATTTGTGCATGCACAGGTAAAATAACTGGTGACTTGAGTTCACTGGATGTGCTCAGAATTCCCTGTGTATTTTCCATGGATCAAATTTACTGTGCATGTCTGGCCAGTGAGGAAATGTTTCTGAAGTACTCTGGGGCACCTTCAACACGTTGGCCTTACTGCATGTGCACTGCAAGGTCCACCTACCTGTATTTCTTCTTGGGATTTCCTGGGCTGAAATGTGGGGACCTTGTGCTTGTTCCTGTGTTACAGGATGCAGATGAAACCCACAGCTACATGTTGTACAGGATCCCACAGCTACATGTTGAAAGTGGGAATTATCTGCTTGCTTCCTCATACTCTGAATAGCTGAAGTCTACCTCATTCACCAGTCTTTTTTAGTGCATGCCATTCATTTTTGAAGTCTGAGAGACATCTGCTTTAGAATGAAAGGAATTTTTTTTTTCAGTGAGAGAAAAATGGTGAGGAAAAAGAGTGAAGGAAATGTACAGAAAATATATCCTGGTTTATCTACCTGGACTGCAAACTGTGGTTATAATATGTTATAATATGTGTAACAAAGGACTCTGACCTTACTGAGTTCTTCTGTGCTCTGACTGTGAATATGGTTAATACCAATATTAGTGGGTAGTAAGTCAAGAAGACTGAATGATATGCTGGGATTCGTGATTACATTCAGGTAATGTGTGTTACTGCTGTCACCCAAGAGCATTATGCAAAGAATGATTTCACTTAGAAACCAACGACACTGCGATGAGATTTGGAGCACTGGGTGAAGCTGCCTGCTCTCCTTTGCATGCCCCTCTCTCCCACAGAACGCCCTGCTTCCAGCGGGATTTCGGCAGAAGGACCAGACCACGAAACCTGCCACGGGCCCCTTCGACAGAGAGCGCCTGCTCTCCTACCTGGAGAAGCAAGCTCTGGAGCACAAGGACAGAGAGGACTTCGTACCCTTTACAGGGGAAAAGAAAGGTACTGGCCATGCTGTGTGACACAGGGTGACACTGACAGTGCCCTGCTGTTCCGTGCCGTGTGCTGGGACACGAGAGCTGAGGCGCTGGCAGTGCCGGGCGAGGCTGGAGTCAGACCTAGAGCTGCTGCTGCAGCAGGTGAAGGGCTGGTTTAGCTGCTGCCAGCGTCTGTCCCCCTGCTCTGCAGTCCCAGTGGCAGCTCCACGTCTGTGGTGGGTACAGGAACACGAGCACCAGCCCAGCAAAGGGCTCGGGCAGCAGCTGCCTGGTCAGCCAGTGCCTCTGGGAGCACTCAAGCACAAAGGTGCCCTCACCAGCCCCACAGGGACTGTCCCTGTTAAGCATTAGGCCACTGCACTGGGGGAGGTGTTCAGGAGGAAACACATAAATGCTTTCTGAGTGAATCTTGCCTACAACTGCTGTACATAACAGCTCAGGGAATACAGTTACAAAAAAATAAGTATTTTTCCACTTGTTTACTATCACATCTGGCAATGCTATTCATGCAGACACTTTCCCTGCTACCCTTGTCCTACAGCTACAGGAAAAAAGGGAAAAAACAGGAAAACCTAATTCTAATAATTTAAACACTGGTAGGATAACCTCAGGGCAGGAACAGTCATAATTTAAACAAACAATATTCCTTTAACACCACTAGCTCCTTTTCTCTGTTTATAAAAAGGACAAAAATGATGGCCTCAGGCAACCCCTTCATTCAAGAAGGAACTTGCTGTGTCTGAGTCCCTTTCTGGCTATGTAATGGATTTGCTGTTATTTCAATGGGATCTGCAGATACTTCAACAAAGTCAAGGGCAGCATTTTTTACATTATGTACCATTACCAAAGATGTAAAATGTTATTTATATAACATTTCATAGACCAGGAGTTGTTACTACACATTACATTGTGTTCTCAGTCTTTGAAACAATGATTTCAGAGAAATGAGACATTTTCCAGCTAGATCTGATCAATGTGTCATTTTACCATGCAGCATATTCTTTAACCTAAGTTTTCCCCCATCAACACACCCACATCCTGCTCTTCCCAGGGCTGACTGTGAACCCACTGACATGCAGTGACAGGGCAGAGGTCCTGCCAGTAGCAGGAGAGGTTAAGCACACACTGTGCAGGAAGGAAAGCACTTTACTCTAGTATGGATTTATTACCAATTGTTTTCAGTCTCCTACACGCTGCTGGGTCAGAGCAGTACAAGTCACTGCTTGCAGGCCCCTAGATATTTATACCAACACCTTCAGTCACATCTCACCTTACTGATATTTACAGACTTAAGATTAAGATTTTGCACTGTAGTTATATCTGAGATCTCCAAATAAGCCTGAAACATCAGTGCACAAACCCCAGCAGTGTATGGAATTGTCTATACCCATAGGACTGGCCCTTGATCTGTACAAAATGAGTCCCTGTATTGTCCCTGACAGTGGTACTGCATGGACTGGGCTGTTTAGTCCATTTCAGTTTTCTTTTGATGAAGCTGTAGAAATATTATTTCTACATTTTCTTTCAGATGCCCTTAAAGTGCTTATTAGTTCTTCTTATTAGTTCCTGGTGTCTCTGGTGTGGAAATACCACTGCTTTGTAAACACAACTAACCACTTCAACCACATTTCACTTCCCCCTGAGCACAGAGTGAATGCAGCCCTCCTAGCATTTAAAGCTGTTCTTAATTTGGCTTTTGATTCACTGTGTTCATTTACTTCAAAATTACAATTTCAAGAATTATTACAATTTTGAGGTAATGACAGCATTTTAGGATACAGGAATTATTCCCTTAATTTCCTCTTTGTACAATACAAATTAATGAAAAATCCTCAGTATCAGCTTTAGCAGATTAAATCAAATGAAAACAACCATGTGTTCTGTGATTTCTGCAGTCATTTTACAATTATAATCTAAACACACAGAATTATACTACATTTTCTTTGAAGTCAGAAGCCAAATGCTGTGAAAATACCCTTTGTTTCTTTGTTGCTTAGAAATAACTGAATTAATCTGAGGTCTGATGAGGTCCAGTACGTTGACAATTGAGAGCTGATGGGCTGCACAGTGTAATTTTAGTGCTGCTTTAAGGGAACTGACTTTGAGAACAAAGTTGTTTATTTTGAGCTTGGCATATCCTGAATTGGTACTGGAGTGTGAGTCCTGCTGCCCCTCTGTGGCTTGGCAGGAGGTGTCTGACAGAAACACCAGCAGACTTCCAGCAATGCAGAAGCTGAGCCTTATAGAACATATAACTGAAATCTCCATCTGCCAAATGCCCTGAAATCCTCCCCTCAAATGGGTTGTATGAGAAACCTGCTAATTGGTTGCTAATTGGTAAAACGTGATGAATGTTGTACAAAGTCCATGTGTGGCTATTCTTGGATCTTAGAATCTGTGCTTGTAACTGCAGTGTTACTCATTTTTGACACTCTCAATTGAAAAAAAAAAACAACAAAACAAACCAACAGGATGGCTGTATTAAAATATAAATTACTTGATTTACACTTTAAGAAGATATTTCCCATGCAAGGAAACAAAGCAATCCTGAATGACATTTTCAAATCTGATACTACATGATAGACTCTTTAATTGGAGAATAATTAGTATTCTTCCAAAGCTCAGGAATTAGTTCAGGAAAAATAATTTCAATTTCTAAAATGTGTCCTCAGAAGAATTCTAAGGATGAAATCTTGAGGAAAATCTTATTTTTCTTCCTCTGCATGCTGATGGTCTCTAAGATCTATTTACAGATTGGTAAATATTTATATGATTATATTATATAGATTTCTGTTTAATTATTTCTTTACACTCTAAATGCACTGTAATGTAGCCATTCTCTAAATAATTCAAATTTAATTTGATGCTATTTCTTCTAGTTAAAAATTAAATTCTCAAGCAGCTCTAAAATGCATCCAGTTGTGTGTATTTGGGAGGAATTGATGCCAATTTGCCATTTGGTATTTATGACCTAAGAATATTTGTGTGTCAGTAGGATTAGAGTATGTCAAGTGTTGTTTGAACTTTTGCCAGTGTTTTGTACTATGATATTTGTCTGTCACTGGGAAAGCATTTATTTTTTTCAAGTATAGGAAGTGGGATGCTTCTACTAAATGTAAAGAGACAATTCTACCAGTTCTTACAGTTATCATACAAAGCTAAAACTTGGAAATTCACTGATGAGCTGAAAAGAAGGTGACATTTAAAATATCCTCCTTCCAGACCAGTCTGTGGGACATAATGATTTTTTATCTACTGTGACTGCCTCTCTTTTTTTGTTGTTAATATTTTGTTAGAGAGTTCATGACCAAGAAGCAATACCAAGCAGCTGCTGAAGGACAAAAACTCAGTTGCTTATGTTGGTCTCTATATGCTGAGCAACCATAGGGTTTTGATTGTCCTAGAAAACAAGCTAAACAAATTCCAGAGCTGACAGGGATATGCAGAATGGTTACAACACAGGAAGTATTAAATATGAGCCCAAGACAGGGGGTGGAGGTTGATTATGCAGGAAATTGCCTTGTTTTTGATTGTTATTGTGGTTTCAAGAGGTTGGAGATGTTTGGCAGAAACAATCAAACATAGGGAATACATTAGGGTTTTGGACCTCTGCCATATTGCAGCTTGGTAATGTACTTCATTAATTGCTGTACAAAAAGGATTTAAGGCTGTATGGGATAGATCTCAGATTTCAGTGGAGACCCAAGGTTTGCCCAAATCAGGGCTGAAATGATCACAGGCTCACACCCAAAGCTGACTACTGAGAAATGTTTTCAGACTGCTCTACCCATATCCTCCCTAATGCAAGTCAGGGCTGGGTGCTTCATTTGAATGCCCCATTGTGTGATTTGAAATGATCTGGTGGCTTTCAGGAGCTCTTGTGCAACACAGATGTCTGTTAATAATGAGCAGTGTAGGTGAAGAGTAAGGGCTGATAACTGGGGCCATGGTGATGGGCAGTTTATTTTGTGTATTTTGGATTTGTTCCTACTTAGGATAGATGTTCTAGAAATCCTTACATAGAACCTGATGGTCTGTGGAAGTTACTTAGGGTTGTACTTAAGTACAGTTGACCCACTGTACTTAACACATATAGCTGGGACAGGCTTCATCACTTCCATGTGAAGTATCATTTTCAAGTTCAGGACTGACCCAGGAATAAAAAGAGAAGGTGGGGAACAGGAGGGGCAGTGCAGACACAAAGTATTCCAGAGCTGACAGTGCTGTGTTTCTCTGCAGTCTGTACGTCTGACCTCAGTTAGGAGCTGAGTCCTGCTGTGGTGCAGACATCAACTGGTAAAAGCACTTCTACTTCTGCTTTGTTGCAGGGGTTCTCTGAACTCTATGGTACTAATGAATCACAATTTTAAAAAGTTCTTCTGTTGTGAAATGTCATTAGCTATGAAAGGTTGCTTTAAGGATTGCTGTTTCAACCCTTCACCACTGTCCCTGTTTTCTACAAGGTCTTCTGCTCCTTGCCAAACTGTTTTATTCTGGATCCGATCCAGTTCTCATCAAAGTAATGGAAAACCTCCAGTGGATTGGGCTATTATTATTTTGTGGCTGGAAAGGGAAGGGGAACATGCTTGTATGTGATTAAATACTAATATTTTCAGCTGATTGATAGGAAAGGGAAAGGGAAGAAAGTACCAGAGAACTTCTGGCCAAACCTGTGTTTTCAGTTGCTCTGGCAGAGACCATTTATGTGGCAGTGATTCTGTGCCAAGCAGAGTATCAATACACAGCACCAGTAATAAGGACAGTCATTTTCAGAAGGTCAGACTGTTAGAGTAGATGCTAATGAGTTCCAGTTCCACTGTGTCTAAGAGACTGCTTTCCAAAGTTAGGGTTTAATATAGCAACACAGTATCTTTCTTGGATTGACATGGCAGTTGTTTCACCCTCAATGCCTAAATGGTTTGTTTAAATTTTTGCCACCTTTTTCCCATTCTTAAGGGCTTAAAATTAGAACTGATGTTTGTGTCTTAAGGTGTTGAAAGCATTGCAGTTGCTGACAGTAATGCCTCTGGCCAGTGCCCTTCACTGTTTGCTTTTCTAAGACTCTCTTTTAGTCGCTCATGACTTTGCCAAACTTGCACAGTTCACAGTGAAATTTCCCATGCTGAGAGGCTGCCTCGAGCTGAATTTTTGGAAAGTGTCAGCAAAAAGGACTTAGCCGCTTCCAGGAACAAGATTAGGAGAAAACACATTGTTTTATCCATCTAGAGTAAGTTTTTCCAGCTGTTTTTTTTTTTTTTTTAATGACCTGCAGTGCCTCCATGCTTTGAAGAGAAGACTTGAAATGGAATCCCCAGGGAAATATACTCAAGTCTGGCATCCTCAAAATATTGTGCTTTCTTGTACATCCAGTTTGTTGTAGCATTCTCCAAGTATTCTCCCTGCAGTGAGTGCTGGTCAGAGCTCCTGCCTGCCTGTGCAGGCAGCACAGCAGTGCCCAGAGGGAGCTGGCATGGCTGGGCTCTCAGGATGCTCTTGAAATTCCTCGTCTGAGAGGCCCCTGTCACACCAGGACCAAGGGCAGGGAGACTCCCTCCTGCTCTGACAGAGCTCCCTCCCTTTGTAAGGGCACTGTAAAAGAGAAAAAAGAGTAAAGAGCCAGCAGAGATGCTGGGGCAGAGAGGTGGAGGGGGGGTTTGAGGAGCTGTATGAATATTCCAGGATGAAGGATTAGATGTGGCAGCTCTGGGGAAAGGAGCTGTAGAGAAGAGCAGTGGTAAGGGAGGGAGGGCAGAAGAAAGGGAGGTGGTGGGAAGGATCAGGACTCAAAGATTTTCAAAACCAGGAGACATAGGGGATGGGGAAGGCACAGCTGGCAATGAGGGAAGGAAAAGAGGAGAAGAATTTGTTGGGTGGGAGAAAAGAGGCCAGAAAGGAACGTACTAGTGTAGTGTTCCGCTCTGCCCACATTTCAAAGGTCTTTGATGTCCAGGAGGACCTGAAGTGCAGTGGCACAGTTTGGGTTTCTTCCTCCTCTACCACCATTCCACATCAGCCAAAAGAGCTTTCTGCACACTTGGTGGAGAGCATAATCGAGGAGATAATGCAGAGGACTGCCCTAAGACTGCATCCTAATCTGTGATAATCCATGTGAGGGTCTGAAGAAATTCTAGGCTTCCTTCTGTTTTAAAAAAGTGCAGGTTGGCTTTTGTTTATTTTGTTTGAGCAAGTATACTTTCCAGGAGAGCTCTTTGAAGGTATTGCTGCAGTGGCAGAATCACAGCATGCTGATCAAAGTCAAGGATACTGGTGCAGCTTGAGTTCACTTTTTGTGTTTATGCACAATAGATTTAACAACTTCAGAATGCTTATCTTTGCAGCCTTCCTATTCCATTGTCATAACTTTTAAGGCCTAGAATATGCTGACACTAATCCAAGAGCAACAGAACAACAATTATGATACTGCATTTTTATTACTACTGGCATTCAACTTCACGCTTACTTGAACTTGGCATATTTTCTTCTTCATAATACAAAATTATTCTTGGTAAGAACTAATTTAGCTCCATTTTTATAGAATATTTGTAGGGAGGTGTTTAAAAAAGCATCAACAGAAAAGAATAGTGTAAAATGAAAAAAAGAATCAGGTGCCTGTGATTTATGCAAGGCAGATTTCCAGGATTACTGAATTTCACTCCCAAGGTCAGTGTAGCATTCTGTAATTGAGAACAAACAGGCACTCACTAAACTCAGTGATTCATTGAGAAGTCAGAAGTAGTAAATGTAACCAGGTATTTTCTTGAAAATACAATAATCTGAGCTACGCTACACAGGAAAAGAAAGTACATTATTGTTTTACAATTATAGCAGAAAATGCATTTGTATTATAAAATTAAGTAAATATCCTTAAAAATTTGATGTTAAATAAAAGGAGATTTTTTTCATCTAATATGAATGGGCTTATTTCCTAGTGCTCTGTGTTTCATTGAGTTTTGGCTTGTACAGTTTTGACTTTTACAAGATGGGAATAAATACCAAGTATATACTAAATATAAATACTAAAATAAAAATGGTGCCAATTTTTATTTATTCATAAAAGTCAAATGACATAAGAAGGAAGGAATAGAGGAGTCATACCAGAAATGCTGCTCCAAATACTGCAAACGACAAACAAAGGTGAAATCCTCAAAATGTTTTTAGATTGGACTTGCTGCTAAAATCCTATTAACTGCACTATCCAAATTCCTTTTTCTTCCCCTCCTTATATAACAATAAATAAAGAACTCACTTCAGGAAAATACACTTGAAGCAGTTCCCTGCTAATTTAATAAATCCTTCCATAGATGTGCATATGGTGGTAAACTATTACTGTATAAGAAGGTGAAGGTCTCATTTCCTTGCTTTACTCTGACATTGCTTTAATGGGGGCATTTGCACAAGGCAGGAAAAGAGACCTGGCTGAACCAAGTGGCAAAATTATATCTATGGTTTCATGACTGTTCCCAGTTAATTTCTTTTTTTTTTATAGAAAATTTGCTTTCCTTTTACCTTGGTCCACATTTCTGTGTCTCTCTGTAGTGCTTGCCTCTGAATCCTTCTTCCCTCTGGCTGTCAATGGATTTTGTTACCCGTAACCTCTTTTGAGGAAAACCATATCCTATTTCAGCTTTAATAGAAGTCTTGTTTTCGCAGTGGGTGAAAAGGAGTAGGTCTGGTCTTAAAGTGAGCCCAGACAAAACTCTGCTCACTGCACTCACACTCAGAAAGTCCCTGGTTTGTAATCAGCTGCCTCAGTCATCACCCAGGTCACCCCAGACACTTTTGGCCCAGTTTGGCCAAAAGAAGGGGAGAATTTCAATGATGCACACTTAAAATTTCACACTGAAAGAAAGCACCCACACACTTTGGGTTTCTATGCTTATGTAAAAATAAAATTATATTTTACTTCAATTGAACTTTGGTTGCAGTTAAACAAAAGGCATCTTATACAGAAGTGTGGTTATTTTTTTTCTTGTTACCAACAAAGTAGCTCAAGTTATGTATAAACAGAACTTTTGTCACTGTGTTTTTCATTGGTAGAAAGTTAAGCTATTACTATTAAGACTTAGCACAGAACATTAGCATATTCTGGAGGCAAAATATAACACAGACAACATTAATTATACCACATAGAATAAAGTAATAATAAAGTACCTTCTAAAACACAGTGTGAATATAAAGAACACCAAGAGCAGCATCCTTTCATCATAAATCTCACTTTATAATAATAAAATGTCACTATTCCTCCAAGGCTTCTTCCAAGTAATAAATTTTAAGTTGGACCATTGAATCAAGGAAGCCACAATCCATATTTTATTTTGTCAGTGAATTCCATGATACACTGGCTAATGAATTTACAATGTAGAGATGTGGGACTAGGAGACACCTCCTGAATCTTTAAACTCTGTCCTTAAATAATGAAGGAAAACTGGTTGACAGCTGTCTATAAACAGACACACAGTTTTGCAGCTGGTGGACAGGTAATAAATTCCTAATAACACGCTAAATACAGAAATTTTTCTAACCTCCATCTACTGTACTACAGCATCTCTTCACAGTGGAATGTTCTTATCTAGATAGCAATAAAAAGAATATTTTTAAACACCACTGGATGCCAGCAAGGCCCACATACATTAAAGATATATATTACTTTGACATGACCTTGCCCCTTTAAATATTTCATATAACCAAGAATAGATTTTTTTTTTCTAAAACATTTGCCAAGAATGTGTTAAATGAAACTATCATTGGGAATCATGTACACATTTAACGAGATTCAGGCTGTTATCCAAGAATTACATATGCTTGAAGCAAATGCTTAAAAGTGTATTCCTATATATGTGAGCTGTACAGAAGAGGTGTGAGTCTCTAGAGGTTTCCATTACCCCTTGATTTCTTGCTGTGCAAGATACTTGACCTTCACATATCCAAAGTCCTTAAAGACCAACTACATCACATATTGTGTCCAGTTTAGTCCAAACTCAAGGTCCTGTGTCCCTTTACAATGTTTTATGTGACAGTACAGGCTGGGATCAGTGTTTGTTAGAAGTGTGACCTTGGTTTGGGCCTGTGAAGAATCACTTACTGCCTGATGCAGATGCTTTGTCTCCACAGACAATGGCCCTGTGGAATTGCTGCTAGAGAACAGTGCTATCAGTCAGGATAAAGATTCCCTCAATATCTCAAACAACCTACTGAATACTTAAAATTCACGTGGAATCACCAGTGATCTGAAAGGAAAACACTTTCATGAACTGAAAGATTCTTGCAGTAGGATGGTTTTAACCGCTCCTACTGGCTCATTTAAATATAAGGAGGAAATTTCTGCAAGCTTTTTGTGTAGACCTAATTCTGCCTATTTAAGGACACAGTACCTTCAGAAAAATCCCAGCTGGGACTCCTCCTGAGAGCAAATTCCTAAAATAATAATCATCAACACAGAGCAGTAATCTACACCTTTTATTTTTATACTTATTAAGATCCTGGTGTGGAGGATAATGTCAAGTAAGAAAGAGAAAAACATGCATGTGATTATATTTCCAAGAAGTTCCACTGTCACAGACCTATTCCTCTGCTGCCAGGAAGGAGGCAAAGAAGTTGTTCCAATAATTCATTGCTCACTTTGGCTTTTTTTTCCTTATCTTAGGAAAAATATTTATCCCTAAAGAAAAGCCCGTAGAAACCCGCACAGAAGAGAAGGTGACCCTGGATCCAGAACTAGAAGAGGCCCTGGCCAGTGCTTCTGATACCGAGCTCTATGACCTTGCAGGTTAGAAAACATGCAGATATGATCCTCCCACGTGCCCAGCTCTTCTCTGGCCAGACCTGCCACCAGGAGTGTCTCGTGCTGACCCCTCAAGCACCTGGTGCTTGTCTGGTGGCTGGCCAAGCCATGGGCCACATGTTGCCCAGGATGATTGAAATGGGACTCAACAGCTGCTGCATTTCAGATTTCTCTGCTTAAAATCGATGTGTCAGGCCAGGGGAGATGATGAAGCAGCTCATGTGATTTGGGGAAGGGAAGGGTGGACAGTGGACTTCAGGCTGGGGTGCTGGCACTATAATGGAAGTGACTGTATGCATTGTCTGTAGCATACTACAGCTACCTCCTCTCACCTCTGACATCCCAAATAGCCAGATAAACTTGTTATAGCATGCAGTGGATAAAGATCCTGAATCCATGAGGAAATTTTGACTCTAATCCCTTGAATGAGAAAATTGATTGCCAGGTAATTAGACCTGGGTATCTTCACCACTTCTGATTATTTTCCAAGCATGTTAATATTGATGGGCTTCCATAAGCAAGCCTGGTGGGAATGCCAATGCATTAAGCTCATCACATGTACAGTGAAATTCTCAGATACAACCAACAATAGAACATACAAGTTATAAGAATTTCAGGTTGTATATTAGGGGAGGAAAGTGATTAGGAGTGTAGCATTGAAACAATTTACCCAAAGAAGTAGTGGGATTTCCATCCCTGGGTGTTTTCAGACTCCAGCAGACAAAGCCATGGCTGACCTCATTAATGCTGGCAACACTCCTGCCTGAGGGAGAGGCTGGACAAGATGACCCACAGTGGTTCCTTCCAGCTGGCACTGCTGGGATATGCATTCTACATTGATTCGATTGTTCAAAAATCTGTATTGAAAGTGTCTGTATCTCCAGAATTTGGAGCCCAAAATACTCTCCATACCAGCAGGCATGACGCACACAGTTAACATTTTATAAAGGGGGTCTTGTTTGGGGAACTAAACTACAATTTATAGCAGATACTTTCCTGCAGTCTGTGTTCCTGTCATTAACATTGTATCCTCTTGCTGGTGTTTACACATTTCAGCTGTTCTTGGAGTGCACAACATGGTCAACAACCCAAAATTTGATGAAGCAGGAGCCCGCGGTAAAGATGGAAAAGGAATCGTGAGAAGTAAGCAAGCAGATTTCTCTTGTGGGCTGTATGTCATCTTTAGGGACTTCTACACCTGTAGGTGGGGTCTGTTGGTCTAATTTAGTGTAATGTAACTGGACCTAACTTTGATCTAATTAATCATGAAAGGTGACTTTTTAAAAGTAAATACAATCTTAAAATTCATTATAAAAACAACAGTAGTATACAAACAAACCATTCCTAAGGAAATCTGTTTTCCTAGAGAGCAGTATGTGGCTCTGTAGTGGTGTTTGAAAGAGTGAGAGTATTTGAGAGGCCAAGACATATAAATTTCCATTCCATCTCAGTTTAGGCAGCAGGCAGAAAACAGAGTGAGCTGTAGCTGAGAATTGGCTGCAGTTCAGGCCAGGTCATCTTGCCCCAAGTACCTCCATTTACACACCTGAAAAATTACGTGTAACCACTGGGCTCAAATGTGGCAGAATCCCTGTCAGAGTCACATCTGTGACCAGAGTCACCTCAAGCTGCATTCACAGGGAGGCAAAGACTGCCTGGGTGTGCTTCTGCCCCAGCCTCTCCCTCTGATCTCCCACCTCCACCTGGCTCCTGTGGCAGTGCTGCAGTGCCTGTTCTGTGGCTCCCTAGGGACACGGGAAATGGAATCATTCTGGAAATCCCCCAAGAGAAACAGCTGTAGTTACTAAAAACAAATCCAGAAATGTTTGCACTAAATAAACAGACCTTTGGTGAATGTGATCTTAGCTCAGCAACCCACAGGAGGCTGGATGGAGGGAGAAATGGGTACATCTGAATTCCAAGCTTTTCTTGAGAGCTGCCAAGCCTTGATCCAGAGCTAGTCGCCTCCAGGCCCTGGGATATCTAGTGGGCTAAATTTTACTTTTTAAGACAAAACTGTGGAATGCCCTTTCCTAGGGAAACAGTACTAAAAAAAAATGTTTTCTTCTTCTCAGGCCATGAGAACAGCAGCTGTCTTTACCAAGGGCTTTCCTTTCCATCTTCCATTGCTAAAGGGGAGGTGGGAAAGTAGACAGGTCACCACGTCACTTCATTTTTCTCAGGATAAAGCTGCTCTGCAAACCTTCCCAGTGGGGCCCTGTGTGAGCTGCCATCTATCTCATAACAGGCAACTGCATGCATTACTAATCCTCATAGATTTCAGAATATTTTTGTTGTACTAAGTCAAAAAGTCAGCTATGTGAGTCAGCTAAGCTATGCTCCGATCACAGACCTACGAAGCAGAAAATCACCATCACATCACTGTATTCTTTGGTCCAAAAGCAAAACCTTTCCTTAGCCAAGTGAAATGCTTCAGTAAAAATTTACTCACCAGTGTGGCAAAACAACACCATGATTAAAGAAACAAGAAAAACTCACGGAAAGCAACAAGAAGTAGAAAATGAAAATTCCTCCTAACTCTGAGTACACTGTGATGTCTAACCTGAGGACAGGGTGCTTGTGTCTCCCCTGCTCCCAGTCTGGCAGGGTGTTGCCACAAGTGCAAAAAATGCTTTGCTTTTTTTGTTTACTTTCTATCCTTGCATCCAAGGTGAATTCTCTAAATGTAGTTTCCAATTCCCAGCTCCCTAGAAAGGCTGATGTGTTACAGGGGATATGTGAGGTCTCTCAGGGAATTAAAAAAAAAAAAAGATTTGGCATCAAAGGGAGCAGAGTGAAAACCACCTCAAGATTTGTCTATGACCATCTCTACTATGAGTATGAGCTCTAGTTAAGATGTGATTTACTTTTGGCCCATGATGTGCCATGAACTTTAACCCATTGCAGTGAACAGCAATGTGTAGTACACTGAGACCTGAACACAAATCTTCAAGACCTCTCCCTGTCTGCAGCATAAAATAAAAAGATTCAAACATACTTGTGGTCAGCAAAATATTCCTTTTTTGATTGTAGTGGCTCGGGCGGTCAGGGCTAATAAATTAATCTCCACAACTATATGTGTGGGAATTAGAAGTACTAATTGTGTTCTAAGCTATGATTTTTATGCATCTCTGAGAATATTTATAGCTCATAGCTTCCAGCATTAAATACCATAGTTCTTTGGAACATGACTACTCAAAGACTTCATAAATCTTGGTGCTGGCAGACAGACTTACTTTTCATGCTTTGATAGTTTTATTATTTAAAAAGTGCAGATGTTGCAATTTTACAAGAGCTAATTGAATTTATAGTAAGGCTGATAGAATCAGCTGAGAGGAGGAAACTGAGGGGCCTCCTGCTCATGTTGTTTTATGTAGCACAGTCTATTCATAGCTGCAGGGACATTTTCTTCTTAATATAATGGGCAAGTTTTGAGCACACCTTTCTTTACAGATATTAGACAAAGTACAAAGCAGCCCTTGCAGAATATCACATCCCAAACAATAGTCTTCAAAGCTGCTTTGGCTCCCATTAATTGTACAGGGATTTTTATATAAAGGAGAAGTTTTCCCATGACAATGCTGCCCAGCCTGCCTGACCCAGCCTCCAATGACAGCTCTGGGTGCACAGGGGGGTGCAAAGGGCATGGCAGGGATAAGGGGGATAATACTCCTACTTGCAGGTTTTGTGGTTCCCATAAACCCTTCCTGGACTGCTGCACTACGAACCTAAATGGGAATGGAACAGCCAGAGTGATGGTGCCTGTTCCTGGGTTGACATTTAATGAGATTTTGTGTTGCAGATGTGGTGAAAGGTGAAAAGGTCAAGCCCATCTTTGAGGAGCCACCCAATCCGACCAATGTGGAAGCAAGTTTACAAAGGATAAAAGCAAATGATCCTAATCTCACAGAAGTCAATCTCAACAACATAAAGGTAGATGCTGTGGTTTTGTCCATGTCATCATAGGAGGATTTATTCGAATGCTTCCAAAGCCTGTGCCTTTTATCCTCACATTTTGTCTCTCTTTACTGTTCAGAAAAAGCAGGACACTCAGGGAAGGGGTGGGGAAAGGACTGTTGTGGTGGCTCCAAGGTCATCAATTCCTGATGCTGAATGAAATGCTGATTAAATGCCCAAGGGGTGACTCCCTTTGGCTGCCTTTCTCAGCAGATTGTAAAAGAAGGTATCTCATGGGTGCTATGTAATCATCGCTGGCCAAATTCAATTAGCCCACAGGCAACTGGAGGAGGAGCTGGCAGGTGGAGACTGAACAACTGGCAGAGGAATAGAAAGTAGCTCAGGAGGGTCAGGTGCTGCCTTGGCCTGACCCAGTTCTGGGCAGCGCTGGCATCGCAGCCTGGCACAGGCAGCCCCAGCCTCTGGGGACACTCTGCCCGTTCTGACACACTCCTAAAGGCATCAGGGATGTTTCCCTTGCATGGACTGTGGCTGTTCAGCAATCAGTTTCATAGTAATTAAAATCAGCAGTGTGATTTGCTTTCCTAATTATTGGATTTGTCTTTTTACCCTAGAATATTCCTATTCCAACACTGAAAGAATTTGCTAAAGCTCTGGAAACCAACACACATGTGAAGACATTCAGCCTTGCAGCTACTCGAAGCAATGACCCTGTAGCTATTGTAAGTTTTAACATTACTGGGAAAAAAGAACCAGAACAAATTTTAAGCAGGTCCATGTCTGCTTTAGGATACATTCCTTATTTTGCCTTGCAGGAATTCTCTATGGCTATGCAAAGTAGAAATATAATCTCTTTTTATCTACCTCTCCATTCTTCTAAGCATATTTATGTTTTATTTCTTGTTGGTACAAAGCTGTGTTTTGCAGATTTCCTGTTATTCCCTGAAACTTTCAAGATGTTATGTCACGTTCCTTCTTTTTGGCCCTTCAGGCATTTGCAGATATGTTGAAAGTGAACAAAACACTGAAGAGTCTGAATGTAGAATCCAACTTCATCACTGGGACAGGGATTTTGGCACTGATTGATGCACTGAAAAAGAATGAATCCCTAACAGAGATTAAAATTGACAACCAGGTAAAGAGAGACCATTGGGGAAGTTCACTTTTGTTTCTCTTTTATATGGATTCCCAGAGGGTTCTACCAGGGGACTCTGGCAGAGTCAAGGCAGCCTCTGTGGCTCATTCTGCAGCTCATGTCTCCAGCCAGTGCAACCAAAGAGTGGAAAACTCAATAAAACTACTCAAAGCCAAATACAAAACCCAGGGCAAAATCTCCAGGGATGGGATTCTCTGTAGTTTGCAGCCCAGTTATTAAACACAACCACTTACTTCTCTCTCATATGAAAGCAAATGTTTCCTTTTCTTTTGGGGACACCACTACAACAACAGAGGCAGCAGCTTGGGACAGCTGTAGAGATGGAGATTGCCAAGATGCTGGAGGAGAACTCCAGGATTCTCAAGTTTGGATACCAGTTCACAAAACAAGGTCCAAGAACCAGGGTGGCAGCAGCTATCACTAAAAACAACGACCTGGGTAAGATTCCACTACATTTACTCATCATTTCTTTTTGTAAGCCAAGCCCTGACCTCCCTAGGCACAGCTCTCCCTCTCTGTACATTCAGATGGAATTTTGACTACAGGATTCATGCTGCTCTGTGTGAGGGGAGATGCAAAGCTCTAGAGCAGAAAACAGCAAAGATCTTACTGGGAATAGGAGCCACTATTTTTCTCCTGCTCCTTCTGGGAAGGGGAATTATTTCAGCCTTTTCTATGGAGTATCCTAAATTTCTCACTGCTCTATGAGCTGTTCTGGCCAGTAAATAAGGAATCAAACCCATCCTGTTTTCTCAGAGGACGCAGAAGTCCTGACTTTGTTGTCCAGCCCATGATAGACCAAGCCTGTTCAGATAAGGGAGCAAACCAGACCCTCCTGCTTTTGTGACCTAGAACAGGCAAAGACAATAAAACCCTGCAAGTGTCATCTGAGTGTGACATGAACACCCTGTGTGCTCAGTACACAGAATACAAAGGAGATGACTAGGCAGAAGAAATTTAGAGTGAGAAGGGAAAAAAAAATTAAACTTTGTATTTTTAATCAGTTCTGCTTCAGACTGGGGTATCAAACCTTGATGTCTTTGTAGGTTTCAGCTTGGGTTTCTCTCTGTGGGAACTAAGATAAAAGTTGAGCTAAAACCTTTTTATTTCATACATACTTTTAGGGGTTTGAAATTTTAATTTTTAGCAATACCTAAGCATTGCAACTATAAACTATTTTTCCTAAAACTAGCAGTGTCCCAGAAGGGTATCTGAAATATCCCATCTACAAAGAGAGAAAAACAGTTTTTTCCCATTATTTCACCACTTGTCATTAGATTTATGTCCTAATCTTCATTTTCCTGTGTTTGTGTTGTTTGGTTTTGTTCAAGATTTTGTAGGACAGAACTCCTAAAGGAATTCAATAAAATACATGAACAAAACACTGAAAGCAGACACACATGACTGATGCTGCACTGCAGGCTTTGGAATAATGCAGTCTGTTTGCCAAAAAGGCATGATAAAAAAAACCTCCTCTTAGTAAAGTAATGAGATTTTTAGCAATAGATTGTTGTTATTGACTTTCTGTGGTGAAAAGCATTCATCCATCCAGTTCTACTGCTTTGTTCTCTGCTTCAGTTGTTCAATATCAGGAACTGACATAAGACTAAATTTTGTATCACACAAACAGGAGAACCTCAGAAATCTTACCTGGCCAGGTCAGAAAAAATTCAGTGCATTTTATTAGAATGTGGAGTAGCAAATGCTGCCCAACTAAACCTGCTCTATACCAGGTATAATGTATCTTAAGTGCTGTAAAAAGTCACACTACTTGTCAAAATAATCCTGCCCATAACACAAGGTTTACCACTCTGCTTTCCTAAATGGCAACTTCAACCTATGTGGTTTCCAGTGAAAAACCAGAGTTAATTAACTGACTATCAGATGGTTGATGCAGTCAGAGCAGGTGAAGTTTAAACAGGTAATTGAGGGTCTAATATGATATTTTTTGCCAATATTAACAGATACCCGTACTTAAGAGTACTTCAAATTATTTTCTAAAAAATATTATTATTGCTTACCTATAGGATACACTGTGCAATTACAGAAGTTATTAATTTTTGATGCCTAGAGCTTAAATAATCCACAGCACTGCAAATTAGAGCAGACCAGTATTAATTTAGCTGGAACACAATGTCTTTTAACAGAACAATAAAACTGTAATAAAATCTAAATGGAATCACTGGAAGGAAGTGCAGGAACCAGTGATTTTTTTTATCATCTAGCAATAAACCTTTAGCTCAAAATGTGATTTTTGTGGAAAATGCATTGATGTGAACACTTGGTGAAATTCTACAGTCTGCGATACAACAAAATGCAGTTCAGGTACAATTATTTTGCTGAGCATTACGGTATATGGTGTATATTGATTATGGTATTTGTGGGCATGATTCTTGGGAGCATTTCTCAGAAGCTGCTCCCTGCTGTGCTGGTTCTCTGCTCCGGGGGCTGGCGGTGGAGGAGCCCTGGCGCTCCCAGGAGGGCAGTGCTGACTCTGTCCCTGTTGTGCCGCAGTTCGGAAGAAGCGCGTGGAAGGGGAGCGGCAGTAGCCGAGGACACCGGGCAGGACTGGAGGCCACCACCCGCTGCAGCCCCAGCGTGCTCGCTGCTCACAAGGGAAGGCACTGGAAAACCATTACAGTGGGAGTTGCTGATTTCTGTTAATGTCTCCTTTTAACCTGGAAAACAGAGCCTGCTCATTTTTAATGTTCATGGTTAATTTAATTTTATGAGAAAGGTTCGTAGTTGGTTTGATTTGAATGAAGAAAATGGTTTGCAGTATGTGAAGCCAATATGCAGCATCTTAACCGTGTTACTGAGCATAACATATAGTGACTGACCCTTACTTTAGACACTTTTTGATATATGATAATATGACCTTGTATATGGATAAGGGATTCTCTGCTGAAAATAGAAATTTTAGGGCCAAGTTCTGCAATGCCTTATGTTTGTGAATAATCCTTACTTATGTGTATAGTCCTGCTGAAATGAATCCTGCAAAGGGCTGCTCCCAGGAGTAGAACTAGTGATGCCAGTACAGGTTTGCAGGTTCACACCCCTGAGCCTCTCTCTCCTGCAGTGGGATCTGGGCAGCTGGACCCACCTTGGAACAGCTCCTGCCGCCCTTGTTGGGTCTCCACCCGTGCAGTTCCCAGTGCAGGATCACGCCTAGACGTATAAACGTTGTCAAAGCGTACTTGTTTACATAAGCTTAGGTTAGGTGGATCATTTTGCAATGTTACACTGATGTTTTTTACTCTTACTCCACATTGTAAAGTAATATTAGCGCTGCCAATCCTGTAGACGTTGAATGTTTTGGGGTTTTTTTCTAGGCCAACAAGTTTTTGTTTGCTACTAGAATGCACAGTTTACAGCTAGTGATCTTAACCTAAACAAGTATTCTGAGCAATATTTGTTTTGCTTTGAGCCATGAGTTTGACTTTTTTTAGTTCTGTATTTATGTACGTTTGTTAGCATTATAGGACTGTTCTCAGGACCTTTAAGATGAAGATTTAATTACATACTTAATCCAAGAGAGCCACTGTGCTACCAGGGAAAGACACTAAAGGGGTAGTTTTGACAGCTACATGACTGACATTTATATGCTGCAGTTGAGGTTTGTCCCTGCATCACAAGGCACATGAATATTCATGCCAGTGTTTATCTGAATAAGGGCAGATTTAAGCTCATGCAGAAATGCTTTGCTAAATCATGACCTTAACTTACATGCTGGACATTATCTTAACCTGGTGGAAAACACTCGTGAAGCAGCAGCTAACCCCAGTGCTCAACAGTGTCAAAATTTCAGTAATACTTCAGTCTGATATTTCATTTTGTGTATTTCACCATCTAAAACTACTCTCTACCACAGTTGTATCACTGCCAACAGCTGACTGACAGCCAGAGGTTCATTTTGGCTCCACGGGCGCAGGCTGTGAGAGCCAAGGGACGCTCAGGTCAGAGGTGTCACACACCCCAAGCTTGCAGAAATGCTCCTGCAGCCAGCGCTGTCACCTGGGGCACTCGGGCATCTCTGAGACAGGGATGAAGCGCTGCTTGCTCAGGGCAGTGCTGGACACCACAGTCACTGCAGGACTGTGCAGGACTGGCTCAGGATTGCAGCTCCTGAGCCAGCAGGGACAGCTGTGGGCGCTGGGATCAGAGACCTGGGGAGCCCCGGAGCAGGCAGTGCTTGGCACGGTTCCCTGAGTGATGTTTTCACCTTGCTGAGGTGTGAGCTAACAGGATGAACCCTCCCTCTGTGCCTTTTGTAAGGGAAAGGAGAAGGTGCAAGGCAATGCTCTTCCGGTTGGATACTGGTCTTAGTAGTGGGGTCCCAAAGTGAATAACACTCACTGAAATCCCACTTAAAATACTTGGCTGAAGTGGTCTGCTGAGCTGGGATAAAAGTGCAGTAGCCACAGTTTACTTCCCTGGCAGCTCCCAGTCTCTACAATTTCCACTTCCTCTCTTCCTCAGAATAAACTGAAACCTTTGCTTTGCAAGTAAAACAAAACACACAGGGGAGTCTTGCTAAGGTTTTCCCTGGATCCATGCAGGATTTGCTGTGAAAAACTTTGATCTCCCATTTTAAAAAAATTACAAGTTCTGTAATACAGTCATAACTCTGCATGGGCTTAAATAGAATCCTTAGAAAACATTTAGATTACAAGAGGAATACTGGGCTTTGCACCATGAACTTTTATGGATGGGAGGAATCCTCATCCACAGCATCTAAAGATTATGTTACTGATTACCTTCAGTGACAGGAATCACTCTGCCCCTAATTTCTTGTTCTTTTCCTTTGATCCAACCAAGGAAATCCCAATTATCAGTCAATTCTTTGAAGATTTTTTAATGGTTATTTTTTCTTTATTAGCGGTACGTATCTGTGTTCAAGGGAGACAAGTGCAATCCATATCTAGTCTTAGTTGCCATTGACAGTGTTGGTATTTGCATGCAGCAGTTTCACAAGGATGGGTTGGTCTGCTTCATGGTGTCTGCAGCATGTCCTGGATAGCTTTGCTCAGAGCCACACACGTGCTTACACAGTCGGGTGTGATTTGCAGCCCCTGTTTGCACCATGGACCGAGGTACCTGGCTGGGGAAAGCTCTGTGGCTCTCCATCCCTTCATCTGCCATTCCCTTTGCACAGCCACGGTTCCTCTGAGGGAGGAGCCTCATCCTGGAGGGATCATCTCCAACACCAGCCCCACCATGAGCGGGCAGACAGGGCCAGAGCTGTGCACCCCATGGCCGGGACCTGGGAGCCTGGCTCCTTCCAGCATGCGTGAGGACAGCTCCCAATCCCTGGCTGTTTTCTGCAGGCAGCTGCTGCCAGCCCCTGCCAGGGGGCTCAGTGACCAGAGATGTCTTTGTTCTGCCTCTTCTGTGTGCTCCACACAAGGCCTTGGCTGTCACAGGCCTTGAGTGTCACAGGTCAGACATTGCAACAATATAAAGGTTTGTTGGATGCAACAACAGCACCCAGTGGTGATGCTTGGAGGCAGATTTTCACACTACTACAGGATTATTTAGCTGGTTAAAAATCTCTGCAACTAAAAAAAAGGGGTGCAGGATGTGACGAGTTATTTCATATCCTACTTTCAGACAACATCTGCATTGTCAATGCTGAATGGGAAACAAGGACAGAAGAGTCCCTTTTTCTTAAGGAAACATTCAGGTGTAACTGTCTATTTTTGCACATTGCTTCTCGTGTTGACTGCTTCAGTTTGGTTTATATTTTTTATACAGGTTTTTCATGGAAAAGCTCAACTTTGTGTGTGTCCTAACATCCATGTGGAGTGTGGTGTGCACTGGGACCATATGTGTACATGTATAAATGGCGATGTTAGCTCTGGAACAGACGTAATTGCATGCGCACGGTGTGGTGCATATTACTCAAGAGGAAGAGAATTACCACGCTATGTAACAGTGACTCCCCAGCATTGTGGTTTTTCTAAATAAACCTTCACAAACGATTTGGATTTTGCAATGTTTCATGGGTTTGTGACTTGAATTGAGCCCCTGTTGGTGCTCTGGCATCAGATTAAACTGGTTTCTCCTCTGCAGCTCTTGCAGCTTGTACTCTGCTGGATTTCACCTTCTCTTCTCAGGTGGAGAGACTGGTGGTATTTCCTGCCCTCTGTTCTCCACAGTCTCAGCAATTTCCATATGGTGCCTCGTTAGAATTTGACACCAAGACACACCAATTTCTTTCACATTATCCCCAGTTCTAAGGTTCAAGGGGCTCAGTGCATTGCAGAGCGCCTAAAAGCCTGGACTGAGTTAATGACGTGGCTAACATGGCCCTTAGAACCTGTGCTGCATGACAAAAGAACTGCCAAATACACATAGCTGCACAGTGCATAAGACAATTGAAAAGGAAATGTCATTTCCCCACAGACAATTTGTTCTCCACAATTCCAGAGAACTTCACAGTTAACCCACAGAGAAACAAAACATCTTCTCTTACTATTTTAAGACCACCTTTACTTATGCCAGTACTTTAACTGTGAAATCTCACAGTATCTTTCTTCTTTTCATCTCAATGTAAATGAGTGGATGACTTCAAGAAAATGAGGAAATCTCATACTGAAAGAAGAGGAGGTATCTCAGTATGTGGTTCTGCTGGTGCAGAGTCTAAATCAGAAGAGTGCTCATGGGAACCATGCAGCACAATTCCCAGATCCTCAGTCATAAGGGAATCAGAATACAGCTGCAGAGAAGCTCATGAGGTCATGCACTCCATTTCCTATCTCTCAGAATTTTATTTCTACATAATTCATAGCTTTTACCAAAAGACCAGTTTTGGTCCTGCATTACAGGGGTTGTGTTCAATTCCCTTGGGATTTTGAATATAGTAGTATATACCAAAGATATATACCAAAGAACACACCTCATCACGCTGCACCTTTTGAAAAATAATGACTTAACAAAGAGAGGATTGATACTATTCTTAGTCTCTGAGCATGCATCTTTATATCTTTCCTATTCCAATCAGTTCAATCCTCTCCCAAGCCTGAGCAACAACAGTGCAAACCCCAGTGCTTCATATTCTACCAGGAATTCCAGGTCATTTTCCCATGATATGGAGTGACAGCCTGAACTGCAGGAAGCTGCATTTCCCACTGCCCATCCATCCCCCGCTGTTGCCATGCCGAAGGTCCCTTGCTTGTGTTCTTTAAATGCATCTACCCAAAAGTAAAATCTCAGTTTTGAATGAAACAGAGACTCTAGGGAGTTTTAATACAATATCAAAGAACGGGGTGCAAGCTGACTGAATCTTGTGCCCTCCTGCAGGAGCTCTGATCTGTTGGCTGGTGTGTTTCTCTAGCCAGAGCCAGGAGCTCTGTGCTCTCTGCCCAGCACAAGCTGCTGCCAAGCCTGCAGCAGGCTGGCACCCAAATGCAGTGCAAGGAGAGCACAGGCAGGCACCACAGGGCAAGTGCTCTGCTGAGGATGGGGCTGGTGGACAGGAACCACGAAACCAAGCAGTTCTCAGATCAACATTTGGGATATTTTAACAGAGGACAGCATTTGCACATTAAACCCAACAGTCTGTTTCAGCCAGAGCAAATGTACTTCTGTCTGAATGGAGCAGAGTGGTCAATGGGCTTTGAGGCTTACTTCTGGAGGGGGTGGCACAGGGGCAAAACACCAGCGAAATTGTGTTCAGCTGGTTCCCAGCAAAGTGCTTTAAATATTCATGTTTTGTTTGTCTATTCCCATAAAGCAGATGAGCACTAACAAAAGCAGCACAAGGGGCATCCCTTAATGAGGGTCTGTTTGTTTCTTATAGGCAGCTGTCTGACTTTATTGAGTCTGACGTTAGGTAGACTTACTCAGTGGGAAAGGGAGGAGAAAACAAGGCAGTCAGATAAAGAAATTGCATGTATTGTTTCACAGTCAATCTCTTCTGATAACGACTGCATTGATAATAAATTGAAGAGAATCTTCAGTTCCTAGTTCAGAATTGTTTATTTCTCAGCTGTCACCACAGATGCAGGTCACCTAAAATCTGCTTAGATTTCAATCTGTTGGTGAACACTAAAGAATTCCCCAGGCCTGAGAAGCTTGCATCAATTCTTCCTCTTGTCCGTGAAAATGTTGTATACTCATCACTCATCCAAATCAGCTGAAAAGCTTTCAGATGATGATGCAGGAGAAGGAGGTCACTGTGCCCAGTGTGTGGTGAACCAGGGCATTGGCATTCATGGTCAGTTTGTACTCAGCAGTGCTGGCACCCTGCACACACTGGTGTTCATCACCCACATGAAGCAGATTGCTTAGAGATCTAATGTGGTTTTGTGTTAGAACAGTTCATGGGACGCTGCATTCAGGAGCAGGAAAACCAGAGACATTGGCAGGAGCAGCTGTGGAGGCTCCCCCCACCCTTTGGCTGGTGGGCAATGCCAGGCAGCACAGTCACTCTAGTGCATGCCTAGATTTTTCCTGCATGATTTTAAGCTCTTGAGGGAAAATAAAAACAAACCAAAGAAGAAAAACAACAAAAAAGTGTCATTAATGTGTTAACTCACTTGAAAATAAGAATAAGCCCTCAAAAGAGTCTCCTGAAAATTCTGTTCTGCAGAACAAATTGCTCTGTGGCTGCTGATGAAAGCTCCAGTTAAGCTCTCTCTGCCTTCACACTCCAAATGTGCTGGTTGATCCAGATGAACTACTGTGGCATCTTAAATGCACCACAGGGAAGTTTATGGCATCTCTTCTGAGCCAGGAATAAAGTCAAGAGCACTTTTACTGAACCTGGGCCTAGTGGTGACCTTGGTGACCTCATGTTTAAGTTGCCCTCCTTTTTTGCAGAGTACTGATCTCATATGCATTTGTGGAGAAGTCTAGAGTGCCTGACAGAAGGGAAGTTTTATTGTCAGGAGCAGACAGAAGTGCTCAGCAGCTGTGACAAACCCAGCCAGCAGGACGTGAGTGGCTGTGCCACCTGCCAAGAGCTGGGGTCCCTTCCAGCACTAGAGATTCATGGGGTTTGAAAGACCATTTCCATGATGAGAAAGACTGAAGGTTTAAACAAAGATTTGTGATGACATTTACATAAAAATGCATTTGCTTTAATTTCATATACATTTTTCATTAAAATGAGACAGCTGTACTTAATATTTTCTAAATACTTCCTATTTTATTTCTGTACCAATGAGAAAATCCAATTCAAATATTATTTCCCTTCACTCTGAAGCTTTCAAATTGACTCCATAATTAAATGAACAAGTCATAACAAGTTACATTTAATATTTGCACAATGGAAAGCACAGTATCCAAGGAGAAGCAGCATGATCCTGCATGCTGAGAAGTCAGCAGAGACTCCAGCCTGCACACAGCCAGTGTGGAAGGGCAGCAGTGCCCAGACACCCTGGCTGAGGCACCTCAGGCTGCTCCTGGGAAGGACTCACTGGGCTGTCTGGATAGCTTGGAGTCAGAATGAATCACTGCAAGAATATCCAAGGAGATCTGGGTGTTCAGGAGGAGACTTGCACAAGGTTTTGCTTATTGTTTGTCCACTGGTGCACACAGTCACTGCAGCACCCAGCTGTGCCACTCACAGCAGTGTCAGATAAGTCAAAGGCCAGGTGGGGATTAAATCACCTAGTGGCACAGGTCACAGCCTTGCCCGTGAGTTGCTGTCAGTGCCTGCTGCTCTGAAATTACTTGGTGCTTTGTAACGATTCCATCTGGTCTCATTTTTCCATGAGAGGGTCTACTGGGGCCACCTAGTCAGCCTCCTGTGTATCTGATATCCTTAAACTGCATGACAGTACCCAGCCTATAATTTAACCAGACCAAATACTTGCATCATATAGAATAAAAGAAAAATGTTGACACAAGAACTGTGCTCCAGAGAGTATGTGATGCAATGGCAGGAATGCATTAGGTGTGACATATGAAGATATTTTAATGTGCTGAGGGTAAAAGCCACCTGCTACAGAAGAAGTGAAGGACCTGATGTCTCCATCAGCTCAGATGGGTGAAGGGAATCAGCTCAGAGTTGCTGATTAAGTTTACCTCTGGACACATGAACAGTTTGGCACACAAGATCTGCCAGAGATACTAAAAAGGCATTGGCACAAACATCCTGCATCCTTTTCCGGATGTTCAGATTGAGCCCAATCATTTGCTCTGCTTGGAACCTGACAAAGAAATCTCAGCAGGCTAATTTCCTTGAAAATGTTTAAACCCATGCCAAGCTGATCAGCCCTCCAGATGACCCTTTGAATCTCATTCCTTGGATAAAGCTGCCCTGAATTAAAGAAAAATTTTCCCCAAAAATGTTTTAGATACCACAAGGGTACGTAGAAGGGGTGGCTATCAATGGCACTTGCCCTGTAACTGGTTCAGGTGACATTTCAGTTTCTGGACCATCTTCAAATCATTAATAAATGATGGTTTGCTGCATTTTACCAAGCACTTTTGGTGTAAACTTTAAAAAGTACTCAAAGACTACTGCACATATCCTTCACACACTACAGAGGAGGAGACTGAGGTACAGATATATTCAATGCTTTTTTTATCATTCACCCAACAAAATGTTAACAATAGATGTGCCTTTGCTATTGGTTGTAGGAGTTCCTACAGACACACTAGCCTGTCAATGGAGATTTATCTGCTGGCCATGCATTTGATCTCCAGGGGAGCTGGCTGGGGCTGCAGTCATGCTTCTTGCCCTCTGCTCTGTGAGACACCAAAGCCATCGGTGTCACCCTCTCTGCACAGGGACAGCCAGGCACCCCAGCACAGCAGAGGGGAGCATGAGGAGCATGACTCAGGCTGCAGCATCCATGGCAACTGTGCTTTAAGCACTGGCTTGCTCAGACTAGGCAGCCTTTAATTAATGGCTTGATTCTCGTTCCCTCCTTTCTCCCACATGTAATATTTACTGCACTCCCTCAGCAAGCCCCTGGAATGCTCCAAACAGAAAAGAGCAGAGACTACAGCTGCTCCAAACTGCATATGGGAGAAAGCCCTGATCTCCTTGATGAATCAGGGCTGGGTACAGCTCCTGGCTGCCTCAAGGAAGAGCAGTACCAAGGCAAGGGGCACCAGCTGGATCTGCCTGGAGCCTGGATGCTCATCACTAGAAGAACTGAGATTCACTGCCAGCACCTGTCAGCCTTGTACTGAGGAAGCCCCTTCAGCATCAGAACAAGGAAGCAAAACATACATTTGGAATTAGAAGCTCCCAAGCATGCCTCATACTGGCCATTGGAGGAAGAGGCCAAGGCTTGTCCCCTCTCCTCACAATGGGATGACTGAGACCTACAACAAATAGGTTTATGTCTTCTGGTAGATGGACAGTAAGCCAGTGGCCTTTAGGAATCTGAAGTCTATAGGCTAGAAATCAGTTCAAACCTGAAGACACAGTTGGAAATGTTGAGGTTTTTCTACTGTTTCAGTATTAGGTGAAAGTCTGTAATAGCAATCATTCAGGAAAAAAAGGTTCCATGTAAATGACAATAGGAAGGCTGACATGCAGGCTGGTAAATTTACCATTGACACTTTTGAAATGCTTTCCCCCCCCACCCCACTCCTCAGATGCCATTAACTCTCAGAAGACACCCAGGGTTCAGGGTTCCTGATGAACTTGCCATATAAGGGAAAAATTACTGCACTGATCAGAAGAAATTCCTGAGGATAAGAGGTTTAAAAAGCTGAGAACTTATTTTGGCTCAGGGAGAAGCAGGACACATTTTTTTCTCTAGAACGTAATTTTATCTTTAATAAGCTCTAGACAAAAATCTGTTTAAGTACAGAGAAGAAACCTGACTTACAAAATGCTCTCTCCAATTAGAAGACAATTTCTTGCCCTGCACTTCCTACCTGAGACACAGAGGGGTTTGATGCTAATAACTAACCTATTTACAGGGATTGCTCGCCAGAGGACACAGGGAAGAGCAAACCTGCATTTCAAAATGACCAGTCCAGTTGTAATAAATAACATGAAGGTTTTGTTGTTTTGACCTAATCCCATTTACACATGCAAACTGGGAGGAGAATAATGGTTTTAATTTGAACACACTTCAGACTGACTTGAAAGATTTAAGTGTCACACCACAGACTAATCAGAGTTCATGCTCTTTTTAGGGGATGAAATGGTAAAATAGGCATAAACTGATACTGTTTGTGGCCACAGACTGATTTGGGTCTCCTGAAACTCAGTGTGGAACAGAAATTGCCATTGAGGAGAATTTAGACTGCCCTGTGTAATGGCACAGCTGAAATAACAGCAGCCTCATCTCCAAACCAGATGTAATCCCCCAAAGCAAACCCACATGCAGGGAAGACTGAAATCTCTCTATGAAAATGCTGCTACTCTGCCAAGATCTGGGTTTATGAGGACTAAAGAGCTTGAGAATATAGACAACACAAAAGACCAACATGGATATACTGATGTAATAGCTGATATCCTAAAATGGATCTTTGCAGGCTGTCAGTGAAGCTAAGGTAGATTTTGTACACAGATGATATGCTGGCAATAAGGATGATGAGAATAAACCCTTGTAAGCAAAAACATTTGCTAAGAGAATTCACAATTAGTGATTGCAGCTAGGAAAAGGACTAAATGACCAGGATGGGACTAAATTACCAGGACAATACTAAATTACCAGGATGTTGTCCACTGGAAATAGGTTCTGGTGTAATCAGTTTTGGAAAAATAAATTCACTTCTGAGCTAATACTCCTAGGTTTCACCTTTGAAATGTCATCTCTGAGTACATATTCTACTTGAGTTACTTGTGTGCTAGATTTAACATTCAACAACAGAAGCCTGCCTGTTTACAGAACCAGGTCAGGAGCTGGTCACAGGACTACAGGATGTTACAAAAGGGACCTTGGGATATAATCCAAGTGAAGGTGAGTAATGGTACCTGCTTGTTCAGATGTGCGTCAAAACCAACCGTCATAAGAGGTTGGGACTGGAGATTTTCAGTGTTGTTAGATTTTAAGTTATTCAAGGACAGAGAGAGTTATGATTCATAAAAAGGCTTTTAAGAAGATGAGTCTAAGCCCTGCACTGGAACAGCTGATGTGGTGCTCTCACTCTGTAGCTTAGATAATCACTTGGGTCAATTAAAAGTTACAAAACCAGCACTAAATGCACACTGTGTGTGCATTTGTAGCAGCTAGTTGTAGTTTACAGAGCTTGGCAGCCTCAGCTGAGTGGCAGGCTCCAGTGTGCCATGCAGAGATCACATATCTAGCAAATGCATAGTTACTATTGCAAAAAGATTAGAAACTAAACCAGCAGGATTATTATTTCTATTTTAGAGTTCAAAATTACGAACACACATCTGGCTCCCCTGCACCTAAAAGCCCAGCTGCATTTAACTTCATGTATTCTGGTCTCTCCAGTGACCTCAAGCCAAGGTGCCTCTGAAAGCCAGACTGGACCAGCCCAGGCACGACTGAGTGCCCAGAGACCCCAGTCAGTCTCTGCAGCAGAGCAAGGACTCCTCACCTCCACCCTCTTCTCTCCACAGAAACTCCTCTTTGTCTGCAAGTGTTTCCCTCACAGAAATTCCTCCTGGGTGACCAGAACCAGCACAGCCTCTTAACTACAACTCATAAGCAGCTGGAGTCCTACAGGGGAGAAAGATCTGCCCGAAAGAACTTGGGTTTCTTGTTTCCACTTTCAAATGTAATGCAAATAACAAAGAAAAGCACCAAATCCTTTTCATCAAGAAGAAAGAAAAAGAAGTTTATGAGTTTTTAAACAAAAGCTGAAAAATGCTGCTTTTTCAGGACACCAAGGCACTGGAGACCATCATATATGTTCATGGTTTGGATTATACAAAGAATTTTAAAAATCAGAAACTAGAAATCAGCTGTTTTGGGGAAAAGTGGGGGTTTTTTGACAGAAACATTGCAACTATTTCCAAAAAGTCCACAACTAAAAGTGCTCTCTGACTCCTACTTTGAAACGAGTCTAATAGCTGCAAACAACCATAGATTTAAAAGGTCATTGCATAATCCAATCTCAGTGATTAACATTTTCCTTTTTAGTTATGGCTACACTAAAATAATGATCTCAATTCACAGGATGATTACACACTTATTAATTTCTTGCTGTAAAATAGGCTGAGGAATCTTTGTATATCCAAGCTATCTGAAGTGTAGTTCACACTGCCTTATCATTCAAGGTGCCAATTAAAACAAAAAAACTAATTCTTTTTCAAACTCAAAACTGTGAAATAATATTTCAATTTTAGTATTTACTTCAGAGCCAGCATCTCAAAACTACTGCTGAACATTATGCTGCTAATTTCAAGCCCTCATTATTGCCCTAGGAGGCAGATAATTGTTTACTATGAGAGATCCCCTGCTGGTCCAGCCATTTGTACAAATATTCACCGTGATGAGTGACTGCACTTGATATGTGAAAAGCCTGGATATTCCCAGAAATTATGCCCTCAGAGTCACTTGATACCCACAGTTATATCTTTCTGTAAGAAACACTGTTTTAGCAGACTTCCCTTGTTTTTTCTTAGCTTTCATTTATTTCTCAGCACTAACTTGGACATGAACAGGCATCTCCATCAAGCAAAAGAGCAATCAATCTTTAATATTCTGCTCCAAAGAAGTTCTTTCTTTTCTTGCATTTTGTACTTTACATTTCAAACTAAGGCATTGCCTGAGTGAGCAGAAATATACTGATAGTATGAAATGCTACTTTTAATGAAGGAAAATTAACCTCTTCTCCTGACAGACAATTAAACCAATAAGAAATGAAAGCAGATGGCAACTATGTCACATTGCTTAAGAGAGTAATATACTCAGTACTTCTTGTTCCTCAATTCATGCATTAAATACTGCTGGTCAGCCTGCCAAGTTTAATCTGTACCACTAAATACATGGAAGTGGGGTGAGGAGGAAAGAGGTCTAGCCAGCTCTTTTTGCAGCTTCACATTACCTCACATTATGCTGAAGGGCACAGAGGCAACAAAAGGGTCTGAATACCCATCCCACTGTGTCATCCTAACTCCTGGGGATCCATGCATAATGAGGCCCAGATCTTGATAATAACAATTATTTTTTTTCTTTACAAAGTCATTGGAGAGGAACAGACACAGCTTTAGAGCGACCCTGGCTCCAGAGGGCTGCTCTGCCTCTACTCCTGATATGTGCTTGAAGTCCTTGAGCTCCTGTTTCCAGCTATGGAGTTGTGCAGGTGAGTGAGCTTCATGTTTTGTACATACAAGGTCAAGACATAGCTCTTGATATATTTCTCTTCTGATTCCTTTACCCCTTTTTTTGTGTCCTTTACCATTTTCCCCCTTTTTTAATGTGGCATGCTTCTCTAGAAGCAAGGAACTGAGCAATATGTCATAAACAAAGGCATCACTTAGTGGTGCCATGTTAGTGATCACACTACATTTTGTGATGGAAAAATGTATCTTGGCAGCTGTACCCAGTGTAACAAACAAAGATGCTGCAGGGTTTTATATGATTTTACAACAAAGAGAATCTGGAAACTAAATGCTAATTAATTCCCTGATTGCTTCCTAATGAAAAACCTACTTGGGATTCTCACCAGGAAGCAGCAGAAGATTGATCCTGAGAAACTGAGGGTACCTTTTCAGGCTCTTCACATGCATGGAGCCAGGAAATTATTCAGAGTGCCTTGAAAGAACTGCTTAACAGGAAAGAAGATGTGAGGCAAGTTCCAGCAAATTTGTGTGACTAAGAACAGCAGAGGTATTTGCATAAACTGTTTGGGCTCTTTTAGGTAATTGGCTCACTTGCTCCCTTGAAAGTATTTGTTCAGGTGCTACAACTGGCAGGACTCTCAGAGGACAAGGTAGGTCTCACACACAGCTCTGTTCAGGTGAATTAGCTGATGGCAGCAGTTTGTTCTGCAATTCTTCCACTCCATCAGGTTGCTGGCCAGCAGCAGAGTTCATCTCAGGAAAGTGAAAATCCCAGTGCCAAAGAAAAAAGCGACAGATTGGAATGGTCTATTTTAAAAAAGAGCTGCCATGTCTAGTTAGTATCATACAGAGATTCACTGCACAGTAACAAATGGATGTTGGACTGAGCTTGGAAACTAAAGCCAAAAGTACATGGAGTATTTCAGCCAGAAAAAGGAAGAAAAAATGCTTTTCTGCACTAAACTGCAGGGAACAAACATTTCTGTTTTACTGATATTCTCCATTTTCCTCGCTTAAGTTTACTTCATTATGTTTTTAAGGACACAAGACAAAATTTGATATTCAAGGAAAGTAAAGAGGATTTGATGTAAGCAGAAAGCAAAGCAATGGGTCCCTATTCAATTCAAAACTCCTGAAGGGAGTAAATGTATCAAAATGTCTTCATGTTTATTAGAAACAAATGTGAGATATAATGTAACCAGTACAGCCTAGCTGAAAGAGAGTCTGCCTCCTTCTGCTGCGGCTCTGGTTAACAACTTGCATTTACAAGTCCAGTGAAAAGTAACTACCAGGAACTACCACTGTCCTCTACATACACACAGCCTAGGCACTGACATTAGCATCTCACCTATCTCTGGTTTAATATTAGACATAACCACTGCTTCAGGCATTCCAAGTGACCAACTTCCACTCTAGAATTAGCTGCCTGTAACATCGCCTTGCAAATCTGGAATTCATGTTTGAAAATTCAGAGCATGAATTAATATGTAAACCTGGTTTCTACTGGAATAGTCTGGATATTTCCTTTCTATATTCCTCCCTGTGGTAATAATGCCCCAGTCAGTCTTCCCATACTTCACTGTGTTTTCATGGGATTTCAGAAGTGCTGGGTAAAAAAGAAAATATGAGGTGCTAATATGATCATTTGAAAAAAACCACATTTTAAGGCCAGCATCAGCATCTTAATTAAGGAGCTCTCACCAACTAGAAATAGAGATGTAAACAATTTCTGAGAGAGCTTTTAAGTACAAGAAGCCTTTAGCTGAGCCAAATCACCACAGAAATTATTCAGCTGACAGTATTTGACAGAGATATTTCACACAGAGCCTCTCAGAGGCCTCCATGTACTCATACATGCCATACATTCATACACACATAGATAGAACTATTGCCAAGAACAATCACCCAAAGGGTGGTGAGCAAGAATTAGGTGGTCATTGCAACAAGCACCTAAATAACCAGTCCTGAAGGACTCCCTAAAAGGGACTCTGCATCTGAAATTATCTCACTTTCTGTCTTCACTTTATCTGAGTTCACAAACCATAGTGATACCTGAACAAACAAGCCTATTCCTAATTAAATGTGTTAATGCAGGAAGAAATGATGGTATTTGCATATTGTGCAGGATGACAGAGGTTTACAGTACATAGGAAAAACACTATCTTCTGTCTTGATGAAAAGATGAGAACATGAGAATATTCCCAAGACGACACACTTAGGTACTTGCCAGAAGAGTTAATCACATACAGGTAGGATTATATATCCCTTTGGACAATTGTTCCTCAGTGAAGCACAGAAACATGGAGTGCTCTTCAAATACCCTGGGAATGCTAGGAACAAAGTCCTCCTAAAAGACACCTCTCACTTCACATAAAAACCCTTCCTTGTTTTTGTTTTTGCTTTTTACCTTGCAGGTAAAACAAGTCACATGCTGACACAGTTTCCAGTGGCCCAGAAAAACAACCATCTGAGTAAAACCAGTACACTAAGCCATGACTTACTGGGTGAGGAGCCAGTGTCCTTATGCTTCAGCAACACTGCTGCAAAGGCTGCAACTTCTGACAGAGACACAGAATAAAGCTCAAAGCAGTAATGCCTCAAGTTGCTTTACCACAACCCACCTTTATCCTTTTAATAACTCCTGATGTTGTATTCCAACATAACATACTGTTGGGATGCTCTGGAGCTCATTCAGAACCTTCACACAGGCCCTTGGCTACATGACATTCCCTCCTAAGACCCAGAGAGCACAGGGGAGGCAAAGATCAGAGATCTTTACCCTGTCACGGAAAAATACTCTTCTACAAACAGTTTCTATGTTAAAACTTTGAACTCACGTAAAGAAACAGTACAACAGGTTGCAAGAAGTAATCATAAAAATTAAATTTAGAGGGCTTGTGATCAGATAAACATATCAAAACATTACATTTCCTTCAGAATTACAGTTCTCCATCTTGTAAAAGCTGAGGACATTGTCGGTGTCAGGGAGCTCCAGCTGCTGTGCCATAGCATTGCTTGGAAACTTCCAACGGGTTCCTGCACAAACAGGCTGAGCAGCTGCTTCTGCTGGATGCTGACTCCGGAGCCCCGTTGTGCTCGGGACCACCAGGAACATTCACCTCCCAAATGTGAAGGGCACCGGCCAGGCAGGAGGAACAGCTCGATCTCCCCTTGGCATCAGCCAGCAGGTCACCACTCGAGGGCAGCATTTCGGCAAAATAAAAAAGACACAGGAACAAAAATGAAGGGCACCAAACTGCCGGAGGATTTATTTGCAGGCTGATCTCCAAGCTTTCTGTAGCTATTTAAACAGGGAGGCAATATGAGCAGAGAACTGAAGTGTAAGCAGGGAAGGAATATGTGGTCAATACCAGATAAATCTGTGCAGAGACTGTAGAGGCACGTTAGTTTACATATGGCTTAGCTGCCTAAAGGAAAAGCGGATGCACCGACACTGGAGTCTCCCACCCTCCTCCAACGGAAACATTTTATCCAAGAAAAGGAAAAAGTTTTCACTCAGAGCAGCCAACTCTCTTTGACGAGACCTGAGAAAGTTCTCGTACAATAGTGACTTTAAAAGCTAATGAGCAGCACCCAGTGACAGTCAGGATACAAAACAATGACCCACTTGGACCATCATCACCTTTTCACTTCCAATAATGCCATGGCACTTCTAGGGCCCGCTGCCAAAGCGAGAAGCCTGTAAAAAAAGGCATGAATGCTGCTGGTTTAGTGCTCTACTTGCACCAGCTAAAAATAGTCACAGGCCAAAAACATACTCCAGTTTTGGACATTGAATGACAACATGGGCTACGAGGCCAATTAGGTCAAATTAAAATATACCAACAGAAAGAAAATAAACACTGGTAAACTTTGTCTGGAAGGCAAAGAGAGATCTTGGAAGAGAAACTTGTAACACAGCTTCATATGTACTCATGTAATTGTTTTGCCTTCTTATTCCAGAGAAGTATTCCTTCATACAAGGACAGACTGCTCTCAGAGGAGTGCCACAAGGGCCACCACCTTCAGGCCTGGGGTGCTGTAGTCTGAGGCATCCTCTGCACTCAATAAATACAGGTGATTTCAGCAGTGACTCACAGCACATCAATGAAGCTGCCATTAATATCCATGTTGCATTCAGATCTACTGTGCTTGTTGTTTTTTAATCAAAAGAGGCTAAAGTAGAGGTTAATTGCACTGAATTTGAATTCAGCAGGAAAAGGAAGACTCTATTTTTCACTCGGCACCAGCAGGCTCAGCAGTGATGGCAGAGTGGGACCATGGTGAGGATCCTGCATATCCAGCTGTACCTGTGTTGTAGGTGCATGTGAACAGAGGAGGCTTATGGGAAGCAGCTGGTAGCATGGACAGCTCAGGTGCTGTAAATAGAAACACACAGAAGCTAAATCAAAAACAAGTCGAAACTCAGAAGTATTCTGCAATGGCTACTTAGCAATTTGACATTCATTTCACTCCAGAAACTGAAATAAAATATCCCATCATGAGGTCCAATGATAATGGAATGACTCAGAAGGTTCACTGTTCTTCCTTACCTCCATGTTTTCAGCACTATTTTTGCCCTCCTCCCCTTCCAAAATGAGCATGATGTGCTGCTGCCATCCTGCAGCAGGTTTTACACAGACAGCAACAGATTAGTAACATAAGGCAATTCCCCCAGCAAATCTCCGAGGCAGCTCAGGAGGTAAAAGGTGCATTGCCAATGTCTGCTGTCACTAATGTGCTACCCAGTGCAAAAGGAAATGTGCTATTGAGGCATTGTGAAGTTAGTCAACATCGAGCCATCTGCTACACATAATCTCAGGTTGCATGTCATCAGCGAGGCATGAATGTAAAGAAGGCTCTAGCCTGACATTTTAGTTCTAAATTGAGTACATTTAATCCAGCAGTCATTGAAGGACAGCAGATACTGTCCTAGGGTACCTTCCTAACAACTGCTTCTCAATGTAGAACAGTGATTTACGTAGTTTATGATGTTAAAGGATATATATGATGATGATGCTCCAAATGTTTCCCTTCTGTACTGTTGGCTTCATTGCCTGATAACTTATTAACCAGAAAAAGCTGTAAACAATTTGATTTCAAGGATTTTATGACTTCAAGGAAAAAGTTGATAAACCATAAAAAGGGTATAAACCAAATATGAGCAAAAAGAAAGCCTGAAGGCCAGAGACTGTCCCTGAAGAACCAGCTTGTCCCACGCTCCTCCACAGCACTGTCAGCAGAAGCTCCCTGCCTGCCAAGTCCCTCATGCTGTACTGAGAACTGCCTGCTGGCCCCATGTTCCAGGGGCTAGCACAGCCATGGGTGGTGTCCTCTTAGACTGAGATATGCAGAACATGGGGATTCCATCCTACATATTCCACCAACCTATTTTCAGTGAAAACAACTATGAAATTTCCAAGAACTGCCTGTCCTTTCAACACACACAGGTAAAAAGCAAAAATCACTCAAAAGATGTAGTTAAGAAGGAGAGGCTGAGTAGTATCATTTTTCAGGAGGTCACACCAAAAACCATGCAGCTGGAGTGTGGCAGCAGCTCTCTGGCCATGGAGAGGAACAACTTTCCCAGGCATTGTCCTGGGGAAAAGTCTGTGAGAAGATCAGAGAAAAGAATGAGAAACAATTCTTATCTTCACTTGTTGCACCTGTTGTTGTGAACATGTGGAATGTGTTATGGAGATTTGTTTACCAAAGGGTGGCTTCTTAATTAGCCAATGGTGGTGGTGTTTGGATTGGAGGACCAATTAGGTCCAGATGTATTGTAACTGTCTATAAAAAGCAATGGGTTTCTTGATTACAGAATAGAATGAAGATTATTGCTCAGTTTTCTGAGACTCATGGAGTAAATGCTAATTGTTACCAGTTTGGGGATGCCCTGTAATGATACCAGAGGAAACAGAATATATGTGTGCTAGCAGAAGCTATGGGACCCAAACTGGTTTCATCCTTTCCTGTGCAAGATTGCTCCTACCAGAGTGGGACTTGAAATGCTCACATTGCTAAGCAGCAGATGATGGACTAGTAAAGCTGGAGGCAATGGAGAATGAATAATCATGCACCACAGTCCAGCTTAGAAAAATATTCTGACTCTGCAAATGGTAAGGAAGGGGAATTAATAAAACTTCACTAGAACTTTATACAAAGCCAAAAAAGCTCAAAGAATGCAAACCCATTGCATATGATATTGCAATGTTGTCTTGTACCTTAATACAGAAACACACAGTAACCCCTGCTAAGAGCATTAAATATTAATAATGGCTCCCAGCTGCTGCTACATAATGGGCTTATTTTGGTGAGGAAGATGTGCACATCTTAAGATCAGATGATCCTACCCTCCTTTTGAAATTCATGCAAGACCCTCTTTCCTTGCTGCAATTAATTGAAGAACCTAGGGCTATTATTCTTAAAAGGCAGGATTTGTCTCTGATCTTTGTCCTACATTACATTTTTTTTTTGTCAGAGGTTATAACACGAGCAGAGGTGGATGGTTTAGCTTGATAACACGACTCATTACCAGAGGGCAGCCTTCTTTTCCTCCATACTGTCCTAATTAGTGCGAATCTGCCCACACAAATAGCCCACAAGGATGGGGTTTTTCATTGTTCTCTGTCCTACATCAGTGCAACTATTATAAGTGGTAATGTTCCTGGCTTGCATCATCATAAACATCAAAGCTAGGAAATGCTCAGTTTCCATTTATCCTTTACTAAGCAAGCTTCAGCTTCTTTACTGGCAAAGTAGGTGATGAATAGCTGACTACTAACAGAGTGATTAATTAGCCAGAAGGCATTCTCTTCTCTACTTACTTTGCCATTAAATTGTTATGGCCACCCTAACTAGACTGAGCTGATACTGATCTCTGTTTTAGAAAATTGCTGACTGTAGTCTGCTGACCCATATAATATTTCAAAAAAATCATGATCATTGTGCACTTACTGATCTAGATATGAATGGTTCTCAATAATAAAATGGCAGCTAGATATCCAATACTCACTGGAAGTAACACAGACTTAAATACAATTGGTTATTTAGAAGATTCATCATGAAGCATTACTAAAAAGAAAACCCTCATCCTCAGAAATTCAGAAGGACTGAAAAGGCAGTAAGTTCCTAGACTTAATGATTTACTAGAGCTACCATTAACTACTACTGCATGAGTAAATATTAAAATAGATCTTTTCTGGCCTTAACCAATTCTTGTCCAAAGATTTTATGTAAAAATGCAAAATTGGTATTATCTAGGTCTGAACTTGTCCCTGAGGAAAAAAAAATGCAGAAAGCGACTTAATCTTTTTCAGACTCATCTCTAAGTAAGCCTTAGGTCTGAAGACACTCCACTCTTCTTGGCTGAACTCTATGAAATTATACCTCTCACTTTTAAAAGTGTTTCTAGCTGCTATAATCGCAGCAATAACCTCCCAAAGGTGAAATGAGTAGCAGATGTAGCAACTTTGAATGCAAATTGAAATATACAGGTAAAAATAGGTTGCCTAAATGAAGATCTTGCTCAAATGTCTAACTCAATTTTTGTTTTAGAGGGTATTCACTTCATGTAGAAAAAGAAGCAGTCAGCTAATCAGATCAAGTATCTTGGCAACATCCCAGATGGAAAAGTTCCTCTAGCTATAATACAGATTTTGAGATAAGAAACAAACATTTACACCAATTGCTGATACAAAAAAAGGACAATCCAGCAAGTATAGAAAAAAAAAACTTTATTACTAAAATAAAGCTTTCATTATTAAAATACCTGTGGTATCTTTATACTACTGCAAGGGACGCTTCTGCTATTGTGACAGCTGATTTAAAGTGCATTGCACACACTTTCATACAAACAGAGTTTAAGATAATATTAGAGGGAATAATACTGTCTAATATTAGTGTACCTGGCAAGCACATTTCCAAACTAACTGATATTGCATGTTCAGCTCATTGTATCACTAACGTTAAACAACATTTCCAGTTTCTCAAATTGCAGCTCCTCTTTACTAGAAGCCATTTTAGCTGAAGTAACTAGTCTGAGTAATTCCAGCTCTAGGCAGGCATCCAGATGTTTGTAACTTCCATTAATCAGCCTGAAGAGGTTGAAGCTGATCTATGGCTCCACACTGCACACACAGAAGACATTTTTAATAACTGCTGACCTGCAGTTCAGCTCTTTGCTAGGTGGGTCATGGGTGAAGTGCTGATGCAGTTCTGCAGATCAAGTTGTTTTACAAGGACTTGAAAGCACTGAGATGTCACAATCTGGTGCTCACTTTCTATAGCTGGTATAAACTCAACTGGACATACCTAGGAGAGCCTCCAACTTCCCAAATATATAGTAGACTGCAGAAAACTTTTCTTGCCATCAGTTTATAGTCTCTTATACTGCTCTGGTCTGTCTATTCATTGCCTACAGTCGCTCTGTTCAGGATTGTCAAACTGGCTTCTCATGTGATGGTGAGGTGCTGATATGTCAATCCGTATTAGCAACTTGTGTGTCTTGCAGGGCAACTTTTGTATTTTCCTAACTTACATCTGGAAACTCGTGGCCAGATTAACAATGTTTATGAGATCTGTCTTGATTTTTACACTGTATTCCTTAAAGGGACTCCATGACTACCACTGAACAAAATCTGAAAACTAGTAGGTATTATGTCAGTTGATGCTTTCTTTCTTTCTTTTTTTTTTTTTTTTTTTTTTTTTTTTTTTTTTTTTGTTTTTGCATACTGGACTGAGGAATGCTGATGTTTTGACAAGCATGACTTTTTTGCTTAGATTTAAGATAGACAAATTTCTTGGACTTCACAGAGAAAAAAAAAATCTACATGACGCTGGTGTTACACACACACACTTCCCAGAATCCCAGCCTGGCTGAGGTTGGAAGTGACATTTGAGGGGACTTCTTGGTATTTTGGTACATATTGTCTGTACAGGTTGCACACATGTGCACCATTTAGTTGTGACATACAGGTTTTGTTAGCTCCAGTTCAGCAATAATGGATCAGCTTTCCAAGCCCACTGCCAGGTTTCTTGGTGAGAAGTACTCATTTAAGAACACTGTCATTATAATTAATTTTAATATAACATGGTACTCCAGTACCTGAAGGGAACTTACAGATGGGGCAAGACTATCTGCCAAGAGCCTGTAGTGACAGGACAATGGGGAATGGGTTTGAACTGAAAGAAGGTAGATTTAGGTTAGATATTAATGAAAAATTTTTATTGTGATGCTAGTGAGGCACTGGAACAGATTCCCAGGTTAAGTTATGGATGCTCCATCCCTGGAGGTATTCAAGGCCAGGTTGGATAGGGCTTTGATCAGCGTGGTCTAATGGAAAGTGAGAGGTTGGAACTAGATGATCTTTAAGGTCCCTTCCAACCCAAATTAGAGATTATATGATTCTAAGTCACAAATTACTTTCCTCGAATTAATTTTCCCACGTCATACTGTTTCAATAAATGGCGTAATTAATTTTCATATTTGTGCATTTATGCCCGAAGCCACTCCTTTTTACACTCAGATGCTGAGCCTCCCGCTGGCAAACGCAGGGCTGCTTCGAGCCGGCTCTCAGCTGCGGCCACGGGGCGATCGTGCGGAGCGCTCGGGGCTGCGGACGGCCCGGCCCGGTCCTTCAGAGCCCCTGCAGCTCGGCCCTGTCCCGGCTCTGCCCTGTCCCGGCCCTGTCCCGGCTCTGCCCTGTCCCGGCCCTGCCCTGCCCCGGTTCTGCCCTGTCCCGGCTCTGCCCTGCCCCGGTTCTGCCCTGTCCCGGCTCTGCCCTGTCCGGCCCTGCCCTGTCCCAGCTCTGCCCTGTCCCGGCCCAGCCCTGTCCCGGCTCTGCCCTGTCCCGGCTCTGTCCCGGCCCGGCCCAGCCCTGTCCCGGCTCTGCCCTGTCCCGGCCCTGCCCTGTCCCGGCCCTGCCCTGTCCCAGCTCTGCCCTGTCCCAGCTCTGCCCTGTCCCGGTTCGGCCCTGTCCCGGCTCTGCCCTGTCCCGGCTCTGTCCCGGCCCGGCCC
>QUSF01000015.1:6558774-6599308 GCA_003676055.1 Chloebia gouldiae
GGCCCGCGTCCGGCGCGCCGGGGCCGGGCCGGGGCGATGCCCGGGGCGGCGGCGCGGGGCCGCGGGCGCTGAGCGGCGGCAGCATGGCCGAGGCGCTGCGCCAGGAGCCGGCGGGCGGGCCCGAGTCGGAGGCCGAGCTGTCGCAGCGGCTCGCCCGCACCAAGGCCCGCTCGTACGGCAGCACGGCGAGCGTGGCCGCGCCGCTGGCCGAGCGCTACGTGGAGCACCGGCTGAGCGCCGGGGACACGCTGCAGGGCATCGCCCTCAAGTACGGCGTCACGGTAAGGGAGCGCCGCCGGCGCGGCCGGGAGCGGCGCTTGGGGCCCGAGAGCGGCCTGGGCTGGAAGAGACCTTAAAGATCATCCGGTTCCGAGCCCCTGCCGCGGGCAGGGACGCCTTCCTCTAGACCAGGCTGCTCAGAGCTCATCCTGGCCTTGCACGCCTCCAGGGATGGGGCAGCCGCAGCTTCCGTGGGCAGGCATCTCCTCCACAGCCTGGCGGCTGTGGCCCCGACAGCTCGGCCCAGAGCCGCGAGGTGACCGCAAGAAGTTGTCCCAAAGGGCATTTCCTACACACAGTGGGCAGGAAACGGTGTTGGTTTTAGTTTCAGTATTTAAGAGGTTACGGCCTGCCCGGAGGGGTCAGCACGCAGCGCTGGTGCCCGGGGCTGACGCGGTCTGGAGCTGACAGCGCCGGGTTCCCGGGCGGGCAGGGGTCTGGGGAAAGGCACACACCTGCTCCCACCCCATAAACCTGTCCTCACACAGCTGTTCACCACCGCTCTCACTGCACGTTAAACAGAAAATCAGTGTAATTAAATTTACCCTTAAGAAAAGCATTATTTTGAGCCTGACACATAGGCTGTGACAACAGAGGGAAGTTCTTCCAGTAGCTTCAGGGCTAAACATTCTTCCATTGTGATCTGCCTGCCAGTCCAGAGTTGAGGTACATCTACCAGTGATTTGAAAGTGTTGCTGCTTTTCTGCTCGCTTTCTAGGGAGAAAGAAAGTTCCTTTCTGAGAAAAATGTTGAAAGGCTTATGCCAGCCTAGGACATGCCGAGTCCAATAAAATCTACCAGCAGGCCCTTCTACTACCATTCCAGACGGAGCAGAAATCACCTACCCTGCCTCATTGCCACTTATGTGGGGCCCATATTCCAGTGTGCAGCTTCAGTAGTCCCAACACAGAAAATTGCTCAGGGCTGAGCAGCTGATGAGCGTGGCACTGGTGCCGTCAGTGCTGCTTTGATACAGCTGGAAACAGCACCTTCCACTTGGGCTCTTTCTAGAAGAGTTACAATGTAGTCCCAAACTGTTAGGTTCTGACTGGAGTGGCTTCTTTTCCTTCTCTTTGTCTGCAAGATCTACTAAAGCCGTCTATCACCTTCAACAGCATTCAGCCTTCACTGTGAAAAGGGTTGAGAGTCTATTTCTCTTCCCTTCTGAAAGAGTACACCACTTTTGACTGATTCTTGTTGGCAGCAGGGTTAATGGCACTGGTCCATGTTAAAGGAAGCTTTTGCTCACTAAGAGGGCAAAGCAGCTCGTTGGATGTTACTTTTTTGCTTATTTTTTGCAGGACTTTCCATAATGGACAAAGTCTCTGGCCTAAAGTTTTAACCATATTCTTCTTCTTCTTCAGAAGTGTGTTTGGTTACTGCAATGAGTGAGAAATACAAGCTGATCACTAAAATAATAGTTTTCTAGAAAAAAGGCATTTCTAAGTGATTTACAACTCCCTTTCAGCTAAAGTGAAGTTGTGAATCAAACCTGTACAAACACCTCTAAGTTGTGAACCATAGATTTTGTTTATGAGTTTGATAAGTTTTTGCTGTGCTAATCATGTAAAATACATATTTTGGGGCTTTTCCCCAACATCTAATTGGTAACTTGCTTTAATAAGTGTTCTGCTTAAGAAGCCAGAGGTCCATCATTATAGACTGCAGCTGAGAGAGGTTAAACTGACATGAAATGCCCCTCAGAGCAATGACAAGTTCAGCAAAATCAGCCATTGTATTTATGTTTTCGTGGATTTCAGCCCAGGGTTGGAACGAAGGCAAACACATTTGCTTTTAGCAAAATGCAGGCTGTTGTGTGTTCACACAATGACAAAGACAGATTTCCTCTAAAGAGTCCTTCTGTTTGCTTCCTGCATCATGTATTCTTGGCTGGAAGTGAGAGTTGTAATGGAAACATCAGAATTATCTTTGGTTGCCATTGCCTCCAGTATTGCTGGTTTTAGGAGTTTCCCCTGTGGTTTTCCTCACTGGGGGTTAAATTGTAGCCAGAGACATCCTGTCCATTGGCTGCCTTTGCATGACTTGGCATAGACAGCTCAAGATAGATAAAAATACCATGCTCGGGGAGAGGGATCAATGTGCTTTGTTTGGCCTCATCCTCTGCCCTTCACCCCCTCCCCTGGATACTGTCTATTAATCTTTAGAACTTGCATTTGTTGTATTCTCCTTTTGCGTTAATTAACACTGGGAATTCATGTTTATGGTTCATGCGAGGGGAGAAGGATGAGGACTATATTTCATTGTCAGTATAAGTAGTTTTGATTAATTAGTTCAGCACCACTTTACAGCTTCAGTTAAAATATTAAGCATGTGCTGAATCTCTTTCACTATGATAGAGTTGTAGCTAATGGGCATTACTTCAGTCATTCTAGTACTAAAAAAAGAAAACTCTAGTCTCTCCATGTATGTACAGTCTCTCTGCTTAACTCTAGTCTCTCCTCTGAATGTACAGAGTCACACTGAGTTGTAGGATTGTATTGCACATACAAAATAACCTGCTCAGGGCTGAGGGATGTTCTTTTTAGAACCAAGTACTCCCTTTTCATTATTGCTCAGTGCAGAGGTACAGACTTCCAAGTGCTCTGAGCTGGTATGTTAGGAAGAAATAACCAGAGGTAGAGTTACAGTGAAAGAGGAGAGAGAATAGCTGTGCAGTGCATTATTTATCAGCTACTGAAGCATCACCTTCCAACTCCCCTGCAGCAGGCTCTCAGTTTTCAGCTTTTGTATTGTATTTTTCCAGAAAAGCTCCAGCTAGTATTTTAAACTTTTTTTTATGTCCACCAAGACAGACGACTTATAGAGATTTTAACAATTGACATTTACACTAGAGCCACTAGAAGTCTCAATAAGGCCGGAGTCTTACTGAGTCAGGTAAAGCTTCCTTTATACCCTTCAGATGGTGCTCAGCCTGGGAGAGAACTTGCACCCTTATATTCTTTGAGCCTTACTAAAAATGGTTTCCAAGCTTTAGGAGCTGGAAGAGTAGTCATCTTCTCTTGCTTGTGACACTGGATATTAGCTATTCAATTTTTAAATGGGATTATTAAATCTAAGCATTTCACTGTTTTAATCATCTGCATCAACAGGTTGAACCCTCATGGTAGCTTTATCCCCCTTGTTTGGATTCTGCATCATTTTTACCAGAGAGTTCACCTACAGGAGCTGCTAGCAGTTCTGAGCCTTATTCTAATATAAATCCAAATCAAAAGTACATTTGTGATAGAAGTTTTGTTCTTTGGCAGGCTGTTCCTGTTCCTGTGAGCCTGCATAGAGACTGCAAGACTGTTCAAGGACAGCATCTTTAGGTAGTGTAAGACTCTGAAAAAAACAGTATTGTGGAGTCAAGTGCACATAAAGCTAGGGTGTTAGCAAGGCTGAAACAGAGCATTCAATCTGAAATCACTTTGAATGCAAACAAATTCCTGAAATAATTGCTGCTGCAAAGAAAGTATAGATTTATTTTAACTAAAGGTTGTATACTACTTCAGAAAGTTAATGCTTTATACTTTGCCAAAACCTAATAGCTTATATTTTTTCTATCTTTTTCAGATGGAACAAATAAAGAGGGCAAATAAACTTTTCACTAATGACTGTATATTTCTGAGGAAAACCCTGAATATTCCAGTTATATCAGAGAAACCGTTACTGTTCAATGGACTCAATTCACTGGAGTCTCCTGAGAACGAAACTGTTGACAGCTCCCCTTCTTGTGATGAAGGACTAGTGGCAGTTCAGGAAGAAAGTAGTTCTTCTCCCAGTCCTCCAGAGCCTGACAATCAGCCCACTGCACCAGAAGAATTATCTGCCAAAGATTTCCTACAGAGATTGGACTTGCAGATTAAGTTATCCAAACAAGCAGCCAGAAAACTAAAAGATGACAATGTCAGGTAAATGCCACTTTTGGTGTTAAACATCATAATCTCACCCTGACGGCATTGCAGTCTAAGCTGACCCCTCTTTGTGGGGTCTCAGCATCTGTGGCTTTTATTTTCAACAGCAAGTGCCTGCTATTCTCATGCACCAGGTACATTCAGAGCACAGCATTTGCTGGTGCCTTGCCATGGCAGTTAGAAAGGCTGCCTCACAACAGATTATTTGGAGAATAGAAATACTATTTCATAAAAGCCAGAAGGCCAGGATTCTCCAAGATGTCTTGCTGTGTAAGTAGGCAACTATTAAGCAAAAGCCTAGTTTTTGGTAGAGTGCTATGAGGAAGGCCTATGAGGAAGCTGATTGTGTACAGCAAGGCATGATTCTGTTTTTATTCTGTCCCAAATTGCCTCATTGTGTAAATATTCTCCATGACGCAGTTTCAGTTAAGCTTTCCTATCTCCTTTCCCCATGCAGTTCACCCCACTTTGTGGATCCACCTATACAGACTTCATCTTTTCTTCAGTATTTCCACAGCCAGGAGCTCCCAAATATTTACTCATAGAAAAAGCAGTACTTTCTGACCTCTGTGCCACTATTGTGGCACATATCCCCTCACATATGTAGGTATCCTATGGAGAGCACAGAAAGACTCAGAACAAGAGTGGATTTCTATAGTGTTTGTTTTCTGTGTCCTTGGGACAAGCTTCCTCAGCTTGTTCACAATCAGTCTCTTGGGCTGGCAGTGTGCCTGTTACTCCCTGCAGAAATCCCCTCAGTGGGGGATACTGAGGTGGTCCTTCTCACAATAAAAGGTATGACTGCAGGGGACTGGTATTGCTTCTCTTACCAGAGAGCTGCAGAGAAGTTACACCTGCAGATATATATTCTTTGCTTTTATAAATTCGTTCAATGCAAAACTTCATCTACCTTGGTTCACTTCCATACTCTGATTTTGAGGGCAAGCAGAAGGTAACCTTTCAGGACCAAATTTATTGAGTATAGAATTGCATAATTTCTTTAAACTAAGAAATTATTTCAGTAAAGTTAAAACTTTATTCAGCAGACAAAAGTTTGAAGGAGAACAGTATGTTGTATTTAGCTATTGGACAAGCATCCTTTGGAGAAGTATCCTCACACACAACTCTCCATTGCCGGGACACTGGTTTAGAGTCTCAGGGAAGGCTGGAATGCTTTCACATTTTATCACATTTGTCAGTTACTTTCTTTTGAATTGGTTGCATGAAAGGAAGAATAGCTGCTGGAACTCAGAACCTTCTCTTTGCAAACTCATCCACTTCTAGTGTTATATTTGAAGCAACATAGAGCACCAATCAAAATATGCTGCTGCTGCTGATTTTAAGATCCTTAGATGTATGTACCTACCACAGATCAGAGTAGGTGTTGACCCAGCAGTTAAACTACATAACAGGAAACCACAGTCCCTTCCAGGGGAAGGCAGTTATTTTAACATCCCTTCAACAAAATAACATGTTGATTTGAAGAAGAAAATCCCCTTAGGCATTGCTGCACTAAGACCAGAGCCAATACAGTGGAAGTGACACTGCACAGATAGTACACTGCTGCCACTGATACCCATTTCTGATACTGCTTCAGTTACAAATTGGGAAATGTGGACCTGGTACCAAGTCACCTCCCAAGAAATAATGTACACAGGAGGAGGAGTTATTTTCCTACCTCCTGTTCAGATTTATCAGATAATCCTGTTAAATTGATGTAACAGATTTTAACTGGTCAGGATGTTACAGGAAGCATGAAGTACAGAGCTGCAGGCAGTCTGCTGAGCAGGATGTTGCCCAAAGCTTCTGAAGAGAAATAGCTTCCTGTGCATCTGATAGTCTTCATAATATTCCCTTCTACATCACTGCCCCTGGCTTTCATTTATGGCTCACAAAAGCCATCCTTGCCTTGTCCTCTCCAACACAGTTGGAAAGGACAGACCCTTTTATTACTCTGGCAGGAAGGGGCAAAGGACCAAAGTCAGTGTTTACTCTGCAGAGAACAGGAGTAGAGAGAGACTTGCCAAAAACCTCGGAGATACTTTTCAGCTGTGTACCATCAGTGGTATATCTGGGTCCAGACTGGAAGATGGCAACATTCCTTTCTCTGCTCCAGCAGCTCCCCAGAAAGCACCTGTTCTCCTTCCTGCCCAGTCCTTTCGTGTCCCTTGCTTGGTGCAGGAAGCCTTTGGAAATTGGACAGCCATGTTAGTAAACCAGCCTCATGAATATGCAAGTTTTCTATTCTTAGAGTGAAAACCATTTATGAAATTAGAGTGCTGTTTCCAGCTGCTCTGGCCTGTATTCAGGTTACCTTGTCAAGGCCTGTTTAGAACCTGATGTGCCAACACTGCTGAATACTTCTGTGCCTGCTTGAGAGTACCAACGGAGCACCTGGAGCTCATCCACTTCCACCAAAAGGGACATTGGAGCTCACAAAACTGCAATCAGAAGCAGACTATCAGCTCATGAACTTAAAGAGCCATAACTTCTCACTATACCATGAGCCTGATTTGACAGGTGGTGAGAACCAGATCTACTGAATTGCTCATTACTTTAGCCTCCTTTAATTTGCCAAGAATGCATGTGCACACGTACACTGATTTGGATTAAACCACACCTGGAAGTTTCATGGTCAGAAACTGCCTGGTGCTACAAAGGCAGCTTGGAGTGAATCATATTGGAGTCACTCCCTTAAGTGCTCTTAAAGGAATAAAGTTTAGGTAGGAAAATTGGGGAGCAGATTTAGACTAGATATTGAATAATAATAGCTGTGCAAGCAGAGGAGTGTAAAAGGTATAGAATGTGATCCACTCAGTTTGTGCCAGCTGCCTTTCACTATTAGAGTTTATATAAGCACATGGCTAGATCTACATGTAATAGTACCTTTACTAGAGGTTCATTGTGCAAGAAAGCATGAGTTAATGAGTCATTAATCATGCATATTCACCCAAGCTGTTTATAGAGTCCTTAAAATAAACTTAAACCATATACTGTGCTTCTGGAACAGCTCACATCTTTCTGCGTATCCCTTGGAATGTCTAATTTTGAAAATCTTGTAACTGAACAGAGCCTCTCTAATGAGTGATGGTGATTCAAGCCAATATAGCTGGTGTCAGCATAGGAACATGTACTGTCATCTTCTTACTTGACTTGACCTGAACCTAGACAAGAGTATGGTCTTGAAGCCTTCAAAACTCACAACTGATGTAATTTGCCCAATAATTTTTCACCCTTATTGGCTATCAGCTGAAAAAAGAGATGCCTCAACAAAGGAGGCTGTCTTTGGAGAATCCTTTCAGACATCCCAAAGCTAACAACTCAGATTGCTGCACAATTATTTAATGGTGCATTCTAGAAGCATCCAAGCATTTGAGTGTACTCACAGTCAGGTGTCCTTGCTCTTATAGCAGTAGTTATTTCTGGCCTGATGCACACTGTAGCTTGCAGGAGACTTCTTTCAGTTCCTGTAACCCACTGGGCAAAGTGGCGACAGCAAACGGGAAGAGACAGCACTACAGAGTGTTGTAATGCTGTGCTGTTCCTTTTCCATCCCCGAAGGAGAATGTTGCTGTGACTTAGCACTTTGCTATTTTAAGCCTCTTAAAAGTGAAGTGAATTGTTTGGTCGTTAAACATATACACACTGCCATGGTGGTGCTTGTGGGTCCCAGATGAGAGATACTACTATGTAATTTTATTTTATGTAAAGCTCAGCTTCTTTTTAAGCCATCAAAACAGACTTGTCCTTGCTATGTATGGCTCTAAGATCCATATGAGTATTTTTTCCTGGTTGTTACCCTGGTTTGGGGCAGTGTTGCAGAGCCCGGCACTGCAGCCTGGAACAGAAGAGCAGAAGCTGTACTTGCTGAGCAGTTCCAAGCTTTGGTCAGAAATGTACTTTGCACAGTACACTGGTCACTGCTTTGCTTCATAGCTGCTTTATAGTTCTTAAGTCCCTGCACTGTGGAGAAGCCCCTCAAAGCTCCCATAACCCCAGTGCTGGCCTTCTGCTTCCTGCTGACAACTGCCACCTGTATCCGAGTGCACCTTGCACAAGGGAGGTGGGAACTAAGAGCCTAGACAATGGTTTTGGTGCTTGGATGTCCACAGAGCTGCTGATACAACATCAATATTTCAGCTCTTCAGTTGTCTATATTCACCCATAATTAACTCATTTCAGTTCAGTGTTTGGCTGTTGCCAGGTTAGGATGGATGGTATTCCTATAAGGCTTTCAAGAAGAATGTCTGAAAATCTGATTCTAGCAGCCTTTTATTAGAAGGAAGGTATTTTTGCTGTGTTTCTGCTACATTTTATTCTCCTAAAACAGGAAACATAACAAAACTAAGTAATACAAAGTGTAGAGCAGATTGCTATTTGCAGCTAAGTTCTGCACATGTGGCTGGACATCTCGTGCTCCAGAAGGGCATATGTTGGAGCTGCAGAATGTACTTCTTGAAATACTTATCTTTGGCCAAGTTTTTATGGTTGAACTTTACAGTCCTGCAGTCCAGTCTTACAAGCTTGGTATGTTGATAGGTTTCAATTCTGAAAAAAACCTTTAAAATGTCTTGAGAAAATTTATAAGTAAAAGTGGCTTAGTGCTTTTTCAACTAAGCATGAGTTATTTGCTTTCTTACTTTCCTGTCATGTCATGTATCATGGAAAGCTTCTGCAAAGGATACATTATTAAAATTATAGTATTCCATGGCAGTTTTGAATGCAGAAGTGGATATAACGAAGGACACTATTTAAATGTATACAGATACCCACATCCGTGGTACTAGCTTGGTAGCATCACTAATATAAATAGATGTAGATTTGTAAGGAAGGCTAAAAATCTGTTCTCAGTACTACTGTAACCACCCATCCCTACAATAACAACCAGTTTCATCCCAACCTTGTGTTTTTGAGGTTTCTGCTTTTAGCAAGATTATTTCAAGGCAAAGGACATATTGTGCCTTTGGCTTAAGATGATAATTTTGCTGGGAAGACAAGTTACTCTGCTGTTTGGTTAGTTTGTAGGGTTCTGTTTTGGGGGTTATATGAAATTCAAATTGTAGATAAATAATCATGTTTATTAGGGAAGTCTTCATGGTTTTGATATTGAAATATTTACTTCTTACCTTATACCATTAGACTCTTTGGATAACTGTACCTTTGTATGAAAGTACACACAGTATTAAAAGCAATCCTTTCACAGTGTAGCAGCTGTAAAGCCCTTCTGTTCTTACCAAAACACTGAACTTGGCAGCAGCTTTAGGGTTGGACTCTCAGGAACAAAACTTCGAAGCTACAGTAATACAAAGCAATGACTTTTGGGAACTTGGCACCCTTGGTGCTGCACTGCAATAGGTTTACATAACTCCTTTTTTATAAAGGCAATATTGTCAAGTGAGCAGCAGGCAGACTGATTTTCATGAGGATGTTTTAAAATCAACATTACTTTGCTTTATCCAGTTATTGCATTAACAGTAGCACTTGGGAGCAATTGCTATTTCCTAAGAAAATCCAAGTGATCAGTCTCAATGGGGATTGATAAAAGGGAAGTATACATCAGGAGCAGCCTTGCCAGCATCAGGACACAGTTCCACCCACAGCTGTGATGGACTGCTCCTGTTCTTACTTCATTGATCTCTCTGTCCCTCCTGCCATTCAAAATGTTGAAACAAACCTCTAACTAAGCTTTATTTTTTAAAAGAAGAAATGAAAAGCAACAGTTCAGAACTCCAGCATGTCCTCCACCTTGTTATCCTTTAAGTTTTTCTTATTGATTTGGTCATGAATACTTTTTAAAATTCTGCTGTTGTTGAACTTAGACAGCTTTACTTGCTTTCAGCATTATGTGCTCAACATCTCAGGAACTCCAGAGATGTGTAATTACAGTATTATACTGCAAATATTCCTGTTAGCTGAGGCTGGCATGGCCTATTTTGACCCACTAGGGAAGCTGGTCACCTGCATTTTCATTACACTTTTACTGTATGCTCCTGACCTGATGATCATTTTCTTTCTAGAGATGAGGAGAATGAGGAAGGTCCCTATGCAACTTCTTCGTATCACCAGTAGAAGACAGATGTGATGGCCTGAAAACTTTCCATGAAATCAGTTCTTACAGAACTAAGCATTCAATAATTCAAAACCCAAGTCTTTTGGACTCATCCTCTTGATGTACTTAAAAGAAGTCATGAATGGGTAATTGCACTGAAATTATGACCTCTTCTGCCTTCCATAAGTTAATGTCCTTATGCTATATCAATAAAAGGTTTAAACCTTCCAAAACTAGCAATGGCCTTTTTACCCCTTCTGTGCAAACTGTAGCATGGTAGCAATTATATATCCCTGAGGTCACCTTTATGCAGGATGTTGATCTTTAGTAAAGATTTTGTAAATACTTGTTAAAGTGGAATTTGTTTTAAGTATTTAAAAATATTAAATAAGTTTGCTTGTAAATGACAAAGGATGGAAGTAATAGGCATTTACTTATTCTGCAAACATAGGCAAGTTTGCTGTGAAAGTTTTGTCTACTTCAGGGCTGCAGAACTTGTCTGTGAACCTTGTGTGTGTCTGTGTGTGGTTATCATGTATTCCTAGAAGGGGGAATTCAGCTTGTGTTCATGAGTTAAAGGCTTTTTGGTTAAAGAACTGTTTGCATATTGGATTTCTACTCATAAAAGGGATGAGTTACAAAAGAGGTTTTTTTTTGTGAGATATGACACTGGAATATCAGAAGTGTGTTCTTGTGTGCAGTTAAATTTTGTGTGGTTTTAATTTAATAAAATACAAAAAATACTGGTGTGTGTGTTCATAATGAAGTCAGCTTGGTTTTAGCCTGTTTTTTGGGAAGAATGGTTTGTCTAGTTTCACGAGCTATTAGATTCAAATTTCAGGGTAACTAATACCTTTACCCTGTCCATATAACTCACTCTCCTAAGTGAGACTTGCAAGAACTATCTGCCCTGGTTGTGCAGTTAAGATGAATAAGAGGCACCTTGGCAAGCCTTCCCTGTTCTGAGATGTGCCAATATTCAGGTCTGCAAGTGGACCCCATCTGCAGCTCAGGGAGGAAGAGTGCACCCTGCAATCACTGTTGCCCTGAAGGTAGGGTATTAGCAACTTCCTGTTAAATATCCTATGTTTTTTCCCTAAGTATTCCATAAAATTCACAAAACTTTTGTCATTAAAGATTTGCTGGATCCCCACTGCAACAGATCCTGTTTCCTATCTTTTAGTTCATCAGTATCACTCCCTTGAAGCAAAACCATTCTGCAGTATGATAAGAGGGAAATAATATGGAAAGTTTCGTTAATTTACTAAAACCAGAAGTAAAAATTCAAACCTCAGCAGGAATTGGTTGCTTTTACTGCTCTGCCTAGGGTTAGGGTTCTGAAAAGCACACAGCCCAGAGCTCCAGGAGTACTGCAGCTACAAAAGGAATGCCAAGGGGAATACAGAACTGCCAAAAAATGGCTTCCTCCACAGCTTTATGCTTGGTACCAGCCTCACCCCCATGCACCTTTTACTCCTTCACCTAGGGTTAGAGTTACACCTAGGGTTAGGGTTCCAAAGACCACAAAGCTGTTGTGGAGGCCCAGGGTCCTATCATTGGAACTCTTAATATCTCAGGCAAAGGTGACCATGGTAAAAGAGAGACACCCTTTGGAATGCAGTGGTCTCATGGGCATTTGCTGGCTCCTGTTGATGCAGCAGGTTTTGTTGGCTTCACATGTACTCCCTCTAGAATGTTCTCCCCTCTCTTGTCCCCTGTTGGTCCTGGCATACTGCAATGTTGTGCCCCTTTTACCTCCATATAAAAAAACTCTGTGTCCTCAGCCCCATTTGTCTGTCCCTGGAGCCTCTTCACCACAATTAACAGCGTTTAGAGTTCCATGCACAGACCCTCCTCTTGCCCCACTGGTCAGCAGTTTAAGCAGGGGTGCTCACAGGGGCTCGTTGCAGACACGCTGCCAAACTGGGCTTTGTGCTTTTCCCTAACCCTGGCAGAGCAGTAAAATCAGCCTTGGGCTAAAGCTGGTGCCAGGCAGAAGGCTGTGGAGGGAGCCATGTTTTGGCAGTTCTGAGTTCCCCTTGGCAGGCCTTTTGCAGCTGCAGTGTGCCTGGAGCTCTGGGCTTTGTGGTTTTTAGAACCCTAACCCTAGGTAGAACCCTAACCCTAGGCAGAACCTTAGCCCTAGCTGAGGGATTTCCCTAGAACTGGCAGGAGCTCAGAGTCAGCAGGCTCATTCAAATCAACTCTAGCTTGTCCTAACGAGAAGGTCAGCAGTGGCACACAAATTAACAAGAACAGGGAAAACTTATAGTTAAGAAAAGAAATTTCTGATTTTTCTTGACATTGGTGGATTACTTTTAGGTCTTGTATCTTTCTTAAATTGGGATTGTATCTATTCCTTACATGGTTATAACTTCTCTTGTTGTCATTTAATTTCAGTAGAACATTACAAAGCCAGAAAAAACTGCTTTTCCAAAGGCCACCCTAGCTTCAAGCCCAGCTATATTTTATTATTCCACAGAAAAATGTAATCCTTTTCTACCAAAAACCTGCTGTAGTGATACCCCCCATTGCTGCAGCACAGCCAGGCTGGGGATTCTTTGCTGAGCAGGTCAGAACAGCTCCCTGACACAGAAACACTGCACCTCCTGCCTCCCAGATTGGGATGCCCAACCTCTGGGAAGCCACAATTCAAATGGGCCTTTCCAAGAGCAGGGCTGTGCCTGTGGGCTGCAGGACCTGCAGGACTCACAGCATTTGCACCTGTTTTCACAGACAGAAATCTGCCATAGCTTCAAAAAGCTGGGCAGGGGATAGAAAAGATTCATTCTCTTTGATACACGACAGCAGCCTTGTACTGCTTCTTGTGCTTTAACCTCAGCTGGCAGCTCAGCCCCTCACAGCCACTCACTGCCCCCACAGACAGACAAGGCAGAGCACCACAAGGGTGAAAGGCAGAGCTGGGCATGAAAGCAAAGGAAAGGAATTAATTCAGCACTTCCAGTGGGCAGGGAGGTGTTCAGCCATCTCCAAGAAAACAGGGCTCCACTGCAGGTCATGGTTATTTGGGAAAACAAACATCTCAACTCTGAACACCCCTTCCCCTTCCTCCTCCTTCCCCAGCTTTACACACCGAGCATGGCACTACCTGGTCTGGGACATCCCCTGGCTAGGGTTAGGGATAGGGTTAGGGATAGGGTTAGGGATAGGGTTAGGGATAGGGTTAGGGATAGGGTTAGGGATAGGGTTAGGGATAGGGTTTGGGTTAAGGAAGTTGGGATCAGCTCTCCTGCCTGGGTCCCCTCCCAGCTTCTTGTGCACTGCCAGCCTCCTCAGGGCTGGGGTGGGGAATAGGAAAGGCCTTGGCTCTGTGCAAGCTCTGCTCAGCAGAAATGAAAACGTCTCTGTGTTATCAACACATTGGTGTTTCCAGCACAGATCCAAAACATAGCCCTGAACTGGTTACTGTGGAGAAATAAACTCTACCCCAGCCAAAAGCCGCACACTAATGTAGCTTGTAGTAAAGTGTTTAATAAAGTACAGTATCAGAAACAATAGTCTATTAGAAAAGCTCAAAAGGTGAATACCATATATATTGTACTTGTTACATTTTCAGTCATAATTTAGAAGTGAAGGATTTCTGAAGGATCCAGCAGAGACAGAAACAACACAGGAACTTGATTTTCATCTGTTTTGAAACAGAGATGTGCAGTTGTTGAAAATACCTTTCTTGCCAGGAAGAAAGCAAGCACTATGATTTACTAATTATGGCTAAACACATAGCAGTGCATGTCAAGTCCTAATGTGCTCCAAGTGTTCCCTGCAAAATAAGTACTGATCTGTGTTGCAGGCTGAAACTTACATCACTTGGTTTGATTTTATTTCGAGTAAGTCACAGCCCTTTAGGAATGCAGGGTGATTCATCAGGCTGGCTGTGTTTCACTGGTTCTGAAAGGTGTGATGTACAGATAGATGTTCATTCCACATACCAGCAATGGAACCAGTATTTCAAGCATTCAAGTAACAAGTTTAGTGGGCTTGGGCAGGATGGAAAGTGAACTTAGTTTGAGGAACCATAGCTGTGATTTCTGGTCTATCTGTCAGAGGCTTGCTCTGTTCTCAGCTACTCATCAGGCTGCTCGAATTATCTCCATGTGTACCCCCAGGGATGCACAGCAGCAGGGTAAGTACAGAACAACTCCAAGATTGTGCATACTCTGAAATACAATCAGGGCATACCCACTGTTGGGTTTTTGTTTTCCTAAGTTATGTCACTGAGACCTTGTTCAAGCTATAAAGTTTGCAAAATATCACCACACACTGTTTGTAATCACTGGTCATTCGTTGATGACATTTGCCCTTTAGTACCAGACTCGTGAGAGGATGAAGTAAGAAACTAACTCCCAGTGAAAATTGCAATTAGTCTTATACTACTCATCATATTGACAGGAGAGAGAAATTTGAGGTCTTTTTAAAAGTAGTAATTGGAGAAGGACAGTTTGTCCCTTTTTATTTTTTCAAGTGCAGATCCTAGGTCACTGCCACTTCCCTATCTGTAGAGGTCTATGGTTAGTTACCATCCTCCTGATATCTGTCATAAATCCAAATTTGGGAAGCAGTTTGCTTTTCTCATGTGATGGGCACATAAGAAAGGAAGTCAGAAGCTGTTGCAGAATGCAACTGAGATCTATAGAAGCATAAAGAAATTTGGATCTTTGGGAACAATAGCAAATAGTAATAAACAAATGAGAGAGTTTTGATGACAACAAATGCCCTGATTTAAAATAACATTCTTTTTTCCTATTTTTTTTCTATAGAGTTTCTAAGGGACTATCTGTCAGAGGAAGCTTACATTGACTACATTTTTGAATACAGTTTTTACCATTAGTGACTGGTAATGCAGTTCAGTGATTCACATCAGGATGTGTAAGAGCAGGCAGTGATGGTGTATTTTGTGCATGCTAGAAAACATTCACTGGCTTATGTTTCATCAGTTTGCAAGCAGCTATGCTGTTACACCTCAGTGCTATCACATTCACTTAATACTGGTTGTCAATAATGCTCAGTTGACAATTTATGTTTTGCAGGGATTCCAGAGTTTACTTCATTTGCCTGAGAAACATTGCTCAAATCTCCTCCTCTTTAGTCTCCAGCTGTGAGGAAGAAAATGACCCAAGGAGTGACTTAACACTTAGAGAACTTCGTGCTGGGCAGGCAGTGCTCTGAGTCAGTGTCTCCATTCACTGGCAGGCAAATTCCAACCTCTGCATCAGATAACATTTTTTAACTGTATCAGTGTTAGAGATATCATAGGATTAAAAAGAAACAGAGAAGGGATAATCTCAATTATGAATGAAGAATCTGTAAGTAAAGAGTACAGGGCTTTCCTGGAGTTCCTCTAAACAACTGAGTCTAAGGCCTTGTATCTTCTGGGACTTTGTTTGAAATTTACCTTTCTAAATGCTTCTTTACCTTTGATCTTGCTTTGTCAGTTCTTCATACATAAAGTTATCCACTTACTTTAAAGTAAAAGACCTTATAAACCATTCTTCCAAAATTTTGCTAGTTAAGGAAGAACAATGAGGATGACATTTTTGTTTTTCATTTTGATTCTTTGGGAAGTACCAAATTCTTGGCTAATGCTAGCATATATAGGCTCAAAAAAAAAAAAAGTTCTCCAAGATAATACTGCACAGCACAGAACAGAGGTCAGTAATCAGAACACAGCCTTGATATTCAGAGATACTGAGATACAACAGATTCTTTAAGTCTTTCTGAAAAGCTGGGCCCCTGTTCCTAAAAAAACATCTCTAGCTGCAAACTTCCCTTTCCATACAAAATGACTTGAATTGCTTTTTTGTTGTTTTTTTCTTTAGGAAAGTAATGGCTATTTACACTTGCTATCAGGATATTCACATCAGGAATTCAACTATTTATGCATGCACAATCATCAAATGGTGCAAAGAGAATGTTCACACATGCTGAAGAAGAGAATATTCTAATATGGAAGGCAATTGTAATGTCAAAGATTTATCAATTAGCTGTAGGACACTGCAGTCCACATTATAGAATACTATATATAGAAATAAAAAAGATAAAAAGAAGTTAGTATTTAAAATGAAAATAAATGAATATAAAATAATATTAAGATTAATGAAAACTTTAATAGGTAAATTATTTTCAAATACTTTATTTAGAGAACTATGAACTATTTTCTAATAATGCCCTTTACATAGTTGCATCTATAGAAAGCTTGTTGAGTGAAAGCAAAAAAAGTAGCATTAAAAGAAATTTCCATCAGAAATGATTGGTTTAGCTACAAAAGTAAACCATACACGAACAATAAATCAAAGAGAGCATTAGAGAAATATTTTCCTTATCAAATAGAAATCCAGTGTCAGAATTTGGTGTTTAGGGTTGATTTGTGAATGTAGGAAAATACATTATGCAGAAAGTGAACGGAGCACTACAGCTCTTAATTTCTGTCTAGAGTTGTCAGTACAAGGTAAACAGAGCATTTCTAATGACATCCTCAAATTAACAGATCATAAGTCATTGAGCCAGGAGTGGGGGAAACTAGACTAGATTTCTACAGGTTTGGCAGTCACTAACGTTTTACAGGCTGCCATAGATGCGTTTAATTACATCAGCCTCTTCCTTGTCCAGGATGCCCTTGTCCACATAAGCATCAGCTTGCTGATCAATGAAATCTCTCAGCTTTGAAAGATCATAGTCTGAAAAACAAGAATTCATTTGCACAATGAGTCATTGCCATTATACTGCTTCACCTAAGAATCAATGTCATTGTAAAGTTTATCCAGCCAATGCACTTCATCAGACATGAAGAGAATTCTCTCTAAGTGCAGCTTGTGAAAATAGAAAAAAACCTAAAGCATCTGCACAAAGTCTTTTTTCACACCACAGTGCTTTTATTATCCAAGAAAAATAATCATCTCTCGCTCTTGATTGATTACTATCAAATACTAAAGCAAGAACATTTTCCAGTCCAGGGATTTGATGTTCTAGTCTGCACAGCAAAAGCTGTTGTGCCCTATTATTTTCATGGCTGTTATGAAATCAAAAGAAAGTATTAAATATACTATTTCCAGTTGAAATCCCAGTAAAATTCCCACTTACTACCATTGTAGTGGAAATTCACGAAAGCAACTCCCTGAAAATAGATCAAAATAATACAATTATTTACCCTGATACAGAACATGATATTCTGGCTTGAAAACTACTGCAGTGAGCAGCCTTTGTGTTAGTGTCAGTTTTTGACAATCTTCCTCTGTCAGTTGCAACAGAGTGCTGAAAGATCCTTCCTCCTTTTCCAATAGATGAGTGCATCTATGCAGCCTGATTCACACCATATGCATTAAATACACTTTTCCTATGCTGGAGAACATCACTATTTTCCATGAAAAGAATTCTACTGCAGAGCAATTTTTCAAATAACATAGAAAGGAAACCTATTGTGTAGTTGTGATTCTGGCAGCACATTCAGTATATTCACATACAAACACAATAAAGTTTCAGTGCCGTAATTAGCTGGATAAATGTAAAGCTTAATTTGTTAGAATCAGAAGAAGTACATCAATGTTTTAAAGGTTCATTCTAAGTTAAATGAATTAGTATCTTTCACAAGAATGCATACATTCTGAATTTTTCCTTATAAATTACTTATTCCACAGACAGAGCCTTCAGAATACATTAAAACTGATTTTGCAATGTCCAATGTATAACATCATACAGCAGTATGTGGAAGAACCTTTTTTCAAACTGTGCATTCTTAACAAAATAGAAATAATAATGAATTTGTGGTTTTTTAGGTTTCAAAAATTGACCAAAACAGGATAGAAATATAAAGATATTAAGAAGCAAATTGATGTTTTTGATCATTTTTATATTGCATATGGCAATTGCAAATGAGTAATACAGAAAATTTATATTCAACATTCCCCACTCCTGCAGAGGTGCCCTCTCCATATCTGAGTTAGCAGGAATTTTGCCATATGCTGTACTGAGGTGAGGATTTCTTGTCTGCTTTGTTACTGTAATTACTTAGGAGAATGTAACCTGCTTGTGTCTCCATCCTGTATGAGTAATAGGGACAAATAGTACTGAGCCATTTTGTAACTGGGATGAGAGATTTCATTCACCTTGACAGATTGAGGGTCTCCATTGAAAGATACCAAGGAATGGAAATGAATGAAGAACAAATACTAAATTAATTGAATATCCAGAATTTTCAAATTAAAATATCTGAGCTTATTTTACTTCTAGAATACTTTTTCTAACTCTAAGATTATTACATGGAGATGTGAAGGTTTAATTACTAAACATCCTGTATGGGATTACAACCATTAAGATATTATCCAATTCAGCCTAATTTGTATATCTCACAGCAATTTAAATTGTTTTTTTTTTTTCCTAGAAATTGATAGCAGGCAATTTCTAATACTTATTTTGCATCTATTGTAATTAGAAAAATCAGCTTTGGATGCTGATTCACTGCAACAGCTGCAGCATTACATGAAGTGAGCTCTTATTTGCATATTCAGATCAAGCCATTTGCCACTGAAATTAATGATAGGATTCATTTTAATTTCTAAATGGCTCCTGTTAGTGTTGTGAAGCTCTGAAGTACCTAAGTATTTGTTGAACAATGCACTCATGCTCTTTGCCTGTATTGGTTAAATGCTCATTCTGCAATGGTTTTAAGCATCAAGCCAGGTCTGGGAGATATGGACAGGCCCATGGAGTCTGTAGGTTGTAGACAGGCAAAACAAATTTTGGACACAAAAGGCAGTGAGTCCAAAATCCAGGCTTCTGACATGTTAAATCATCCCAGCCACTCAAGCTTACCAGCCTCCTTAATAGGCAATTGATACTTCCAAACTGCACTTCCAAACTGCAGAAATGCAAATCAGCATTTCCAGGGTTATTAGTCATTGAATGAATAATATCTACTGAAATTCACACAAAATGAAGGACCCACAAACATTTGCCTGAAGAAAACCTAAACCTCTTCAAGAGTATTTGGTGAGTAAGCCAATCCATGAGTAGGGCTGGGAAAGTCTGGCCATTTTAATACATTAATTACTCTGAGAAGTGCTTTTCTCACAGCCCCCAGGTGCCAGCTGGAAGTGGAGAAATGATTGATGAGCACAGCAGCACCACCTAATCTTGCACTGAGGAAACACCGCAGTGCATTCATGGTTAGATAAGCTTACCCTGACTGTACTTTATTTAACATCATCCATGGGGAACTGAATTAGCATTTTACAAAAATAAAGAGTACGAAAAGGCACAATAAAGATGATGTATCAGAAGAGTAAGAATACTATTCTAATTTTGTCATAACTTACACTCACTTTAAGGCCTATTTCCACTGCCAGAGGACAATAAAGGTATTTTAGTGCAAATGAAAATCCATCTACACAGATATATATATCTTAATGCATTCACAGGCAGATAAAATGCTATTGATCTGCAGTCACAGCCATTTTCAGACTGCAGCAGTGCAGAAGAAAGATGACTACAAAGAGGAGCGAGGGGCTGCTCAGGCATTATGTGTGATACAGAGATATAATCACACATGATGGAGATATAATTACACCAATGAATACATTGCTAAACAGAACCATTAATTAAAATTGGCAGGAAAACTCTCGAGCAAATATGTAGTCCTGCTGCTAAACTACCATTGCTGCCATTGTGTGGAAGCAATTTGAGAAACGGGAATGGTATTTTTTTACAGTCTTTCCTATTACAGTTTCTGTACAGAAAAAATGAATGTGTTGGGCTGTAGGCATCCACTCATCTCTGAAATGGAATGCATACACACTTCAACTCACAGAGAGGATGGATAGATTACCCAGGGCCAATCTCATCTCAGATCACCCTCTGCTTGGCTGGTGCAAGAAGGATCCTTCTCACCAGGCACCAGTCATAGCCCAGGGATAGATCCCCTGGCTAGGAACCTTCACTTCCAGAGCAGGCCATGGCAGAACACACAGCCATGGCAGAGAATAGGGATGGGAGGCTGGTTTTATGTAAGAACTTGAGGAAAAAGGCGGTATGGATAAATAAAGAACCGTGAAAATAAAGAGGGAATGGTGCCGCTGTTCTGTCCCTGCCGGCAGGTCTCACACAGCCCTGCCCCCGAGGAAGAGGCGGGACAGCCTGTGAGCAAACCCTGAGCAGCTGCTTCAGTCGCTGCTCCCTTCTAGGCAGCTTTGGGCAGTAATCCAATGTATTACAGTGCTACTGACACGAGTTTGGATCTCAACTGTTCCTGCTTATGGAACAAAACTTGTTGCTATCGGGGCAGGCATGCTAGCCAGATGCACCGAGCTTCTCTAGACATGTCCAGACATTTAAAATCTATCTCACCTACAAAGTCATAATTACAACATGATGAGCTAAGAAATGAAGCACTAGACAAAGCTGACACAGCTGCCTGGTAGCAGGCAGACCACCGTGGCTGTGTGGACAGCACATGACTAACTCCCTGCTGGTCAGTCTCTGTGGGTTTTGTGGCCAGTGGCCATTCCACCCAGTTTACATTAATCTACCTTAGTTCACTGTTTATGTTCATTAGCTTAACTTTTACATGACCTGCATTATTTAACTCTAACACCACTAATGATCACTATAATCTACACAAGCACAGTTTCACATTACTATTTTTTAAGGTATAACACAAGTTATACAACACAATATCAATTACTTGCTTTTTAATGCATATGGTGCCCACCCCAATGTCAAGACCTTTTACTCCATACCTTCTTTGTTACCTTGTTTATTGTGTTTTTTCAGCCATTCTATGTTCTTCCTGATTGCCTCCAAATATGCCTCAGATTTCCCTGGAGGAAAGGATGAGAGAGAAATCAATGATGCAGCTTGCTTAACTGGGTGAAGTTGGTCACAGCAAAGGCAGATTAAAACTATTTTTAGCTTCTGTTTAAAGCCTGAGTCCTGTCAAACTCAGTCAGGAAAAATTCCCACAGATGGTTAGCAGGTGTTGCCCGTGCAAGATTAGTCATACACAAACCTAGGATCATGTTTTTTTTGATCTTTATATATAACTTTTGGTGACATCCATAGAAAGTACATATGTGGACTAAAAACAGTCTATAGCTTTTTAATAATCATAATTGTTCAGCTGAGGCATGACAAAAATAACTGTACTACTGTGCTACTGTTGCTTAGGGAGACACTAACTGACTGTAATGTTTTCAGTGTTGCATAAAATAGGTAGATTACTGATAACTTTAACCTCTGGCAGTGGGATATGTAAATGGTATCACTGCAGATCTCTTCACTGCCTTTGAGTACCAGCTTGCTCTAACATAAACTACAGAAATCAATGGGCCCGCTCACATATTGAATATTCTGGCCATCCTGAAGAGCCACAGATACAAAGAAGCAAAATTTCTTTGCACTACTGCATCAAACTGCATTTCATGTTGTTCTAAAAGGGTCTATGAATTCTGTGAATGTCTGCTCAGCAAGGGATGTCGTGTCATATGTTTAAAGCTTGGCAGATAAGTACACTTCCGAATGAAGCTCTTGTGTGCTGACTCCCAGTGACTATAGACTGAAGATATATATGCTAACACCATGGAAAATCAATACCAAGAAGAGGAAAATACTCCAATCACTTGGAGGAAAACAAATATTCTGTACCTCTGGATTCTTCACTGCTTCCTGCTGCATTTTGTCCTTCATTTTTTGTAGAATCCTTTGAAAATTCATATTCCTTTTCCATTTTAGCTGCTTCTTCCTTCGTACTGTCGGCTTCTTCACTGCTCTTGTCTAAAGAAATAACAAAAGCAAACAATTTTGGGTCAAATGTCCAGAAGCATTTCTCAATCACATCAATCTTGGCAAGTAAAGCATTTTGACTGCTCGTTGAGGAAGAGCCTCGTTGGAGCCTGTCTCAAAGTGGTTCCTAAAGGTCATCTCTACTCCAGACCTCTGGAAAGAGGAATGCTTGTTTCTGCTCTCACAAACAATAGCTGAATACAGGTGACTGCGATGCAAAGGCACATTTCTTTGTGCAGAGAAAAATTCTATGAAATTTGCATTTGCAACACTCAAAGTCGACAAATAATGCTTTTTCATTATTATTTTAGTATTAAAAAGCACTGATACAACTTGCTTCTGTATATGTGTAACATCTGGACTCCAGTGAAGAAAAAGAGAGTGAATATACTTCTCAAAGACTGGGTAATTAAGTGAAAATTTCCCTCTAGTTGTGTGCTTAGACAATCAAGCTATGGCTTAGTACAGGTCCTTGAGAAACAGTGGCTTTAACAAGCAGTCTGGCTGCCAAAGCAATTAAATACTTTTAACTGAATAGGTTTAAAAAAGTGTTATTCCAGAAAAGAAAATTGTAGACCAAGTACCTGCTGTTAGTTTTGTCCTGGTTTTAGTGGAAGGGTTCTCAAGCTTCTTCTTTGTCTGCTCAGCTATCATTGTATCTAAGTTTTCTAGAAATCAAGGCAAAACAAAACCAAACCCCAGTTATTCTCCAATGGATAACATGCAGAATCCATACTAAATTCTCCCCAACACCAGTGTGAATGGTAAGTAGAAATATAAAAGAACAGCCTTCATCCTTGCCCCTGAACAATTAATGCAGAGCCAATGCTAAACGAACAAACAAATAGCTATATGGAATATTGATCAAACTTATTTTAAAAAATTAACAACTGAATAATGATGATATGAGTACCAAATAGTGCCAACATGCTTAAAGTGAGTAAAAGTGTGTATCATATTCCACATTTCAGTCATGTAAGTCACAAAATACCAGTGACTGTCTGTAGCAATTTATTCTGATGAAAATAATGAAAGGCTTTCATTAACTTCACAAAAAAGACAAGACTATGAAATATGTGCTTCATCCTGGTGGGAAAACACTACCCCAAACTGCTTATGTGTCTCAATTTTATATGATTTCATTAGGGAAAAAGTCTAGTAAAAGGTTTTAAATTATATTTCAATGAAATAAACATGTAAATTGAAGAGATGAAAACAAATACTTTCTAGAGTTGCTGAAGTCAAGCATGTACCTGTAAACCAACTAGACAGCAGTGGCTATGTATACAGCTCTAGAAGACTAGAAAATGTATTTCCATGCAAATTGCACTGCTGAATTCATCTAATTTGAAAGTAAAAGCATGTCTTAATAAAGATGGATGTTTCAGATATAAATATTGTATGGTTATGTGGGAAAAAAGTCCTTTTGATACCACACTTGGTAGATATTCAAAATACAGATCACCTACAACCTGTCATATATTAGCAGGTTATAATATAATCCATATTATGGATATGGTATAGAATTTTCTTTCCTTTTATTATCTTTTAAAGGTTCAGTTATACATGGATTCAAAATTTCATGCATACTATCTTGTTGGTGTGTATTTTTGAGAGACTTAGTTTTGAAATTTATCAAAATTCCATTTACATAGACAGCTGAAATATGCAGTATGTGATGTGGGAACTGTGGCAGAATAGATATAATAAGGCTAATAATATTTTCACAGAATTCACAGAATAATTGGAAGAGACCCTAAAGATCATCAAGTCCAACCCATGCCCTACCACCTCAACTAAACCATAGCATCAAGTGCCTGATTGCACCCTCCCAATTCTACATCACATCATGGTTTTTTTGTGATTATTTTCATTTGGTACATATCCCTTTAATGTGATTTCTGACCTTGCCCCATATGCCTTAACCAAAACAGGTCTGGGCTGTGTTACAAGCTGGAGCAGACATCCTGGTGAAATAAAAAACAAGCTAGAATTATAGTGGTGGGGTTGATGCCTCACTAATCACTTGATCCAAAGCTTATTGAAAGGACTGTAAACATCCCTTTCAGTTCATTTTAAGATTCTATTTTTCATCCTTAATCAGTACCATACTAGTATTTCAACAGGAATATAAGGATTTCTCTGTTGCAAGAGGCACAGTTTTCAGGATAAGAGTCCACAGCTTAAAAACCCTTTGTAAACTCAAACAAATAGATTATTCTCCTTCACTAATTCATGCAACTGCAAAAATGTCACTGATTATGGAGCTTAATCCAGCATGTTCTATTCAATTAGGCTCAATTTTAAGTATAAACATGGTATTTTAAAAAAGAAAAATATTTAAAAAATTAAAATATTATACATACTTAAGTGCATTGATTCATAAGTTCCCTTCATGTTCTTCTTTAAAGTGTCTGCATTTAGGCAGTAAGTTTCTATTAGCAGGAAATAAAAACTCCACCACAAGATAGATGCATAACCTGCCAAGACATCTTTAGGTTTAAATGTCTGACACTAATATTTCTGAAAGTTTTTGTTCTGTCAGTAGATTGTAGTGTTTAAAAGTTGTACATATAGCCACATACAGCACGTGCTACAGAAGGCAATGGGATTCACACTCCTCCATTATTTATTCACTTCTATAAACAGCTTCAGGAATTGTACAGTTTCTCCGAGTCCCTTGATTTGGGTAACAATTTCATGCGAGTTCACTATCACTCCTTTGTGAGCACAGCATTGCTTTCCAACCCCCTGAAGTGTAATAAGGCAATGCTAATGACCTGAGCCTTGCCACTAAAGCCAGACTGAATACCATAATCACCATTTCCATTTTCAAAGCTTTGTTTTGTCAGAAAGGATGTAGACAAACTTTCAAGACATGCCTTTTAACAGGCACTACATTTGACTAGAGAAGTGGTGAAGTTACCCTGCCACCTGCATGGCACATCAACATGGATCTGAACATTTATAATCAGCTGTATTTCCTGAGTGATAAGAGTCCATGTTTGAAGGGCTTGTTTGATGTGCCTACATGTGTACCCTAGAGAGAATATTGCCAGATAATCCCAGTTCTTCCTGAACAGGATTTATTGCTCATCAAAACTAATGCTTTAACAGCTGGTATTGTTTCAAAACATGTTTGTCCTTGCCATGTGTGGCTAGGCCAGGGCTGAGCAGTGTTTGCTCAGGGTTACCCTGATGGAGTGAATCATCCTCCTGAGTGAGCTGTGCCCGGCCAGCAGCTAAGCAACCGCTGTCCTAGCGCAGCTCTAACAAGGATTGATTACTTTTCCGGTGTCGTCTCCTTAGCAACCTAATTTGCACAGAGGAAGAGCTAGAAAGGTACTGACCTTTCCACACAGCCGGCCACTTATTTGAAATGGCACTAATTAAACCAACAGGACAATAACTACTGAGCTAATGGAAGTGACCTACGCTGCTAAATAGGTCAGTGCTCTGGCGGCAGCTTTCTGCAGAGCAGGATAATCTCATCATCCGAGCAGTACCCGGAGTCACAGGATCTGCTTTCTGCCTTGCCTCACTTTCTAACTTGCTCTTTCATCTGGGGTGACTCACTGAAGCGTTCAGGCTGCAGGAGGGCTTCTGTTTTGAGTAGGCTTTCTGAGACATCCTAGGCCCAGTTCCTACACACTGAAAGATGCTCTTATTTCCACCTGAAAATGCAAATTCCCAGCAATTTTGAAATTCTAAAGTCCTTCAAGTTGGGCATCCAAAATCTGAACTGCATAAACCCAGAATGTTTTATCTTTACTCTGGGAGAATGTACTGTGGTAATACCCTCCAAATCCATGGGAAAAGATACTACATGGATAACTATGACAAACTATTTTGTTCTTATTAGAGAGGCAGAAACTAACATATCCATCTGAGTATTTAATGGAATTGGAATGAAAGCCTGACATGGACTTTCTCCATGGACAGATTCATGGTGTATTCCAGACTCTTGCAAGTTTTCCTGCAAAGGGGTTTTTCTTTTGCATAATTATCCTGCACCTGGGAGGCAGTTTCACATTCTGTCCTCACCAAATTGACTGAAGCTGAGATTCTATATGTCATTAAATCTCCACAGAAAGACCTGCTTTGCTGTTCTGTTTTCATACAGCATAAAAAGACTGTTTATTAAAGGAGAAAAGGGATCATCAAAGTACCTAAGATCACTTTTAACACTAGCTAAAAAATTAGTTTACTTAATGAGTTCATACACTCCAGCTGCTTCAGCTGGAAAGCTTTGTGCTGATGACTGCTTGTGTGACATGCACATACTTCAGGCATTAAGAAACCACAGTTCTCCTAGGGCTTTTCTGTCTCCTGCAGTAGACAATCCTTAAGAGTTTGCAAGGCCATTTTCCATCTGTGAAAAATCCCTAGACATCTCAGCAATTGCTTGGGACTATTCTATAGGAAGAGTATATCTGATTAATTCTTTGAACAAGTGCATGTCCAAGAACTGTCAATATCCATTGGATTTTCCCCATTGTAGCCAAAAGCAGAGTTTGACCTTTGGTCAGCTATAGCTGTATCAAGAATACGCCACATAAACTACTAAAACTGTGACCAACAAGAGAAATTCCTCTATTGTGGAATTACAGATGGGTCTCAGCATTGCAAATCTCTGCTGTTCTCTAACTCCCTGCCTTACACGTCAAGATAGGGAATTTTCTTTCTGAATCTTCCTGTTTGACTGATTTGTTGTGATAGAGTATCTGAATCCTAATGCTGCCATGAGGTGACATGTCAGGTGACAAGTCCCAGGTCATGGCATCATTTGTAAAGGGATTACAGTGAGATGGTCAGAGTGATCTGAAAGTAGGACAGCAACCGTATCACTTGGCAATCAGGTTAAAAGCAACTCCAAAAGCAAAACACAATTAAATAGATGTGCTTTGAGGTAAACATAGCTCTGACCAAATCTCCTTTATCATTCTAATTAAATTCCCTACCTCACAGGCTATTTCTCAGATTTATCCTTTTAATATTCTTCATTACTGCAGGTCTCTTAGAGCTGTGTGGTGCAGTCCTTAGCTAATCTTTTCCCATCCCGGAGCTGCTCTCTGGCCTGTGCACATATTTTATGTGTTTTCACAGCATGCCCTTAACAAGCATGATGGTTTGGGACTGAAGCAGCACAGAGCTGCCTCTCCTGCAGGAGTGGGATGGAGTTTTAAATGTTCAGTGACAATTTCTTTACCCCACACCCACATAGTCATCTCAAACTTACGGTCTCAGGGCTCAGCTGTCAACAGAGTGGCTCTGAATTCAGAAAGTAGGGAGGGGTTTATGGAGCTATTAAATATAGTGAGAAAAAAGAAAAGCTTTGCCCTCCTTTAGAAACACAAACCACCTGGGAGGGTGCAAAACCTAGATTTTCAGGAACCAAGCAATATATTTGTCAAATAAGATACTATGAGAAGATGGAGATTTCCATCCAGTTGGGAAAGCACAAAAGAAGGGAAATGGAAGAAGAGACAATATATTTGCAAGAAATTACTGCGAATTTAAACGGCAGACAGTGATAAGCAAATGAATGAACTGTAAAAGATTTATATGGATTCTTGAACATATGATTTGATAATCATGTAATGTGGTGGATTAGCAATTAGTGAGACTAAAACTCCTGGATCCCTCCCAAAATATATCTGAGAAGATTTAGAACCTGTGGATACTGAAAAATACTACACCCTCACACACAATGTCACCCTCAGGTGATGCCCAGTTTCCTGTATTGTGCAGTGGTCCTGGTTCTCGAGAACTGAGAGAACCACATACATTTGTTTTATTATGCACTGAGTCTGAATGGGGGAAAATAGAAGATAAGATCTAAGTAGTGGAGAAAAAACCACATTCATGTGTTTATTTAAATGCAGAAGTAGCAGAGGACAGATATGGAGGAGGATACAGAAAGAACAGCTATAAAGGTGCAGTGAGATCTGCAAGCAATATACTTCCTAGATTCCAGTCTTGCCTGGGATCTTTGCACACTCTCTGTCCCCCCATCATTTTATCTTATCTCCATGCAAATTCAACTTGGATTTAACTATTTGCATGCACTTTACATGCAAATCACTGCTGCTCCTCAGTATTCAGCCCATTCTCACCATCTGAGGTGTCTCTGATTTCTACTTTTCAGATATAGTATAGTATACTCGTATCTGTGTGACCTTAGTTCATCAGATAAAAAATAAATAGCAGAGAAAAGAGCTGCCTGAAATGAAATAACTCCCACTGGCAGCTGTATGCATCATTCACATGATAAATACTGGGTAAGGAAAATCATCAAAAGGAAAATTAAGGAAGGGAGAAATTTGTTAAATAATTTAATGTTTATTAAGAAAATTTACAGTAGCAACAAAGAGATCTTTGGGAAAAAAGGATTTTTAAAAAGAAGAAGATGGTATTATGCATGAATGGTTCCCTGCATGAAATACTATCAGCGCCCTTCATGGCCCAGGTCAAAATGCACAAAAGGTCCACATGACACTGTCCATATTCCACTTGTAGCCTCTGGCTCTGCTTTAGCCACACCTTCCCTCGCCTCCTGAAATCACAGTCTGCATCAGAGAGCATCAGATTATGGTCACAGCAAGGAGAGGAAAAATGATGACAGTGTGGGCTGTGATCTGCACTTTGCCTCACACTCTTGGCTCTCTGCCTGTTCTTGGCTAACTAAACAAATATCAGGATCAGATCTTTGGCCTGCAGCATCTGTGCTGATGAGAACTTCAGGCATTAGTCACATTATTCAGACAAGTTCTCCTCTCCCAAGAAAAGGCCAGGTTGTGGCTACTGTGCACTGGCATACAATGGTGAAATCACAGAGCTTTGCCTTCATCAGAAGTGGAGCTGTGGGAGGTACCAAGAATGAATGCAAAAGGCTCAACAGCTATTTCATATTCTTTAGCATGGACAGGCAGGGACATGACAAAAATCAACATAGGAGAATTTCTGCCTCTTCTCCTTCCCCTTTCACACAGCCTCAGTCTGCCTAAAAGACAGTGTTATAGTAAAACAATATCCCAACTGTTCTTTAGGAAAGAACCAAACAAATGAGTGCTCGTACTCCTCAGCAACAGCTCCCCATGAACAATCCCTCTCCCACTGCTCGTGTGTCCTGCAGCTTGGTCTTCTCCCCTGCTATCCACAAAGAACAAATGATGTGAGGGTGGAAAAGGTAAACAGAGACATCTGTTTGTGCCCATTTCCAAGTAACACAATCTCCTACTCAGTCACGGGGGACAGGGTGGATTCTGACAGTGAGTCAGAGCCAAAAGGAGAAGGCGTCAGAGGTGGCTTTGGTTTGGTCTAGGGAAGAAGGCAGCTGTGACTCAAATACTGCACTCTGATCAGCTGGAATGATTTCTCTATTTCCCCCCTAAATAAATGGGGGTTTGCTCCTCAACCAGTCTGCTGTGGGCTGTGTGTTCTACCCTGTTGCTCCAGCAGTCTAAATACTTGACCACAAGGAGGTAAAAAGTGGGATCCCCTTCAGACAGAGCAAAGCTACAGAGTTCTTAATTTTCTTCCCAGTCCTTTGCCCCTTTCTTTTCTCCAGTTGTGGAAGATACAGTATTTCTCTATCTCACAGATGTATCTGTGACATAGGTAATGGCAAAACTTTGTGCTACATGTACTAATCAATAAATGAGACCCCCACACAAGGTTACAATGTGCACATAACTAATCTGCATTTTTAGGGTAATAGTTTATTGAGTAACATATTTTGCACTTGGTTGGGGTGGCAATGAATACATTTGCTACAAATCTACTCTTGTAATCAGCACACAGCAGGAGAATATAATTAATCTGTGTAAAAAGGCTTCATATAAACACACTGGTGTCTCTTTGAGAATCTGTCTATCATCTCTGAAAGCTGTATTTTTTATGGCCCCAAGCCTCTAATTGCAAATATTTCCTAGAATGCTTCTAAAAAATCACTCATTATTTTGGTCTTATTAGGGGGAGATGATTTACAACAGTATCTGAACAAACTGGCTGAAACCATTTGTTCCTGTTTCTAAGCTGACAACAATATTATTAAAATAAATCTATTACAAAACTACAGTTTACATAATTACTATAAATAGAACTTTTATCAAGATGGTAGTGGACTTATATGCTTTCATTTTAAAACTAGTTAGATACCCTGGCATATACAGGGAAAGTCACTTGTCATACAAAAAATCCTTTGTGTGGTGTTTAGCTTTTCTTCAATATTTATCTGGTCTGTGATAGATGGCTTTGATGGAAAGGCTATCAGAGTGAATCTCCACCATCAGACAGAAGGAAAATGAAGGAAATTGTGATATAAGGGTTATAAATATATAAATAAAGGGTTATATAGTGTGATAAACCCTAATGAAAGAAAGTGTGATTTGAGTCACCAACTAATACTTAAACAGTACAAGTATCTGTGCAATGCATGCCTTGTTGTGTTCTTCTGAAATCAAAGTGAGTTTTGGTCTTGGCTCAAACAGTTCTTTTTCTCTTGAAGCACTCAGCACTCTGAAGGATATTGTCCTTTCAGTTGTGCATGGAGTATCAGATATTTATGCATCAGTATCAGCTATTTATGCAATATAAATGTTGTGAATGCCATGAATAATGAAATATTTTATGCTGAATCAGTCGTAACTTATCTGAAAGCCTCTTGCTGCTTTCCTCTGGTCACTACGTGGGAGTGTTCCAACATTCCATTCCCCTCTGCCACTGCACCCTTGCCAACAGCAACATCATTTCAGTCCCAAGCCCTTCCCAAAACCCAGCTTGCTCAGGGAGAGCAGCCTGTGCCTCTGGCTGCAAGCAAGAGGAGTTCAGCTGTTCAGGCAGCACTTGCTGGATGCTGCCAACAAACCCAAAGGTGGCTAAATTAATACCACAGTTGGATCTAATTCACAAGCCACTTGTGCTCCTGAGATCCTGTGTCATAATTTACTATCTTATGCTTTCTGTACCAAACCATGTTTGTCCATTCTTTTAACAGCAAAAATTATTTTAAAGGCAGCTCTCAATATTCAGAGGGCAGATGGTCTTTCTAGAAAGATTTCTGAAAGCCTTTGAACAGGCTAGAAACATATAATGAGGCTTTCACTCCACAGAAGAATTTGCTTTTTCTAACAGCATTCACAGGTAAGAAAGTAGAATGATAGAAAATTGTGGAATTTTGCCACAGCAGGATAATTATCAAATAAGTTACACCTCAGCTGAACATACATTTTCTATCAGTTTGTTACAGGCTCTCTTTAATACTTCCAGAGCTATACTTTCTGAACACATACTGTGAAAGGTAGGCATTACTTTTTTTCCTCACTCATATATATGAATATGCTGGTCTGGGCTTTCTGTAGTCTGTTACAGATTACATTTAGCATATGGAAAGCTTTTAAATATGTATTACACAATATTGAATGTATGTTTTTAAAAAAATAAACCTATTCCTTGTGTTTCTATGTATGTGCATCTTGTGTTTTTCTTGTACCACACTGCAGCTAGACCCTTTGTAACTTAAAGCTAAACCAAATAACATCAGTCACTGCTGCAGCAAAATACTTTCCCCTAGAGTAATATACAATGATGATGACATAATGCTGTGGTCTCCAAATCCCAAGCCAGCTGTTACTGGTATATGCATTCAAATTCACTGTCTCTGCACCTCTGTGACAGGCAAAAAAGCTGCACCTTGTGACTTGATTCAATAAATGATTTATTGTTTGAATGTATAATTCAGAGGCTTAGTTTATGCATGGCTTCAGTCACAGAGCGGGGAAAATTAATTTAGGCAGTTTCCTACTGTAATAAAATGGAGAGAGGATGTAATCCATCTGCACAGATCCAATAGGTATTTTCCATCAAATAGCACAGAATCTGCTTACTGATTATAGACAAAAAGCTGCCAAATTTTACACTGATTTTACAAATTTTATTCTGATATATATTCATACTAATTTCTTTATCTGCTATAATAAGTACAGCTGTGTATTAATCCCTAATCCAAACTGCACCAAGATACACAGCACCTATCCAGCTATTACAGACTATAGAACTTCTAGTTCAGTAAGAGTGGCAATAAAACTGCTGCCATGCTTAAGGATAGTGCAAGAAGCTAACACACTCCTGTGGATGCTCTTTCTCATTGTTTGAGAGTATTAGCTCAATAAATGAAGGTCAGCTTTAAAGCAATTTCTCAACAGCAAGTCTAAAAAAAGAATACCACAGAAGCAATCTGAGAATCTATGAGAGAGCTTTTTCCACTACAGTAAGTTGTTTTGATGGAGCACAAAATCCATCTCTGCATAAATCACTCATTTGCAAGGCAGAGTCTGGATACATCAATTGATAGTCTTACTTTAAATCCAGACTAAATCAGACCTCTCAAACTCTTAACCCAATCCTTGCCTTCAGTACTATGTCATCAAGGCAATTTGTTTCCAGGGTTACAGTATCTATTTGCTCAACCAAAAGCCAATGTGAACAACTGCCCTGAATTTTAGCAGGAAAAAGGCATTCTTAGTGTAATTCCATTATCTGCGTGGTCTTGCATCAGGGATGAATTTAGTCTATTAAGTTTTGGTAATATCTGATCAAGGCATAGTATCTTCATTTCTAGAATGACACTGAAACCACTGTGCTTAAAATCAACCATTTCTTTTTGTGCATCTTTCTTTAGATGTACTGGCAGACAGAGAAATAAAGAGCTGGACTGAGGCATAAGTTGTCCAAATATTCCATAATTCAAGGAGATTTCTTGGTCAGATATGAATTCTTTAGAGAAGAGGTGCAATCATGCATTGAATGTGAGTCATGATTCACTGGATCTTTTGTAGGCCATTAATTGATAAACAAGCCATACAGTTACAATTTCATCAATCAAGTATCTGCAACGTAGAAAGACCATTGCCAGTCCTCTCTCTGTGACAGGCTGATTTATGAAGCTAAGAAATTGCCCTGATGCAAACAAAAACTTTTTAGAATAATCCAGACCAGAAATACTTCAGAAAAAATGAAAGAGTTGTGCAGAGTTTGTACAGATGAGTCCTTCTTCTGTAAGTCAACTTGTTTAACTAGACAGGCTGCCTACAGTGAATAGAAGAGAGTTTGTCAAAGCCAGGAAAGGTGTGTGAGACACAAACCAGGCCATTCCAATTTCCCTCTTCAGGAAATGGTAACAATTTTACAAAAGCTACATAGCCACAGACTGTAAAATGGATCCAGGAAAGAGTGCTTCAAAATCTACTCCTGTGCCAAGACATAACACTCTTCATAGATGGAAGGAGTTTTATTTGGTGAACAAATTTAGCATTAGGTTCCTTCCATCTAGTCCAGCTACCTACAGTGAGAGATTAAAGGAGTTGAAGTGTTGGATTATTTCTGAGAAATGAAGGTATCCAATCCACTTGAAGAGAACAGAGAAAACCCAAATATTCCCCTGACATAAAGTAATTGAAATAAATTGTGCATCACAGATATGGAAGTGTAATAATACTCTAAATGCATATCTGATATATTACCTTTCCTTCATTAGATGGAAATATTAAAGCAGTATGGAATTGAACATTGCTGTAGGAAATGATCAATCATTTAAAATCTTTAGCATTTTCAATGAACAAATCTGAAACAGGTTTCATAAGAGCAAGGAGGATGAGAAAATAACTATCACTGTTGGTAGAGGAAGAACACACCATTAATAACAGATGTATAAAGTATGTACTCTCACCAAGATAGGAAACTCCTTCTTCTGGTGTGATAGTTCCATATTTAACCATCATCTTCACAAAATCAATCAGGGTTTTCATGATAGTTATCAAAGTCTCTTTCTCTTTTGTCTCTGTCTCTGTGTGAGGGGATGAAGCAAAACTAGTCAGCCTCCAGTTAACTTGGAAAAACTGTTCTGCAAACTGTGCAAAATTCATGCATCAAGAATGACCTACTCATTAAAAGAAAAAATACTGTGCTGGATTAGAATGAGAACGTACATACATGTTTCTTTTTAAACTGTTCCTGCAAAGCACAGCTGAATATATTTTAAAACATCAGGGGTAGGTTCTTCTTTATAGCTTTTTGTCTTGAGGGGCTATGTCATAATACCATTGACTTGGAAGGCCAAGGGTGTTAATTCCATTTTACAGCTAAGAACACTAAGCACACAATGATGGAGTGATCTGACAGTTTAAATTGATGGTCAGAGGACAGATATAGGTAGAGTTTTCTACAGTATGTCATTTTTCTTTTATTTGTTTGTGAAGTATTTAGTAGATAAGTCTGGCTCTGTATGAAAGAGATATTTTCTCCTGTAAGATCCATGGGTTCAATGACAAAAATATAAAGTGTCTCAAATGAGATTGTTATTTGGACAAGTCCATGACTTGTCTACTGGGACAACAAAGCATTATACAGCTGGGAGAATCATGACTTCAGAATAGGATACAAAAAAAAAAAATTATACAAATAATCAGGTTTTGCTCACACTTACCTGCTTCTTAGCTTTTCTTTTCCCACTGTGTTTACTTGCTGAACAATATTATTGCTCTTTCTGCATTAGCAGTGTGAAGCTGCCCCATCACAGCCACACAAGCTTTCCCCACTGCCCAGGCTGTCACTGAAGGACCCAACAGAGCCAGGGGCACTGTCAGTCAGGGACAGTCAGAAACATACTCCCAGCCTTGGCAGAGGGCCAGCCACCCTGGAGAGCTGCTGAACAGACTTTTTATTGCTGCCTGCAATTTAACACACAGCTGTAGGATGCAAATGAATCTCTCTCCTCCAGCTCAATACAACCTGACAGGTGAACACATAAAGCAGGAGATGTGCAGCCAGTGGACCTGGTTCTGTTTGCTTCATAACCAGTTAAACCCAACATGCCTGCCTGTGTTGTGAGTAGAAAAAGGAGAAGAACTAGCATGCAGAATTGCCATGGGAAAATTAAAAAGAATAGGAAGAAGAATTTAAAGTTTGTCGACTGGACTTGAGCAAAATACGCCCTCAGGTTTTTCATTTTAGCTCTCCGCTCAGGTGCACATGGGGACAACTTGAAGCAATTATTAATGCTGCTGCAGGACAAGAGATCTACAAAATACCACCCCTCATCCCTCTAGAAATTAGAGAGGGTGTGTGGCTGCAGAGGATGGGTGTGTGTAGAGGGTGCTGACACAGGGCAGTGGCAAGGAGCCACAATCTTGCCTGCAATAACTGGAAGGCAGTGATGTCCAGCACCGGAATAGGAAGAGACATGCAGGGCTTTCACTGCAATAAACAGCAAACCTGTGGTTTGTGGAAAGGCTGGGAGGCTCACACTCATTTACTGGTACCATCACTGTGAGGATTCTGCTGTGGCTTACTCGTATCTCTGTTGGCTTAGAAGACATGGAAATTACTGGAAAGATCTCTGGGGAAAACTATTTGCCAGCTTTTCATCATGTCCTTACAGGAATTAAAATAATTCAGGATTCCTGAATCACACAGCACAAGATGGGAAGGGCTGTCTAGGTCACACTCTTTGCAGTTCTGAGTATTGCTGTTGCCAGTGTTTTGCCATCAAAATCACTTATCAAATTAGTTTATGCTATGTATCTTACAGAATATTTTCAAAGCACATGGTCTCTTGCAACTAGGGAAGCTGTGGGGAAGAGACAAGAGGAGAAAACAGAGAATCTTAATTTTTAAAGTTTTTTCCTAATATTTCTGTATCCACATGAGAAGCTTACCTGAGTTAAGACTTTTTAATAATGCATAAAAATTTGGAAAATATTGGAGGTCTTCAAAATTATCTTCAGAAGGTAGCTCATTTCTTCTTTCCAACACATTAGATGATGACCATGTGTTATCCAGTGTATCATCAACTTCTCCATTAATGAAACTATCCTGATCAGATTTGCTTGGTGTCTCCACATAAGATATAATTAAAAAAAAATCTTTAAGCATGTTGTTTTTGATGATAGAGTTAATAGAGCAAAACACAACCTCATGTCGACATTTTCCTAATTGCAAGGTGAAGACTATAGTATTTTCTCAAAGTTATTTCAATTGACATCTGGCTTAAATTTTAAGGCAATTCATGATTCTTTTATCTATATGACAGGATTTCTTTAGGAACACCTCTTGTTTCCAGATTGAACCAACAATTCCCTAAAGAACGCAGTACTAGTACCATTTGGCAAGCAAGACAAAATTATTAGCTAAGAAATTACCATTCTTTCCTGTTGCTTTTCTTTTGTATCACTATCTACTCTGCTGGCAGGGTAATCAAAGTCTTCAGACTCCTTCTCACGATCCTTTGCACCATTTGCAATTAGCTGTTGTAAAACCTCTGCCACTTCATCTTCCAGGGTATAGGCCTGACTCTCTGTGATCTGTTAAAATATTTGTGCAGAGTACTTATAAGACAGATACTGTGTTTTTTCTAGATATAACATCAATATGAAACCTGATCAATATGAAAATAGGTTGGTGTATGTTTGCTTCAAAGCTGAGCACAGCCAAATTAGGTGTAATAGCTGTGTGTACATATAGACATGTAAACGTGTGTACATTTATAACACTCCTAACATATATACATAGAAATACACATCTAATCTGTGTGTACACATAAATCCCACCCATTCACACATACAGCCTTCAAACCAAACCTCTTTAGGACTTAACACAATGGACTGCAGCTTGAAAGATGGAGCTGCAAGTATGGGGCCTCTCTGTGTGTGTATATTGAAATACATATGCTCTGCAACACATCTATGGGCAGTTGAATAATTACAAAAGAATTCAGTAATACAGAATGGGAAAAAAGCAAACAGCTTTCTTTGATATCATTAAAATGTTTTCTCTTAGCTTCATAACAGCTGTCACTTGAAGAAAACTCTCCCATGCAGCTGTCCCACAGCTCCCTCTGTAATCAGTGGGGTGCAATGCTCGGCTGCAAAATCTGGTGCTAAAAAGATAAGGTGAGTATTTTAAAATATAAAGATCCCAAATGGCAATGACTAAAGCCATTGAGACATTCAGAGGTCAGAGACAAATCCACTCTTCCTAAAAATCAGTAACGTAAAATATCCTCAACTAGCCAGCAACATGATGTGTTTGCTGATTACACTAATCAGCATTAGGTGGATAGGAATGAGCTCAGACCTTTCCCCCTTAAGTACAGAAAAGAAATTAATAATAGAAAAGCACCCAGTGAAAATCAGAAGACAAATTAAAGGAAAAATGAGGACAGAGATGGGAGGAGTACAATCAGTGAATGTTTTTTTCAAGATCAGAAACAGTCTGCAGTTTGGCCTATTTTGTTGCAAAGAAATCACAGGAACAACAATGTTACTGCAGAGCTTAACCAGCAAGCCCAAATAGCTCTAGAAAATTGCTTAGACCCTGAGTCCCACTCGCTTCAGACAAAGTGTGCATCTGAATTGCTTTTAGAAAGAGAATTAATCCAATCCAAAACACAGTTAAATGATGATTACCAAGATACTTACTAGCCCCAGATTTAGAAGTTTTGAAACAATCTTGTCAAACACTCCTCTGTCATTTTCCTCATAAATTCTTGCGGCAATTTTTTGAACAATGTCTTCAGCAGTTAAAGGAGTGCCATCTAATTGATGGAGGCCATCTGGGTCGTCTGAAAGGATTACAGTTTTATTGTGTGCTGACCGTCCTAACTCATTTAAACATCTCATGAAAGAATCTTTACCTCACGTCTTTTTCTCTTCAGAACAAAACTGCATTTTTAGATACATTAGGAATATACTTTGATACACACTTTGCAAGCCATTAATTCAGTCACAGGGAAAAGTTCTTTGTGTCAATTTTCCGCATCTGAAAAATATCTTTCTGAGTGGCTCTTCTGAAAGAGCAGAGATGAACTTTAGGCCCTTACTTTCCTCTTTATAGAAAATATTGGTAGAATTTCCATATCCATTTATTTGTGTCTTGCTGGTATTTATTTTCATTGTATGGCCACTTAGATCAAAACAGTTCATGACAGTGGCACATAATCTTGTTTGAATTTCAGCAAATTAACTTTTAATTATGTAATTGTTACCTATGGCAAATAACATCATCATGACAATGGGAGAGGGAATACAATGAGTGAGCTTTGATCTGTGATCAGCATACTTCGATATAATTAAATATATTCTGAGCTAAATGCTGCTTACAATTCTCAGAAGACTCACTTAAACTACAAGTCAATTAACTACTCCTTAGCAAAGGCAAGTATTCTTTGGCCTTTGGTACTTTCTTCTAGGGTGATTATGAGAATTATCTAAAACTGCACATAATATTTGAAATAAATATATGTGATTTAGCTGCATATATAAGTGCTTCTTCCTCACAAACCAGAATAAATATATTTTCATCCAAAAATATGTCCCATTTCCTTCCATCAAATCTAAATTGCTAAAAGACATTACAAATTACACAATTAGACTTTCCTCCACGGAAGTCTGTTAAAATCAAAAGCAGTTCTTTTGTACTGTGTTTCAAAAACCCAACTGCAATACAACAAGCTTCCACAACTGGAAATAATTGAAACTGCACTCCAGTAACAAATAGAACTCATATTTAGTGGTGAATGCTACATTAATGAAAGCAATTGGTTGCAAGAGAAATCTAACCTAGAAGTCACTGAAAGATAATGGAATACCTTGGAATTTATAGTCCAGTCCACTTTTAGTGGAGTCATAGTCATCCACAAGCCTGCGGTTCTTGGTGGAGTCTGCATCATCAATGGCCACTTGCTGTTCATACAAAGAGCTTCTAATTGACTCCCTCTCCTTCTCATTCCTTTCTCTTTCTGCTACTGATTTCAGCAGGTTCAGGTCATCAACAAAGGAATAATTCCTGAACTCTGGCTTATTTTCTGGAAAATATATCAATATCAACATAACATAAAATCTTATACCTCTTTGAATACCATTATGAGTATTGTTATAAAACCAGGAAAGGTATTTTACCTGTGGGAGCTATTTTCCTATTCTTGTCTGCCTCAGCTTCAGCAATCTAATATACAAAAATAAAGCAAACAAATCAGCAAACAGGTAGAAGGAATAAAATGTGTGATCTCTTAATTTATCAGTATTAGCAGAGGGTTTAATGCCTGATTTTCACTCTTAGTAAGAAGTTTGCCTGAATAAGTAGAACAGAATTAAGCACTGGACACTTTCATCAGTATCACCCATCCTCTGATCAGAACCAGACATTACAAGAAGCTGCATTTTAAGATAAATGCAAGTTAAATTTTCCTTCTTTATTCTGAGCTCATGCTATATTCCCATAGGACGTCAATAGAAAGGCATGGCATATCTGTGAGCTGTTGGAGACAACAACTGCTTTTAGAATGCTGGACAGTGAAAGTCTTTTCTTAAAAATTATTGAAATGCTATTCTGTATCTAACCCCATCAATAATCACTTTCCTGACAAATTTATTTTTTACCCATTCATTAGCCATTCATGATATTCATGGATCCAGTACCTAAAAGGCTAAAAATATTTATAGGAATTCCACAAAAAGAAAAAAAAAGTAAATATTTTTTATTTCACTCACCTGTTCTTCCAAAGGTCTTTCTACGCTTAATTGTCTGTTGTGTATAGCTTTATCTAGAATAGACACACACACATATACATATATATATATATACTCAGTTATATGATACATGCAACTACAAAGAGACAGGACATTTTTCCTTAATTTATAATTTTCTCCAATAGAACATGAGATCTTTAATAGGATGCCAACTGCATCCTTTATTTTTTTCCTTGAAAAAAAAAATTCTGTCTTCCTAGAAAAATGGGAAAACAATAAAAAAAAGTCAAACCTTTAAACAAAGCATAACTGGGGCAGAGGGAGAGGTTTTGCAGAAGACAGAAATACAGATATAGACTCAGCAACCTCTTTCTAGTCAGAAAACTCACGAATTGGCAAAAAAAGTGCCAGAGGAGATTGACTAAAATAGCAATAATCGGATTGGCACAACCAAGAGATTAAAAATCTCTTCCATCCAGAATATGGCGGGAGACTGGGAGAAGCAAAGACTTGTGCAGACGCTGCTGTAGAATGGATGAAAACATTGCTCGGAAAAGATGGGAAAAATTCAGAGCTTTTCCCTCTACCAGCCCCTATCCCTTCACTTTAATATTAGATTGCAGCTTCAGTGATCGCTGCCTTGCAGCAGGAATGGTGTTGCTTTAGCATCCCGTCGCTTCGAGACAAGCGGAAGGAAAGTTTTCTCCATCGCCTATCTCTATCCCGCAGAACTTTCCCCACCCGCGGCGAAGGGCGAGAAAGCTCCGGGGCGGGCGCTTACCTGTGCCCGCGGGTTTGGGGAAGCCGTGCCCGCGGCTCGCCAGCAGCGCCAGCACCTGCAGCGCGACCGCCAGCCCCGGCAGCATGGCGGGGCCGCCCGGCGCGGCCCGGCGGGCGCTGTCCGGCCCGCGGTGCTGAAGCTCGGGGAAGCCGCCGCCCGGGGCTCGGCCTCCCGCGCCCGCGCCCGCAGAAATGGT
>QUSF01000015.1:6604308-6675083 GCA_003676055.1 Chloebia gouldiae
CCGCGGGGCTGAGGGCCGGGGCCGCGCCGCTCCCGCCGGGCCTCGCGGGGCCTGCCCGGCCCGTGCCCAGCGCGCTCCGCGGGGCTGAGGGCCGGGGCTGAGGGCCGCTCCCGCCGGGCCTCGCGGGGCCCTGCCCGGCCCGTGCCCAGCCCGCTCCGCGGCGCTGAGGTACCCCGCAAAGGCGCCGGCGGCAGGGGCTCCTCTTACGGCAAAGAGAGGACGTGGAAAGCTTAATTACAGCACATCCCGCTCTTTACAATTTAGCATTTAAAAAAGCAGTAGCACGAATGACAGCGTGTAAAGTATTTCCGAACGTTTTCAATATTAAAATTTAGCCCTTGCAGACGCAGAACACCAAGAAATCCCTAGGGATCGGAGGAAGACATTTTCACCCGTTCGCGGCAGAACAAAGGATTGCAGCGGTAGCTCTTTTCAGAACTACAGAAGCTGCTTCCAAAACGAATCACGGTGTTTTTTCTTCAGAAAAAAACCTCATCATTCGGTAGGCACAAATGCACACGAAATATGTTGTGCATAAATGCACAACGAAAATATTTAAACATTAGAAATGTCAGTTCTTGCCGACTGCTAAAAATGGCTAAAAACTCTTACTTGAAGAGATTAAAAGGACCAGTGCTTTCACAAGTGAAAAACAGGAACACAGCTGAACTGCTCATTCCTTTATCAATGAATATATACACAGTACTATAGCATAAACTGTGAAGAAAACACAAAAAAAAAAAGTAACAGAATGATAATTAATTGAACCACAAGCACTAAAATGAATTGCATTTTTTCCCTTAGCAGCCACTGTATATTTATAGTCAAGCCTTTGCATATAATTTAGAAAACGTGATGCTCTAGTTTACATCAGATTCACTTTATAAATTAGTCTTCCACATCCAGAGCAGTGAAAATAAATTCCAGACATGTACTGATAGATCCAGAATCCTCACTTAGTACCAGGCTTGGTAATTCTTGGAGCTGAGCCAGAGCTAGGAATTATAGGATATTTTGGATAAAAACCTTTTAAACACGGTTGCGTGTAAGAAGAAAACAGCCTTATTTACACATTGCTCGGTGACCTACAAGGAAAACTATTATAATAAACAGATACTTCCTTCATTTTAGAAGCACAGAAGACAAGCAGCTTCCACAAGGAAGCGTAGAGTAACCTCCTCCCCTGCCATCTTCAGCAGATGTGTATGTACAGCAACAGGAACCTCAGAACTACAGAGTAGTGTTGATAAAGAAAAACTAAAATATTAATTCTTACTTCAGTCTGGTTTTATATTCCATCCCATTCTGGTACTAATTCAACAGTTCATTGCCTGTGTAATGTTCTCAATGTGACAAAAACATGGACTTTCTCTCCAGGTACCCTTCCTGATGTTTACTTCCATTCCACTCAAACATTTCTCACAATGCATTGTAAACGTGCATCCATTGCTAAGACTCTACATATTTCTCATTCAGTCAAAAGTACTGAACAATACAAAAGCAGTAACTATTTTAAGCTTGCTGAAAGGAAGGTGTCTGTCAAGCACTGAGACTGGAAAAGAAGCTCTAATTAGAGACAACAGCATGAAGAAGGTGCTGATCAAAACCATGCCTGTATATGTGATATATCTACATATGGCTTTTTGGGTATAAAGATACATCTATTTGTGTTCAAATGTGTTTATTTTACAGGATATCCTTCTGTTTATGTGATAAATGTTTCTGTTTCTGTGAAATCTTTTCTATATTATTTCCCAGATCCATACGGTTTATTTCCTTAGTGCTAAAGTGTCTCCTGTTTTGGCAAGCCTCTCTAATAAGGAATGATGAGAAGGACAGGGCCTGATGGTGCGGAGAGAAGAGGATTCAAAACCTGCCATCACTAAAGGTTCAGACACAAATCCTCTCCCTGTTCACGGGCACTGCCAGCCACGTGCTGCAGCTGTGAGCACAGAGCACACTGGCACTGCCCCTCTGCTTTGGCACACTGCTCCCCCTGCTCCTTGGTGGTGCCCTGGTGGGCCTGTGTGACATGGGACAGATTATACATAATCTCTGCTAATTATGACAAAGTAGGAGTAATCCTCACAGAAAGATGACTGGGTAAGAACGCTGTATTTGTTTCTCATTACACCTGTTTCATTTGGCATCATTTGCATCATCTACTACTACACACTCCTCTGCCCAGCGCAGAGACAACATGGTGAAGAGCACAAGCTCTTCTATTTTGGATTCTATTTTGGCTCATACACAATCAACCCATTTTCTATTCTGGAACTCTTTATTTCCAGCGATGTGGAATGAGTCAGAAAGAATATCACTTGCCGATCAGATGCCAAGGAGAACTCAGAGGAATGACAATTAGAATGTTTCTTTGATGTGGAGAGCAGTTGATATGAAGTGTAGAGAAATAACTGAAATGCAGCTTTTCAGTGTTACTTTTGCAGTTGTTTTATAACCACACTTCAAAGTTTTTCCTCTAGCTGATGAAAAAAGAAAGCAGATGAAAGCAGGAAAAAGGCACAACAAGCCGCCTTGCCAAGTTTATGCCTAGATGGTAGACTTTCCTTACTTCTGTGGATTTGCTTTGTCTACTTTATCTTATATAATGCAATGATATAGTAAATAACACAGCGCTTAAAAGGAAAAAACGTGTTGGAAGAGTTACTGGTGATCTTTATGCAAGGCATTAGGTGTACCTATAATCATCTGACTATATTTTTTGCACATATGTGTGCACTATGAATAGTCATCTTGATTTCAATGCAATCATCAATTAACCATGCACATGCCTGAGGCTTTGTGCTCTATGAATAATTTTACACACAGTATTTATTTATATACCACCTAAGGCAAAGAGGAGGATTTAAGACTCTAGAACCATGAAAAATAAAATTTAAAAAGTCAAAGCTAGTTCATTTTGAGCATTTATCCAAGTTCCATCAACTTTACCAGCAGCTTTTCTTGTGCTTATTAAATGTACATTTTTGGTCTGCAAAGCTTACGAGTTTTTCATGCTTCTACAACATAATGTCATGTTTTTACATGAGCAGTTCTTGACTGAAGTATTCTTAACCAACTCATTTTGTAAAGTGAACTTTAAAAACTACCAGTCCATATCTTTCATCTTAGCTTCAAGGAAATGCCCACTTTTAATACTTTTAAAAATAGTGATCTCAGTTTGTTCCTGTTGGGTTTTTCTCTTTTTCTGATAATAAATCAATTTATAGTTTTGAAATTCAGCATGATTTTCTGTCCAGATGTATGTAGGAGACAGAGGGATCCCTTTTCATTGGAAACACATAGCTTGGAAGGGATTATTCCAGTTTCTTCCCCACCCTTTCTAGGAAAAAAACCCCAAAAACTACCTTTGAACTGAAATATAGGCTTCCTAGTGAAAACCTTCCCAAGAGGACAAAACGCTGCCAGGGTTGCGGTAATCACCTGAGATCAGCCCTCTGGAAGCCTCTCAGCCATGACAGAGCTCCTGATGTTCCCACCTACTATTTAAGAAAAATAGTTTTCATAATTAGGAGGTTTAGGTTGGACATTTGGAATAATTTCTTCACAGAAAGGGTGATTAGATACTAGAATGGGCAGTCCAGGGAGGTGGTGAAGTCACCGTCCCTGGAAGGGTTTAAGGAAAATTGGATGGCACTCGGTGCCACCCACGGTCGGGCTGACACGGCCGTGTTGGTGGATCAGGGGTCTCTGAGGTCTGAAGGGATTCTGTGAGAAGCTGCCACACGCTGCTCACTGGAACCCCAGCTGAAATGTCTCCGTTCCGTGATGCTGACACCGGCAGCCCCCGCGGGCAGACCGGCGGCCGGGCCGGGCCGCGCTCCCTCCGGGCAGCGCCGGGGGCGAGGGCTCCGCGCCCGCCTCCCCCGCGGAGCTCCGCGCCCGCCTCCCCCGCGGAGCTCCCCCCCCCCCCCCCCCGCGGAGCTCCCCGCCCGCCTCCCCCGCGTGGTCTGCCCCGCTCCGACCGCGGAGCTCCAGCTCCACCTCCCGGCCCAGCCGGGCGGTGCCCGGGGAGCGGCTCCGCCTCGCCCGGCTGCACCACCCCCCCGGCCGGCACCACCCCCCGGGCCGGCACCACCCCCCGGGCCGGCTCCGCCTCCCGCCCCGGAAGGGGCCGCCCGAGCCCGGCTCTTCCGGGGGCGGTGGGTCCGGCATGAGCGACGTGGTGGAGCGGACGCTGAGCGCCCTGCCCGGGCTGCTGGGGCAGCACGACCCTGGCGCCGGCCCGGGTGGTGCCGGCGGCCCCGGCAGGGTGTCGGCCTCCTCCCGGCTCGGGAGCCTCATCCGGAGCATCACGGCGCTCACCTCCAAGCACGTACGGGCTGCGGGGCCGGGCTCCTCTCCCTTCCCGCCCCGGGGAGCCGGCGCGGGGCTGGCCGGGGGCTCCGGGCGTCTCCCGCGGCCGCGGGGCTGAGCTCGGAGCCGCGATGGAGCCGCGATGAGCTCCCCGTGTTTGTGGGCGGCCGCGTTCTGCTGCCCCGGGCACGGGCCGGGCCAGAGGCCCCGGGGGGGTTCGCGCTGCCCGGAGGAGAGCGAGGGCAGCGCTGAGTTACCCTGCCTGCTCTGGTCCTCTGGCACACTCCGCCTGTGAAATCCATGCGAGGTTAAAGCAAGTTTCATTTTTCTAGGAGGAAGAAAAATTAATCCAGCAGGAACTAACCAGTTTGAAAGCAACAGTTTCAGCCCCCACCACAACACTTGTAAGTTCTGTTAGTAGCTGCGGGCTGTGCAACAGCACACCGAGGGTGAAGGACAGACTCTTCTCACTCTTTATAAGACAGGTGGATGTGCAGGTTACCTGCATTAGAGATATTTAATTATCAGCATTTAAAAGTATCAGTACATATGGTTTTGCAGCATGGTTAAAATGGTGAGAATACTGTGATTCTGATGGATGTGAATAAACTCCAACACTATGACCGTGCTGTCATTCTGTAGTTTCTGAAGTAATGCAGACAGCAAAGCTAGGTGATGAGCTGGCCCCATCAAATAAATGCTCTCTGCAGGCTGACATTGTTCTTACAATTAGTTAGTGCATTTTAAGAAGCTCTGCTTTTTTTGTATGCACTGTTGTTGTGTCTGAATTTCAGGAGATGATGTATTTATTCTGGTTTGAATTAGTTAATACATATGTCAGTCCCATGAGTGAGGATTTTTGGAAGGGAAAAATGAAATTGTTTCTTGCATATTATGCTATGTCATGGTAGTAATTATTAAAAAATAATTTGTGTAAACAGTCTGATCATCATAATGCTTCAGATGTTTAATATTTTTATGTCATAGTTAATCTACAGTTTATCACATGCATACTTATCAAGATAAGAACTTTTTTAGGGGTAAATAGGGGGAGTTTTTAGCAGAAATTTAACACTGCTTTGCAGAAGGAGTACATGGCAAAGAAAAAATTATGAATACTGAGATGTTAGAAAATGCATGAATTTACGTGTTTCTATGACATAAAGTTCTCTGTTTCAGTGGAGTAGTGAAGAAGTGCATTGGACTTAAAGTTTTCAGTAAGTTGTTTCTGGTATTTCAGAGACTGATGAAAGAATGCATGGTGAGACTCATCTATTGTGAAATGCTGGGCTATGAGTCTTCTTTTGGATACATCCATGCAATCAAACTTGCACAGCAAGGGAATCTTCTGGAGAAGAGAGTTGGTATGTGCATGGAAATGTAGCCTTTATAATGTTCTCAAATTCCCCGTTTTAAAGTTTTTCAGGATTTAGAATGCATGTTAAATACAACCGCCTTAAAATGTTCCTCTATTTTCTTGGTCCTGTTTCATGGTCTGTTACTTTTAGAAATTATCTAAATTCTTCACTTGTGAGGTGCTCTGTGTGTGAGGCAAATAGGGAGGCCCTTACAGCATAGAGGCAGAAATTCCCAAAGAAATCTTGGAGGCTGGTTCAGATTTATTTGAGATTTCATGGGGTTGATTTTCTTTCCTGCCAGTGTGGCTATAAACTTGTTTCCAACAGGTGTAGTTTGAAGTATCTGTCAGCCTCTATCATACAGAGAATTTCCTTGCAGTTGCTGTTTCAGTTGCCTAGTGAAGACATTTCTTCTTGTTTGCAGAGAAAATGGTTTAACTCCAAGCAATACCATGTCTGCATACACAGAGGGAAGGTAGTGTCTTGTGGGATATGCTTGTTTGATATCCTTTGTTTGAATTTCATCTGGATCATCCACTCAAGTATTGGTGTTTCTGAGAGAATCCATTACAAGTGATGAATTAAAGCTGCTTTTCCCTCAGTAATGGAAGTCAGTGTGCAGATGCTCTAGTAGGGATTGCAAAATTTTGTCTTCATCAAACCTGGGAAGGCAAGTGATAAGCTGTTTTGAAGAAAACTTTTTTACTTCTCTACTTGAGAGCCAGTGTGTCTTGTTATTATTCAGATGGAGACCTTTCCATTAGGGCTCTTTTTGAGTAATGTTTGGTGAAGCAGCACTTTTTTTGGTTTTCTTTTTAATGTAAATTGGTTAAAGTTCTCTGGACACAAAGTGCCCTTAAACTTTGATCTGATAAAAGGATGTTATCAAGAGAGTGTGTGTGTTTTGGTTTCTTTTTTTGCTGTTTTGCAATTATATGTGATACATGAGGGTAATCTTCTCAGTTCTTGGTTAGTCTACCAGGGTTTGTATTGAGGAATTGTCATTTGAGCTGGTCAAGATCAGTGACCCCTTTCCCCAGTGTGAGCCTCGATTCAGGACAGTGAGCTCTCCCTTTGTGTATGTGCTGAGCTGATCATGGCCATGATCATAAGCAGATAGAGCCAGCTGATAGCCCAGCCAGTACAGTTTTTTATTTTCAAGTTGTTCATTTTGATCCCCAAGCCCAGTATGAACCAAGAATTCTCTAAAATTTCTCTCTGAAATACAGTTTTTGCTAAAGTTGTAGCATACTCCCCCTACCCCCCATGTAAGTCCCTTAGTTAAAAGCAAGAGGGGCCTTGGAGAAAAAAAAAAAATGTTGCTGGCACGTTTCTTTTCCTGGTTTCTGGAATGGTTTCCTCCTTGTTAAAAGTAACATAGGAGTTCTTGGCATAGGATGCTTGATTTACTTTCGTGTATTCCAAATTGAATATGAAATTCCTTTGAAGAGTAATTTCACTATTTGGGAAAAAAAATAACAGCTATAAGGAAGCTATAAGTTGTGTTGTGTAGTCCAAAAGTAATGGACTTTTCCCTGTGCAGAGAAGACATTAGTTTTCCAGGAGGTGATTTATAATAGAATACTGCTCTTGCCTGCTCTTTAGCTGTAAAACTATTGTATTGTGTCTTATTTCTCACAACTTAATGAATTCTTAGCTGTTCTTTGTTGAGCTTTACTGCAACTTACAAGTAACTGATTTGACTGGAAAAAGAGAGTCTTGATATTTAAAACAGGAGCAACTGTTATCCAACAGGGATTTTTTGTTGGGATTTTTGTAACTATTGGAGTTAACTCTTCTTGTGTTACAGATAGCCTTTTTCTGTCATAAAGTTGCTTATTGCTTCAAAATAATAATGAAATCTACTTTCTTTTGCAGGTTACTTGGCAGTTTCTCTATTTCTACATGAAAATCATGAACTGCTGCTTTTACTTGTAAACACAGTTGTGAAGGTATAGTGCTTCTGTTAAAAAAGTAAAAAGAAAATCTTACAGGAGAGGCTGTTTCCATGTGCCAGGAGATGAGCCAGTGGGGAAGAACACCTGGTTGAACAGAGAGCTTTGGCTGCAGCTTGGTGGGGGGGCTGTGGGGTGAAAAACTTGGACCAATTCTCCCCATTTTGTCATGCAACATCTGATTACTTTGATTAGCAAAGACAGTCTGAAATGGCTTTTCCTGCCTTTTAATTTGCTCTTGATGTTCTTGCTATTGAAGCCATATTTTAAATTTCAGAGGAGGTATGCCATAAGCTTTACTTTATAAATGTACCAATTATATACATTCTCAACTCCAGGAGGAGCCATGCATGCATATTGCAATATTAACTTTGGCTTTTAGCTGCTGGCAAGTGTCTGTTGCCTTCTCTGAGCTCATCTGATGACTTTGACAGAAAATGGAAATACATTTTGGAGTACCACTGAAAATCTATTACTGATGTCTCTTGCATATAGCAGTTATGACTTATAACTCTTTCTGTGTAAAGTTTACTTTTTTACTGCAGTAGGCCAAAGTCCCAGAAATTACAGATGGAAAGTTATGGTAGTTTTGTTGCTGTGATTGAAAACTTTTTCATAATATTTAAAAATATAGCTTGAAACTCACAAAGAATTAAACCAAAATAAGGACTGAAACTTATCTGGGAGAGATGAACCAAGCAAGTTATATCAGCTAGAAATCTCACACATTTAATTTGTTTTGAAAAGTAATTGTAGCTGTCATAAACTCATCCATTGTTGGTTTTTTTTTTTTTTTTGATTTAAGGTCACAGTGAGCCATACCTACTGTCTTTGATTGTATTTAGGACAGACTGAGATTGTTAGTTTTGTAGAATGTTACTTGTAATTTGCATTTGCTTCTTAGGAAGTAGGTAATATTTTTGTGTACAGGTAGGGAATTGGCAGTATTATTGAGCTTGCTCATTTTTAAAAATTCTTCTGGCTAAATCAAAAGCAGTAGAGAGAGTGCTATTGAATTCTGTGGGAAGTGACTAATCTCCCTGATCCAGACAGAAAATTAACGTATCTTTGCAGTCATTTCAGCAAATAGAAATTGATTGTAGCTCTATGTGTTAATGCTGCACACATTTAAAATAAGAATGTGGTTCTGTAAGATGAGTGTGAGGAACTGCCTGTTCTCTTTTCTTGTGGAGGAGAAGAGCCTGATGAGCCAGTGAGAGCTGGTTCCTCTCAAATGTGAGCAGGATGCTGGCTCTGGGGGGGCTCTAGCAGGATAGGTCCAGCCCGCTTGTGAAAAATTTGGGGGGTGTCTGTGCAGAATTTAAAAGTTTAAGGAAAAATGTATTGTCTTTTATGTAACAGGACTTGCAGAGCACTAATCTTGTAGAGGTGTGCATGGCATTAACTGTTGTCAGCCAGATCTTTCCACGGGAGATGATTCCAGCTGTTCTGCCCCTAATAGAAGACAAGCTTCAGCATTCTAAGTATGTATTCCTTACAGAATTTCAAATGGCCTTGTACAGCTGAATAACTTAATTTTGTAGGTAGTTTTAGTAAACTGGTGTTTCTTCTCTCAGTTGGTCCTTTCTAGTCATCACCTTCCGAAATTAATCCTCTGCTTGTGTTTTTTCTTGGATTCTTGTCTCATTCATTTACAGCTTGACTGAGTATTGAATAGATAGCAAAATTTTTCATAGCCAATGTGGATAGGTAAATGTAATTGAATTTATTTGCTGGGGTCCTTTTAACCAATATACATGAAGAAGTGTTTGTTGAGTAGGTGGGGACACAGATCCAGATCCTTGAACTTCACTGTTACTTTTTTCATAAAGCTCTTTAGTGAAACTGATAAAGATGTATCTAAGGATGCCCTAGATTTGTTTGAATTGTAGTTTACTATATCCAATAAAGAGAGGAAAATTCTCTAATTATTGATTCAAAAGGGAATTGCAGAATGAATCAGTAACTTCTAGACATGTATTTTTTGGAGCTGCATGTATGACCACAGCAGTTGAGTCATGGCCTAGTTCATTGTTTATTTGGTGGACATTGTTTTAAATCATCAATCTGACATCCATCCCTACTAGGCTTTAAAGCTGGCTTTGTCACTTTCTTGCTTAGGTAGTATTTGCAAAGTCATTTGTTACCAATATGTAAAACACAGGTTCCCATCTCTACAAATCGTGATCTGGGGTCTGGCAAGTTTTTTTGTGAAGTCAAGTACTTTAAATACACTTGTTTTGTTAAGTGTAAATCTCATTTCAGAGAAATTATCCGAAGAAAAGCTGTTCAAGCTTTATACAAATTCTATCTCATTGCTCCTAATCAAGTTCAGCACATCCATGACAAGTTCCGGAAGGCTTTATGTGACAGAGATGCTGGAGTCATGGCTGCTTCTTTGCATATTTATCTGCAAATGATTAAGGTAGGCAAAGAATTAGAAGCATAACTGAATTGGAGAGATATTTTTATTTTTTTAAATTTTACATACACAGTGTGTTCTACAAAGGTTATGCTGAAAAAAACTCACTTGTTGTAGTTAGAAAAGTTAATTTATTTAGTCATGTGTTACATTTGTTTCTGCCAATCCTTCATTTAGATGGGCAGATCCACTTCTTCCAGGGTCTGAATGCTCTGCAATGCTGGGTCCTTAGCCAGTGGATCTAAGTCCTACAGTGGGTTAAAGGGAAATTTCCTTGTAAATATGTTACACCTGCTCCCTTTGCAAATGTGTGAGAAAAGAGCATAGGCTTAAAGTGAAGAGCATATGGGTGCTGAGGGTTGAGAGTGTGATTTAAAGAAATGATGGCATCGGTAGGTATTTTGATCTTACTCAAGTTGTGGATTATTTTTACTTTTGAGTTGTTGTATTGAAATATTTGAGTTGAATTTAATTTTCATTATGTAGGAAAACTCATCTGGATACAAGGACTTGACTGGGAGTTTTGTCACCATCCTGAAGCAGGTGGTGGGAGGAAAGCTCTCTGCTGACTTCAACTATCACAGTGTGCCAGCACCATGGTTACAAATCCAGCTTTTAAGAATTTTGGGGCTGTTGGGAAAAGATGATCCAAGGTAACTGGATTTTTCTCTGTAATTAATAATTTGAAGTGCAGTAGCAGCCTGCACCTCATAGACTTCATAGGCTTTCAGTGTCGAAATTCTTGCACATTTGTTTTTAACCAAGACAGTGAGCAGATTAATTTCTGTAAAAGTAGTTTATTAGCTTCTGGATTGTCTAAACAATTGATTGTTGTGGAGTATGATTAAAATGTAATTTTACTGGGACTTCTATTGCAATGTTACCAAATAACAGTGAAGATCTGGAGTAAAGCTATTTTAAAGAAGTGCTGCCATTTTATTTTGTGAGGACCTAGTTATCTGTGATCATTTTCCTAGTGACCTGTTTATGCACGCAGTAAGGGAAGTGTTTTTATTCTTATAATATGGTAAATGTTTCTTTTGAAAGCTTCAAGCATCCTGTTAAATGCCATTTAGGATCATGTTATAGAGCTCTGCTGTGTTACAGCGAATTTGTGATTATGAATAATGTGTTACAGGTTTCAATACTAGCTTTGAACTGTTTGGCAAAATAAGAGTACATGCTTTTTAGTGGTGCAATTAATTGTAAATATTTTCTTAAATAGGACAAGTGAATTGATGTATGATGTTCTAGATGAATCTTTAAGAAGAGCAGAGATTAATCATAATATTACATATGGTGGGTAAGGTTATTTTATGTAATTATCAATATTTGAAAGGATAGAAAATGAGTAGTTAATTATGCTAAAATAATTACCCAGTACTTTTGAAAAATCTGATTATAGTCTTAAAATTAATTGTACTCTCAAGTGTCCAACTAGTAAATAGTAGCACAAATTATGCATTGCTGCACAGCATTAGTTTTTTTATCATTGAAGTAAAACACATCTATACATGGGTAATTCTGTTTAGCTCAAAAGCCTTTATCCTGTGTTTGCATTGACCCTGCCCTTAAATACACATAGTCAGCTGCTTCATAAAAGCTTTTATTGGACATTGCTTAAGTTGAAATAAGCAATAAGAGAAAATCTCCCTGATACATCTCTGTGTGGTAGGAATGCTTTGATTTCACTGCCCTGAGAAAGGCAATAGTGTGGAAGGAGAGAGTCAGTTCTTTGCAGCCCTGTAGGGCTTCTCTGGGCACAGGTAATAAACATTGCACCTCCAGCGTTCAGTGACTGTGCTGCCTGTGAAAGGATGTCTTTGGCACATGTCTCAACTGAAAATTTCTAAAACATAGCAGAAGGTTCATTTTGGTGGAAGTTCATTGTCTTCTCAGTAGAGAAAGCTGGTTTTGTTGCTGCTACAAAGCAAAAGGAATAGTTGCACTGTTAACTTTTTTCCTACTAAAAAGTTGAGCTATTTGTCTTTTTTCATTGTCTTCTCCTCCCCAGGTCTGAATACCTCCCCAGAATCCCAGTTCTGATGCTCTAGAACCCTACTTTAAAAGCTGTTTCACTGCTAAAACAACCTACCACCCCATTTTTTGAAACTGTAAATAAAGCCCTGCAGAGGTGCCAAAGTCCCTGTGCTAATGGAATGGAAAGAAAATTGATACTTTCTTAAAACAACAGTGAGGGGTGAAACAAAACAAGAACATGGCTCTAAGCTGTGGATGTTTAACACCTACATTATACATATGTTGTAAAGCATTGTGCAGGCCTCACTTCCTTAAAGGGGGAGCTTTAGTAAATAGTAAATTAGTAAATAATAAATGAGGAAGCATCTGTCAGATGTTTAGAGTATTCAACTGATGGCTTCTGTTCTTTTAGGGAGGAACATACAAGTTATTGGGAGTTGTGTTGACTTTTAATAGACTATTTGCACTTGCCAAGAGTTAAATTTGTTTTGAGCACTTAAAGGGACAAAGTGGGCAGTTAATTATGATTTGTACAAGGACACAGAATTTGCCTATGCAGTTTTTGTTCACCTATGGCAAGCATTTTACAAAACTGTAGTTGATAATTCCAGACAAAAGAAAAATACAATTCTTAGCGATTGCATTTTCTTATAAAAAGTCATTGGTTATGACATGTTTTAAAGGCAGATTTGTCTGCTAGTCTTTCTGAGATTTAATCTGTAAAGGCCGAGGAAGAGAGGGGGTTATCTATTGGACAGTTCAGTTAGTCACTGAATTAAAAGAACACATGATGATTTTAAGCCCTAATTAACTTGGGAGACTAACTTGGTCTGAATCTTTGCCCAAATTGTTGCCATAAAGGAGTAATTATTTTTTATGTATTGTTCAGTTTACTTCTAGATTTTTCTCAAACAACTGTACAAAGCTGTTGGGTTTTTTTCTGGTTTTGTTTCTGTTTTGATTTTTCATTGGTTCTTTTTTTTTCAAAATGTTATTGGGATGATTTTGGCTGTTGGTAGTAGCTAAGAAATAGTATGAATTACCAAAAATAATTTGTCTCAAATCCTTTATAGTTGCTTGTTGGCTTTCTGAAGACTGTCCCAGTCCAATGCCTTGAGCAGCTGTAAGAGACTTCAAGGTTGGAAGAACTTTAAGGACAGAAAGTTGTATGCAGGGGCTAATTAAAACATGTATGTACTAAAGGAGCTAGACTTTTACCTGCTTTTCCTTATGTCAGATGGTACTCTCTGGTTAGAATCAGTGGGAGTGGGATAGCACTGCCAGTCCTTGAGGAGCACAGAGCTCGTTTGTTTATTAAAAATTTTGGGTTATAGAAATATTCAATACACATTAATTATGTGTCTTCTCCTCTTGCAGCCATCTTGTTTGAATGTGTCCAAACAATTTATACCATTTATCCCAAATCGGAATTACTTGAAAAGGCTGCCAAGTGCATTGGAAAATTTGTTTTGTCACCCAAAATTAATTTGAAATACTTAGGTAAGGATACCTGATTTCATTATGCTGTCTTTAATTTGGCCATAGTGGTAGCATTGCCTTGTATCACTTGCAATCTCTTGCATTCCAGGTTTAAAGGCTCTGACCTATGTTATCCAGCAGGATCCAAACCTGGCACTTCAGCACCAGATGACAATAATTGAATGTCTGGACCATCCAGATCCCATTATTAAGAGGGAGGTCAGTGAATTTCTAAATGTTAAAAATTAAAGTAATTATGAAGGTGGGAGATCAGTTTTGTAAAATGAGTAGTGTAAAAATGTTATGTTTCCATAACTGTGAGGGAGCAGTTACAAACACTGTTAATATGACAAGCTGTGTACAGAAGCAGTGTATTTCAGTTAAGAATAGTTGCTCAATTTGGTGTACTAAAGCTGCTGTTTTGCTGCTTCTTTTTTTTGTGTCATCAGAATGAAATAATTTTTTTGTGCTTTCTCTTTCAGACTTTAGAGCTTCTCTACAGGATTACAAATGGACAGAATGTAACTGTCATAGTCCAGAAGATGCTTGACTACTTAAAAGAAAGCCAAGAAGAATATGCTATCATCAGCTTAGTTGGAAAAATAGCAGAACTAGCTGAGAAATATCCTTTTATTTTTCTGAACTAGCTGAGATATATCCTTTTATTTTTCTGAAACTTTGAAGTCAGAGCTCAGGCACCTGTAGCATTGATACCTATCAAAGCATCTCTCATGATCTTGTGAAGTTGGAAGTGTTAGAGCTGTGCTTCCCATCCTTTCAAATCCAAAGCAAAAGAAAGCACATAAAAAATAACTACAGTGTTTCTTATGTTTCACTGAGAGAAACTAATTGCACACAAATTTTGGCTTTGGAGTTTAGCATTAAAACCTTGTGTTTTAAATTGAAACTTTGAAACCTTATACCACTGCATAGAGAAAGATGTCTCAGTGCTACTTGAAGTGCTGTTCTGTAATTGTGGGACTGATCTTCCCTGATAGAACTCTTCATTGGTGAATGGATTTTCAGAACAGCACGCTTTGATAGAATTAAAGAAAAGATTTTTTTAAAAAGTGTCATGAAAGATGCAAGTAATGATTAGGGATTTGTTTTATGATGGGCATTACTGTTAGACCTGCCACTGCCTGATTTCTTTGTGTGTTTTTGTCTGATATCTTGAGTTGTAAGCTTTTGATAACAGAGAGCTGCCTTATCTTGTTTGTGCAGTGCTTAGCATGGAGTGTTGTACTAAAAAAAGCTCTGTTGTCCTGCAGTATGCAAAAATGAATGCAATAACTGAAATTTCTGTGCTGTTAAAAATTTCCATTCATTAACTGTGTGTTTTCAGGACTTGTCTGAGAGAAGGCAAAAGTCAACTTTCAAAGTTATCAAAGGTTGATCAAAAGTTAAATATATTAAAAAAAAAAACAGTGAGGATTTATGTGGAGTGCTTCAAAATGTCTTTGTAAAGTTGATAAATCAACAGCAAAGCACTGCTGAAAAGAACTGTTTCCTTGTCGTTGATCAAGTGCTGGGTAAACAAAAGATTATCTGGAAGCCTAGCACAGGACAAGTGGAACTTAAAACAGACTAGGACAAGTGTGAACATACCTGTTCCTAATGTGTGAAGCCTGCATAAACTCAACTTTTCCAAAAGAGTAACTTCAGACTTTTCTAACTGATCACCAGTTTTCATAATGTTTACAAGAAACACTTCCCAAAAGATAACAGGAATATTTCCTCTTCAGTTAAGTGGAGCTGATATTTGCCCATCAGATCCCCAACTTCCTGGGGAGATTATGATGTGCATTCCTCTGGAAATACACTAAAAAAGAAAGAAAAAGTTATGCCTTAGCATTTCATTCCTTGACATCTAGACACGTATGCCCCTAACAATGAGTGGTTCATCCAGACAATGAATGCTGTGTTCTCAGTTGGAGGTGATGTTGTGCATTCTGATATCCCAAACAACTTCCTGAGGCTGTTGGCTGAAGGTAACTCCCCACATGCTTTGAAGAATTAGACAGGTTCCTTAATAATCTGGGTTTGTTGGCTTTTCTTAAAATGTACTTTGAAATATAAGGTAGGATATGTTATTTGTGTTTCACAGGAACTGTGCTGTTTTCTGTCTAGGATTTGATGATGAAAAAGAAGATCATCAGCTACGGATGTATGCAGTGCAGTCTTATTTGGCATTACTTGAGGAGGAAGATAAATTGTATCCACAGAAATTCCTTCAAGTTATGAGTTGGGTAAGATAGAGACATGGTGAGAATTCTATACACAGATTTGAGAAAGCTGTCAAAGGTGATAATGTTTTTGATAAATATTTATTAAACTTTAGTTTTCAGTCAATTTTACTTAAAAAGTCAAACTAACATGCTGAAATCTATTCTAGTGATTTCTTTTGTGACTGAGCACTTTTAACTTTGTGGAAAAGCTGACTTGCTCCCTTATATGCAGGTGACTGTTGGAATGGCTTAGCAGCCCTGAATCTGACTACATACTGAGAGCCTTTCTGTCTTCATCCAAATTAGCCAGATGTGGTTGTGAAATGCTCTGGTAGCCCTGCAAATGACTGGTCAAGTGCTGTGCTGGTGTTATCTCATACCTGGGGAAGCTTCAGCTCCCATCCAAGGGAGAAGCTGCAGTTTGAGGAGATGGTGGTTTGGCAGGGCCTAGTTATGTTTAGTTTTCTTTTCAAGACAGTTATTTGAGTATTAAAAAGCCAAAAGTTGGAGTCTGTTGGGGTGAACACAAAGTTCACTTCAACCCTTTGACATGTGAAACACAACATGGTAAAGAAATAACTTGGAACATGTTTAAATAATAGTTTCTTGAATGTGAGGTGGATTTATTGTTTTATTGGATTTATTTATTTAATACTATATTCCAATTTCAAAACTGAGAGCACTGCTGTAAATGCATATTTTGTCTGTTCTTTGTGAATAGGTGTTGGGAGAATATTTCAGTCTTGTTACAGATGTTGATCCAGAAGTTATTTTGACAAAGCTGCACAACCTGCTAAAGAAGACTTTTGTTACTTCTGAAACTAAAGCATGGATAATGGCTGCAGTCACCAAGATAGCATCACACACTTCCTGCTCAAAAGCAGTGGATGAACTAATCCAAGAACTCAGCAGCTCTCTGGATACATGCCTGAGACAGTATGCCTTTGAATTGAAGCATCTGTGTGAAGACAGAGCACTGATGAAAAGCCTGCTTCCATTTGATGCTAGTTGCAGTGACCTGGTGGTAAGACACATTCCACTTTCTTTTTTGTGAACCTCTGTGGAGTCCAGGGGGATGAATGTTTTGGTGAAAAGGTATTTCTAAAATGAATGGTATTTGCAGTTCTCACTGGGTGCAAGTCTGCTTCAAGTGAGTTTTCAGAAACACTTTTTCAGGCATATGGGATGAATCATAGTGTTCTGTACTGAAAGATTAAGAAACATGGTGTTTTATTTAAGTAAGCTGGAGTAGCTTTTAGCAAAATTATAATTTCATACACTGTCTTTTTTTTTTTTTTTCAAAGATGAGGTAGGCCTGCTTTTATGATACAGTACTGCTTTTGAATTCAAAGGGTTTGCCTCCTATTTAAAAACTACTGATTTTGACCATGAAATTTCCACATTAAATGATGGAAAAGATTCTTTCTATATAGCATCTTAACTGGTAGATATGGGAGCTGTGACATGAAGATCCGGATTTGTTGATAAGACACCATATTCTTCTGGTAACATCTGGCTCACATAGAGCAAATATTTTAATTTCCTTTCCATTCCTTCAAATTTTGTGTAGGTAGATGCTTCCTTATCTTTTCTGGATGGGTTTGTGGCTGAGGGACTTGGTCATGGTGCAGCACCATATAAGCCTCATCACCAGAGACAAGAGGAGAAACTTTCTCAGCAAAAAGGTGACAGTTAACTGCATTTATTTAATACTGGTAAATTACCTGAGAAGTATTAACAATTAAAATGTACAGTTAATTTATCTTCTTAAAATAATGGTATCTCAATGCAGCTCTTGTCTGTAGACAAGAGCTAAGTTCAACTTAGATTTTAGTTCCACCTTTGTCTAGCTGATGTATATAGATTGTTGTTATGTAGGTGAAAAAGTCTTACTGTAATTCTTGCTGATCTAGAGGATTTGAAACTTTTGGGGATTATTAAAGAGAAAGCCTGACAAGACCAGCAGTACAGGGTTTTCTGTTTTCAGAAAATAGATAAATTCTTACTTTTTTATGCCTCCTTTTAAAATTGTTTGTCTTGCAGCTCTGAATTTTGAACCTTACGGATTGTCCTTTGCTTCAAGTGTGTCCTCATCTGGAGTCACTGGCAGACAGTCCCCCACTGGTTTATCTTTTGGCTCAGATATATCTGGGAATAGTGCTGAGACAGGGCACAAAGAGTGAGTTAATTTGTGTTTAAAATGAAGTACATTTAAGCTTCTGCTCTTGTCATTATCACGGGTCTTTGTTGCTTCATTGCGTGGAGATAGAAGGAGTACAGTTGAACTTGGAAACCTCTATCACATCAGAAGAAAATCAGGTGGGGCATCTGTGTAATTAGTAGGAAAACAGCTGATGTGGTCAGACCCTTCTGCCACTTTCTTCACAGACTGCAGTTGAGGTGATTGTGCAGTAAAATTGGGGCAGGGTTGCCTGATGATTACATTGTTTACTATTTTTTCTGCCATCTTTTTTTTTCTAAAGATAAAAGTGAGGCTAAGGTTTGCAGTGTAAGATGCTCCTTTTATTTTTAGTGCACTACACATTAATTCCAAATCCATAGTTTCATACAAATTAATAACTTCATTTATACTCTGCTAAACTGGGAAGTATGAAACCATTCCACAATCTTTGTATTTCACTGCTGTCTCTTGTCTGTCAAAGCACCAAAGTAGTGAATGGTGTTTTGAGTGTTGGCATGTTTTTATTAACATCTTCATATGGCTGATCCAGCTTTGCTTTGCCTTTTTAGGACAAATACTCTGAAACTTGAGGGAGTACGCAAGCTGTGGGGAAAAGAAGGTTACCTTCCAAAGAAAGAAAATAAAATAGGGAAAGAAAATGAGCAACAAACAGTGCCTTGTGAGACCTTATTAGCAGGGCAGTTGGGGGAACCTCCTGCACTGCAGCCTGATCAAGGTGCCAGCCTGTCTGAGGAGGACAAAGAGAAGCAGCAGTTAGCATCAACTTTGTTCATTGGGCTGGGATCAAGTGCTGGTGTCAGCCTGGTAAGTGATTCTTTTGAGACTTAGCAGTATAAAGTTTACATATGATCTTATTTAAAATTATAGATACTTGTATGCAAATGGAGATTAAATTAATGATAAGACAACCCTACTCCCAAAAGTCACTGAAAAACTATTGAGAATGGCTTTTGCAGTGTGATATTTTATTGAAACCTGAAACAGCTTGATGAAGCAACCTCTGAGGCAGATCTGATTTGGTAACTGGAATTTTCCTCTGTTTACATGTTGTGCTCCAAGTTTTAGCATTGGTTTTCCTGAACAACTGTTCCTTGACCCAGCCTTGTAGAGGTGTCACCATTCATTTGGATGTAAGGCTAGAATTTGACACTCTATGTCAAGACCATTTTTAATTTATGTATGGTAGTATGTGGAACATAAAAGAATTCACTATTAGGTAATATTTTAATATTAGGTAATATTTTAAGACATATTAGCCAGCTCAGATCTTGCCACCTAATACTGGTTAACCAGATACTAGCTTTGCTTAGTCTTTAATTAGAGCTTTTAGTTTGTTAAGAGACTCTTGAGTCATTCTTGCATTGTAAGCTAATTCAGCACTCTATAAGAGATACCCTGGATCCTCTAAAATGTTTGGAATCTGTTTGTATTTGTAATCTGTTTTGATTCCTTGGTCCTTCCTCACCTAGTCACTGCATGCTGTTTAACAGTAACACAGCTGGTTGCTAGGAACTTTTCCACCCATTTTTTAATCTTTCCTTTTCAGATGGGCAAAGCAGACACAGCTACTCAGAAGTTCAAAAGGAAATCAAAGATAAATGAAACTCAACAGTTGAATGAGGAGGCATCAGACTTCCAAAAGAGTGCTGCATCAGATTTTGGTCCCTTACTTGATACAGTACCTATTAATGTGGAAGACTCTGAGGGAAGTATGCACACAAGTTTAAGGAAAGCCTCCCCTTGTTCTTCAGATATTGTAGAAGACAATTTAGCATTTGAAACACCTCAGTCCCTCAGAAAATCTGTGCTGGATGACAGAATTTCAGCTAACAGGCTGTCACAGTCATCTTTGTTTGCTGATAGCAATATTGAAATTTTTCAGCCTTCTTCAAGTGCTCAGTGTGAAAGTGCCAGTGAAACACCATTGGTCCCTTCCTTACCAGAAGAACTTGAAGAGCTTCCTCACTCTGAAGTAGTGAGACTTTGTCAGAGTGATGCCTTAGCTCTGCATTTATGTAAAGTGTGGACAGATGACTCTGTGTTGCTCATTGTTTTTGTTTCAAATGAAACCACTTCTGTACTTCATGCTGTGAACTTAGTGTTTGAAGAAACAGAACACTTTCAGGTAAGAAAATTTGTTTCCATTGTATTTTAAATTCACTAGGAACTTCTTGCTTTTTGATTGCATTTAACTGCGCAGTGTTTGGTTTAATGTGATAGCCATGCGTTTTTCCAAAGTATTTCCTTAAAACCTGTGGTATACTTGTTACACATAGCTTTAAAAGGAGGTGAAAGAAATCTCACTATAAACTAACTGTTCCTGGCTATAAAAGTTAGCCTCTCACTTATTCAATTCACCTTAATTCTGTTTGCCTCTGTTTAACAAATATGTGTGTTTTTTTCCATTCTGAATGCAAAGACTAAACCAAATGCAAACCTCACTGCTCCTGCATGGAGTGGTATGACTTGAGTTCACCTCACTGTGTAGCTTTGTTTTCTCTGTGTGTGGCTATTGTGCTTAGGCATTTATTTGTATTTACCTGATAAGCAAACATGATGCTTTCCTGACACCAAATTTATGTAAGCTTCTTTCAATTTTTTTTTTCAGAGACATCAGTCATGGTTCACTCTCATGCATTTAGTTGAGGTTGCAGAGGAGTTGATCAGTTTATTTTTTTACATTGGCTACATTAGGGATTTAAATATGGCTGGTAAAGGCATATTATAGTCATAATTAAACTTCATTTAAATATTTGGAAAGATATTTAGGAATTTCCAATTGATCTATCCACAGATTTTGCTTAAAAGAAGCACAGAATTAGTAAACAACTCACTAAGTGATAACAGGATAAAAATAATTAAGTGGATTGTTTAGTTTAGAATTGACTTAATCAAGGAACTGCTAATTGGTTATGGAGTCCCTTTCCTTTCCATTTCTGACTTGAATCAAACTTTTCATGGCATTGATAGAGAGTGGGCATCTCTTGTCTAGATTTTTCTTGTAATTCACTTAAATTCCCACCCAGACCATCACCACAGAATTTCTGTTACCAGTTTGTTTGAAGATCCAGGGACTGTTGAGTAATGTAGAAATCCTTCTTTTTATTAGGGATGTTTTCTCAACTTCTTGCTTTTGGTGTATAGCTTGATGTGATGCTGCTGGCTTGTGTATTAGTTTATGTTGGGACAGAGCTACAGAATTCATGTTCTTGGTGCAGTTCTTTGCAGCTGGGAGAAGCCAACTGTCAGATCAATTTCACTGGTGCTGTGCATCTCATAGAATGTTTGTAGGTGTTAATGATTGATTTATCCATGAGGGCTGAGATATGGTAGCTCTGTTCACTTGTCGAGTACTCCAAGAAAAATCAACAGAAATAAGAGGCACTTAGACAGTTTTATAGCTGTATCTGAATCACTTGCACAACTTGACAGCAAGATTTACATTCTTTATTCCCTTTATGACATTATATAGATTTTGGAGAGTGCCACCCTCCAGTTTCCTCTAATTGAAGCTCAAAGTGTGGAACATTGCCAGAAATGTGTGAGGATGAACAAAGTCTGTACAAAGGCAATTCTTCCTGGCTCTGTTAGTTACCAGTCAGAGATGGAAACTCGCCTTGACTTTTCAGTAACTTTATCATTGATGGACTTCATCAGGTAAAAAAAATAAGCTGCAGTTTTCAAAAACACTTGTATACAGCTCAGTATTAGACAAGGGTAGGATGATTTGGGTATTGACTATGAAAATATAAGGCTTCACCTTGAGCAGCTAGTTCAAACCTGAGATGGCTGGTAAAGATAATAAAGCATTGTTTAACACTTGCAAAAAAGGGGTAAAGTTCCAGCAAGTACAAATGCAGGGAGAATATTGACTGTAACAGTTTTTGAGGAAGCTAACAGAACAGAGAACAGAAGGACATGATGCTTTAAAATATGGCATAATGTAAGCATGTCAAGGGGAAACAAGTGGTTTGAATGCAGAAACCAGAACATTGTATGAAAAGGCTGACAACTTTTGCAGATTAAGAAGAAAGTTCATTCTTTTAATTTTTGAACGCTGCAATTATTTGAGGAGTAGGAATAAACAAGTGGCCTTTGTCCAACAGACTTTTCTTTGGAAGTGAAATTTGAAAATGAATTTTTTAAAATTTAGAAATCTAAAGCAAGGCATGGAAACGTTTTTTAAATGTTAAGCTGGAAAGAGGAGAGTTTTTATTAGACTAATACATATTTACTTATTGTGTGTCTGTTGTCAAGTTACTTCCATATACAGGATTTTTTTGAGAACAAAGATATTCAGATTTATATATATATCATTTGGCTAAGAAATGTGGTGAACTTCCTTTTAGGCCAATGGAAATGACTACAGAAGACTTTGGGAAGCTGTGGTTGTCTCTTTCCAATGATGTGAAACAAAATATAAAAATGTCATCTTGCCAAGATTCCTTTCCAGCAGCCCTGGATACACTGCAACAGAAGCTGAAACTGCACAGAGTTGATGTTATAGGTAAGTGAAGATATACTGTAGGGTTGCTCTCAGGATAATTTGTCCCAGGAAAACCTGGAGGAGAGTATCTTACAGGTTAAGGGAGGGAATGTTTGGGAGCATGGAAAACAAGGGATTGGTGTCCCATGGACTTCATTTGCCTCACTCAGGAGTCTGTGGGAAGGTGATGTAAAGGTACAAGTGTGCAGCAAACAGTGGATTTTGCAAAGGAGAAAACTTCACTGTGAAAGAGTTTTGGGTAGGACAGAAAGGGAATGAAGCTCTTTGACAAATACAAAGCTGGAATTTTGGCATGATTTGTGGTGATGTGTTCCATGAGTTAGAGGTAAGAGCAGGGGAAAGGAGCAGACTTGGAGTGTGACAGATGCATTTTCTAACAACTGCTGTAGGAGTTGTTGCTTGCTGATTGTTATTTCATTTTTTTCCTGTGGTCTCTCAGGTAATGAGGGAATCCTGGCCTGCCAGCTCCTTCCATCTGTGCCCTGTCTGCTGCACTGCCGTACCCACCAAGGGATGCTGGCCCTGTGGTTCAGATCCCCTAGTGCTGCTCTTCCAGATGGTTTGCTCTATCAGTGTCAGAAGGTGATGGAGGAATCCTCAGAACAATAGTGCCTGCCTTAATCTATTTGGTGTATGAAAGCAAGTCAGATTCATACAGTTGCACAGATAATTACCAAAGCTAAACTAAGATACTGCTTCTTCAAGTATTAAATGTTTTCTTCCAGCTGGCAATGTCCAAGTGGACTTGTGGGGGGGAAAATGGTGACCTAAATTACCCCTGCAAAAACATGCTCAGGACTGTACAGTACATTAAAGTATTGTTACCTGTGTAAGTGAAATGTATATTAATTTTGTTGTAAATGACTGAAAGTATTTATTTTTATTACACAGCTTTTATAGATGCCAACACTTACTCTTCATGGCAACTACTTAAATATGATTTTGAAGAAAACATATTTCCATTATGAGGTCTGACTTGATCGGTTATTTAATTTTATTTTGATAATTTTTCTAAAGCTATTTTTAAGCACTGCTGGCAACAAGACCCATATTAGTGGTTATATAAAATAACTTATGTAGCAACAAACACATGGTTTTAAGACAGTTAAAAGATTCTAGGGAGCAAAACACTTCCCATGATCTTTGATATTTACCATGGAAGGGATAGCATCTAAATAGGTTTTTGATAGGAGTCAGGCATGTGAAATTGTTTGGAAGCACCTCCTGGGGGATTAGCTAAAGCCCTTCAGGTTAGTTCTTGTCTGCAGTTCTTCCTGCCCCACAGTTCAGTCTCATTCCCTTTCCATAGGGGTCTGTGACAGTCCCTGAGTATTTGTGCCTGTCTAAGATGAAGTTCCATGTGGGTCAGCTCTGAGATGGCTGAGCCAGGGGCACTTGGCTGGGACACGTTCACTCCTTGATTGTTGGGTAGTGAACATGTTCATGCTTTCCAGTCGACCCTGTAAATTTAATCTGGCCAAAATTCACAAGGGGAAAACTTCAATTTATTTTTACTTCTAATTATTTATAGCCTCGGTATGACTCAGCAAATGTCTGACTTGCAGAGATGTGGCTGTGCTGTGTGTGCATGCCTGGGAACTGCAGCAAGGCATGAGGGATCAAATCAGAGCAGCAAATGTGGAAAATGTCTCTGAGCAGATTGTCTCCTCTTCCCGAAGTAACCTCACAAGCTTGAAAATCCAGCAATCTTAATTTATTTAGATGTTAAATGAAAAATAGTACTGGTTAGTATTATTTATAGCTGGTTATGTTTTCTATTTAAGCATCCAGGATTGTACACACAGTTCAGACATGGTACAAAGGGATTCTGTGGTGGAGTTCTCTACTTTGTGTGTTTAATAGTAACAAGGAAACTCTCATGTCAGCATTACTGATTCTCACCTGATAAACACTGGTTGTAAAGGAAAATAAAGTATTTTACTTTGATGTTTTGGTAAATGTTCATGAAATTGTTGTAAGGATGTTAATGTGCTGATAGCAATTTTGCTTTTCAGTCAAGCTACTTGTGTTATCACAAGTATAACCATCCAAGCAAAGTTCCTTTTTTATTGTTGTTTCAGTACCTCTTCCTGGGGAATTTAAAGTGCACTGAATGTGTAAATATATTTAATGTTCTGCATACTTAAATGTTTACTTGGCACTTCAAAACCGTTTGTATAAATTAAAACTGATTTATAGTGGAATAATCTCCAGCAGATGGTTTCCCTGCTGGTAAAGCAGACCTGTGTTACGCAATTGGACTTCTGTAATTATAGGAACTCTGATACAAATATCTGTTTGTGGCCTATGCATTTAAACCATTTCAGCAAGGAGATGTTTGTTGTCCTGGTTTTTAAAGAACTGCAAAGACAACAATGCCTTCTGTTGTTAATGTAATGTTCTCTGTAACCTTTCTTACTGTATGAATAGTGTATGTTAAGGTGTCAGTATTCTGATTCTAATTGCTTTATGGTATCACCACTTAAAGGAGTTTGCAGGGAATTGTACCTGTGTCAGTCATTATTTTTGGATTGCTCAGCAAATACTGTTCTGAATCTGTCACCATATTTGCATTTCTTGCAATTTAATAAAATTCAGTTTTATGAAAAAAAAGTTTGATACTTGTTAAATGTTCTTTTCCATCACAGGTAGCAGTGTTTCTGTATATTAAGGACTAGTTTCTATGTTGTTTCCTCTTTGCATCTGAACAGTGAAACATCACAGAAGTCTTGAACCCATTAATAATTTAAATGTCTTGTTTCTCAGTTGGAGATATCAAAACATTGAAGGCCTACACTTTTTAAGCAGCATTGTGTGCCAGCTCACATTATCCAATCCTTTTCTGGAATACTACCAGAGTGTGATTTTGATTTTAGGCATCACAGGAGATTTCAGTATTTCTTGTTATTCCAGCTGGCAGCAATAGCATATTTTTAAGTTCAGTGCAAGCACAAGCCAGTGCTGTGGAGTTGGGAGCTTGGGCAGTGTGACACTGGCCAAATTGAAGGAGGCTGCAGCGCTGAGCTGAGCCAGGAGGGTGTTTGGTGTAACAGAGCTGCTGTGGGTACCAGGAGCCCTGGAGAACCCCCAGGGTTACCATGTCAGCATTTCAGTGCTGGCAGTCCTGATCTTGAGCATCCAGTTGTCTCAGGAACAGCTGCAGAGGTAACTCTGCAAAGGAATATTATTCCATCTAGTTCTGTATTGCAAGTCCCTTGTGAGTATCCATCCACAGGGTTGCAATTACTTTTCTTTGTCACTTGGTTAATCTTGAAGGATGCACCTGTTTTCCAGAAGGGAGCTGAGGTGCAGAGAAGCAGGCTAGAAGGAAGAGAGCACATAAGCAGTCTGCATGAAGGAGTTGGTTGAAGAGGCAGCCAGAGGCCAGTCAGTCTGTACTGACCATGCTGGGCTGGCAGGTTTACAGGGACTGTGCCAAACCCAGGAGGCTGCACTGTCCTACTGCTCTGTGCCCTGTGAGTTCTGCACATTTGGGAGTCAGCAGGAAAGTGATTGTGTTGGATCCATATTTCAACTCTTTTGTCAGCTTCTACCTCCTTACTCCAAGTATTTTCAGGCTTTTACTGAAACAAACAGTTTGGTAGGAACACTGGAGGAAGTGCAACATGGCAGTACGAGGCAGGTTGTTTTCATAGATACAAACTAAATCTGTTGGACTGTATTACTTTCTGCTAAGTAGTCCCAAATCCTCATTCTGTAAGGACCCAAAAGAGTACATTTGTGTAATGGGTGGCAGGATCTTGAGGTTTTCCTGTACTTGCAAGTAGCTCATAAATGACATTGATGGTTTCTAAGTATTGGAAAAGTGTTTATCTGCTGTAGAGTCCCACCAGTAGTTTTTTATCATAAAAAGCTGTATTATCTTTTTCTGTGTGGATAAGACTGTGTGTGGTCTTTTTCTGGAATTGATCTATGTAAAAACAAAAATAGACCTGCTTGACTCATCCAGTTAAAACTTGCTTTTTGCATTTCTGTTGCTGTGGTGAAACTTAATTGTGCTTTATTGCTTGGTTCTCTTCAGGGCCAGCTATTTATGTGCCTCTCTCTGAAAATATTTCTCTAGCACAAATCAGATCACATGTTCAGTATGATTTGCAGCTCTGTGGCACAAGCACCATTCATTAACATGTCAGAAATGGTCACTCCCATGAGAGTTTCTTAAACATTAGCATTCTTGTCTTTATATAATAAAGTTGGCAGTGATGAAGCAAAGAATATTGTGTCCTGCCATGATATGATTAATAAAATTGACCTGACAGAAATGTTTTACGTTTCTGAGCAGGAAGGCTCAAAGCACCACTTAACGAGATTGCTTTAAACTTTGATTTTAAGGTAGTTGTCAGTTTTCTCTTTGTGCCAGTATTTCACTGCTTTCAGTATAATTGCCATGGAAGTTGTTTGCAAATCCTGAGCTCTTTCAGCTGAAACAGTTTGCCTTTTCTGGGAATAAGAACAGGAGAATAAATGTTTCCCGTTAAAACATTCTGGTAGGTTCCAGCATGTCCATGTTTAGGACAGGGCTGTGAAATCTGTCAGGAATATGTCTTCTATCTACCTTAAATCACATCAAGTTAAACTGGGCTGAATATATAATGGGAAACTTGCAAGAAGGTCCTTGGAAGGGTGAGATTTTGTGGTACCTGCTCTTTGCTGCTGACGTGTGCTTGTGATACAGTAGAGGTGGTAGGACAAATAAATCAAAAGGAAACAAAAAGGGCAGTAATCACACATTTTTAATCCACAAATGTGATAATACATAATATATTTAAGGTGACCTGAACATTGCTCATATTTTAGCAATGTTCATACCAAGCTACAAGTACAAAAGTAAACAATGAATATACAGGATATGCAAGTATGAGAAATACTTGAAAACATATCTTTCCTTAAGGCTACTCAGATTATTTTTAAATAAAATAACAGGTGTTCAGCTGGTGTGTTTAAAATACCGAATCTGAATATTGATACTTGAAACACACAAAAAGTCACAAATACAGGATATCCCTTTCCTTTAGACATCTTGAATGTTGAATAATCTTTTTCTGGCCTTAAAAGAAGAACCTAAATTTGTTTGCCACAAATGAAACACACAAAATCTGACATGTGCACTGGGACAGGAGCATTGGATACAAGAAATACAGTTCAAAAGCATCAGTTGACAAGTACATGCCTGGAAGAAATGCAGGTAATGATGCATGTAAATATGGCTCTGCAATGGCTGAACTTGCAACCCCAAATGTTGCTGTTTAATTTCTGTGTTGCAAAGGAGTTGTCCATCTTCATTACAACTAAATCTACTTTTAATGGTTAAAGGAAATATGGGGGGAAATTCACACTATTAAAAACTGTTCTACCAATGTCTTTCACTTTTACTGTGCTTCAAATGAGTTCTCCTAGGAACAGGTAAAAATCCATCTAGGACAACCCAAGAGAGTATATGACCTGGGTGTGTGTATTCTCAACTGTAGGAAGGTATGATAGTCAAAACTGTTTTTGCAAGAGATAAAATATAGTTATTCTGGGGTGAGGAAAACCAGAAGGCTAGTAAGAATTTTGAACAGTTTTCTCAATACCATAGTATTCAAGAATTTATTTAAATGAGAAACATGGGGTTTTTTCTTACCCTAAAGTAATGAGTGATCAACTTGTAAGCATCTCGTAGAGAGAAGCTTAGGCTTTCAAATATATTTTCTTATCTTTGTCATCTTTCAGATACATGCATCTCTCTATTATAGTATACATGATATGGAAGGTATTACCCCCAGATGATGGCACTGTCTGCTCTTTGTGTCAGCTGAAAGGAGAGGGTTCCTGATACTGCAGTGTCAGGAGATAGAGATGAGTCTGGAGGATAAGATGGAGAGGACAAGGAGAAGGGAGATTTCTGAACATGTGTTTTTCACTCTGGATCAGTCTCCACCTACCCAGGTTCTGCAAGTGGCAGCCAGAGCATCCACTCTGCTCCCACACCCCCTGTGTCCAACCATGACTGTACAAAACTCACTCTTTCTTGGCAAAATGTTTTCTGTTTGAAGACGCTGCTATATCTTGTTTCAAAAAACCACGGAAAATTCACTGAAAACATTCTGAACAAAAACTCACTCCAGAAACTCACCAGAGTCACTAAGGCTGTTCTGTTTTGACAACTGTGGATATGCTACACTTGGAGGCACTGCACGAATTGTGGATGGGGTTCCTTTGTATCCCACCTCTGATTTACTGTAGGCACAAATGTCACGGGTACATTAAACCAAGAGCATTATCTAGGCTGAATATTTTGAGGATCAGGGATTAAATGTTGGTGTCTCAGGCGTGCTGCTCCTCACAAGGGCAATTTCAAAATCTTCACAAAGAATACTTTGTTCTGTCAGGCAGAACAGTCAGAGCAGCACAACCTTCAGTCTGAACTCACCTGCTGTTACCCAATAGACAAGCCCTGAGAGCAGGGGAACTGCTGTACTACTTTATCTGCCTTTGAGCTTGAACCACTGAGCTGCTGTTCAAATTAAAATAAAACATCCTCTCTGTTGTTAGCAGGTATAAAACTTAACTGATGAAACTGTTGCTTCACAGAGCAGTTCTTCAGATTTTCTCCTGCTTCAGTTTGTATGATTTGTTACTCTCTTATTAGATTTATATACCATGTAAAATCAGAGATGTTTTCTCATGTTGATTCCTGATCCTTTTGCAAGGAGTGAACTTAATCCATTACAGCCCTACTTTCTGTCAAAGCCTTTTCAGTTAGCCTAGAAATAATAAAAATATATGCACCAAGGGCCTTGGGGGTAAATTCCATGTATTGCTCTTGCCTTCATCTGTCTATTTCTACATGGCCATGCATCTGAGTTTATTTTCTGTTCACATGTTCAGCCTTGAACACAAAGCCAGCGAGATCATGGTGAATAGCAATCTGTGTCTGAACAATATATATCAGCAGCCTTGTTCACTCTGCTCCTTGAAAAAGACTGAATTGTCTGAACAAAACAGTAAAACTGATATAGCTTTCTGATGGAAGTTTTCCACTTCATCGTGAGCCTGGTGAGCACCTTCAGGGCCCTGCAGGGGACTGTAGTAAGACTGATGGGAAGGAAGCTTGCTTGCCTACCATGGCTTAGGAAGGGTGGCCAGTTCTAGAGAAGTTTTTGGTTGGTTTCTTGCCTTTGAGCGCAGTTTCAGAGAACCTTCTCATCAAGCAGTTTGTTGATGCCGTTGCAGATCTTTTTGAGGTACGGCCGGCAATCCCCGTCCAGGCTGTACAGGGCAGACAGGAACTCCACATCCGCAAAGTGGTTGAAGACGTGGTTGATGCGCCCGTGGGAGCGCGCGGTCAGGTGCCGCCCTACGAGTTCGTGCACGAGCTCTTTGCACTCGTTCAGCAGTTCTGCCAGCACGTTCCTGTCAAAAGTGTACTCCACCTCGTAGAAGCTGACGATTGTCATGGCGGTTTGGTTCAGCTTCTTCCTGAACTTGTCTACGATCTCCAGCTCTTCCTGGTTGAACTGATTATTTCGATAGAGGATCCCGATTTTTATGGCCACTTTGATCAAGTCTTTCATGATTTTATGGGCTTCCTTTTTGTTTCTGGTGTGTTCCTTTGTTACTTTGTACAGCTCGTCGAAGATTTCACTGCTTGTGTCATCAATTAGCATGTTAGCCATGGTTTTGGTTGCCATTTTACTCAGGATCTTTTTCTGGGCTTGCAGTGCAAGATTCTTGGAGCTGAAATAATCGGGACCTGGTTTGGGGAAGGAAAAAAGGGGAAATGTTAGTTTTATTTGGTGGATTATTTTTGCAATCAGTTAAGAAAAGTAGTACCTGCATACTTAACTGAGACCTTGTGTCTGACGTATCACTGACCAGGACAGTCACACCTGCAGGAACACTCCCAACACACTATTGCCAGGTATCCTTGGGGTTCCACACACCCATGTTTCAGGCCTTGCAGCCACTGAGGGCTTTTGCTTGCAAATAAAGGACAGAATATTCTGGCAGGGGATATATATGCTGATTCTGTGATAGTAATTTAATTTTGTAGTTCAGTATGAAAGCTTTCTTGGCAGAGAGATCTGCTGAGATGTTGTGGTCGAAATAATACATGAAGTATCAGAGACAAGCAAAAAGATATAGTGACAAGCAATATATGAACCTTCAGAGTTACACTCTGGTCATTGGGAGGCACTGTTGTTCCATGGTAAGGCTAAGCAGATTCACAAGAATGGATTATTCTCCTTATCTGTAGTATCAATGCCTTGCCCTTTTGTTATCTATTTGCAAAATTATACAATATGACTTTTATAAAATGTTGGTGCCCCAGTGTATGCAGTTCCTCACAGACAAAAATATCTGAGCTATTTACTCTATATTTATCAAACAAATATTTTGTATTTTTTGTCTTTACTCATATCTGCACATTTCACTCAGCAGAGCACCCGAACACATGGCTACACCTGGGCTTTATCTCATGAACTTCTAATTCTTGGTCGAGATTAATCTGAACTTCCTCTGTTCTTCACATTAATGTTGGTTTCTAACTGATCTTCTGTGGACAAAGCAAAGGAAATATGGATGTGAAATAACTGTCCAGGTTAATACTGGGGCAGCAAAGCCTCTGTTGCATCAAAGGGCATTTTATCACTGTAGCCAGGTGGTGAAGAGGGTGTGTATCTGGGGAGGACAGCCAGTGAGCCCCGAGTGGTGGCAGAGTGGCCTCTTTCTTCCCAGACACCTTCCTTGCCTTTCCCTCACCCCTGCCCTCAGTGTGTGCTCCTGCAGAGGAGGTGCCCGTGTGTCCCTGCCAGCTGGGGACCTCGCTCTGCTCACCAGGACACCAGAGCCTGCTCCAGGGGGATGGAGGTAACCATGTCCTTCACCACTTGCTGGGAAATCAAACCACTAAGAGATTAAAAATGAAAATAAAAATCAAATCTTCCAGTACTTATTCAATTGTGGGGCCTGAGTGACTCTTTAAGCTGGTGGAGCTAGCTCCAAGGCCCTTTCCAGCTTTTAGCACACGAGTGTTGTCACTTCCCCTCTGCTCCTTACACCCTCATGCCAGGAAAATGGGGTGCTGGCTGCCAGTGCTCACTGGGAGTAAGTAACACTGAATTTAAAGTCCTCTTTTTAATTCTGATTTTCAAGTTGGCTGGAATATTAAAGTTGTCATCTTTGTGTGCCACAGCTGTACCGCTGAGCAATGTTAAAGAGTAACATTTAATTTCAACTGAACCACCACCTGGAAAAAATAATTCAATGTGCTTAAAAGAATTGCCTGTCATTTGGAGAGAAAATTGTGGGGCTGAGCTGCTGTCTGGAGGAAATAGGAAAAACTGTGATTTAATCTAGAAATGATAAAAGCAGGATGAAAGCATTCTTTCACTTAGCAGTACGTGGGCATATAAATAGTATCCATGATGAGTAATTATGTGCATTTGACATGCTGAAATGGTAGATTGTTAGTGTCTGTTTCTGTAGTGAGTGCTTGCTATTAATCAAGTGGATGTAGTTGATCAGCACCTGGTTTGATCAAAACCTGAATATAATTGCAGTTGATTTTTAGGATATTAATTTTACTGAAGTTCACGACACTTCAGCCTCGTGTCCCTTTGCCCAGGTGAGAGCCCAGCTGAATCTTTTGTGCCTGGCTCTGCAATTCTGTGGCTTGAAGCAAAGCCAGCAGTTGGGGTGAGCGAAACATCCCATCCCCATCCCACACCCTGGGGACCAGCAGAGCCACCAGCACCTTAAATACAGACACGTGCAGCTTCCCTCCCACCTATGTGATCTGTGAGACAAAGCTGGATTTTAAATTAGCACATAAAAACTTCTAATGAACTTTTCAGAAGGGAGAGTTGTCTGGCACATAAAATAAAGTGTGGTATATGCTCGTGTATCCGAAGGTCTGTCTCTTATCCACAAAACAGGGCAGTGTGACCTTCAAACATGGGACTCTTTCCCGGGACACCCCTGGGTTTGGTAGCTCAGACAATGATACCACAGCTCCCAGTGAAAGGTGCAGGCTGTGAAAAGGCAGCACAGCTGGAAACCATCAGGCCAAGTTTAACTCAATATTAAGGCTGGAATGCTTTTCCACAGTGAGTCCCAAGTGTGGGATCTACTATTTATTAGCATGAGACTGAGCTCCTCCTCATCTTTCTAAAAGTAAAATAAAGAAATATATTATTGCTGCTGTAGCTTCCTCCCCACTTTGTTCTCCTGCTTCTCCATCCTATCCTTCCATGGCATCTGCAGCCCTCCAGCCATGCCCTTAGAAACCAGACCCAAATCCCTTGGGCACGCTCCTTCCCCCTGGGCAGAGCGCTGCACGATCTCCAGGAGCTGCTGGTGGGTTTTAGGCTGCCCCGCGCTTTATCCCATCAGCTGCGGCAGGCAGAAGAGGTTCCGCGGGCGCGGGCAGAGCCCGGCGGGACGCGCTGCCCGCACTCAGACTGCCTCGCACGGCAGCTGCCGGCTCGGCAGGCCAAGGGCAGCACCCCGGGGAGCCGCCTGCCCGGGCCCCGGCCCGCCTGCAGCGCTGCGGGGCTCGCCCGATGTGCGCGGCACGGCAAGGAGGCGAGCAGCAGCCAGCAGCGCCCCGAGCATCCCGAGCGGCGCGGGGGCTGCTCGCCCCGGCCCGGCTTTGATTCGGGGCGCGCAGCCTCGCAGCAGCGTCTGCCGGAGAGGCAGAGAAGCTCTTTGGGTTGGTTGTTTGGATTCCTGCCTCCAAAATCACACTGTGCTCAGACACCCAGGTGACGCCTTGCCTTTCAAAGATCACAAGTGGTTAGCCACATGATTGCATTCAGGCTTTCGTGGGGACAGCATGTTTACTGTGGCAGCCTCTTCTTACTGCAGCACATTGCTCACTACACAAAATACATCTTCACCTCCTACATACAGCAATTCTATTTTCTGCTTTCTTTCATAGAGCAAAACAAATCAGCAAGGACATTATAGATGCTATTAGCTTTCAGGAACATTTCACCAAGGCTAAAAATGAAAAACCACCCTCCAAGCACACTGCTTTGTTGGGTAGTGATTAGCTTCCATTATAGAAAATCTGACATCTTAGTTTTTACTAAAGGGCCAGTTCTGCTTCAGATCTGCTCTCGCCTTCTCCCTGTCATCTAGAGAGCTGTGTATGATAAAAGGTGTTTAGAAAGCTCCTTGTGGTGGGATTGATCCTACAGCAATCTTCCATCCTTCTGCAAGTGCAGCTCTCCAGCCCTGTTTCCCCTGCCATGGTGCCCATGGAAGGGAGGCGAGTGCCCAGCAGTGGGCAGGAGGATGGGGAGAGGCTCCCTGTGCCCAGGGAGAGGCCACCAGTGACCACCCAGCCCCTGGCATGCAGAGCTGAACATGACAAAGATGTCTCACATCCACTAAACTTAATAACACGATTGCTTAATAACAGAGTTGCTTAATAACAGAAGTGCAGAAAAAGTTTGGCAACTCTAGAGAATGGATGTAAGAATTTTATATTTTAGGAGTTTTTGAGACTAACATGCAAGAACATCTGTAATAGTCTCCAAACATTTTGATTGCAGATGGCTGTACCAAGTACAAAATGGTCAGAACTAAATGCTCAGCAATACTATTTTTATGTAAATCTGCATTCAGCTGCTCTGTACAAAACACACGGCAAGTGCAGTCAACCAGAAGATGCTTCCACTATGGTGAGGAGGGAGAATGGTCAGCATTTGCTGGAAGCAATTATGAGGCTATGGAAACCAGCCTCCTGAACAATGAATCCATTTCCCCCCCAGTTAGCCACTTAGTCAAAGCCATGATACCATTTTGCAGCCAGGATATTTTCTCCCCTGGCTAATGGCTGAAAGCTGAGTTGAAGTGAACTCTGGAGAGAGTGTGGCTTCACCACACAAATGGAGAGAGGAGGAGTTGATCTAATGGGTTTCTGTAGAGGTTGTCCAGTGCATTTTTAATTGTATCAGCAGGCTGGCTGGAATTTCACCTGACACTGAGAGCTGTTACCCCAGTGCCTGCTTCAGCTTGTCCTGGGCAATCACTTACCTCAGCCATTGGCTTCACCTGCTCCAAAGTGAGACACACATGGAGCTTTGCCTGATTTTCCACTACAGCGGGTGTAACCCCAGCTCAAAGCAGTCACGGTGGTTGTGTTTTCCAGCCAAGGACTGCACGTGGTGGAGCAACTGACTAGGCTTGAGAGCATCCTGGAGAGGTGAGTTGAGCTGTTTTAAATTAAAGGTCTGAGCTGAAATCATGAAGAGGCTGCAGGTCTGAAGAGGGTTCCTGCAGCTTGGCAGGAATGGGAGGTGATGGGAACCAGAAAAGGTTCCCTGCATCTGTGCTCCAGCTGTACTGGAAGTAAGCAAAGGGCTGAACCTTAATTGAACAAGATAGAAGTGCATAAGAAAGTAAAGATGATGAAGAGACTGAAATATTTTTAATACTCCTGAATCTTCACTTTTAAAATGCAGTTTCTGCAGCTAAAGACAGGCTTCAAGGAGTCAGCAGTGCTGCTGGAAATGTGGGCATTCCTCCAGCTGCTAGCATTTGCTCAGCCTTGTGGGAGATGGACCAAGCCAAGGGCCAGACACACTCTCAGAGTCTGCTCGGTGTGAGGTAGCTAGGTTGTGAAAGTTTTTGTAGAAATGTGCTGTTTTAATGACTTGTGTGACCCAGTTTGAATGCATCTGTGTACTTCAACTTAGTGATATACCTGCCCCTGAGCCTGGAAGTCTGGGAATGGCAATGAGGCAGTTGGATTGTAAAACTCTTGCAGTGGATCTGAATGGTTAATCCAGTGCTGCTGCTGGTGTTGATAATTTACTGTTTATTTATAACAAAGATTTGCCTGTAATGCCTCCTTTTCTTGACAAATACAAAAAAATCTAGTTGCTTAATTTTCATCATTCAGGCAAAATGTTAGACAAAATGTTAGAGCTGCAAATATGTGTTTTATTTATCCATCAAGTCTTACTTACATGTTATAGGATTGATTAGAAATGTGAACTGCAGGACTTGGGATTTCAATGTAGCTCTAAAAGCAGACAGGAGAAAAAGTCCACTAAAGCCACTTGTAGTGAAGTGTTTTAGTCCTGAGCAGCGCAGGCACGAGCTCTGAGTGTGTGAATTACTCTTGGACAGCTACAGGATCACTGCAGAAGAAACATTCAGTGTTTCCAGTAACTTTAAGCCAACGTGTAAGCACCAGGGGCCCAGTGCTCAAACTTTAACACTTCCAAATTGTTACTGTGAGCATAAAAGGGTTGCTCATATCCGCAGTGGAACAGGAGATTACAGACTGATAATTATATGATCCTGGGAGAATGTACCAGTACCCAAACGTCTGAAAGCAGGACTTAGACATGCTGGAAAGGGCAGCAACAGCCCTGTACAGAGGAAATATGACTGAATGGAAAAAAAAGACCATTTTTCCTTTCAGTGCTTTAGATGAGCAGTAACTCTGCCACAAAAACAGCTCTGTCTGGGAACCTGGGGACTGGAGATTCCAATGGACAGTCTTACTTCTGCTGCTGATTTGTATCTGGCATTTACTTCTCTAGTACTTTATTGTTGCTACATACTGGAGTTGCCTTTCAATACCTGGAGGAGGTGGTGCAAGGCTGGGGGGCCCCTTCTGTAAAGAGAAGAGCAATGCAGAGTGAGTGGATGGATTGCTGTCCTCTGGGTAATGCCTCCAGGAGCCTGTCCAGGGGAGAGGAGCTCAGCTGCAGTTTCCATCAGCTCTGATGGAGTTGCCAAAAAAGGGTCTGGCTGGGAACTGAACTGCTCTGCTGTGCTCCTCTCCTGGGTGTGAAAGCAGTAGCTGGCAAGTGGTGTGTGGGTGACAGCACTGTCCCAGAGCTGAGCCTGGCTCACAGGGTGGAACCCTCCCAGGCACTCCCTTGAATATATGGCCCAGCTGACACCACGCTGGGATTTTGTATGGCTGCTGTTTGGCATTACAGATTACATTGTGCTTGGTCATATCCTGCAAGCTCACATCCAGCTTGTGGAGAGGAAACCACTCCCTGCCAAAGGGGCTCACTGAGGATCATCTCTGCCACTGTGTCCCACAAACCAATGGGCTGGACCAGGCAGCAGCTGCTTTGGACAGGGCCCAGCCCTGGTCCAGCCTGCCAGGGTCCAGCTGGGCACGTACAAGCAGCAGACACCTCTCTGAAAGTGCCACTAAAGCTTTTAATTTTATTAACCTGCTAAAGTAAATCAGAACCAAAGCCTAAACCATGCTGTGGCCCAGGGAATGGTACCTTTGTAGGGTCACTTTCAAGAGTTCATTTTCAACTTTGCACCTTGTATTTTGCAGTACAGGGGGAAGCTCTGCCAAGGCAGCAAACACATCTGGTTAGATCCTGGCAGCTGGCAGGGAGTGTGAGCGATGCAGAGCTTGCACAGCACCCTGAGGTACACCCAGAGTGTGAGCAAGGCTTTGCTCTTAAATGAACTGCTCAGGAGTTAAAGTCTGTCTGCCAGGAGTGACAGTAAAATACCAGGGTGTTTGGGTTTCTAAGCTTTGCTATACAACTAAAAGAGGTTTTGATAAATTGACCACTGTATTTTATAAACAGGTTTAAAGTCTTTTGATGTCAGTTTATGTTCATGTCCAAATACAGTGCAAGGAGTGAGCACCCCTGTCCCAGAAAAAGCTTGTTTAGCTCTGCCTGACACTGCCAGACAAAAAGGTTCCTCACTGACAGCAGAGTTTTTACAAGGGAAGATTGGTTACTACCCCTTGCAACAATCTATTGATCCTGTTCTTGTTTTGAGACAGGTGTTTCTGACTATATTAATATATTAATGTGGGGCTTTTTAAAATGCTAGTTTTACTCTAAAAGACTTCCTTTGACCAAAGAGGCATGGTGGCATACCCAAAACACTACAGCCACATCTCATTTAAGCATGGATGGCTCACCAACCCCAGCAGCCCATGCCTTGGTGGCACTCAGGGACATCCTTAATTGACCAGGAGTTTTTGGCCTTCAAACTGTCTGTGAAGTTTTTTCCCCCCAATATAAGCTCTCCAGAAAATCTTGGGCAGGAACTATTGAAGAATTTAACTTTCTCTGAAACACTTTTATGTTTTATGTCCTTTGCCTTTCCCATGATTACCACATTTATTACACTGTCCTTTCTAGAAGACACAGCAGGAAAAAAAAAAAAGCTATCATGGGGACTGTGTGGCAAAAATACCCAATTAATCAAATAATTATTATCTCTATAGGAAAATTATGCTTGTTTCAATGTCTGGTCATGTAATTTTCACAACAGGATTGTAATGAGTTCTTTGATATGTGCTAAGGGGTTGTTTATTGCTTAGGAGGGACAGAGGCTCTTGGGGAATATCAGGCATATAATGAATGATAAACAATTATCTTGTTAAGGAATGAAGGCTTGTAGGCTTCTTTGAAAGAATTCAACCATCATGTTCTTCCATACTAAGGTAACAATTATCCAGGAAAGAAAGGATTTTCTTGGCAAAGTATTGTTTGTCACAGAGGCTTAAAAGCCATGTGAAACGTTTGAAGATCTTGCAGCTGTCCTGTTTTATCCAGATGCAATTTTGTGTAGCAGCTTCTCTTTGTCAATGATCTGTAGAACTTGCTTGCAGTGGTTCCAAACTGGTAGATTTGTTCTGAAAAAAAACTTGAAAAGCTGTTTGAACATTGTGACACTTGCACAGGTCTTGGGGGCTTTCAGTCCAGTTTCATGAATGACTTGAATTCTGGATGAGGTTGTGCATGGTTTTCATGTATTCTTTTATCCTCTCCTCTGGCAGGGTGAGGGAGAGAGGAAGGCTGTGGAAGCATCTGTGCTTTTGTGGGCTTGGTGCTTGGCAGTTCCACAGGCACCACTCCTGGTTAAGGGCAGGGTCAGATTTCCCTGTGCTTCTGCAGCTCAGATGCTTTCTATCCCTTCCAAAGAAGTCTCTTTAGCATGCAGGAGCTGGTTGTTCCCAGTAGGAACAAAATAATATGCTGTTAGTAGAGCAAGGCCCATCAATATCAGCCCTAAATATTAAACAAGGCCTCTGTGCAATCTGTGTGCTTTAAATAGTTAAAGTGCAGCTATTAAATAAGCTACTGGGTACTGCTTACCAATTGCTATTTTTTTCCACACCCATTTCTCATCCTCTCAGGAAGAAAATGTTGAGGGTTTATTTTTGTGCCTTCAAATTGCTTGCTGTTGCACTACACTGCTCTTTCTCCGGAGATAAAACGTCCTTGCCTTTTACATAGAATAATTCTATTTTTGACTCTAATATATTAAGAATGGCATGAAAAATAACCACGCCTATGCTCTAGAGATGTACAAAATTCCATGAGAAAGCAAGCAATTGGGAACCCAAGGGTAGCTGGTCTGAACATGCTGTGAAACTGAGATGGAATTTCACTGTAGCTTAACGTGAAGCTGAAAGAACATGGGAAGGGGGAAGTATTTCTGCTAAACCAGGTCAAGGTGAAGAAACTCCAAAGAACCCACGCCAGGATGCAGCTGCAGCAGGCGTCCAGCTGCTGCTGACCAAGTGTCTGCGTGAGCTGAGCTCTGCCATGTGCAGAGGGAGAGGATGGGGCAGCAGCTCCACCCCTGCAGGGCTATCCCGGACACGCTGCTCCTCTGCTCCCCTCTGTGGGACAGGCAGCTCTTTGGGGTGTGAGGAACACAACTGCAATTCACTCTGCTTCTGTGCTTTTGCCTTGGGTTTTAAAAACAGGAAAAACCCCTGACAACAGCGCTGTGTCTTCTCAGCTTGCAGTGCTTCAAGTGCTGAGCCAGTGCGAGCTGGCTGGGCTGGGTAGGAAATGGAATTGGCCAAGGGGAGTGCAGGGGAAAGACAGGCTGTGGAAGCTTATTATGAGTTAATGGCATCTGTGTATCTGGCAGAAGAGGGAGATACTTTTTTATGGACACTGTGTGCTATTGTTTTCCTAATTTGGTATTTGGTTGCTTGACCACTTGCTTTTGAATTAAGAAGGTGATGGATGGAAGGGGAATAAACTAATGCCAGATATCAAGGGCAGCTGGAAAAACACAGTGTTGGTCCCTAAATAAAAAAGCCAGAGGAGCTGTTAATTTCCACATTTAATTCCAGCCATGCTTCCAAACTCTGTTTATACCAGAGAACAAAATCAAATGAGGGGAAGGTGAAGAGGACAATAATGGCAAGAAATGTCTGACAGCAGTTCACTTTCCTAAGTCAGGAGCAGACACTGTAGACTGATCACAACACGTTTAAAACTATTAAGGAAAGGTTTCCTTAACCTTTTGCATAGGCTATTTATTGTCTAATTTTTATTCTCTGTGTATGTGTTTTTGGGGAGTCAATTACAATTTTTTTTTTTGAAGCTGTTGATTAGTTCTGACAGCTCTGGAAGATGAGGGTTCCATTTGGAGGTGCTGTTTGACAGTGCACAGAGAGGCACAGCTGTGGCTATCTTACAGCTGGAAGGACAGGACTGTGATGTGAGTGTCACTAAGCAAACACATGATATCTAACCTGCTCCAACATGAAAGCTTGGTATGGGCATAGGGGAGCTTCAGCTGAGGCTTCTCTTATGATGGACTGATATTCTTTAACAGATTAAAAAAAAAAAAATCAACCCAAAACCCAACCCTCCCCCTCAACAAAACAAACACAACCCTTTAACCAAACAGAAAATCCCACTCAGAACCCCAACCCAAAACTATTGCTAGAAGAGACTCTGCAGATGTGTGTGTCTATTACTAAATAGTTTTCTGACCCCTCCCCTTAGTGATATTGTCTATGTCACAGAATCATTACTGACAAAGTATGTGGGTGCACTTGCCTATTTATAACAGTTTTCACCCCCTCCATGAATGCAAAGGCCTGGAGTTGTAAATACATCTAATTTATCACTGACTGCAGTCCAAAATTTTAGCTCCTATTCTGAGATTGTGCAGGAGGTATAAAAGGACTTAAACAGATTTGGAAGAGTTGATGCAACTTGTGAAGTCTTTTGGGGTAAAGAAGATGCCCTGGATTAATTCATGGCTCCCACTGCAAGGACTCTCCTCATGCCTTTCAGAGCATCCCTTGCTCCCTCTGCCCCAGTGCTGTGTCCCACTGCAGGGTGGAGAGCACCAGCATTTCTGAGCCAAGTGTTGAACTGTTGAACTTACAGCAGGTTTCAGGTGCAGACCTGAGCTCCAACGTGGGAGGGAGGGTTTCACTGATGCTTGAAGCAGTTTTGTTCCCTCCAGCCCCAATTAGTTGTTGATTGTGCTGCAGCTTTATGAGCCCAGCACAAAACCAGATGGGAATGTTGCTTATGTAAGTTCATAAAAGACCTAAGGGTACCCTTCCTTTCTGAGCAAGAGCTGCTGATAATATCAGTTTCTGAATGATGCCTGCTCTGGTTTCTTTTAACTCATGTGAAGTTTTTGGTTTTTTTTTTTAACAATTTCCTTACAGACTTCTAACAGACAATCCCACTGTGGCCTTGCTGAAACAAGCCCTGTTTGCTGTTTGATTATAACAGCCAGCATTGATATTGCAGAATCCACCTACAGTGAGTTAGTTCAATGGTGTAGTTATAAATGAGCTAGTGGTGTTACAAGTTTAAAAGAGAAAATTTACTCTTAAATGTCACCAGCTTCTCCTTGCTGACAAGCAAATGAGTAATTTCCTTCCTTTTCCTTGTGGTTTAGGCATTTTCCCCCTTCCTCAACAGAGAGATTAAGCCTGTGATATACTGAAACAGCTGCCCACATATGAGCACTGGAGTTCTGCACACCTTTACAAGAAAATCTGACCTCAATGTGTCAATATCCTCAATGCAGGGTGAAACCAATGTTTTGTTTTCTGTCTAAAAATGCTAGTAAAGTATTTTTTAGCAACAGCAAAGCTGAAACTGAAAGGACAGAAGATGTGACTACTTAGAAGAAAAGTTTGCTGTTTAGTGTTGTTCCCCAAAGAGGAGAAGAAAACTAGAAGAGTCTCCATTTACTTATTATTTTGAACAATGCTTCACTGTTTGCCTGGTTATTCAAAAGAGAAGGAAAGACATTTTTATGGTTGCAGAACATTAGGCTGTGCAGAATCCTTGAGTAACTTTATTTTTCCTTTTTTTTTTGTTTCTTTTCCCCCCTGTCCCTAGAGAAAGATTAGTTGCTGGGGAGATGGCCAACCTAGATTCTGAATGGAAAACTTGTGAACAAAGGAAAAATTAATGCTGGTCAATGCAGCTGGGATTCATCACACTCTCCATCTCTTACAAGTTTTTTGCATCTGAATGGGGATTTATTGGTAGGAACACGTTGCCTTATGCCTCAGACGTGATCTATAACCTTGTTTTCCTTTAAAATGAAGTCTGATTTGGATTTTAATGTATCCTTTGTGTGATCTGCTCCACACTGCTTGTCTACAGTGTCAGGTCAAGCATCTGATCAAGATGCACAAAACACTAGAAATGAATATGTGATGAATTCCATCCCTGTGGAAAAAAGGACACAGGTTAATATATCTATCTATTCCACATGAACCAGACCACCTGCTGTATTCTCCACACTTGTCCTCTGCAATCCGGCCACAAGGAATGACCACTATGGAAAACTTAGTACAGGCTAATGAAAGCTGAGCCTTACAGTACAAGCAAAAGATTATTTCCTTTGTAAGGACAGAAAACCTGGGAAGGTAGAATTGAAGGTCAATTCTGCCTTGGTTCAAAATCTGCATGAACATTATCTGCTAAAACTTACTGTGTCTTAGTGTTGTATACCAATGAAAGAAAAAATCCTGAATTTATACTGAGGAAATTAAAAATAAAAAAAAGGAGGAGAAACTTGACAACTGATGATGGTTTCCTTGTTATGGATTTAAAGTAAACTGCTAAGCATCAGTATCTTCACAGTGAGGTAACTGACCCATGCAGCATAAATAACACCTGACAGTCAGGGCTCCTGCAGAGGATAAACACTAATAAAGATAATCTGGTTTTCTGCTTTTACCTCGTTCATTGTGTGTATACATATTGCAAAGCACATCATGCCAGGAGGGAAATACTGATAACAGGGATGCTTTTGCTTTCATCAGTCTCTAATAACACTGTAACAGCAGTGGCTGTAACCACCCATGGTGCTGAAGTTCACTTGGAGTACAACTCTTTATTTCAGGAAAGCAGAAATAGGAAAGATGCTGGAAAAGTACTGAAAATGGTCAAGACAGTTCTTAGAAGGTTTATTTCATTATTCTGAGGCATGTGAGTGACAGCAGTGTGTTGTGTGGGGGTTTATATATATATATGTATGTATGCACATGTATCCTCATTACATAACACTGCAGCTCCAAGGAGTCAGGATTGAATTTGCATAGGAAAAAAAACATAAATCACTGCTTTGCATTACCTACAGAAAAGCCTGACAGGACAAGCCTCAGCAACAAACACAGATAAACAGAATGTGCCATCCCCCAAGGCTTCAGTTGTGTGAAATCTCTGAGAACACAGGCACTGGGCAGTGCAGAGCGGAATCTCCGAGTGCAGCAGCAGCCTTGGCCTCTGGAGAGGCTCCCCAAGAGCTGAACCTGGCCCAGGCTGGTGCTGAGAGAAGCAACGCAGCTCTGCCCACACGCTGCTGTCCTCTGGCTGCTCCAGCTGCTGCCTTCGGCCCTGGGGATGACCTAGAAAGTTTCCAAAGGTGAATTTAGATCCATGTTATCTCTCCTGGAATTGACATGGTATTCAAAGACTAAACACCTTGTGGAACTTTCTCAGATAGACCAGCAGCCACCTGAGGGAAAATACTGCTTACTTTCCTCTTGCTGCTTCGTAGGACTTGGTAAATCCTCCTTTCCTAGAGAATTGATCTCGCATTTCTTAGTCCTGCCCGAGGACACATTGTGGCAGCAGCTCTCTGGCCACAGAGAGCAGGCACAGACTTCCCCAGGCATTGTCCTGGGGAAGGCTGTGAGAAGATCAGAGAAAAGAACACGAAACAAGAAATAATTATCTTCACTTGCTGCACCTGTTGCTGTGAACATGTGAAATTTGTTATGGAGATTTGTTTACCAAAGGGTGTTTTCTTAATTGGCCAGTGGTGATGGTGCTTGGATTCAAGGACCAATTAGGTACAACTGTATCACACTATCTGTAAGGACAATGGGCTTCTTAATAAGTATAGTATAATAAAGTGATTGATCAACTTTCTGGGAATCATGGAGTCAATGCTAATTATTACCCAGCTGGGGATGCTGTGCTACAACAGCCACTGGGCTCAGTACTCTTTCTGCCTGAAGAAATGTGTCAAAATCCACTTCTTGTTCCACCTATTTCAGTCCAATAGGAAAAAATCAGATTTTGCCTGATCCTATGTTTCCCATTCAACTTCTTATGCAACAAAGGAAAGTGTTAATTCCTTTCATGAAGGGGGATTTGAGCAGTCCTGCTGCAGATGGGCAATCCCCAGAGAGGACTTTTTCAGGCAGGGATGGGCCCCATTGCTTGGAGCCCAGTTCTCATAGCTGGCCCAACTCCCTTTAGTGAGTCTAGCAACCCCTAGCACACCCTTGCCTGGAGAAGTAAATCCCATGCTCCTGCTTTTGTAGGGTTTGGATTTTCCTGCAACAAGGTCTATCTGTAGTTCCTGCCTGTGCTCCAGCTGTTGCCATAGCATAACCCAGGGACATTCACATCTAGGTACACAAGGAATGAGCAGAAAGCAGAGAGCCTTTGTTTAAATGAGACATTTCTATGCTTTTAAATGGAGATAGGAGCCTTACAAAGGAATGACTGCATATGTGTAATTCATTACTATTATTTCATAAACCACAATAATTTTGAGATACCTATGGGTTTGCACCAAAAAGCCTAGAGAGTGATAATCAGTGTTTGAGCTCTGAATATAGGTATTGCTCATAAATAATAAACTGCTGGCAGGAATACTTCAATAAACTCTATCATCAAGCTGAAAGATACTTTAAAATAATTAACTTTTACTAACAGTCATTTTTAATTAAAGTTTCCCAAGATGCTTTAAACCAAAAGAGAGAATGTTTGCAGTCCTCTGCACAGAGACATCACACATTACATATTCAACTGGAAAGGTCTGGGAGAGGAGCCCTTTTGTTTGTTCTTATTTCCTTTTAACCAATGCTAATCTGAGCTCTTAGTCTCAAGGCCTACACTTCAGTATAGCTGAAGCTTCCCTTGGCAAATAACTGAGCAGCAATTTAACCCAGTGGGCCTCACCTAAGTGAGCTGGGTTTGCTGCCAAAGAGAGCTGGCCTGCTTTTCTTTTTTAGGTTTTTTTTCCCCTTTTCCCCACCCAAATCTATTCAAGTAGTTTCTTTTGCAGCAATCAGTTCTCCTCTGGGCCTGAGGCTGTTGCTGAACTCCCCTTGGCATGGAGCTCTTCAGGCCTGCCTTTGCTCATCTGCCTTTTCTCATCATTCTGGCAGCGTTGGTGCCTCCCTGCCCATGGGTCTCTCAAGGGTTGTTTCAGGAGCAGCACCTCCCCATCAGTCAGGTGTCTGTCCTTTCTCCAAGCCTAAAGCCAGGAGGTGTTTCACCACCTGCCACTTTTCAGTATTTTCTTCCCAAATACTCTCATGCTTATAGAGAAAGCACATGCAGAAGCTTTAGCTTTTTGGCTTACTTAACAACCAATGCAAAATATGTCTGTGATAAAATTGCATTTTCTTATGGCAAATGGGCTCCCCAGTGAGCCTCTCAGACTCCCCACAGTGTGAGCTCTCATTAAGTGCAGCCCACTGGTGGTACTGTAATGTTGCTTCAGTGGACATTTATTTGACTTTAATAGACACTAAATTGCTAGTGGAAAGCTTGTATCAAAGAAGTAAAACTCCAGATATCAGAACTCTGTCTCTTATCTAGTGAGTGACAGCCTATAAAACCAAGGAGCATGTTGGAGATTGCAAGATTTCTGACAAATGGAAAGAGTGGGCTAAGAAGAAAGTCAGCTGTCATTGTGTGTGTTCTGGTCCCATGCTCACGCTCGTGGCTGGCTGATGCAATTTCTTCTTGGAACTCACACAAAGGCTCCATCCTAAGACAGCAGCTGGAGAGGGGTTTGTATCCAGTGATTTTTGGTTAAGTGACACCATTAATGCTCTGAACACAAGTCCATAAATGTGATTATTTGCCACAGTTTATTCAGGGCAGCTCTGCGTTTCTTAATCAAGATGGTTATAATAATGATACTGCTTTGTAAACTGGTCAAATGGAACCTGATAAATCTCTTTAATAATCTGATAGGTATGGTTTGTAAAATTATGCTTGACAATTGTACAGCAATCTGCTTTGCTCCAGAATAAAACATGGTCCAACAATATAAAAAGAATGTAGCATATTTCAATATTTTAAAAGTGTTCACTTGGATGTCTTAGTTTGGGCATTCCTGTAATGACTTCTTCTAATACAATTTAATTGCTTTCTTATTTTACATTTACCCATAAAAATTCTTTATTTTACAATCAATGAAACTATATGCATTTGGAGGCATCTTTCCCTCTTCATTTTCTTTCCAAAGAGACATTTACAAAAATTGAAATATTTGACCAAGATGTTGTAACAGGAAAAAAGTTATAGGCTCAGATAAGCTACAGAAAACAAAATATTTAAAGAAAACACTTGCATTTTTTTCTTCACAAAGGTGAAGAAAATACTGCCTTGTGGAGGAGCATTTGCTATATGGGGATTTGCCTCTGAAATAGCTGGGGATCCCAAAGTTGGCATATGAACAAGATTTAGGACTCCATTCTACTTCCTTTTACATAGATAAGAATTATTTTGCTATATTCAGAGTTCCATGAAAGAAAGTCTTTACAGAAATAAGTGATAATGGCCTAAATTGGCCAGGTAAAATTCTGATGTCACATATGATGCACAGAGCTTTCTTTTTCCATGATGTAATTAGGTTTGACTCAACCACTTCTCATCCAAAACTGACTTAATCTCCAGCAGGTCCTCCTTCCTAATTCTTTTAGAGGGGACTCACTATTTAAAGGGGACTTATCCCAATGAACCATTATATATTTTTGGGTGCACTTCACTACCTTTCTCAGAATGTGTTTTGGTACAAGATATTTGGTGTTTTTGTTCTGCTTTCCCACAGCTATCAGAGCATAACCCTGCATTGCACAGTGGCTCCAGTCTGAATTAATGTCTTGAATTTAAAAAGTATGTCTGTCTCATATTCACGCTCTCACCCTCCTCACTGGGGACTGAATCAGCAAATAAAGAGAAGGACTATTTTATGGTTTCTTTTAGTCATGTTTATTTTTCACCAAGACAACTCCTCAGAGAACAAGTTGAAATCTTACTGTGTCTGCTCTTTCCTCATTCCTTTTTTGTTTTCCTCACCACAAAATAATAGAAATCATCTGGAATATGGGGGATATAAATTATTTCTGTCAATGGCTACATTTAGGATTGACTTTTGATGGCACTATCTTTGCTTCAGAAATGAAGAGATATAGGCATAGGTCAGTAAAGTAGTAAAGGAAAAAAAACAGCTTCAGAGACAGGAATGGGGAAATGTGTGCAGTAGATGCTTTAAAGCCCCTGGAGTTTTGAAATATAACAGGCTAATTCTACCAAACTCTAATGATTTATAAGATCTCTGAAACTCTTAGTTCTGTGTCATTTCTAGCTGTCATTTTTATCACATAGGCTAATTACTGTATTTTGGTTAAATATGGGTAACTATAATCACACTCCCTTCTTCCAGTCCTGCTTGTGCAATCTCTCTTTGTCATACAAGGAAAATGCACTTTCATCTTCAAAGGTTTACGTGGACCCTTAAAAGATGCCATGAAAAAAGTTTCCTCTGATTCCTTGCAGAGTTTGCAGCGTCACATTGCAGGACTCTCCTGAATGAGCTCCAGAGTAAAGCTGCTGGGGCTGCTTTCCCTAATTGAGATGTGCAGGGATGAACTGAACACTCTAAGTGGAACAAAGCAACCCTTTTGAGGTCCTGCGACAGACTGAGAGGGGCTGGTGACACCAGCAAAACCACCCCCATGTAAGAATATAAAATCCTTATCCCTCGAGCAGCTGCCTGAGGAGCCTTTTCTCCTCAGTCAGTCCTGACTGGGGCACTGGAGTGGGAAGAAGTGAATGAAAAGATGTTTCGTTCTCCATTGCCAGAGCACAGCTCCCAGAGCAGAGCTGTTCAGCAGTGCCCTGATTAGAATGGCTGCAGGCTCTGGGGACTCCCCGTTGCCAGCCTTGGCACCTTGCTGATTTTCAGCACTATTTGTTACTTTTTTTAAACCCAAAGCCAATTGAAACTAATGAAAACACGCTTCCTTAACAGCCAGGGATTTCACAGCCAAGCGCCGCTTAAACTTTCTAATGTAAATAGCTTTGTCATTTTATAGGGTATGTTCTGAGTTAAATGAGCAGACCTGGCTGGGAAATTGAATTTAAAAATATTGATTTCCCCCCTTACTCATATCTTTCCAAATATGTCCTAAATTTTTGCCAGTTCTAAGGTGACCCTGTTCATGCAATCTAATGTTTAATAGCTATATTGAATAATATCCCAAAGATGAGTCAGAGCATGGCTGAAATTTGCACTGAAGTCATAGAAAAACATAACCCCTGAATCAAAAATAATTTGTGGTCTTTCCTATATCCTCTGTCCCTAGGTACAGAATCAGCCTCTGAAAAGGTTTGCTTTTCTTTAAAACAAGCTAAATCCTCTGGTGTACACCAGCAAAGTTCCACCTGTGCTGGCACACTGGTCCAGTTCTACACCCAGAGAAGGAGCACTCTCCTCACCTGACTCATTTTTAATAGGTAGACTGAAGAACAATACCCACTCTGCACCTAATAAGACTTAAGACTGGACAAATACTATGGCTTTATCTACTTATGCAGTTGAGAACAGGGAAAAATCACAAGTTACAGACTGTCTCCAGCATTCATATAAGATGGAATTCTTAAGCTATTTTGACAGAAAATGTTGGCTGGCTGAAATATTGCTGGAAGTGCATGCATTTTTTCTAAAATTTCTAGTAATTTCCTGTCAATCTCCCAGGTTTTCAGCCCTTTCTTTTGGGCCTGCCATTTGAGTAAGCCTTGCTGCACCTTAGCCTTGCTGAAAAAGTGAATTGTTCTCCCATACAATAGGGAATCCAGCTCAGTCCTCTTCAGACTAACAGAGCTGATACTGACCTTGGTCATGTAGGCTTGGTCTCTTTTTGGAAAAAAATCCCAAACAAAACCATAAAAACAAACCAAATAGCCCAGAAAAAAAAATATGCATAGATATGTTACACAAATATATATTTTTTTTCAGGAAATTTTTCTTTCTCAGTGACAACACAGCACCACTAGATTTTGCAGTGCAAAGACTGCCTTTTAATCAAATCTAATCGTGCATATGCTTATGTAGATCTCCTTAATGATAATTTCATCTCTGTGACACCATAGGACTGGTAATACTAATTGTTTCAGCACGTTATTATTGTTTCAGTTGTTATTGTTACCTACTGTCCAAAGCCTTTGTCTTTTCAGAGGATAGCAAATACATTTATTATGATATTCTATTTCTAAAATATACAACAGAAAAATTATTGTTATCATAAAATGTTCTAAGCGTATGAAGCATGAAAGGAACAACCCTATTTCTCATACACATTGAAGGGTTAAGTCACATATTTTGGGAGAACTGTCGCTTATTAAAAAATTATTTACGAGTTGAATTGTATCACTTCTAAATATATAAAGAGTTGGGATGGCTTCCAACAATTACTGAAGAAGCCAGCCAAGTGATGTTTTCCAATTAAATCAGGCTGAGTTGTTTGGTTTTTTTCTTTTTTAACTTCTCAGTGTCCTGTGTTCTTGCTTCTGTTTTTTCCTGATTCAAACAGACAATGTATTAACCTCGTGCAAGTGAAGTCTCACACGTCTCCTCTTTGGTCTCCTTTCATGTGCTGGTGAGCAGTAGGAGTCTCTGTAGGTACTCCCTACATGAAAGGTGTCTTTCTTGTCCATATTAGTGCTGCAGCTGGTGCTTCAGTCCTTGCTTTTATTTAGAACCAGTTGTTATACAAAGCTTCAAAGCTTTTAACTTCAGATAGCTTATTTATATTTGTAATGTTCAATCTTTGATAATGGCTGTGTTAAAAAACCTGAGTAAGAGCTGAAAGCATTGACTTCCATGACTGTGCGTGTGCAGTTCAGGTTATACAGAGAGACAGATGAAAGTCCATGATGTCTAATTTATTAGAGGGGCAATAAAGAACAAATTAATTAAAAAAAATGCTAGCCAAAAAAAAAAAATCACTAAGCCCTAAAGTATTCCCTTTCCTCCTTGTCTTGGATGAAGCTCAGATGTTTACAGGGAGGTCATGCACCACTGCTCATGTGTGGTATCACACTGGTACCAGGTCTTGATAGAGAAAAAATTCCACGATTCTCCACTGGTTTATTTCCTGGGTGAAGCATATTATAGAAAGTTACATCTTTATGTCTAGGCTGAGTCCTAGACTGTAGACCTGGAGGATATACAGACCACAGTAGCCCATGACCTTTTTCCAAGATGTCTGAGAAAAAGGTAATTATGAAAACCTAGTCAAGGCTTTATAAGCCTAAATTTACTGTAAGCATTCTGAACTGAAAAAAAAAGTTACATAATTTGCAAAATTAAATAGAACACTGAAAACATTGCAGTAGACTATTGAGTTCTTATTCCTTGGGAGTGCTTACTCCTTCCCATAGCTGGCTATAGTCATCGTTGCTGCAGAGTTCACTTTGTTCTATGCTGAAGAAATATGTCAGCTCCAGAGTACATACGCCTGCCTTTATTGCTGGAGTTGGAAGTTTGCCACTCAAAGATTTAATCAGAATTGTTTATTTTTTTCACCGCTCTGGAGCAGATAAACTCATTTGGGTATCTGGCATATTCATTTAGCTCTGTTACAGGTTCATCTACTCACCCATGATCGTTTACAAGATTTAAATAAAGGTTTCGCCTCGATTAGTGCTGGAAAATGAAACCAGCTTGTGTAACTTGGAAAAATTATTTAAAATGATGGAAATTATTCCTGTACGAGGAAGACAGAAATAGCCCAACACAAGTGCAGTTGCCAGTTGAAACAGCAGCCTATTTTGTGCTGTGCCTTTTACTCATTCATTTCTAGGGTTGTTCTCTAAAAAGAATCTACAGTTAGTGGGACTGAAGTGCTGCTTTCTGTCAAGTGGAAACTGAGTGGCTGTTCCATAGCCCTTTTCCAAAAGCTTCCTTTGAAAGCTGAAACACTGGAGCACAGAGATCTGCCAGAGCCTGCCACTGGGAATGCAGGAATGCAGTCCTTGCCCAGGGGCTGTAGGTCCTGCCAGCTCCTCCCTTTCTGCTGGGACAATTCAGATGCTGCAACAGTGGCTATTGCTGCCCATGCCGTGCTCAGGAGTTTCAGCCAGAGGATTTGGGAAATCAAATCCATTTGTCACATTTCTGCATCTCCACCAGCCTTTCCAAGAGCATCCCACGAACAAGGTGCAGCAGTCCTGCAGGTAGAAGAGGGCTGGACACACGATCTCCTCCCCACAGAGTGGAATTGCCCAGCCATGCAGCCCATCCCTTGAGGGATTGGCACCTAGACTGTGGTAATCACATATCCTCTGAACAGAGAGAGACATATCCTCTGAACAGCTGTGAGAAGCTGTGGGAAAGCTCAGAGAAAGAATTAAAACAATTATTATCTCTCTTTCTGCACAGGTTGTTTATAGATATGATTTTCCAGAGTGTGCTATTCATAGTTCACCAAGAGTGTGAGAGGTTTTCACTTTGAGACCAATCAAGTCTCAGCTTACGAGTCGAGTTATAAAAGACGTGCTACTTTCTATTAAACGTTTTCTGTTCACCTTCTGAAGACTGGAGTATTTTTCCTTCAAAACTCAACAGCAACAGCAGACCCGTCTCCTGTTTTCAAAAAAGATTTCTTTGAGTTGGTTTCAGGACCCCAGGTTTTCTGGGCACGGAAGTACCACCTATATTGATGCTGCAACCATCTCTGTGTGGGAGACATTCTCAATGGCAGCTCTTGCTGAGAATGCCTGCCACTGACAGAATTCAGTGAGTGAGTGATGTGCCCTGGGTAGGTTCCTGACCATGTGCAGAATATCTCTGCTTTTCTTTTACATTGCACAGCCAGAACACCAGGGACTCCAGGGTAATGCAGTCCTGAGGAGCAAGCCAGAAGAGAGGTGGTCTGTGAGGCATCAGCCAAAGAGCAATTACAAGACTGTGGATGAGCTTGTACCTACTAAAGTTGAGCTACTCCAACACCTGGTTAGTTTTACCCACAGACTAGTCCCATTAAAAAATGTAAAGTCACTCTGCTAGGCCCAGGTAGGGCTGTCAGTCCCTCAATTAACATCCCTTACAATCAAATGATGCATTAGACTTGGGAATCGGCAACAGAAGTTTACACAATGACATTCAAAGAGTAGCAAAACACTAAAATATATATGTAATTCCAAAAATGCTTATGTACTTCCAACACAGTGGCCCTCAACAGATTTCTGTGGAATGTCCACTGTGCTTCTGAAAACTGTATTCTCACAAGCCAGCAAGCTTCTGTGAAACTCTTACCAGCCATGATCCACCACAGACAATCTTTCACTGCTAGAATTGAAGATTTTTTTAACACTGTGTTATCTGAGGGTAATAGGATACATAAAGAATCCCTGCAGAGCTCTCCAAATTGCTGAAGACCAACACAAGCCCTTAGCAAAATACATTCTTTAGGTCCTTATTTAAATGTATCTTATGGGTATCTTTTTTATCCATATGAATTTCACAATCTGAGCTGGGATCAACAGATGAAGGAGTGGGAGAAAGGGAAGTTTTATCCCACTCCCACCCCCAGTTCTGCTCAGTTAATTCATTTCATCACGAGCTCCTGGCTGCACAGTGTATCCTCCTCTCCTGGGTCAGCCTGCATCCACCCCTGCTTTAAGCTCTTTCTGCCCCAGTGACAACAGCTGGTTGTTCAGCTCATGTCCAAAATAGCACTGGGCTGCTCCAAAAATTACCATAGCTTCTCCTCTGGGGCACAGCCAATGTGGCCTCACTCAAACTATTTATTTACAATATATCTTAAAAGCCCTCTGACATCCCAATCAGTAGCAAAATGAAATAAACATTGATTTGTTACAAGATGTATGAATCTTTCTGCCATCAGGGAGAGGAAGGAAAATAGAAGCTTTAGAAACACTCAGAGTAGTAACTTTTGAATCCTAGTCTGGAAATAGAAACACACACAAAAATAGACATATTTTTAACATATAAAGATCTAAAACATATTTTCTACATTTTTGTAATTTGAAAGCTCTGAAAGCATAATGAACACAATTATCTTTTTGTTTGTAGTGATATCCTGCTTAATAAATCATCACACAAAGCATTTTGGTTCTTAAAAATAACTACTAAAATGAAGGCTAACAGAGCATAGATTGAGATGGTTATTAATGCTAACACTTGGCATCTAGATAGTCTGTCAGAGTCTCTGCTCAATAAGAACTGAGGAGTTCATTGCACTTGTCATAGAAATGTCTCTCCATAACATCCTTATTTGGAAAAGAAATAGGAAAAGGCATTGCAGCAAAATACTCTTTTCCTCTCTTTCACAGCAATCAGTTTCTGAGGTATTTAAAATTCTCTTGACTTAGTTAAAAAATAGTATCAGTGCTATCTCAAATTTGCTGGAAAGATCTGTCATTCAAATATCAGGCACTTGTTCATTGTTCTTTCCTAATGAAATATCAAATTTTCACTCCTGTTTAGAAATCAAATGACAAGATTGTTTGACTACAACAAAGGCACTAATTAGAAAATTCCCTGGCAAATGACACAGCCAAGACTGATTTCTGTTCAGGACTATGATGTTTACCCTTGTTTGGGTAAATGAGAAATACAGAAGGAAAGGATAATCAGTTATTTTGCATATCCTAGTAATTTCCACATAGAATTATACCAGAAATAATTTCCACATAAAATTATACCTTCAAACCTTCTAAAAAAAGCCCAGTAGCATCTTTTACTTCCCACCTTCTCCTAAGCTGTAAACCTTGTCCTGCTGTATAGGTTATCCATGTCAGAAAACAAATTCCTTTTGTTTAATTTATCCAATCACATCACCTTTGGTTTTGTACCCATCGGATTTCACACTCAAGCTGAGAATTTTCATTAAGGCCTGCAAAAGGAGATTTTGGGACACAGCTAATCATGATTCCTTTATCATTCCCATGTATTACAAAACACTCCAGGGAATGTAAACTTTCCAAAGCTTTTTTGCATTTGAACATTTGGATTGAGAACGAATCCTCAGCTTGTCAGTTGTGTTGGTTTTTGCTTTTAACATAAACGGTATCTCTTTCTGCTCGTGGTAGGGATCCCACTTCACACATCAGCTAATTAACCACAATTTAGACTGAAGTATGAATGATTACTCTGCTGTAATGCTGCTGTTTCTTAGCAACCATGAAAGGCATGGTAAAGGATGTGAGACAGAGACCCAAATAACATCATTTCCAGATTGAGAACTTCCACCTAGACTAACCTAAGAGTGGGACAATAAATTAATTTTAAATTTCTATTTCCCTACTTCAGTGCTATGTCCCTTTTATGCTCTTGACAGTGTGATTTTCACAGTCCAGGATGACATAGAAGCCTTTACCTTCCCCAGAGCTGAGGATACCTGCTATTTACTCCAAAAAAACCTTGTAAGGCTTAATAAGAAAAATATTTCCTGCATTCTTCCCATGTGATGACTTATGTCTAGCACTAATTCCTCACTTGATGGGAATTCTACCAAACTAAAGCTGCAAGGTTAGGCCTTGTTTCAGTGTTACACAATAAACAAAAATCTATTTTATTTGTAGCAAATTGGCAATTATGTTTTTCCTCATAATCCTAATAAGGTATTTTGACCATTTAAATTGCCTTACTCTGATCTGAAGAGACTTATTGTATTAATTAATCAACTTTATACTGAAGACAATTCTGTCAATGCTTTTCAAAAACATAGACAGAATTAAAAAAAGTCTGACCACTGAAGGTTCAATTAAAAATCAAATTTTTTAATATTTGATGAATCCTTTTATGACTTGCTATGTAGTTTTAGTCTGTGATTGCTACTTGCATATGATGATGTCAATAGTGCAGATTTAATTTTTATTCTGGAAGAAATGGAAGATTGGTTTCTGTGATCCTATTTATATTCTGCTTTGGAACACAGGGATGACTGAAGTAGAAAACCAAAAAGCAGACTTCGAAGTTCCAAAGTAGGACAAAAATTGATGGCTCAAAATCATATGAGGCAAGGTACCCACATTTTGGGTTATGTGTCCGAGGCACACAGAACATGCAGCCATGGGAGACACACATGGTAACCCTGCCTCTCCTGGGAGTGGGAGAGCTGCCCTGGGAGGGATGAGCTCTGAGCTCTGAGCTTTGTGCCAGTACTGGGCTCTCATGGGTGACCAGCTGCACCTGGGGGAGGCAGGGAGGGGCCATTCCTGCAGGGAAGCCTGGAGGAGAAGGTGGCTGCGGAAGGCTGGAGCACGGCTCGCGCAGCTTGCGAGGTGAGCGTGCAGCTCCTGCTGGCTCTTTGTCTGCCTGCTTGGGGCTGGTTGTGGTGATGAGTGGCTTTGCTGGCATCACAGTGTACTCAGCTGCTGTTTGCTTGGGGTTTTGCTGCTGTGGGACACGGTGTGCTGGGCTGGAGGGAGCCCTGGTCCCACCTGGGGACTGCTCTGTCCAAAGTGCTTGGGGCCTGCAGCCAAACCTTCGTGAGAGATGGTGGCTTTGTCACAGTGCCCCAGGTCTGCACAGGGGAGGGCTCTGGGGCCTTTTTGTTGCTCTGGCAGCAGGTACAGGTGGAACCTGGGGATGTCTGCTGTAATTCTGTTTCATTATCTCATGAACTGAGAATGGCTACAACTACTTCTATACATTTTTCATTGTTTTTGCCGAAAGAAGTTAAATGTAAAAATCTAACATTATAGTTCTTTAGTCATACATTCATAGTGGTTTCTGGCAGGGCATTTGGCAAAGTTCTGCAAGACTCAAGGAGTCGATTTCCCTGGCACTATGTGTGGTAACACCTCCACTAGCCTGTCTGACTATGGGTTTAAAGGACACCTCTTCACTCTCTGACTTTAAAAGTAAAGCTAGATTGGCAGTGTTTGGATTTTTGCTTGTACATGTTGTCTGGTTTTTCTTTGTGTTGTGTTGGTTTTGGCTTTTTTTTTTTTTTTGGTTGGTTTGTTGCTTTTTTAAAGCAGAGATATTAACTAGTAGTCTGAAACAAAAAGAGGAAACTATTGGATTAATCAGTATAAATAAGTACATTCTCCATGCTCAAGAGGAGTCCACAGAAAGGGTATTTTCTTGTAATGTAAGTTTACATGGTCCTTGGGAATGCGGCTCTATTATCATTTTAGCTGCTTTCTGTTGAGGTATTTTCATCTAGAAGAGCAATGAATGTATATCTCCTTTAATATTCAAATTAATATCACCAAGGCTTAATAAGTTTATTTCTGGCAGCAGCATAGCTGAACGTGATGCCAATCACTTTGTTGTAGTAGTCTTGTTTGTGCATTGCACTTTGGCAATTTTGCTCTGATGTGCTTTTCTTGTACAGCTCAGAGAGACTTTGCAGCTTTCTGCCTGAGAGGAAAAATGACTTTCCCCAATGTCTTCCCTCTAGGCAATAAAACTTTAGAAAACCTTTTATTCCCTCCCCCTCTTTCAGTCTGTTTACATTTTTCCAGGGGAAAGTTATAGCACTATGAAATAAGAACTAAGGCTAACTATAACTCATAGGTTCTAACATTCCTTTTTATTTCTGGTTAAAAATCAGATTCCCAAGACAGATGGTCTGTTTAGTCTATCTTAGGCCACTGCATGAACAGGTCTACTTTAGTAAGACCCTTTTTTTCCTGCTATATATAGCTGTGTTATAACAAGATTAAAATAAAAAAAAACCCAGATGTTTAAGGTATAAAATGACATTGTCTGGTTTGACAGAAAGTGTGTCTGCTCCTCAGCACCTAAACTTGGTATTCATTTGTCTCCTGGCCTCACTGCACTGTTCAGCTCTAAATCAATGTATAATCAGTTTGCAGACTGGGAGTAGATGGTGTATTTCTAATTAAAATCCACCTTCCTCTATTTCCAGGTGTAACTTATATCCACAAAGTGCTTCTAGTAGTCATTAGTCAAGCTGCATCTACCTATGGGTGATACATTTAACTATTAATTAAGAGAGGGAAGTTCGCCATGAGGAGTCAATAGTGGTTATGGGGTATGGGAGTATAAATGTTATTGACAGAGCACCAGGTATAATCTGCTGATGATTTGCACTGGCTCTTTCTGCTTCCAAAGTCAGGTGGCTGCACCTGGCTCCTGCAGGATCATTGGCTTCCAGACAGGTGAGGCCAATCCAGTCTATAGGGCAGCGCCTGCTGTAGCAATTAAGGATCAGCAGTACCTGAGGTGATGCTGGGAGGGATCAGTCTGAGGTGAACCTAGGCAGATGAGAATGGATTGTGAAAGGGATCTGAGAGCATGGGGTACACACAAGGAGTGCACCTGATCTCATGGCTCATGCCACTATGGTTTTTTGGCTTGCTGCAGACTGGAGGATAAGAACATTCAAGTATGTTTTTAAATTTGTTTTTTCCACTGTCTTTATGAGTCTCTGTAACTGAACTGTCTGCATTTACACCTCAGAAAGCAATGTTTGTGTAAACAATCACCTGCAATGTCATTAGCTAACTGATCACTGAACGAGGTACAGTTGTTTGGCTGATGTTAGGATGGGGCAATCTACACAGCTATTAAGTGAAGGAATTATATCCTCCAGAACAACTGAAGGCTTTATCTAAAAGATTATTGGTGTTAAAATGAGATGGAGTTAAGGACTGAGTTTTGACAAAGGTTATTCTGTCTGCTCACATGGAAAGTGAGTCAGGTTTGGTGTAAAAAATGGTTTACATCACTGAGCTAAAGCTTTGAACTGCTGTGTATATTTCAGTGCCATAGAAACCTGGGGTTGAAGGAAAAAAAAAACCCTTTACATCAATCATCTAATCCATTCCTTTCTCTGAGATAAGGCTAACAGGCTAGAAGAGATAGTTGTCTGATCTGTTCCTAAAGACACATGTTCCTTCTCAGTGGTTGTAACTCTGATTTCCTAATGTCAGGCTGAATCTCCCTGGCTGCAAACTTGCTGAGTGCCTCTTGTCTCTCCAGCAGACATTGATCCTTCTGTGTATTAACAGCGTTCAGCATTCTTCCAGTATGTGTGACTGTGGAAAACGTTGTCTTGCCATGATTTCATTTCCAGATAAATAAACTGATCTTGAGAAGTGAGAGAATGAAAAGAACATTATCCACTACAGCTGTTTACTAGGAATCTTCAACCTGTGTTTCTACAGGCAAGGTGACTCTCAGAGCTCTATTAATGAAAAGCTGTGTTTTGGCTGGAGCTGACTTTGCAGTTTGTTGTATTTCAGGCCAGGTTTCATCTGGCTTTGTAGAATTTGAGGGTCAGTGCCAGGTTACCAGACCTTGTGACCTTTGAGCAGGACTTATTGTTTCTTCCACTAAGGCACTGCCTGAGATGAAGCCGTGTAGGGCAGATGGTTTTAAAGCACAAATTCACACCCTAGGAAGCCAGCTTCCTGCAGGGAAGTCTTAACAGACAGGACTGGAAAATGTCCATATTCCTTGGCCTGCACACAAGGGAGCTTGGCAGCAAGCACCTCCTGAGAAGATTATTGTGTAGATGGGTTATATATGTGAAGTCCACACAAACCCCTTTATGTGCAAGAACTGAAACTTGGGCTGTAAAGAAAGCAGTGGCTCTGTGTGAGGTGGGAATACTTGTGCCTGTGGCTTACAGCAGGTTTCTCAAGGATGATGCAGTGCTACACCACAGTGTGTGCATGCAGGCCATGCAGGAAAGCCTGTGTCCAGTCACTTGGTCAGGATCTCTTTTTGGGCTTGGTCCCACCCTGCGAAGACTTGAATCAAAGAATATAGCAGTAGTCATCAGCAGGTTAATGCTGCCAAACTCTTTCTGGTAAATTCTCTCTGGGTGAATGGCTTTCCTCATTTTACTAAGAATGTATTAAAGGGAAAAGCAAAACAAAGTAGCACAGAATAGATTAAAATTGTGGGGTCTAGTTTGATTCCAAACTTATTTTCAGTGCCAGAAAGCAAAAGAGTTGGAATCAGAAACAAATGGGTAAGTGGAGGAGAAAAATGTGTGTTCTCTTTCGCTCAATTGCTAAAAGTATGAATTTTCTACTTTTGCTTGTAATTCCTTTATCTTATGAAGTAGCACTGCTTATTGAAAAAAATAATTTCAGTCATCTGATTAATGTGACAAAAAGTCAAGTCTGGTTAAGATAAAGTAGTGTACAAACTGCAGCCTTTTTCATAAAAAACTTCTGGAAGTCCTTATTGAATGCTTGTGTATCTTTCACATTTAAGATGTGTGAACTGCAGAAGTGCAGATTTTTTCTCTGGTAGGGAAGGAACTCCTCTGACAATATACCTATAAAAGCACCCTGAGGGACCATGCCCTGCATTGATATTAGTATTTATTACATGCTTTTCATAAAACATCTTGGGGTTCTTACTGCACAAGTGTAATGAAAGACATTCCTCATCTAAAAATAGTGAAGGTAAAAACAGACAAGATCAGGAATGGGAGGAGAAATAGATACAACTGAAAAACTTGCTTAAGGCTGTCATTAAGATCCTGCTGACAGCCCAGTACTTTATCACCAGATTTTGAAAAGTTATCATATGGGAGGTTGCACAAAGACATTAACCCAGTATCTTTAGTGTCCTTAAATTTCCAGTTTTATTTGCTTTGAAATTCAGGAAGATATTATTTAACAGAAATCTAAAGATGCAAAGTGTATTTTGCAAGCTATACAGATTACAGATGCCTTTTACAATATACTAAATTGGTTTAATATGAATATAGTGTTACTAGTGCACAAACCTAACTGGAATGTCACACAAAGTAAGGATTCCTGCCACTGTAGTTTTTTGGTGGGTTTTTTTTTTTTTATGTGTTTGGGGTTCTTTCTGTGAAGGAAAAACTAATTTGGATATTTTCTTTCCATATTTTTTTCCAAATAAGCATGTGAAAACATGGCAAAGCTTCTTAAATACTGACATTCTCTGTTACTCTGCATGTCTGTCCCTCAGTACTGTGTTAGAACAACTCTGAATTACATAAACCCCAAATCAGCAATCCATCTGTTGAAATCTGACACATCCATGCACATCCTGCACTTCCTAAACCCTTTCAGTGCAGCCATCTAACATTTCTTCTGTGATGCCTGCTCTACCTAAAGAACTGCTACTGCAGAATCAGTGCCCCACTTTCAATGGCTCAGGCAGCACTGTCCCAAGATTAATTTTTATTTGCTATGGACAAGCTTCTAGTTCCCTTTTTCATTGTGAAAGCTGTGAGTCTGTAAGCCCAAGCAAAAGTAACTTTAAATACCAATTTTGTGTGTTTGTGGTCATATTAACTCCTTTGTGGCGTGTCTGCTAAAAAAAAAAGAGAAGGAAAAAAATCAAGTAAGAGCATCTGGTCCAGCTCCTACCACAATCCAGGTCTGCCACCCTCAAGGTCTGAGAAGAAGCTGCAGAAGGTCTGCATGCAGGATTTTTCCCTCAGCAGCAGCACAATGTCCCCCATTGGGACGTTTCCTGGCCATGGTGCTGCCTGGGGCAGCTCTGGAGGGCAGAGATTGCTCTGTCCCCTGTGGCTCTGCAATTCTGATGGCACAATCATGCCCTGTAGCATTCTTTCTTTCCCAGAGCTGTTATTCCACGTTCTACATCTCAATAGTTGTGGAGGCTACACCTTCTCTGGCTTATTCAGGTTGTGACATTTATTAAAAATGTTTAAAACTCAGTGTTACCTACTGATGTGTGTGCACCTCCCATTGATGGTAACAGGGAAAGATGATTAGTAGAGTGAAAAACATGAACCAGCAGGATAAATGACTTCCACTCTGCACAACACTGTTCTCTTTACTAGGTGTTTCTGATGTTCTGTATGTTCCTGTTCAGGAAATTGCTTTTTTATTGTTGTCTTTCTGTCTCCCTGGGGATGGTGTTAACAAACCTCCTGAAGTCTGTGACTTGAAAGTCTTCAGATTTCCTTCTATATATAGCATTTCCTTATTTAGGGAAAATCTTTTTTTGTCCACTTTACATATGTATAAAAAAGCTTAGTTATATTCAATCACATGCTGTTTGTATAAAAAAAAATGTTTTCAACTCAAAAAAATGCTAGACCAAGGCAAGTTTCAAACCAAATGAATTCAAGTAGATAGCTGTAAAACTTCTTCAGCAACAAAATTACTGTGAGCTTTATGATCTCATATGTATTTTTATCACTTTATCATAGTAAAGAAACCACATTGCTTTAAAAGCAAGCTAAGTACTTATTTAAAGATTTGTTTTCAATCTCTTCAATGGCATACAAGCAGAGTTTGTATTTTAGTCAGTGATGAAGTAACTAAGCATAGACCTTAATTGTCCCTAAAATAATGTCCATTAAGAAGTGCAACTACTGCCTTAATGCCTGTAAAAGAGAGGAAAGAAGTGAAATATTCCAGAATTGGTTGTTTAACATAATGGCATGCATGCTATCTGAATTCCATCAGATGAGGCTATGAGGAATAAGGAATTATACATATAGAAAAGCTTCTTCAGTGACAAATATATAATTATTTTTTAAACAACCCCTTGCAGTCTGCATGGGTTATTTGGTACATCTAGTCATGCTTTATTTCGGTGCTCAGCCAGAGGTATTTCACGTGCACACTTCTGCTTGTCATTGACTGCAGTAAGTTCAAAGAAATTAAATTCTGTTGCACAAAAATATGGAAAACACTGAATAATCTCTCCCCCATCACTGCCCTAAATTCTCTTCCTGCATGTCACTTGTCTCTCCTTTAATTCTACTTGGCTGTTGCTAAGGCGCTGCTCCCCTCACCGGGTTCTGGAAGGTGAATACACAGAGCTCCAAGCAGAGCAGGAGCAACTCATACTCATCATCCAGACATGGGTGGCAAGGGCACACACAGCTCTGGGGAGCCTCCAAGGTACTCTGGCTGCAGAATGGTGTAGTGGGGCATTGTCCTGCTGCCCTGTACCAGGGGCAGGGCAGGGCTGTGCCCCCTCTCTGCTCACTCACGGGGTGCTGCTGACCACGGACACGCGAGGGGGGAGGGACAGAGTCAGCAACCCAGGGAGAGATGCTGTGGTGGAAAATGGGGACCCTGTTTGTGGTAACCTTGTTTCTCTTCCCCAGTGATGGAAGATGAAACCTGAGTGTCAGGGTGGCTGCTGACCTTCCAAAGGGTAGAATGGACCCAATTTTAGTTTGATTTGGCTCAGGCCAGTCAGTAGCAGAGTGGAAGGGTGGATGTAGGCGCTGTGCTGGTGTTCTAGTGGGTCTGTGCCTACTTGGCAATTCCTGTGCTTCAGCCCTTTCCCTGAAGCCTCCCTCAGTGCATTTCTGTGCTCTCATCCTTGTCTTATTGACAGAAGAAAATCGACATAGACATTCTTGTCCCAAGTGAAGATGAGTCTAGTTTACAGATACATCTTTTGCTTTCACTGCCTTTTCACAGCTGTTTAAAGCTTCTGATTTCTTCCTAGAGGCAATTTCTGTGAATTCTCTTCTAATATTTTTTAAATGAAAGTAGATTGTCACTTTTTAATAAATATATATTTGTTACCTCGTGTGAGGGAGAGCTGCATGCTGTGATTCAGCACAATACTCAACACGATACTCTGCAAAATAGCAAGGCTCTGGTTTCCTTTATTCCTTGTAGTTAAGTTATATCACTAGAAAACAGTGTCCTCCTCTGACCTCGTTTGATCAGTGACAGTCACAGCTGCTGTGTCTGGTCACCAATGCAATTCTCCCCTGGATCTGCTATTCGAGCCCTACAGGGATGAGGATATACTGTTTCTTCAAGGAATTGTTTCTTCAGGAATGCATTCTGGAAAATAGCTGGGAAGTCCTTGTTATCTGTGAAGATGCTATTGCTCATTTTCTGGTAAATATGGCATCTACCAGTTTCAGTATTTCAAAATCAAATTAATCCTGATCCCACTTGCAAGCCCACTGTCTGGTTTTTTTTTTTGTTTGTTTGTTTGTCAGAGGAGGCACGTTAGTTCCTGTTTCTAGAGCCTTTAATTACAATGCCAAGTCAGTATCTTACTTCCATCAATTTCCTCTTTCTTGAAATATAACCTAACAGCACTTACTCCCTTCTTTCGGTGGTAGAAATCATAAACCCAAGAGCATTTGAGAAGAAATGACTTAAGGAAGAAAAATCAGATCAATACTGGAAGAACTGAGGCTTGAGGAGGACAGCATATTGGCAGGGGCACAGGGTAGTGAGAGATCAGTTAAGTGCTAGAAAGATGTGGCTATCTGGAGAATGAACACAAATTGTTAGTCTAAGATATGAGGACAGATAGGAAAAGAGAGAATTTAAAAGTATTACAGAGGTTAGAAGATGGAGAATATAGCCAAAATCTGCCTTCCTGCAAGGGCTTCAGCCTCTTTGGTGGCAGGGGCAGTCAAAGAAAGGGTGAAAGGAAACTTTAGACCTTCCTTGCCCTCTGCATGTTCCTTCTCTCAAAGCAGGAGGAGTTTCTGCCTGTCGTCCCTCACTGTTCCTGATGGAGTGGGAACATCCATTTATACCAGCACAAGTATGTGGCAACGTAACACTGAAATGGCTCTTTTCTGTCTGTCCCCAGCTTGGCTTTCAAACACCTAGCACACAGGAAAATCAACAAGTTCAAGAGAAAGTTGTGCAGAAGTGAACAACAGCAACTAGTTAAGAGCCCTAGCTCAGAGTTTGGCTTCAGAACTCCAGGAGATATCCAGGTCTGGAGGATAAGCAGATGCCAGCTGATTAACTTCTAAGTGCTGGGACTGCTTTAAGCCCTCCAGCATCTGATTTAATCCAAATGATGAAGTTAAATCATGGAGTTGTGGAAAACAGTGGTATTCATCTGTCCCTGAGACAATTTGTTCTTGGCTTTCCATCAGTTTTGTATGATTTCTGTAAGGGGAAGTGCTCTAAGAGAAATGCCAGTGGTGACTGTTTTGGATGAGTGTACAGGTCTGGGGGTTTTTGGTGGTTGTTTTCATTTCTTTTTGTTGCTTGTGTGTTTGGTTGTGGGTTTTTGTTTTTTGGGGAGAGGAATGGACAGGACTGCAGGCAAGAGCTCTTGGGGCTATATCTGACCCAAGGATGCAAAGTGTTACATCCTTCTTATGCAGGATAATCTGACCTTTAAGAACTGGTTAGAAATAGACTCTTAAAAACAAATGCAGGTAAGAGAGAAGCCAGAGAAACCTCAGCTGAGGTCAGGCTAAATTCATACACCAGAAACTAGTTCCTGATACAGGTGAGGTTTTAATCACTGAACAGAAACCTCCTCTCTGTTATACAGACCCTGGTGTATTTAAAGAGCACTGGTTAGTCCAAGGGGGTAAGAAGGGAACACACTGGCACTGTAGAAAGTTTGTGCAAGTGATTTTTATGTATACTTAGGCTTAAAACTTTTATCCCATTCTTAGACCTGTAATTCCAGTCAATATTTTTCCTCACCAATTTTTTATCACTTTCTAATTAATCCAGTAGCTGTGCATCACAATGACTGTACTGATTACTTTTGTATATGCTAGTAAACATTCTTCCTAACAGTGGAGATGATTAATGTATAAAAATAGTGAGGCACCAACTATAACTTGCTTTGAAGGGAACGTGAAGGTCATTCTTGATCCTTTTTTCTACTTCCTTCTCACTTCTGGGAGTTAGAGGGAAATGATGCACAAAAACACAAAGTTAAAATTACATGCAAGTAAACAAAAGCTACAGATATTCACCTGGCATAACACTATATGGCACAGAGCTTTTGTTGAAAAAACAATCTGAAAGATGGTTATCTTAATAAAAAAAAAACAAAAAAAAACCCCAAAAAAACCACAAAAACCCCCCAACTTTGAAAAGTCTAAGAAGCTTCTATTTATTTCATCTGCATCTGTCAGTGATTTGACCATGTAAACTATAGGCTCTAGAAGTAAGTGGAAAATTATTTGGAAAGGAAGCACTAACACAATACTGGTGTTAATACATTTCTTCAAAGAGAAAGAATTTAGTTTTTCCTGCAACACAAACTGATTGGCTAAACAAAGTTAACGCCAGGAATGAGATGGTGATAAGTGAGGTATTATGCTAACTTTTAGTGTTTCAGAAGATTGCCTTTCGTGTTAAACTAGCACCAGTAAGAAGGCCTAGGAGAATGTCTCCATAGTGAAGTATTTCATAGATGGCATAATCTTCCTGCCCTATTTTGTGTCGTTATATCAACAGATGTCAGCCAAAACCTACACCTGTACAGAGGGACTGGTCAGTCTGTTCCTCTGCAGAAAGGCTGAACAGAGCCAACTGCTCAAACTTGACATAAACCAGCATCTGTACCAGGGAGGAATTAGTGACCACTGAAAAGACATCAAAGTGACTCTTGCTCTTTCTCAGCCTATTTAGTTAAAGATGTCTGCCTTAAAGAGCAGAAAAACTCACTGGCTACCAGCCCATGTTTCAGCTTGGCTTCTCAAGATGATGTCTGAGGCTTGGCTATAAAGTTGTAGTTATTGCAGCAAGTGTGAATCTCCTCCAGCTGCACTTAGCCCATGAAATGACCTCCCATAGTGTAACTGGCAAAGAGATTTCTGCAGGCAAACAGCAAATAACACACTTTTAATTGGGCAAGGCTCCAAACCCAGGTCTCAGCCCAGGGAAGCTGCCCTGAGCAGGGTCCCTGAGCAGCCCAGCAGCCTGGACAGCCTTGAGCAGGCATTAGAGGCCACAGTGAGAGTGAAGAACCTCTGCACCCTGCTCTGACCTCAGGGTCCCTGTCTGTAAATACAGCAGCACAGAACCTTTTGTCCATGCATTGTACTGCCATCTGGATACAGGCTGAATTCTTTCCCACACTCCAAATGTTGTTTAATTCATACTGGCCACTGTTATCCTCTGTCTCATGCCAGGACATTTAGTGGGAGGCTATCTAGCATGGGCTGAAACAGTGCCAGGAAGAGTATTAATAGATAAACAGTTTAGAGGATTGTGTACCACTGCTTGGGCTCACAGCCAGGTCCTGCTTAGTTTACCAGATAAAACAGTGAGGTCTCAGAAAGTTACAGGGTTTTCCTGCCTTCCTGGAAGGGCCTGTCACCCTAAGGCTGATGCTGTGGGTAGAATGCAAGTACCAAAGGCTTCTCAGACAGGTTACATCTTCAGGAAAACTCTCTCATCTATCTGTCCTGTTGTTGTTCTTTTTACCTGTGATTTATAGATTGATTGCTCTGTTACCAGCTAAATAAGGTGACATACTCTTCCCACCATGACTTTTTAGTCTTTGCTGTAGAGGAGATGAAAAGGCTAAAAGATTTATTTCTTCCAAGGGGAAGTGTGAGTTTTCTGAGGCAATCTGCTCATTGTTTTGTACAGGTCGCTCCTTACTGCCAAAATATTACTTTAAATAGAACTCAGTCTCATCCCAGACCTTTGGCAAGGCAGACAGGAATGGCCAATAATTCCTGTGTGGCAGCAATTGCTTCATATTCCTACTTATGAATTTAACATGCCATCATAAATTCCTTGTCCACATCTACATACTAGAAAGGGTGGATGCTTCCTGCTCACTGACTGCTAGCAACATCAAAATTTTGGGGGGGGAACAGCTTGGTCATGATCTTGCACAAGCAGGTGAGGTTGGGCTTCTGTCCAGTGCTTCATGAAGTTCATATTTCCACTTGATTTTAAGAACAAAACCATGAACAAATTGACCTGTTCAAGTGAATTATTGTTTGTCCACGGTATCTAGTAAATTTGACAAAAGTGGGATTATTTATGGCCTTTACTATCCTTACAGTGTGGTTAGAATTTTTTTCCTTTTAAAGTTTTTACTCTTTGGGTTTTTTTTTCCCTGCTGGACAAGACTTCCTATCTGGCAGCTGCTGTACTAATGAGGGGTCTGTATGCAAATCAGCAGCCCAGGTAATTCCTGGAGGGAACACTAAAAGAAAAAATTCACCCAACCAGGCTCTTGGCTCACATCCTTGCCCCGGCTGCTGCTGCCTGCTCATCCCAAAGCATCTCTTGCCCACTCTCTTGGCAGAGAGACCTGGACCTGTGCTTGCCTCAGTTTGCAGTGTGATCCAGAATGCCCTGTAACTATTTGGTGCAGGAGTCCCAAGGCATGTTAGCTCATGTCTGTTGTCTGTCCATCTTTTTTTTAATTAGCTTTGTTTTCCTTTGTTGTCCAGCAGAAAGCAAAGGGCGAGCCTTATTACATAGTTACTAGAAAGAACTTCATAAAAATTCTTTGCTTTTAAAATATTTTGCTAGTTTTCATGCCTAGAACATGTTATCTACTATTTCTTCTGGCTTGTCTGAAGTCTAATAAATATTATTTTTTATCTGATTTGGAACATTCTACATAGAATCAAAACAAGGCTTTGGTAAACCAAGCTTCTTCTTCACACAAATATTCCTTAGGGCAAAGGCTATATTTTTCAAATGGTATGATACTGCAACAGCTTAAACAATGCCTACTGGCACTATACATCACATAAGCATGTTACTGATGCCTCAAATAATAATTCTTAAATGTCTTTGTTACCCTTTCTAATTCATTTTGTATTTACAAGAATATATTAACTCTTGAATGGCATTTAACTCTGTAAAACAGTAATTAGAATATGTAACAGGCTTCAAAGATTAACATCACAGAACTACAGACAGCTCACATAACATGATAAATAATCTGCAGAATAAATTACTTGCTAAGCATTGCAAATCAAATAATAGTACAACACTAGAAAAATGATTCATGTCTGTAGATGTTGTTTTGCACCAGTAAATAATATTTAAATCAGTTGGATTTTTTTACCAAGTATATATTTATTGCACAGGGAAAAGCTCAGATAGTTTATCAAATAATTTAAAATGCATTAACATTTTTTGTACTAAGGGTTCCAGGGTAAGATCTTGGCTCTGTTGAAAAGGTACTGAAGTCATAATCAGGCTCCCACTGCCCTTATGGATACAAGCCTGGTGATTAGGTCACCATCTTGTTATCATTGCCATTACACAAAGTTGAAAGCTTCACACTGTTAAGCCTTAAAAAAACCCCAAAACCCAAAACCCCTGCCACCAATTTAGAGCTCTACTTGGAGTACAAGCTGCTCTTTCCTAGGCCAAACATCTTTCAACTTCTGTGGAAGGAAACCCAGAGAAGGGACCAGCAACAGTTTGTTCTCCACAGTATGTTAAACTTCACGAGGATAATCTGTATTGCTTCAGAGACCATACAGGCAATTTAGCCTCTGGTTATCTCATGTTACTACTGTAACGTAACAGTTCCATTACAACAAACATGAAAATCCATGCTGTCACTTGGTGGCTTGTATAAAGGTTTAAATCGGTATGCATAAAAGTTACATGGCCAAATTCAGCCAGGGAACCCAGGACAAGGCCCACCAAATGAAGGTCTCACACCCTTTTTTCTCCTGTATGCAGAATTTCCAAACCTACTGCAAAATCATTTCTGTTGGTGATGACCTGAATTTTTGTGAAATGTTACTCTGGAAGATGACATGGAAGATCATTCTTTCATGTGGCAGGATGACCTTGAAAGAGCTGAGGGAAAGGAGACCATTACTCTATTGAAAAGGGCTTTTTTAAAACTCAACCTCTCAATAGGTGGACATTCAAAAATGAGAACCATGTTCTATTTTAAGATTACCTGTTCAGTTCTCAAAAGCTCTTCTGCAGGACAAAAAAGAAAATGACTAATCCCCTCTGCAGTAAAACTAGAAATTTCACTAGCTAGTAAGCATCTAACTTTTCTTCTTTTGCACCAAAATATATAATTTTTTCAGAATCATGAAGACCTGTTAAATGTTCTTAATAGGAGTCTGTCTCATGAGTAACCATTTTTGAAAACCAAAGCTTTTTGACCCTATAGACACCTCAAATGCAAAGTAGTAATAGATGGGTGTGGGAGACTTGTGGGAGCCAAGGCTGTAGAGCTGAATGTTGTTAGAGGTGTGGTGGTTTTTTGCTGTTTGTTTGCTTTAAAGTACAGCTAACATCTTGCACTGCTCACATACAAGGAGCTTTTTGTTTCCACCTAAGAACTATGAAGATGCTATTGTGACAACACGTTCAGCATAAATACAGAAAAAATATTTCTGCCTCCTTCGAGACTCAAGTTTTAAGTGGGCTATTAAAGCAAATGAGGCTGTTGGGATCTTGGAGCATGATTCCAGCTGCTTCTGGGAAGCCAGGTGTGTATGGCAGATGGTGGGGGTGCATAGGTGGCCTCCTGCACCCCCGTGTGAGTCCAGGAATGGCAAGGGTGCCACTCACCGGGACAGAACAAAGGGCTGGGAAAGCATTGCACGAGTAATGCAATCCCTGAAATGGGCTATGCTTTAAACATCTGTGTTGCATCAGCGTGGTGGGGCCTGGAGATAAAGCAAGCTGCATCCCACGGGGCTCAGCCAGTCGGACAACCTGGGCAGGGGCTGCAGGCAGAGGGAACCGTGCCAGCTGAAGCCCGGGGAAGTGCGAGGACTGGTAATGAGGAGAGCAAGCTAAACACGGGGCTGGCTCTCAATTTCAGTGCAAAATTCTAGCTGCACTAAAATGAGTCTCCAAAATCAAACCATCGGCAGGACTTCATCCCAAATTTTCCTCCCAGACCCTGTGCTTGCCCTGTGAGCTGTGGGGAGTGTCCCTGAGCCAGGTGGTGGCTGAAGCGCAGAGTGCAGCCCCTGGGCTGCTGTGCCTGCAGCAGTGACTGACAGCCTGACTGAACACCCACGTACAGAGAGAGGCTGTGCTGTGCATATGGCAGAGTACAGAAACAAGACCAAAGGAAATCTAGCAAAAATATCTATTTTTCAGAAGATGATGGGGCATAACAAAGAGCATGTAATTCTTTAGTGCAGGGAAAAAAAATGCAGCTGCATAAGACAAAACATCCAAGTTTTCTGTCTATTCCATTTTTTTTTCCTACTGATTAGGCATCTGCCATGTATGGTCAAAATACCAGATTTTTCTTCACTTAAATAGAACAAAGAAGGAACAGAAAAGAGGAAAGGAGACTGATGAACATCAACTCTTGGCAGATAGCAAGTGATGACATGAAAAACACTTATGGCAATCTCTGAGCATAGTTATTTTAAATTTATTTAAAAGAAATTCCTATCCAGAACAAGAGTAAATTTTTGGCAGGAGCTCTATTTTATTAATTTGTCTGTAAATGTAATGTTTGCAACTTGCTCTTCATGAATGGCTTGGAAGATTTGTTTAGATGAAAAATTATAGCTGTTGGTGGTCTTTGCAAGTAAACTCAGCCGAACAGAGCTCTGTGAATATAAGGAGCTCTGTGACCTGTTGCTGGTATTCTTTAATTCTCTAGATCTCAAGTAAGAAAATACAAAGCAAAATATCAGGAGTAAATACCTCTAGTATTTAAAACGGAATTAGATTTCAGATTATGCTATGAAATGTTCTGCTGGGACACTAGAAAACACATTTATCTTATTACTTCCTACTGTTGTTTATCACTGTTTTCTTAATAGGACAGATGAACTATTTAAAAAAATATGCTTTTCTGCCTTTGTAGTTACAACACTGGTGTTCAAATCCTTCTTTTTGGGGATGCAGGAGGGTGTTAGCTGGCATGAAGTACACCATCCTGGACTGGTTATGGTGAAAAGATTTTTCTCAAAGATTTAATAACATAACACAGCAACTTTCTATTTGGATTTATTATGATCACTGAGACCATTTCAGGCATCATTCCAATTGCACTTGCATCTGATGCCAGTTAAATGGTTTCAGAGAAGGATGTCTATGACTTTCACTGTGGGAAGCTGGAGGTCAAACAGGTTCTTTCTGCACCTGGTGTCAGTGACAGCTCAGCATCTGTCACGTGCCAGCCGTGTGTGACACCCCTGCAGCCCTGTCCTGCCCGTGTGTGTGTGTGTGTGACTCCCCTGCAGCCCTGTCCTGCCCGTGTGTGTCTGTGTGACACCCCTGCAGCCCTGTCCTGCCCGTGTGTGTGTGTGTGACACCCCTGCAGCCCTGTCCTGCCCGTGTGTGTGTGTGTGTGACACCCCTGCAGCCCTGTCCTGCCCGTGTGTGTCTGTGTGACACCCCTGC
>QUSF01000015.1:6675483-6691432 GCA_003676055.1 Chloebia gouldiae
TTCACACAAGTTTGTTGTCCCCGTTTTCACCATGTGTGCAGGATGGCCTTTGACTACGGCGCATCGACCATCATTTTTTTTTTCGCGTAAGACACAAGAACGTGAAGGTTTGGAAAGGGCAGGAGGGGTTTTAATTTTTTCCCCCTTCTGTCTCATCCAAGAACTATGTGGGATGCAGCAAGCACACAGCATGGTTCCTGGTGACAAGTTAAGACTTGAAAACAAAAGCCCAGCAGCCCGGGGGCTCTGCGTGCCCGCCCCGGGCGGAGGCGTCTCCCCTTCTGTACGCGCGGCGGGCGCGGGGGTCCCGGAGCGACGGCGGAATAGCCGCGAGCAAACCCCCGAAAACTTTGCAGCCTCTGGGCACGGAGCATCAGCTGGCGCCAGCGCTGCTGTTGAATCGCTGTCACGTCGCAGCCCCTGGGGCAGCTCTCCCGGCCCCGGGCAGCGGCGGAGCGGGGCTGGGCTCTGCCGGTGCCCGCCAGCGCCGGGCCGCGGAGCGGGGATGGCGCTGCCCCGCGCCCTCAGCCCCGCGGCGCTGCCGGAGCTCACGGGCGGGGACCCGACCCCTTCCCCGGCCCCAGCGCCCGTCCGCCGCAGCCGGCGCTTACCTGCGGGCGAGACCAGCTCGCCTTCGCTGAGCTCCGCGGAGTCCGAGTCCATGCTGCAGGCGGCGGCCGGGCCGGGGGCAGCTCGGGCGGCCGCTGGCGGGAGGAGCGCCCGGAGCGGCGGAGCGCTGCCCGCCGCCTTCTCCCGCAGCCGGCGCCGCGTCCCGCCGCTCGCGGCCCCTCGCCTGTGCCATTGGCTGCGGGCGGAGCGGGGCCGGGCGGGCGCGCCGGGGGCGGAGGCAGCGGGGGCGCGCCGGGGAGCGGCTCCTGCCCCGCGTCCTGCGCGAGTTGCGCCGCCCGGCCCCGCGCCGCTCCCGAGGCAGCGCTGCCGAGCGCAAAAATACCGAAATGACCGTCCTGTGCGCTGCCGTCGCGTCTCCCGTCTGTCTTTTCCATCGCTCTTCTTGTGGACATCTCCCCTGAGCTTCAGCCGCCTTGTCTCTTTTCACTGCTTCTGTCTCCTTAACGATAAATGCCCTTAAAAATTAGAAGACATGAATCCAATGGGGAAGTGCCAGTTCTTGCTGGGTATTAGTGCCCAGAAGAATAGTGAAGGTCTGAATTATGTTGCTTTCTGATTATGTGTTTTTCTGAGGGAGACAGTGCAATATCTGGTAAATGGCCATGTCATTAGATTATTTTGAAGTGAAAAATTGTATAAGTTAAATTCTGCAGGCTTTACTTCTGTCCTACAAGCTACTAGAGTCATGAGCCCTCCCTTAATTCAGAGGGTTGAGGTCACTTGTTCAGCTCTGAGGTTAGGCAGATCTTTCCCTTTGCTTTTATTAGTTTCTAGTTTTTCTTGCTGTTACAGACCAAATGTGATTTGAATTCTAGCACAAAGATTTCAGGAAAGTAGTAGCAAAAACTACTTTTCTAACTGGGAACCAAAAGCCATCCTAAAACAGGCCTTGAATCTCTAATGGATCCATGGATACGTCACATCCTAAAAGCTACCTGGGGCCTTCAATACTTACCTGCAGCATACTGCAACCCCCAGCCAGAGGTTCATGTCTGCAGCTGTAGAGCACAGCTTTAGTCTGGAATTCTCTCCCCAAAACCATACACTCTTGTTGCTGGAAAAAAACATGTCTGGATGCTGCTTTCAGACTTAATGTAGAAAATTATCTATTGCATCAGATCAAGTTTGACACTCTTGACAAGTGTGAAGACTTTTCCTTAACATAGAACATGAGATTAACAAAAAAGTATTTATTTTAACTCAAAGGGCTTTGTCAAATTCTTTCCAGTGATGGCTTATCTTGTGCAGTGCTACAATACTAAAAATGAAGCCCTTTTGGCTTATTTCTAAGTTTGCTTCCCTGCCTTCAAATGAGGTTGAGCCTGAAGAGAGAAAAGACCTCAAACTTTCTGACCCTGGAATACACACATTGCTATGGACAGTTTAGAAACAAAATCCTTCAACCTCTGGAGTGAAAAGTTAGTTCTCAAGTAATTTGGGACATTGCTGTCATAACCTAAGCCCATACTTTTAAGATACTTATGGGTTTTATTCCATGAAAACAAATTCTGACTTTTGTTTGTAGATGTTTTCATTAAATTTAAAATGGCATTCCAAATACTGCTGAATATAATTTCATAAATTAGTATCATGTAAGGAGAAACATCTAACCCAAAGTGATTCTAGGATTCTGTTGTGAAAAGCCAATGCAAAATTTGACTGCAGGGGAATCTACAGTTGTGATATAAACAACATAGCAACAGAAACAACGTAGCAACATAAAAGTCCCAATATTATATTATCAAAATAATCCCAAATGCCACACCAAGCATAGAATCTGAGAGCTAAAAGGATTTTAGTCTCTCTCTTGTTGTCTTTTTGTTATTGTTGTTCTTGTTTGTATTTATGATTGTCAAAAGCAACCTAAATCACCTCGCTGATAAGAATAAGAGCATAGTTTAGTAGGAAGAGCAAGTTTGTATTTGAGTACATTTAATTAATTTTGTGGATTGTTTTAAATTTCTAGAACCTAATGATAATTTCTAACCTGGATGAATTTTGATTATTTTAACTGTTAATGGCAATGGCTGTAATCAGATAAGCAGAGGAACATGGTGGTTTTTTGAAGGGACATGTCCAGCAGAGCCCTTCCAGCTCTGTCAGTGGCAAAGGGAGCTGCCTCTACAGTGAATTTTGGGTCATGTATGGGGCTGATACAATGCAGATGTGGATGCCTTTCCAAGGTGTGTTTCAGACACTGGCCTTACCCTATTTTCTGTGTGGGATTTTTTCTTTTCTGAGTGTATAGCCTTTGCTATAATTGGAATTAAATGTTAAGGTCTCGAATAGTCCTACTTCTCTGCTACTGATCATAGTTCAGTTAGTAGAAGGAAAAGATCTTTTTCATAATCCTCTGAAAGGTGGGAGTCTTAGCATGGAATAATTAAAAGAAATACCCAAGCCCCACTTACTTAATTTCTGTCAGTTTTTTATCTTTGTATAATCACACTAATAAATATAATAATTGAAATGGTATAACTCAACTGATATTGTATTGTGTCATGCTTGCTATATATACATTGGGTATTCTCATTACTCTGCTGTAATTACTTGCTACTTCACAGTAAATTCTGCCTCAAGATTACTTTCCCTTTTTATTACTGCTAACCATAAAGCAGTTAGAAAAGTTTTCAGCTGTAAGAGAATGAGCATATTGTTTCATTTCAAAGCATATGGTTAGAATTCAGGCTTTTTTTCCTCCCAGTGTTCTCTGCCCAGCGCAGTCCTGCATTTGGTCTAACATGTGACCTGGAAAATTCCATATGCTTAGAGCTCTGAACTTCATAGTTTCCACTCCTTACAATACTGGTGCAGAGAAAAGCACAAAAAGTTTATTAACAGCAAAATATGCAGTTATCTAGATGCCTGTTAGATGAAACTCCACATGGAGAAAGCTGGCATTTTGTGATTTATTTTTTGCATTTAGTACAAATAGTGCAATCACATATTCATTGTTATAAACTGAATCTCTGTATCTCTGCAACTGCTTCCTTTATTCCTTCCTAAAGATTGGGCTGTTTAGAATCTGGCATGTTTTTTCTCAAGGGTTAGTTAATATATTTGTCCATAAATCTCTACCAATAGGATGTAGCAAGGGAGCCAGTAACATTGGAGCTGCCCATGTAATCCCAGTTATATGATGCTACATCTCTCTGTGGCTCATCCATTCACATTTCAGCTGCATCTGGTCTTGATCTTCATTCCATATGGAACTTAGCTGAAACTCTCCTCTGCCCACTCATTGTGTGAGTGCTGGAGATGTGCCTATGACAGCTTTTAGGACTCATGCTTTTGCAGTGTTCTATTGGCAAATCACACTTGCATGTTCACACAAATATAATTTCATTGTATTCTAAATGCTTAGGTAGCCCAGCTACTATTCCTCCATGTCTTACATTTATCCTTACAGGTCTGCTGTGAAATCAAGACAGTAGTATTTTTCTTTTTTAGAGGGAAATGAGGTACTGAGAAGCTGTGTTTTAAAGTCAAATGTAGAACATAGACTTTCACCTGAATCCCATGAGCTGTACCTGAACTATCCAGTTTTCCGTATCTGCTGAATAAAAAGCTGCTGAGCTCCCTTTGGTTTGTTAGTCAAGCTTTCCTCCTTGAAACTGAGCCTTCAAACCTATGATAGAAAACAGTCTCTTTTCTTTCCATTGTTACATCTAACAGAACCCCCTCTACCATCTTTGTTTGACTTGTCTCCTTTACACTGTCCAGGCAGGTGCATGGGATTGTATCTTCTTCTCAGTTCTAAATGTAAAAATGTAAGATTGTATTTTTGCCTCACAAGTTATTTCTTTATTTAAATTTGTCCCCTAGGTTATACCATTTCTAAATTTGTTGCTTGATATTTTGTTACATTATTTATTTTATTATCTTTTGTACTTGTCAAGAAACCTTTCCAGTCTGACCATTTATGAGACCCTCTGGCAGCCACATTCTAGCCTAACAATGCCAAGCACCATTGTACTGAATGCATTAAACAGAGCAGCATCTCCCACGGGCTGACACACTCTTGAAATGTGCTGTAGCAGGTTTTAGATTTTTTTCCCAATTTCTTTCTGGTGTATCTGTATATATTTAATGAAGAAAGCTACCCTGTGCCATTATTGCCCGAACATGGGTAATGGGTGGCAGTAGATTCTCTGTCAACAATTTTGTCATGTTGGCAACTTAGACTCTTGCTGGTGCTTGGAAGCCAATCAGCATGCAGTGCTGATATACATTTGGTGTGCACTGCTAGGAGATTTTCATTGCAATCATGCATCTTTTGTAATCTGCAAACAGTCTGATTTCATTTAGAGTTCAAGTGATGAACGAGATGTCAGTGTTACTTTAATTCTTTTTCATGGGCCAGTAGATATTCAAAGATTGAGGTTTTTGTAACACATGATGTAGGCAGTGCTTGTACATCCTGTGTGGAGAAGATAAATATGGAAGAGTTCAGTATTTTCTGTTCCCTCCCATTTTAAGTAACTGTAAGAGATGGGGAGCATCAGTTCTGGATACCTACCATAGCATGGACATATTTTTAGCCATTGGTCTTGCTGAATTATGTTCTGACTCTGGTGCTGACTTCTTAAAGCAGAGCTGAGGAAGCAGTCACAGGCTGAGACTGCAGCCTGGTACTGCTGTGAACCTATGCTGTGATGTTTGGAATACCACATTTAAAGATTGAGGCCGAGTTTCACTCCTGTCATCTCAATGCCTTGTAAGCTGCTCAGGAGATTTTAATTGCAAGTGAAATAAAGTGAAAAAGCAAAGTAATAACTTGTACCATTTCCTCTTGGCTTGTAGAAAAAAGTCTCCCATGGGAATTGAACAGCAAAAATGTTCATGTACACTTTTGGCCATGAGAATGTTGTTACTTTTCTGTTCAGTTTTAGAGGATTTTGCCTGTAGAGTAAGGCTTTCTGTGTTAAACTCTAAATTGGATTGCCTGCACAATTCATTGTTTTCTACTACTTTAGTGGTATTGGGTTTTATTTTCTTACAGATACTTGACCATTTCTTTGTGTGAGATGGCAATTTATCCTATACTTAGAAAGATATAGCTCTTAAGTTACTCTTAAGATATACCTCTAAATTATAGATGCAATTACCTGTATATTGGCAAACTCTCGAATTCATAACCTTGCTTTCTAAGTGATTAAAGAAATGAAAGCTACTTTCTAAATTGAAAAAAAACCCTGCTAATTCTGTTGGTGGGAAATTTCTTTTGAGGAATTTCTGCAGGGAAATTTTATTGTTTAAACAATAACACTATTTTTTTATGAGGAGGAATTTAGGCATTATAAGTAACTATCAGGGCTTTAAAATAATTTTACTTGCTATTTTCAATTTTATTACAGGTAAGATACTAATAATAGGAAAGGCTAAAACTGATCAGATGAAATAATTTTTTGCTTTCTCTATTCTGGGAGTGAGGAAATAAAAAATTTTAAAGAATTTTTCTCAAGGGAATCACTGTGAAATATAGGATAAACCAGGGGATTTTTTTCTGTTTAATTCCTATTCTGATGCTGTCTAGGGAAAGCAAGGGGACAGCTGCCAGTTGAAACCTTTTTCCTTTCTGCCATTTTCTTTGGGAATGATTTTTAATTCTTCTGGTGGTCACTGAAGTTATTTTAAAATATGTCACATTCCTTAGTTTTCACATGTTATTCAGTTATGCCCTTCAGTACAAGGGTTCATTACCCTATGGCCACTTTTAAGCCTTTGACCTTGCCTAATATGCAAATTAAACACAATTGAGGCAGCAGTGCCTTTTACTGAGCTGTGTTTCAGGATGCTTTGAGGCAGTTTTGTGCTTCTAGCCTGGAAGATAGGTCATCCTTGTTTTCATCCCTGATTTCAAATTGTGTGTAGGAGGATTCCACAACTTCACCATACTCTGAGAAAGAAGAGAAAATTTTGTTGCTAGGAAACCATGGAGGACCTATACTGTACTGTCTCCAGAATGTTTATAGGTAGCGTCAGTTATTTAATTAAATTCTCTAATCCTGCTCTTTATGCTAGCATCCACTTTTTATAGTCATGCTGTTTGTTACATGATTCTGTATCCTAGAAAATTCTTTCTTGCTGTGGTTATTTCTGTATAGCTTTATTTAACACACAAAAACCAACTTCCCTAGCATTTTAAATTAGGTTATGTTTGGAAAGCTGTTATTTATTGATGTAATAATGATGTCTTTGCATCCTGATTTATCAGAACAGGTAGGTCACACTTTCCCACAAAAGACAAATGCTGAAATCCACAGAGATGCACATTTTGTGTAGAACTTTAATAAATTGGATTTTATCAAGACAAGTGTTAAAGCATTCAGTGTTTTGCAGCTGACTGGATGCTGGGTCTGGATGCTTCTTTACATTTGATGCTGTGACTCTACATCCATAAGTGGTACCTGCACACTGGCAAGATGACAGAACCCATGATGTGGATTTCAGCCCAGGAGTGCTACAGCTGTGACTGAAAGGATGATGCAGCAGCTTGGATTGGTCTTGGGGTAGAGTTTCTGCTAAGAAGTATAGCACCCTTTGAACTAAAGGGAATGATGGTCTCTGAGAGGCAGGAATCAATATTTTGTGGAGCAATTCACTAACATCCACAAATGGATCAGAATGCTCAAATGGCAGAATGCTGATATCCCCATTTGTGGTTTCTGTAGAGCTTGATGTGATTTTTGGAACAGCATGGAAACATCATCTGACTGTGTGGGCATTACTTCATGACCATCTCTATTAGCATGGCAAAAAGCACTCTGCTGCCCACCTATCTATAAATAACTAAATATCATCAACCCAGGAATAAAATTGCATTTTATGGGTAGTCTTGGGAACATGCAACATAGGCAATTAGATTACATGTAGTCCTACAACAGTTCCACTAAAGGCAATGAAATTACTTAGAAACTTGCTGTCCAGGCCACTTTCAGGTGAATTATTTTTCTTGCACACACAGAGGGCCTCAGAGTAGCCATAAATACAATATATGAAGAACTTGAATTCAACTTGTACAATGCAAATCTGTCTTTGGATAAGATCTAGGGACTTTATTGTTTCTAAAGAAATTTTTGGATTGTTGATCTTGGGTCCTTCTTGCAATTAAGACAAAAGACTTAAGACATTCTTTTAATATTGTTGGGATCAGTTCTATGGGATGTGTCAGCCTAATAATATCTACTTAAAAATTTTTGTGTATGCTACCTATTTCCAGTGTAGAATCACAGAATCATTAAGGTTGGAAAAGGTCTCCAAGACTGAGTCCAACCTTTGGTCAAACACCACCTTAAAACCAGCCCTCAGCACTGAGGTGCCACATCCAGCTGTTTCCCTGCTGCTACAGCTGTTTGTATGAGGGGTCATGGCTACTGTTTATGCTCCTTCAGGAAAGAGAAATACTAATCTGAAGGGAGGAAAAAATACCTTGAATTTCTGATTTTCGTTGCTGCTCCTTGTCAAGGACCTAGAATAGAGAGTGGGAGTTTAGGACAGAGCTGCTGTGGGAAGAATTCACATTGTGATGCTTGAAGTCAGATTGTTTTCACTGCATGATGGACTCCCTTTGCTCTTCAGTGCTTTATTTTTCAAAGATGTGCAGAGAAAAGTAGCTGGAAGAAACAAGATTATGCAATGCACAATGCAGTAGTGCTGCATTTAACTAGTGTAATGTGTATGGCTGCCAATCAGGCTGTAAAACTGCTTGGGATCACAGGATAATCCAGGCTGAAAGGCCTCTCAGGACATTAACCAGTCAAACCTCAGAGGATACAGTACCAGTCTGCAGGGCATCTTCCCTCTTGGTTTGTTATGCACCTGTAAAAGACATATACAAAAACTGTAGGTAGGAGGGAATCAGATCCATTATCTAAAAGCAGTTTAGAGCCAAAGAAGATAACCCAGCCATTCCTATAACAACTGTTTCTACCAAGGCTTTTGCCATATTAAAATTGTGATGTCTGGGTATTTGAAAAGAATGCCAAGTAAAGATTGAGTCATGAGGGAGGCTGAGCATTTCCCATTTTTAGAAAAACAGGTGGAAGTGGAGGCTCAGCATCTCCCAGGAAGCACAGAGCACCACAAGGGATTGGAGATTGACAGGGAAACTGAGTGTTGGTGAGAAGGGTGCTGGAGTGGGACGATCAGATGAGCAGAACGTGGTGCAAAACCTGAGGAGGAGACAGCACTAGGTGTTTTGGAATGTGAGATTCCAAACCCTCTCTGTGCATGGCTGAGAGGCCCAGTTCCCTCCTGAGGGCCAGTGAAGGAGCAGGTTTGTGATGGTGTCCACGGGTGGGTTGTGTAACACCACTCAGCTCCCCATCAAGAGTCCCAGGGGGCAGCTGAGTCACTGCAGACTCATTGTGAGAGCACAAGCCCAAGGGCAGAGCAGTGGCTGCAGCAGGTGTTATAAGAAAAGAGTTTGAATAACACGAGAAAATCATCCCAAAGTCAGTGAACTGAAATGCTGCAGGGGATCAAGTGTGCTCCTTCCTTAGATTAAAGAAAGTTTCCCACCATTTTGAGGGACAATGAACCCTGATTGAACCCAATAAATGACAATAAATCACACCCAGCAAACACCAGTCTGACAAAATGAGACAACATAACCCTAAAGAGAACATTCAGAGCCTCATTAGAGCCAACCAGGTGCTATGAAGTTATAAGTCTACTGAGAATTTAGAGAGAGGGATCTATAGTAGTAGCTGATATCATTCTGGAGAGAAAAATATCTTACCTGGGGTTAAACTCGGCCTGGCTACTCATGATTTTACTCTTTCAGGAAAGAAGGACAGCATTCTTTGTTCTAATGAGTTCTAGGGGTCTAAGAAGTCTGATAAGCAAAGTTTAGCACTGAAGGAGGCAAGGATCCTGTGCTGTTGCTGTCATCTCAGAGCATCATACAATAGAAATGAGGACTGAGTCAAATATCCACACCTGGGGTACAGTTGCAGCTAAATTTTGGTATGAAGTAGTGGAACTGTTAGGAGAGGAAATCCTTAGTTAACTGGTTACGTAACTTGTAAAATTTTTAAAGTTATGCATAGATTTATGATGTAGAAATGAAAATAAATATAAGTAGCACAAGAATATCTACTACAAAGCATCCAGGATCATACTGACCACTAGCCAAACCTGCTTTGGGATAACTGCCTCAGTTTCAGAAATGGACTTTAATTGTTTAAAGTGAGATGCTGTTTCTATTGAACAATGCTGTATGAAAAGGCAATCTTACACAGCAGTGGACAAAGTGAATGTGGATTGGATTTAAGCAGTCCATTTTTTGTACCTCTCTAATGTGCTATGATAAAATGAATCCTGAAATACCTTGTATTATGACTCATCTGATATTAAGATGTGTCAGTGTTCATAAACAATGCTGTTCATCTTCTGTGTGTCTGCATGTGTAAGAGGTGTAGGTGGAAGCTGAAGTTTTAGTTGTGATGACTCAGCCTTTATACAGTTTCTCTTATTTCTGATTTATGAAGAAATTCTCCTCTTTCCTGTGCACTTAGATGAGTGAGGTTCAAGGGCTCAGTGAGGAATGTAATATGTTCATTTCCTGGAACAATCCTGAGATTTTTATGTCTCAGATATTTGACTATTAAAAATTCCATCTTCTGTTCCAGGCAGCAATCTGGATATTTTTTGCCCTCATTTTCCTCACTCCCTTTCTTTGTCACCCCCTTGAGTTAATGGAGAAGTTTCACCTACCCCTTCTCTATTGGACTCTATATGTTACTGCTAAAGTGGTTTTATGGGTTAAGATTTTTAAGAGAAATATGCCTTTTATGAATTTTATATTCTCATTTTGTTATCTTGCCAGAATATTTAATAAGCAGTGATCAATTAGAATAAAATGAAGAATGTTTATGCAAAAATTAGGGAAAGAAAGTTTTGGTGGTGATTTAGGTCTTGGCTGGTAAAGAGATAAAATAAGCTGTTCAACTTTCCACCGTGCTGGGGTTTTTTGTCTGTTTTGTTTTTAAATGAGAATTTGTATCATTATAAGTATTATGTCCTGTAATTTGCATCATCCATCAGGTGATAAAATCTCCTTGAATCAGGTGTGGGAAAGGTGGCTGGTTGTGCAGCAGGGCTGAGTTGAGCCAGCCACGTTGGTGGTGGTGCCCCGGGAGCGGCTGATGGAGAGCTGGGTCTGCTGCCCCAGCCCTTCGTGCCTGGCCGTGTCCTCTGACTACAAAACAGCTCAAAAGGTGGTCTCTGTTATAATTATTTAAGCTATCTCTTCTTCACATCTATGATTTACTCAATTTGTAACTTTTAAGCCTTTATGGGTAGTGGTGACATGTAGAAATCAGGTGATCATTACAAAGCCAGGGCATAAATACATATATGTGGGAGAGGGGTGGAGGGGTTGAAGGTATTTCTTTTTAGCACCATGAAAACTCAAAGGTCCATAATAGAAATAGGCCTGCCACTCTCAATATAATGCAATGATGTGTTAATGATAGGTTATGAGGCTCCAGGAGCATTGTAAGTACATAAATATATAAGGTAGTTGCAGTTCTATGACTGTTGAGTGCAGGTGTTGTTCTGGAACTTCTCAAAAGCCTTTTGCATCTGGTCAAATGGATGCAATAGTGTTGATACAGTAGTCCCTTTGTTTAGGGCAGGTTCAACCTGAGACTTTCCCCCATGCCTTTATTTTGTTACCTGCTTACTTGTTGGATGGCTAAAGCCATTTCAATACAAAACCTGATGGAAGCTGTGGCAGCCTAGGGAGTCCCAGGAGCGGAAAGGAAAGAGGCAGTTGTGCCAGGGGATGTTGGTATGGTATCACACATTCTCTGCCAAGTTCTCCTTCATTCTGATCCCCTGCACTTCAGGGAATAGGGGCACCAGTAACAGAAGCAAGCTGTTTGTGATCCCCCCAAGTTTTCCCCTTGTCTGTTCCACAATGGGTTTGCTGGACCATCTCCCTCTGTTTCTTTTTAGCTGGTCAGCCAACACAGCAGGACTTTTCCCCGGCTGCCTGCCATCTGCCTGTAGACTCTCTTCTCCTTTTGTTTCCCTTTAGAAGCTCACTCCTGCGAGGCACTGAGGGTCTGCCATGAAATCCTAAACAGTCGTGTTTCCTGCTGATGTTTAGGAAAAATCATTGCTGGCCATCAGTGAAGAGAGTTTAGCATCTCGAGAGAAGGGATAGTGACTTGTAAAGCCAGCAAGGGCAGCTCTACTTGAGCCATGTCTCTCATAGCCTTGCAATGATGTCCTAATGAATATTTATCATTATTTGTGACACCCTATTTTCAGCAGTTGTGTATTATAGTAACAGCTGACAAAGTGTTCGTTTTGGTTTGTAATGAAATTGTCTCTGTTTTAGCTGCTTATTATGGTGGGGATGTCACTCCCCTACCATTGTATCTGCCATTATAACCCAGCTGGATTATTGGCAGGCTAGCAGGGTTAAAGGCATATCTATCTGAGAAGTTTCTTGTCAGGATGAGAGTCTCTGAGTGCAAATGTTAACTCTTTGCAAGGTGCATTAATCTTGCAGCAGTAGGGTTTTTTGTTTTGTTTTGTTTTTAGCATAAAAAAAAGTCTTCCAAAACTTCCCAAACTTTTAAGTGGCAACCACTAAAACCAAAATCCTTCAGTAAGAAGCAACATAGAAATGTTCACTGATAAAGTAAATTAAATAGTTAGACTCTTATCATTTTGTCAGTTGAAGTTGTCAATGTTGCAAGTATTACAGTAAGAAATGCTTGCTGGGTGTGTGCCAGAAGAAAGCTGTGTATGCTGTTTGGCAAAGTGTAATTAGGTAGTGATTTGTTTTGAGCAATAACCAAGCCCTTGGCTCATGTGTCAGGCATTGTACATCCTTTTCTGCATCCTTATTATTAGGCCAACACAGAAATTTTGAGACTGGTTCCTGTAACATGGACAAGGCATATGGGTGGGGTTTTTGTGCATATATTTTTCTTTCACTGCCCAAGCAAGCTGACACAGAAGCTGTGTATCTGAGTAATCCAGAGAAAGCTGGTTTGGAAGCCAGGACCTTTATTTTCTTTCCTGCCCATGTCCATTAACCATGGTCCAAGTGATGCATTAATAATAAACCCTGAACCTATTTGAAGTGTCACACAGCCTTGGGTTTCAGCTGCCATGCAATTATTCCAAATCTCATCAGTGAAAATGATTTATAATTTTACAATTACATTTAGGAATCTGGTCCAAATCTTCCAAGTGTTTTTTTTATTTTTTTCCCAGATTTAAGTCTTAGAACAACCCATGTTGGTCTGGAAACCTCTTCACACTGTTCTTTTTTCACCTATGAAACCTACATGGCAATACTCACTAGGCTGAAGACAAACCTTTGCCAACAGAGAGAACAGCTTTAAATAAACAGTGTTTTGGGATTTCTGTGTCCCTTTTCTCAAATAATGCTGCAGTCCTGAGGTTGCTCAGTTTAGGCAAATGACATTTTGATAAAAAGATAAAATCAAAAATTTTTTGATTAAAAATTTACATCCAACTCTAACCTAATGCTGTATGATGGATTAATACTTTTTGTATCCTTTTTATCATAGCGTTGTCTTTGCACTGTTAGTTTTGAAGATTCAGACAAATTTGAGCTTAGTCTTCCTTATATAAACTGAAATTCATTTAGGGTGGAGTGGAAAAGGAATCTGGATGATTGATTCTCCCTTTGGGAAATCTCCCTTCCACTAAAAATTGATAACAAATGGGTCTGATTGTGCTATAGAAAAGTGTGTTGCAGTTGGTTTTTCACTCTTAAAAAGAAACTGGAGTGATTTGGATCTTAATTGTTCACAAATTCTGGATTTAACAGTAGAAAACATCTCCTCTTTGTATGGTATGGCACAGAACTTTAATAAGTTTGTCATGCAGTACATATCACACCACATCTGGTTTCTCCTTACATCCTCAACTTGCAAATGGATGCTCAGCTGTTACCATAATGAGAGAGCTGTGCTGGCATTTTAATTTTTAAAAAGCACATTCTAGAATTCTTAAATTAAATCAGGAACATCCTTTCAAAACTGTTGTCCAAGCTCTTGTTACAGGGTGTAGAAAGTGTTAATAATATAACGCAGCACACAAGAACAGATGTCCCATGGCAAAGTTGAAATAAAATTGGAAGAAATTAACACCCAGCTTGATAATGCACAGCAATGGAAACTTTGTTCTGCATATGGGGGCTCAAGCTTGGATACTTACAACCCCTCCCCTTCATTATTGAACAAAGCAGAAAATAGGAACACAATAAAAATAGAAACTGATAAAGAAAGCTCAGTCAGTGCATTCATTTTTATCCTGTAGCAGAATTTCATTTGTTTATCCATTCTCTTTGCATAAATACCAATGAATTGAACTCACCTTTTATCTCTTAAATCTAACTCTTAATTGCATAAATTTTGTCTATAAAAGGCATGAAACTTTATCCCAGTTCCAGAACATTGTTACTTTGGTCTCTTCCTGAACCATCATGTCATATGCGGCTGTTTGAATTCAACAAACTTGGAAATTTAAGGTGTTTAGATAAATGATTTCAGGTTTGACTTGCCAAATTTAATGTGGAGGTAAACTTTTAATTTAGTACAATTTTGAATATATTTTAGAAATATTTTTCTTTTAACAAGGTTTTTTAGAGTTTTACCCTGCAGTCTGACAAAAACTGATTCTTTCTGTGAGTGCCAAGAATTAGCTATTGTTCGTTTTCTTCTAGAAAGCAATAGATCAATTTAATCAATTAATTTAATTCTATGTCTCTGTTTTTCCATTTCTGATAAAACTCAATTATCAAAATATGTAATACTCTTTTACAGCAGTTGTATTAATTAGACTTTCTCCAGCATGTAATCATCCTGAGTACTTCAGTGCTTTCAGTCTGACAATTTACTACAGTCATGCAGAGATTGTGGAGCTATGTCAGCGTTGTCTCAAGAAGTTTCAAATTTTACCTTTTCAGCACTTTAGCAAATTTCCCTGGGGAAAAAATAAAACAACAAACATTCCCCATTATTGAAACTTTCTTTGACTGCAGGGCAAAACACTTCAATGTCACAACAGAAATGTGTGGACAGGTGATAAACTCTTGGAGAGAGTTTCAGCGAGATTTCCTGTAGTCTAATCAATCAGTTCTGTGTATTTAACTGGTCTATTCGACTGGTTTGTACAGAATTTTACATTCAGTTAGAGCAAACCACACCTGAGATCTATGCAAAATATCATTTATCTCACGTGCTGCAGTGGTGGGACAATTGTCTGAGGTTTGATGTGAGACAGAAGACTTTTGAGCTGTCAAACAGCAGGTTTGTTAAAAAGCAGGAGGAAGGAGTAGCTTGTGAGAAGTCATGAAGAGACAGACCAGAACCAGGCAGTCAGAAGCATGGTTTTTTTGGACATAACTTCAGTAGGACTAATAAAATCTGTCTTAAATTTGATAAAATAGCCTTTCCCAGTTGTTGTGGTGATACAGGGTGTCTGAGTGCCTGATGACAATGAGATGTGTGCATGTCCCATAGAATACCTAAGAGCTGGAATGTCTGAGCAGCAAAAAGGAGAACTTGGATGAGAGGGGAGAGAGAACACTCCACAAGATTTCCTAGTGCTGCTGAAAGCCAGGCCTGTCTGTCTGACCTGAACAAAGCTAAATAATACATCATGTCCAGCTAGAGACCTCAGATTTCTGTGTGTCCATATGTGTTAAATAGGTAAAGGTCCTGGTTTCTGAGACTGGAGGTAAGGAAGATAGAGAATCTCACACTTTCATGTAGAAAGACAAGGACACTCCTATAAGACTTTTTCATAGCAAAAAATATATGCCAATGCTTGGTTCCATCACAGTGGACAGCTGAAGAATCAGTCTCATTTGATTAAGACAGCATTTCTGCTTTGTTTTGTACTATTGACAGGCATGGTGAAGGTGTTAAAATTTTACAATAAAACAATACTCTTTCCAAAGCATATTATTAAAGCTTCATTGAGATTGGGCTGGCTTGTGAGGAGGACCTTTCTTATTTGCACAACTCTGGATATCAAGTCAAAATTTTAAAGTTAGAAAAATGGTGATGAATAAACCACATGATTAGTTATGATTAAGTGCTTGAATTAAAGATTTGGGGTTTGCATGAGTAAGGCCTTCTTTGATTCAGGTACAGTTATAGTTTTTTCAGTATCTTCTTTTGAAGTCTGAAAACTGCAGAATTAAAAGAAACAAGTAGAGAGTTGCATTTGACTTGGATTCCATAAAAATATCAAAAAGGCACTTCACTGGTGTGAAGGAGAGGTCTGTAAAATGGTGTCCTTCTCTATCATGGATATG
>QUSF01000015.1:6691442-6735460 GCA_003676055.1 Chloebia gouldiae
CAAAGATACTGCATCTTTTAATACATGTTCTGAGACTTTTTAATTTCTTTACCAGTGTTTTTATGCAAAATTGAATGGGATTTCTTTTCCAAAAAAATGTTTTTGTTGGGCATTCTGATCAGCGATGGGGTTTTGCCAATGGATAAATTTAAAGTGTTCAACTTTTTATATGCATGCATGTACTTGATATAATCACCCCCATAACCATCAGTCCTTTGACATTCTTTAATAACAGCCTTACAGGATAGTTGTGATGAACTCCTCTGTTGCTTACCAGTTGTTTATCTTGTACACAAGCAATAATCTAATAAAAGATAATTATTTCTGTGAGTCATTGCTCTAGGCCCAAAAATTATATGCCCTCTTGGCAAAAATATATTGCTATTAATGTATAACACCTGAAAAAGAATTTAAGCCAGTTTGTAATGAATGTTTCGTTCTTGTTGTTTGTCTTCAAAAGATATTTAATTCTAAAGAGGTATTGGAGGCAACTTATTCCCTAAATAATTTTAAAAAGTCTGGATGTAGCTTCTTTTGCACATTTAATTTTGAAAGCACAATAGACTTGACTTCACAGTCCAGATTTATTAACTGATATTTTTACTCCTGAGAGTTAATTAAACTGGAAATTTTTTGGCAAGTGTATTGTTTAAGCATGACTCTTGATGTCTATATTTCATCCACATGGTGCTCTGTCATCTTCAGAGTTCAAGTGTTCATCCAGCTTGTTCTCAATAGGAGCAATTGCTTTTGCTCAAGAACTGGTGTGGTTTAGATCCAGTGATCCTATTTCAGTCTTTGTGGTTTGTGGTTTACAAAGGCATTTCTCTCCCTGGTACACGATTCCCCAGGCGCTGGGAGGAAGACAGAAAGGTTCTTTTTGGTAAATAGGAATAGAGTTCTGTGCAACCAGGATTAGGAAAGTCCAATTTATTTATTGAGCTTACTTTTTTTTAATGTGCTGTGAGCACAAAATTTGTGTCTTTGTAAGAAAACTCCATCACATCTAATAAATTAGGAGCGTGGGTTTTTTTTTCCTCAGATACAATGTTTTTATATTGCTGCATATTTTAGAAAACTGGTATATATGGGACTGAAAATTTTTCTTCCCTTCCTCTTTTTATTACATTAAGTACAAAAACTTTTGGGATGAGAGTACACTAAAAGAATGTGCCATTGTATAATCCTTATTTTTGAGTAAATAGGATTAGCAAGGTACAGGTTATTCTTTGATTTCTACATGTATCTATGCATGTGAAACAAGTCTTGTTCCTCCATTTCCATACTAGGTTACACACAAAAGATGTGGTGTGTAAAAGGTCTTTTAATAACCCAGCAGAATCATCATTAGCAAGGGGAGGGCAATTATTTATCCTCATGTTAAAGTAATCAGGAAACCACATGCTTTACAGTCTTGCATAGTTAAGGCACATCCATTTCTGCATATTCTGTAACAGCAAAACCCCAAATTAAACTGAAGGGTTAGAAAATACTTGTGGTCAAATGGTACTTTTAGAAATGGCTCTCCAGAGGTGTTAATTCAATCTTTAGTTTTCCTAGATATGTTTTAACTTTTATACAGAAATCAGTACAAATGTCTGGCTACTGTAAGAACCTGTGAGCATTTGTTACTGAATGTAACCTGGAGTTAAAGCTCCAAGAGTTAAAAAGGTTTTTATTCTATCTACTGGAATTAGATTTGAAAATAATTCCGCTACGAGTGCTTTTTTTCTCCAAGGCAATTCAGAATATGAACATGTTTTGCATGCACAAAACCAGATTGTGACACAAAGTGCAACCTTAACATTTCAGAATTAAAATACTATAAAAATAGGGTCAAAGCTCTGCAGATGAGGTAAATTATACAGTACCTCAGGGTCAGGCTGAAGGAAGACAGTCTAGGATTTATGTTGTACATGGGTACTACTGTTTCTTGCTAATCAATTAGAAGCACATGGAGTCTTTGCTATTAATTGTAAAATGTGTTTAAAATCAATTTTTCCTTGCTTTCAGGAGTAATCATAAAACTTACACTTCTGAAGCCCACTGGCTTTACATGACTTTTTATTAGACTTGCTCAGAATACTGAGATGAATCCTGTAAACCACACTTTGTAAGTTCTCTAAAGGCTTGGTGAATAAATGTTACACTTAAGTATATTTTTTAACTTTTCAGACTGTGGACCAATATATAAATACTCACTGGATTTGTAAAGTCTCCACTTCACTAATATTCATTAAGGGTTTTTACTCTGATCCAAGTCCAGTCAGGGTATTTTGCTGGAAGGACCATGGTGTCACTGGAACACACTTCTAAGTTATCAGCTTCTTCAGAAGCCAAACACTGAAGTGATGTTTTGGATTGGTTTCATCTCCTATTGCTCTAATCATGTTCTGGTCCTGCTCTCTGTTCTGTGGAGAACTCCTTGAATTCTCAGAGGAGATTTGGGAATTTAATAATTTATTTAAAAAAAATCACTGTGGAAACAGTGATACATGTTAGCAGGCTTAAGCAGAAAATTTCATAAATACCTTGAAATTTAAGTAGGTCAAAAATTTACGATCCATAATTTGACTAATTTAAAGGACATTACAAAACTGAGTTGTTAACAGAATTTGGACACTATTTCTGCATGTCAACACTGCATCATTGCCCCTATTTCAGGAAATATTCAGGTTGTTGGTTGGGACAGTGGTGTTTTGTTTTTTTTTTCCCCAAATACATGTACTTGGATTTTCCTTTTGGCAATATTAGCAAATTTCTGAGCCTTGGCCATCTGAAGCTTGAGGGTTTTTTTATCTTCCACAGGGCTTTTTGAGCACAGTGTCCAAAGAGCCCAGGAGGATAAATGCTCACTAGAGAGTACAACTTTTTTGTGTCATCTGCAAAACCTTCCTCATCCTGTGAATCACAAACCTTACCAGCTTGTGTCAGTGTTTTGTACTGGAGTGCTGCATGAAAACCTTTAACCCTTTGGATGCAGGTCTCCAAACCAATTTATCCTTTGTAGAGTCGTGTCACAGTTTCCATGGAATTTCCAAAACCGATTAGTGATAATTTAAGAGAATTTCAACAGACTTTTGTATTTGCCAGGTGACATGCTGATATTGTGACAAAGAGCTGTAGTGAGCGAGTAGCAGGAGCTGAAAATGGGGAGCTGTCATTCCTTGATGTAATTTTAAGTAGCTGTTGAAAACACAGCCAACCAAAGTTTGAGGTTCTTGCATATGTTATTTTAAGGGGGATATTTGTCTGCAACCAAGGGAAACACACAATAATTTACTGCTAACCTAGTTAATAATGATAAGGAAGCAATAATAAATAACAACTGATAAGTTGTTAACAAGATGTATAGATCCTTGAAGTGTTCTTGCATCTCAATTATGTAATAAAATCATACATAATTATTATTAAGGTCAATCGTGTTCCTTCCAAGGTGGGGTGATACAACAAGGCATTGTGTCAGTGTTCTGACAAGGTGTTCTTCCTGATGGTGATGCCTTCATCTTCACCTGTAGCTTCTCTGGAGCCACATTTACAGGAGGAGCTGGCTCACCTTCCCAGTTCCCTTTAGTCTGAAACTTTCTGCTGGAGGCTGGAGCCAAAGAATTGTCAGGGATAGTTCCTGCTCTGCAGCCTTTGGTTAAACTGTTAATGTCATGGTTTATGTTTACTGTGTATGTAATCTTGTTTACTCACATCATCCTCATAGATGCAGACTCAAATATCTCCTGACATCTAAGCAAAGACATTTAAAATGGGTTATTGTCCCGATGGCTTGGGGTTTTGACCAAACCTTGTCTGAGTGAAGGGGCCACGAGTAATTAGATCCAGAGCTACACAGTTACATTGTTTTTTTACTGCAACCTCTCCTTGAGGCAGGAGTTCATCAAATCAGCATAATTGTGAAGATTTAATTGATACTCATAACATGCTTTCAGTTCTTTAGGTGAAATAATACAATGGATTGATAACACTTCTGTAGAATGAATTAATCTTTGTATTGTTGTTAACATTAGAAGGCAGACCATGCATATAGTTTCATTTGTATTTATACATCTGGGCTGGTGTTATTCCATTTGAAAACATTTCAAACAGAGAAGGATCCATTTGCAGCTGTCTCAGAATTCATTCAGTAGCTGGACTGAGTTCTTTTGCAAATTTAATTATGTGCTTTCTGAAATGGCAATTTTCTTAATGCAGTTAGCACCATACTTAATATTATAATAATACTGATTTATACTCTTCTCACATCTCACTTAAACTATTGTTTAACACTGAAAAATATCTTCCAATGTTTGTTGGAATTTAAAAAGGATGAATATAAATACAAGTATGTGTATAGGTGTTAGAAGGTGCCGTTTCTGAATATAGTTATTTTGATCTATAATTACTTGCCAAGACTATTTCAATGATTGTTAAATGGAGAATGAAATTCAACTCCATCTACATATCATTACAAGGTAAGGGTAAGTTTATAAGGCATTGAGTGAAGTGGTAATCAGTCCTTCTGAAATTAAAGAGGAATTAAATGATTGAAATCCAGTGGGAGGTGTTTCAGCTCTAATCAGGTTGTTTAATAGACTTGTGCACATTGTGCCAAATATGCCCTGTTTGCATCTGACATGATTTTGACCAGCAATTCATTAAAGAATAAAGACTTACTATGAAAACCTGCTCAGTTCTTGGGCTGATAAGTCGGTACCTTCTGTAGTAGTGTGGTGAGGCTCCATGAAGTGTTGGGCCCTGCATTACTCATAAAAATCTAACTTCAGAGACCAGAATGTTTGCTTAGTGATTGCTGTTCTATTATGGAATAATGCCATAGAGGCACTACATTAAATTAAGCCAGCAACTGGGAAAATATTGTATTAAGATATTGTATTGAGAGAATGTGTTGGTATCTATACATCAAATTGCTATCTATACATCAAATTAATTATTGAATTCTACTTAAAATACCAGCAGAGCCTTACAATTCTCAGAAATAATTTTAAGCCCTACCAAGTAAGGTTCTGCTGATCTTGGTGCCAAATGATACATAAAGATTCAACTAGAATGGGAGAATTCTTTTAGCAAAAGGTGATACTGGAAAATGTTCTATGCCAGCGGTAATTGGAATAATAAATAAGCAGAATGATTTATTGCTAATAAATTCTGTTCCTGGGCTGGTTTTCTCTCCGTGTCCATACTTTGAATGATTCCACGTTTTCCTCAAGCAGTGTTTAATAGCTGAGTGAGACCGGGAGTCTCTTGGCTCTCCGCTCTGGTCCATCAGCAGGGACTTGGCCAAACCTGAGCTGTGCTTGTGGCAGGAGAAATTCGCCATCTGCTGGGCCCTGCGGGAGGCTCCTGAGCTCCTCGGCAGGGTTTGCACCTGAGCAAAGTTCCCTGAGCATGAAGAGGCAGCAGCAAAACCTGCAGGGGTAACATCATCCCAGCCCATGGCAGCGGCGGGGCTTTTAAATCAGTGCTGCAGGAGAGCGGCTGGGCAGAATCCACTGATTGCCTAAACCGTAAAATCTGTGTTTGAAAAAGGCTGATTATAACAGCATGCAAAGCCAGCACTTTCATAAATAGATAGCCTAAATTTTATGGCTTACAGTAACTGTAGGTAGGACTCGACACAACATCAGCTGTTCAGACTGTTCTCTTAACCCCTTTAAGTCCTGGGTAACAGCCTGTTTAAAATTGTATGTCAGGAGCAAATTCCAGTTTTAAATTACAAATTTATTTCCAACAGATTTGGCTTAAATTCTGAACTATTTTCCTCAATCAAACAGTACTGTATTCTTTTGTACTGGAAACTGCCAAGTGAAATTTTCTTTTGAGGTTAGAATTGAATTTAATGGAATATTAGATTCAATTCTGAGTCTCTAACATGGGATTGTATTGGAGAATACAGAAAGTGAACAATCTATAAAATGAGAATTGTTTATTAATGTTTAAAAATAACTAATACAGCTTGTGAAACTAGGATAAATATTTTCATTTAGCCTAGGTAAATATTATAAATTCAAATAAAATATCCTAGATATTTTCATTCTAGGATAAATATTTTAATCTCAAGATCAGGTCACTGTTGAAAAATCTATTTGCAGCTATGTTAAAGAGTTTTGTTTTTTTAGTGTTCCATTTACTACCTTCCAGTTCCCTGTCACTCAGCCAGATGTTTATCATTCTGAAAGCTTTTAATTTGACAGTGAAAAAAATTAGGCATTGGATACAAATTTAATTTGTCATGCCGTCTTTTTATGAGTAGAAAATGAGATGAAATTTCTACTTGGAACTGTATAGTCAGTTTAATTACTTTGTTACTTTTTTTATTTTTTTACTTTGGGTACTTTTCTCACTGATAGCTGAGTCCTTTATTTGTATCATTAAGCCAGCGTTTTTGGTTATATTCACAAATATCTGTTATCTTAAGAACCACCAAAGCTTACCTCTTCTGCCTTCTTTTAAAGCTTTGATAAAGAACATTCCTAGGAAAGTAGTCTTGTATCAATTTAAATTATCTTATGTATGCTTTCTTACTATCACGAAAAATATGTTGGCAATAATCTAGTGTCTAAAATCAGGGGGAATTTTGATTTTTAGAACATCGTAGATTTCATCCTTGTATCTGGTACATTGATCTGTTCATGCATGCAGACACACTCACACATTTTAATACTATCTTGTGATTCTCAGATTGGGAAAACATGACGAAAAACGACTTTAAACTCTTTTGCATACAACTTTTATTTGATATTTGTTTTATTTGCTGACAACATCCACATCCATGTGCTGTGAGCAGCCCATAATCACAGTGAAGTCTAAAACACAGCCAAGTTTGTTGTGTGTCAATGCATTGAACATTCATGGAACAGTCACCTGATGACTGTGGACTTGATGTGGTTTAAAAAGCCACTGAGTTTGTGCAGCACCTGGTGAGAAAACACTGTTTAAAGTCGGAGCTCTGTCCTTACAGAGAGAGGTTGAATCTGTGCAAACCCACACGGCAAGTTCTGAAACTCTGCTTGCCCAGCTGCAGCTCTCAAGCACGTGTGAGATTATGGGATGGGGAAATGGACCTGGAAGTGCAAATATTCATGCAAATAGAGCACTGAGGAACAGCCATAATAAAGTCAGGGAGACCAGGACTCAGATGAGCTGAGAGCTCATCATAATTACAGCTCTGCTGTCCAAATGTGGACCAAACAAAATACTGTAGAAACCAGAGGACCAGAAGTGCTATGTTCAAAACATACCAGAAAGAATGTACTTCAAACACAATGGGAAATAACTCTGTTGCCTTGCTGACAAAAAGTAAAAAACTATACTGCTTTATTTTGTCCATAGAATAATTATAGTGATCATGTTTCTGAAGTTCCAGCCTACAAATTCAACAATATAGAATACATTCAAGAAATCAGAGCAGCATGCATTTTTCATCTATTTGATTTCATAAAATTACTTCAAAATTTGAATGATAATTTATTAATTTCAAGCTTGTGAAAAATTTTACTTGGACAAGGCCTATAATTATTAAGTGGGAAAATCAGATAGTAAATTATCACTAGAAAATTAGTTTTGTGTGTGAAATAAGCAAAGATATGTATCCTGTGTATAAAATAGTAGTTTATTCTCAAGAAAAAAGCCTTCAGTGGATTTCTTTTCAGACTTCTTATGCAAATAAGAAATACATGCCAACTGAAGTACCCTGAAGTGTTTTATGATACAGAAAGAGTAAAATGGTTTTAAACATCATTGCATTTGATTGTTATTTTTTCTTCTGCTTTTTCAATTCCCTAGTTTAAAGGGTACAAAGAATGTAGACAGAAGTTACATTAGATATTCCACAGATTCATACTACTGTGTCACTTCATGACCTAAAAACCAGAAGTCCTAGAAAACATAGAACCTTTTAATTTGGAAAAGACCATTGAGTCTTACCATTAAATCCTATTTCTTTGTGTCTTCAACTGCCCAGTTTTGTCTGTATGTACAGGTGGTACGGGATTGCACTTCACTGTTGTAATTTTTGGTATAATGCAGATGTTATGGAGAAAGTTTTAAAAGTAACTTAGCTGCAATAAATTCTTTAATAAATGCTTTCAAGTTTGATTTATTTAAAATTACTGTACAAAATTTGTATGTTGTTTTGAGAATTACCCTAAATATGCAGCTCCTCTTTGTCACCATTCCCAGTCTAATTCATTACCTTTGGGTTTTTGATTATTTGTTCAGTTTTTGCAGTCTTTCTCTGCTACTGGATAGATCATTCCCTGCTGGACTTGTGCCTGAGATCATTGGTCTGAAGAAATAGATAAATTAATAAATTTTAATTATATTTTCAAAGTAAAGACACAATTTTTCTCATTTCCTCCTTTTTTTTTTTTCCTTGTCTTCTATTATAGTTTAAATGACTTGGAATGAATAAGTTAATATAAAGCCTGTTGTACATAGGTTGGCTGTCTTCATCAAGGCACTTTATCTGGAAAATCCCTTTCTTTGTGTTACACAGTATGAAAACTCAAGCTTAATAAAAATGGAAAATCTCTGTCAAGGAATGTTGTCATTTAGCCAGGGAGATCTTTTTCTTCTTGACCAAGTTGGCAACTCCTCATTAGGCTAGTAAAGATATCAATGTCCAGACTGTACAAATTTCAAGATGGGTCAATTCTGAACAAAAAGGTTGAGTTTTCCCTTTTTCCTGTTAAGCATTAAGTGTAAACCCCAGCCTGGTTCATAGTTAAAATAAAAACCTGTGTATGCAAAACATCTTGAAAATCATTTTATAGAAATCTGCTTGTTCAGAACTTCTCTCCTTTGTCACTACTAAACTGTGGGCACTTACCCAGTGCAATTTGCCTCTTGTGAGAGCTCAGAACCTCTCTGCATCAGTGGGCATGGAGCAAGATGCTGGAGGGCAGGACACAGCCCCGAGCTCTTACAGAAGGAGCTCCAGGAGTTATTTGGATCACTAGGGAGGGACACTGTCTCCTCCTGTGCTGTGGGAACATGGGCACCAACTCCAAATCTTTGGAGAACTGAGCAACTAAAAACACGTCAAAAAAGGACTTGGCACATCTTAGGCAGCTTCGACCTTCTTCACTCAAGCTGAGGGGAAGTGGGAAATTTCTATAGTCAGTCAGGTGAGGAGGTGGGGCTGACAGTCACCCCACCCATGAAATGCTGGTGGCAATGTTTGGTGCTCATTACCTCATTCTCACATGGCTTTTATTAAGTTGTTTACAGATCCCCTGCAGCAGGAGACTGGGTTTTAAAAACCTAGAACAGTTATCTCAACTACCATTATTACCTAGTAGTCTGCAAATTACTGCTATTGGTAAAATCTATGTGACACTGTAAATATTTGGTATCTGTTTAACAGGACAGCAAAACATGGTAAAGAAAAATGTTTGACTTCTTGTTCAAACATTTCTTTACAAATTATAGGCATCTTAAATACTTTAAACTGTTTCTTGGTCTTGAACTAATATTATTCATTCAACTGTCTTGAAAACAGGTAATTAGAGCTTTTGCTGTGGTCAAATATTGCTAGGTCCATCTTCAGGGAGGTAGGGGAAAAGGGAATTAAACACACATCAGGTATGTTCATTTGTTGACCCTCAAACCTCTGAACTGGCTGTCTTTGAAAGGGAAGGCATAAATTTGTCTAAACTCTATGGTTTTAAAAAGTAACCAGGAATTGTAGAGCATGCCATCATCTACACAAAATTATTCAGTACTTTCAGTCTTTCCAATTGTGGCCTGTGGTTCTGCTGCACAGGCAGAACAAGGTGTCACCTGAAGTCTTTTAGGGGCAACAAAACGTTTTAGTTTCTGCATTTAACTAGGAATGATGAATATTTCTTAGTGGTTGAGAAAATCCTGTAACTTTAGTGCTGATCCATTCTATCCCCCTGATTCTCGTTTGCATTTCTTCTGGGTGTAAAAACCATCTCCAGCAGAGGCTGCCTTTCTATGGGGTGCATGGATAAGTCATTGTTTTTCTGGATGTTGTTCAGGCCTCTTCCTTTCATGGTCTGTACTCTGCAGCGCCTCAGGAGAGTCACTAGGATTGCCTTCATCATGACCATGGCAATGAACTTTCCCACGCAGCTCCGGGGGCCGAACCCAAACGGTTGGAAATAGCGGGAAGGAACCTGCGGAGAGCAACGTGAGGAATAAACTCACATTTTCCTCCATAAAAGGCAGTGAAAGTAATGATGGAAATTGGTAGTAGATGTATTCTGAAAAACTTGTGGAAATAACCTTTTAGGAGCAATTCCTCATTTCACTCTGGGAATCCCACCCAAGTCAGGCCCTGCTACAGACACTGACAGAAGTATGGACCAACCCTTGGAAATTCGGAGGTAGCAGGGATTGTACAGTTAAACAATTGAATTCTGTTCATGTATTTGTCTGTTTATCCTGGGAACTACAGGGATTTCACCACATGCTGTGAAATGGAGTGAAGCCCCTGCTCTTCAAATGCATTAAAGTTCATTAAAAAGTTCTTCAGAAAATGTTCATTACAAAGCTTATAAATATCTGAAATACAGGCTGATGCCTTGTCTAAAGTAATCACTAAGCCATATACCTACTCCATTTGTAATTATAAAGCTAATGTTTCTGAGAATTAATTTGTCATAAAATTATTGTTAAAAATTTTGATATCTAATAGAGAGATAACACATACAATTATTGTCTTCTGTCCTGTCAGCTGAAATATGAAATGCAGAATTCCCAGGACTACTGAAGAATCAGCAGCCAGTTTCTGCTACTTTTATTGCCGTTGAGTAGATCAGTTAAGAAGAAAGTCTAGTTATAAAGAAATTATTTTTATTCATTTGTGTAACTTCTTTTTAAAAAAGTCATGTATTAACCATGTTCTGATTTCCTATTAAACAAGAATAGAGTAGAAAACATTTATTTATATCAAATTATCTGGAAAAAAGTATACAATTTTTTCTTACATTCTGAGAGAAGTGTTCTGTTGAATTTTTTTTTAAATAAACCGAGCTGTGCTTTTGGAAAAAATTATAGATAAATACAAGTGTTTATAACACAGAGCAAGTAGAGCAGCTGGCAGTACAGCACAATGGCAAAGGCACAGCCTGTGAAAATGGAAAAATGTTTAGATTCTAACAGTGGTGTCTTATCATAAATAATACTGTGGGTTGCTATTCACTTAGAGAACTGGAGGAAAATTGTGCCTGCCAGAATAATTATGTGGCAAACAGAATGCATCAAGTCAGATAGAAAATGTGTGGTTAAATATTTGGTCAAGGGGAAATATTTTTAGTAGCAAAATGTCCTCGTAAATTAAACAAGATACCAATTTTTGATAGAAATACTTGGAATGTAAATAATGGGTGGCAAAATGGAGTCTATTCACAGGGAATTGTAATTTTGATAAACTTCACTTCTCTTCTTGAATTTTCTACAAAAACTTTTTTTGAGCTGTTGTTTTTAATGCTGTGTGCAGGATTTGCTCAGGGTAATCCAACAGCAGCTGAGAAATATTAACTAAGTGGATTAATGCTCATTTTTTGTGTGTGGCATGTTTGATACTCTTAGCTTTTTCAGTAAGAAATCGGTAAACCTTAAAGTTTTTTTCTGGCTTGAACACTCATCTCTCTCTCTTTTTTTCCCCTTAGCTGTTGCTTCAGTTGTTTTTACTGGTGAGTCAATTTTGGTGTATTAAAGCAGTCTGTTTCTTTCTTTAAAGCTGAAGTTGCTGCCGTCAGTGTTCAAGTGTGCAGCTGCTAACATATCAGTGCAGTTTTAATCTCTCCAGGTTATTATTGCTGAACAAATACAGTTTCACAAAACCAATTGTTTCATCAGTAATCAGCAGAGCAGAGGTCTGAGTAAGTAATCTGAAGGATGATTTGAATCGTGGGGAATTACAAGAAGAAAAAATATTCATGTATTTATTTTGATTATAGTTCTCCTGTCAGTTAGAATGTAACTTCATTTGAAATTCAGTGATGAACGGGAACTTAGTTACTCAACATCTGTAGTATTAAATTAACTATAACTTAAAAATTTCATTATGGTCTATAAAATATTATTAACTTAAAAAGAAAAAAAAAAAAAGAATAACATGGGCACTAGATTCCCAGTCTCTCAGAAGTTACTACACTGCTTCACCTCTCCAGAGAATCCTCAGGCAGCCTCAGCTCTGTGTGGGCTGCTGGCATGGTAATAGCCCCCTAAAACCTCTTTATTTTGTCCAGTGTCAGGGGATATAATGGCAACCATGTGTGCCTGACAAAATTAATCAGATTTTTTTAATCAAAACTATTCTGTCTGGAAAAACTGTTTTCTATATTATAATTATTTTTTATTTAAAAGGCAGCTTGACAGGAAAATATCTGCCCAGCTCTAATAATAATAACAAAGTAATCTGCAGGTTGTATAGCTAACTAGGCACTTAGACAAAGGGAAAACAGCCTTATAGTCCCAAAGTTCTTGAGCAATGTAAGAGGAAGAGACATTAGCAATAAATAATTTCCAAATTTCTGTAAGAATAAGATGGATAACTTACATTTTTCTCAAAATTTTCAAGAGAAAACTCGTTTGGCTTTGGGAAGAATTCGAGTTTGTGCATACGCCCGATATTGAGGATGATATTTGTGCCCTTTTTCACGGGGTAGCCATCAATGACATCATCCTGTAATGCTTTCCTCATGATCAAGTCCACAACTGGCTGGTATCTCATGCTCTCATAAATAAAATTCTCCACAATTTTTAAGTTTGGCATGTCATCACTTTGTATGTCTCTGTCGCCTTGCGGAATAAAGCAGATGGTGAAGAGATTAGTTGGTTAGGAATGTACTGTGTACAAATATCAGAACATTTTGGGAAGGTTCTTGGGTTCTGAAGTTCTAGGAAGGATCCAACAGATTCTAAGGAGTTTCGTGTAGCCTTACTTACTGAGGGAATCTGGTGTGTTGTTCATTAGCATAAACCCTAGTTTGTTAATTAACAATCTTCTCATCTTCTTCTTAGCACTCTGAGTCTGTTCTTGTCTTTTCTGGTGTTTAACAGACAAGAAGTAAGTCTTAAATAAAAGTGAATGAAATTAGTTTCTATATTGGTTCAGTGTCAGGCTTTGAATGAAGGCTAGAGAAGGGGAAGAATACAAATTTGGAATATCTTGATTATGTTTTGAATAGTTAGTAATTAGTACTTAGAGGAGGCCAATTTGAGATCAAAATGGATGACAGCAGAATATAATTTTAATTTTGTCTAGTCTTTTCCTTCTAGAATCATAATGAAACTTAGAGAAGTTCTGTATTTTAGCACAGAGAAATACTGGTGATTAGAATTATTTGAAACAAGTGCCCCCTTTTGCTATTTCAGGGTAACTGGAAAATAATTTCAATGAAACTTGAGGTGAGTGCTGATTTTATAGTGTAGTTGCTGAGGAGAGAATATACCATGTTATTTCTAATAGATTATAAATTCTGATGATTCCTGTTTTATTTTATTTTACAAATTTCTCACATTTTTCATTTGCTCTTTAATATAATCTTTTACATACAATAGTAGTTCATATGTTTTACAGCAAATGCTTCAGTTAGGAGAAAGTGCTTAATATTATCTGGTTTAGATAAATTAAATTAGATCACTGCTGAAACAAAATTATATTCCCATATCACTGACTTTGCAGCTCCTGCTTACCCACAACAGTTTCAATTTCTCTCATCATCTCCTCTTCCACTGTGGGGTGCTCGGCAATCAGGATTAGCATAAAGAAGAGAGTCACAGACAGAGTGTCAGGAGCAGCAATCATCATCTCCAGCACACACTGGTTCACATTCTCAGCAGTCAGATCCCCTCTGTTCTGGAGGAAAAGAAAAAAAAAAAAGGAAATTTGGGAAAAAACACTGATTGCTAACTCTGATGCCAACAAAGGTCCTATAGACTGCACAATTTCTGGACAGTCTATCTTATGCTAAATAGCATTTCTTTTTTGTCTTTCACAGAATGACAGAAAGCTCATGTTCTGATGGGTGTCTGTTGTCTTACAGGAAAGCAAAAATGTGTTCTTAGCTCAGGTCTTTCTTAGTTTATTGCATTTCCTCAGAGTTCGTGAGCTGTCAGAGATTATACAAGATTTGAGTTACATAGCATTTGAAACCTTTGCAAACATAAGGCAATACATTAAATAATACACAGGGGTTAGGGAAAGACTGAAGGGACACTCAGGAATAGATGCAAGAGTTTCAGGCATGTTGTTTAAGCCATGAAATAAATATGACAGGCACCTGATCCTGAAGTACAAGTATTCCTATTTGACTCACTCTCAGGGACTGCACAGCACCAACTACTCAGCACCCTTCTATGATGATGTGAATTTTAGAGAGGCATATGAAGGTTAAATTGCAAAGCCTGTGTTCAGGAGAATGTCAGAAAAATAAAAGCTTTGCTGTATTTTGAGTAAATTACAAATACCTGTGCAAAAATCAATTGGGATGCAAAATCCATGTGCTCATCCAGCTTTTCAACAGTGGAAAGCTTTTGTCGTTTCTGTTCTATTAAGATTTCCATTGCTCCTTTAAGATCCTTGCTGAAAACAGATGAAATCCAACATATTGATAAATATCTGCACCAGGATGTGACTAGAAATACAGAGATATGCCAAGAAAAGAGGATGACACAAATTAAGTATTCCTAAGAATAGTTATATGGTTCTCTGCAAAAGTAGTAATACTTAGGCAAGGTGTATTTTCTTATTATTCTTAAATAATTGCTTGTCAGTCTGGAATGAAATCTTAATCTCTTTTTATAGAATAGACTGAAAAGGAGGAAAAGGTGTCTATATACACTATTAAAGAATAAAGATGTATTTTAAAGCTGTATTACAATTTCTGGAGAATTTGTTTATTTCCTTGTATTTTATACAGTATTTTATCAGTAAGTAAAATAAATTTAGAGAACATAAGGGATGATTTTCAGGAAAATGTAGAAAAATTTGTATCTTGGAGTAGAGTAAATTTAAATGTTTTATATTTAAATAGTAATACTGTGTTAACAGTTTGTATTACAGTGGAGGAAAAAACAAAGTTCAAAAGTTGTTATAAATTTTGGGAGAATTTTCAATTAATTATAGACTTGAAGGCAATTCTTTAAAAAAAGTGTTCTGAAAAGGTTTTGAATGAAATCTTCAGGCTTTTCAAATGTGAATTTGTTACTGTTGATATAGATAATTTGTGTTTGTAGGGTAAATATATTTAGAACTTCAATCCCCATAAAGATCTCAGTATTCATAAATATTTTATGTATTAGAAATAGTAAGTGGTCCTTTTTGCAATGTTTATCAGAAGAATATTAGAAGTCTTCATATCCTGTGGTGGTTCTTTGCATTGTCTTAAATCCAGAAATCTTTATATTTGTTCCTTGCAATAAAAATTTATTAATAAGCTCTTTTTTTATGGGACTGCTTTTGAAATATCAATATTTGCTTGCAGGGCTTTCTGGTATTAACTGGACCATAATAGTTTATTATCAGCATCACAGGATAAAGCAGTAATCAGTGCCATAATAAATCTAGCAAGCAAATATTAGAGAAGGTGAATCTTGTGTCTGGTGCTCAAGAGCTGTCAGTTAGTTTGGGTGAACATGATCTTCTCCTTAAAGCCCTTATGTTATGTAGCATTATCAAAGCAATTTATTACATATCCTTCCTAAGGAGCAATTTCACTCACTAGAGGGAAAACAAATCCAAAATGAAAAAAATGTGACTGCCAGTTCTTTTTAAAGCCAGCTCTCTTTTGGCAGAAGACAGAAAACAAGATCACAAAACTGGAAGAGGCATTTTGTGTTTTTGCAAAGAGGAAAATGGCAAAATGTTCCTTATTTAGGGAAAAAAAATCTCAACCTTGAAATGGATTATCACACTAAGCACCAAGTTTTAACTCATAAATGAGTGGTTGACTCAGAAATGCATGTTGAGAGGGCCAATAACCAGGTACTACTCAAGGGTTAACCCCTTGGGGGCCGTGCCCTGAATGCAGATGGGTTTCCTTGTTTGGATGAGCTGCAGCCTATTCTGATTGTCCTCAACTGGATAGCAAAGATAACTTCATCCATGCAATGGCTTTTCCTTGTCTGAACTGAAGTTTAGTTTCACATTTGAGTGTGCAGAACTGGTATTTTGGTGAATAAATTGGGATTGGGATAGACAAAACTTTAAACTGGTGCCAGAATTCAGCTACTTGTACCACCAGTGACAAACCTAGCTCTGTCTTGGCTCTGTGGACAGGAGACCTCAGCAGACACCTCTGTGAGTGTCATGATTTATTTTCTTAAAGGCAGAGGAAAGCATCAAGGTAAACGCTCCTTCATAAAAAGAAAGAAAGAATCTTATGCAAACGCTCTGTAGAAGGGTTGATACTCACACTGCATCTTTGTACTTCTTGCACAGCCAAGAAATCTTAAAAAATATGTCAGGCTTTAATAAAAGTGCTTGCCAGGCATCAAAGTAGTTTTGAATCTTAAGCACAATGGCATTTTCTGAAAAGAAATGTTAAAAAAATGTCATTAGTCAAGTAAGATAAATCCTTCAGAAAATTAATCATAAAATTGTCTTCCCTACCCCACTAAGTTCATGGGAATTTGATAAGTAACTGGTAGATAACATTTGTGGCACATTGTAAAAAAGGTCTAGGTCTTTGTAGAAACTCTTGGTAACTTGCTACAGGGACACAGAGGTGTGTCAGCCAGACCAAGAGTATCCCACAGGAGAGCAGAAGCAGGACTATTGCAGAATACTGAAATGGGCAGTTTAGATGTCCTGATATTATTATTTCTGTCATAGGCTGAAGAAATCATAGAAAACATAAATTTTTAGGTGAACTTTTGAGAGCAGTTGCTTAGTATGGTGGAGAGATTTCAGATTCTTGCTTGAATATAATTTAATGTTGGAATTGTACCAAATTGGTGCATAAAGTTCTCTTTAAATGGTACAATTAATTAAGATGGCTGACAAGCTAATGTATATTTTTGGTCATATAAAACTCTTTTGTAACTAACACGATAACAAATCAATTTCAATTAATTATGTGGTGATACAAGGGTCTGTTCTTGCTCTGTCATTTTGAGACAGAAGTGCTGAGTGGTATCAACGCATTTTCCTTGGCTGTGCCTTTCAGACCCATCGGAAGGCCCAAAACTGTGAGTACCATCCAGAGGGACCCCGAGGAAGAGCTTGTTGGATGTGTCGAGCATGATCCGCCTCATGAGGTTGAGCACGTTGATGTTGCCCAGCTCCGTGGTGACCTCCTGCAGCCTGTCCAGGTGCTCGGTGGTTGACTCCACGCAAATCGCGATCATCCGCACCAGCCCGGGACCAGACAGAGCTGGGACATTCGTGCACAAGGAGCAAAAGCTTTGTTAGTTTTTGTACCTTCTCTATAATGCCTCGGGTGGTGATAGTAGTGTTGATAAAATGGTAAGTGTTACTGTGTCAGTGGTTGGTGTAAAACCATTCTGGAACTTCCCTGGTTTATCGTTCTTTGGAGGCAAACGGGGGTTTCAGACAAACACCACGGCATTCAGGGAGGAGGGGCCGTGTGTGTCGCAGTGATGCAGGGTGTCAGTGCACACTGGGTTACCTTTGGTGAAAAAGGGTCGAATTTCTTTCCAGTGTGCTGGGTTGTTGTTAAATATGATCCCATTCTCGTACATGCCAATGCACTGTAATCCAAGCTTACTCCCAAATCGAGACACGTAATGCCAGTGCTTCATTACGTGGGACACACTTGAGGATCTGGGGAAGGAAGGGGGAAAAAGCCCCAAATAAAAAAACTGCTTCATAGACTAAATACAGCATTTGTATTCTGACATTTTACACTTGCTCCCAAGTGCTGACTCACATTCTTAATTTAGCAGCAAGTACAGTGCTTAGCATGAAGTGTTATTCCTTTTACATAATTAAAAATCTTTTACATAATTAAAAATCTGATCAATGCTTTCAGAATTTACATTAAAGCAATAAGATGTTCTGTTCAGATTTAAACTATTTCTCCATTAAAATGCAAATGGTTAATGAAGGATTTTTAACTGAATAATTTGTATGCATAGAAATATGTAGATATATATTATATACTTAGGCAGTGCCCAGTATCAGATAATTCAGAGGATAAGGTAAAATATTTGATGTGTACTAAATTACAGCTTTACTTTTGTATAGTCAATGCTATGTATTCTTTTGTAGCTCTTTGGTCGCTCTCAGACACATACTGAAAGCATAAAAATACATGCATCACTTAAATGTGCATCATCATAATATGATGGTATGTGTGAAATAAATAATGAATATTCTTAAAGAGACATGTAGGGGAAATTCATCATATACATTATTATATTTACAGTCAGCAAGATTAATTTGCTAGTGCTGGCAGACAGCATTCTTGCTTTAAGATATAATTTCCTTTAGAGGGAGCCAGCATGTCAGAAATGTGGATGTGATGGAACGCTGATCAAAGAGAATCCAACCAAAAGCACAAAGTAAAATAAAATCAGAACAAAGATTTGAAATGAAACAATATGCTTTCTTTGCTCTGTAGTATAGTCTATGGGCCAAACCCCAGACTACTAACAGGGTTTAGTTTATTTTTTCAGTCAGGTAATGTAAATGTGGCTTTTGCTATTGACTGCAAATATCCTTGGTTTCATATTTTTGCATGACCTGGAGGTAAAGTTAACATTAAAGTTTTTTCCCATGTCAGGAAACATGCATTTCCCTGAACATGGAAAGATGTGTTGAATTCTGACAGCTGTCCCCAGAAAGGAGAAGGTGCAGCACGTGTCTCTGTGCAGGAGACACATCATGAAGTTTCAAGGAGGGGTTTTGTCAAGTGACCTTGCAAAAGCAGGTTTTCCTTATGAAAATATTTTATGAAGTCCTCCCAAAGATATCAGCTGTTGTAAACAAGACTGCAAGTCCTTCTCTCTGTGCATTAGCAGCTCAGTATTAGATATGATACTAAAAGTTTAGATGACATTGGTAAAAAAACAAGACATTGATTTTCTTTTACAGAAGCCAGGTTATGTTTGGGTTTGCAGTGAATTTATGATCCACTGAAAATTTTATTCTATGTTTTTGCTTTAAAAAAAATTTAAGTACTTGTTTTCTATGTACAGTCAATGATTTAAAGCAAAAAACGTCTAAAAAGAAACCATGTATTGACTGTAAATCTGGCATTGTTTAGCAGCAGTTCTGGTTTGTTTCTGATGAATTGGTTGCACAAAGAAGGAAATACAGCCATAAGAGTTGGTAGAATTTTCAAAGCATTCAGAGCATTATCAGAATATTTTACTGCTTTAGTTGATATTTGAGACATCTTTGTAGGATAGGAATGTAAACAGTTTTCTTGTCATGATTACTTCTTTCTACAGAGGTATAGAGATTAAGATGACTTGCACCACCTGGCAAATTCTGTGATTATTCTCTATGCTGCACTGTCTTTCAAAAGCTTTTACTTAATGAAAATATGAATTGATTGACATTGTTACTTCACAGGTTCTGATTCTTTATCAATTACATGTGGTAAACATTTTACTACTTTTTTTTTCTTTTATTTTTCATGGCATGACTTATAAGAATCCAATTTAAGAAGAAAGCAATAATCCACTGGGGCTAATAAAATGATAGGCTGAAGTTCAGCATTATGTTTAATACAGTGCATTATTGAAACCTATGAATAATCCCATTAATTGGAGTGGAATTACTCCTAATGCTATAATGCTGTATTTGCTCAGTTAAATCACTGAATTGGAGCCATAACTTTCAAGCATTTATTTTCACTTTAAGGAGAAATTTAAAAACACAGAAAATGAAAATTTGACTTAATCCCACATTGCAGCAAGCCGAGATCCCTAAACTGAATGTTATCTTAATAATAAATGGATAGTAAAGTAGATGGTAAATTGTTTCTAGGATTGAGCCACAGTACTTTCCTATCCACAAAAAATATTAGGAGAATTCATCACAACTTCAATAGCAGAGTCTTTAAACAGACACAAGATTAGAAAAAGGTCTGTGAATAGCAGAAAGTAATAGGCTTATGTTAGGACAATTTTTGAAAATAATAACTACAATTCTGCTTTAGAATAAAGTAGCAAAAAGGTTGTAAATATATAAAGCTTTTCAAGTTACTAAGTGTAGAAAATAAGGATTTACTTGCTAATTATAAACGTTTCTTCACCGCTGATCCAAACTCTCACAAAATCTCCATATGTCTTATTGTAGTAGTTGCAGGCATTCCCTACTCCCATCCAGAGAAATCTCCCGTGTGAAATGAGGGGACCGATGCCCATGCAGTATCCTGGCCCTAAGAAACAGGGGGAGAGAGGTTTGGTCTCAGCAGTGCTCACAGACAAAAAAACACCTCTGAGCATCTCCCCTTTGCAGGGAGGTTTTTAACATGACACAGCCTGTGCTGGGCAGTTCACACAAACCACCCTGCTCTGGAGCAGTCTCACACTGCAGCTGTGTTGGTGAAGTTTCACTATCTGAGAGCCTGTAGAGCTTTCAGTGGTACCTACAACAAATGACATTCATTGCTGCTTTGTACAACTTCCAGCTGCTGCTTGCTTTTGCAGGGACAATGGCTCCATCCTAGGAAGAAGAAATTCTCTTTTGGGCAATTCTTTTCCCAGAATTTCATCCAGGAGTCCCTGAATTGGTTTAGGGTTATTCCTGTGAGAGGTCGTGCTCCCCTCCATGCAGCAGGGCGTTGCATCTGGTGGAAAACAAGCTGAGCCATTAATATCTAAGCAAGCCCCCAAAAGGTTCCAGAAAGAAAAGGGAATTTGATGTTGCTCTCCTTCTGGAGAGTTTGCAGTGCTAAAGATAGAGAAGATTGATAACCTACTAAAATCTGAACAGCTTCTTAGGTCACTGTTTAGAGTAAAGGCAATTTAGAGAGACTTAAACTTTAAAACATGCAAAAAGCAGTTTATAATGCACATGACAATGAGAACATCCTGAGTTGTAAAATAGTATTATATCTTTCTAGTATACACAAAATAAAGCTGAAGACGAAATCTCATATGGCCAAGCCACAATTATTATGGAAGTTCTGAAGTTAGAATAAGCCTGATTTCCTTTATCAGGAATTTTTAAGAATCTATTACTGAAACTGATTCATAACAAATTTTGTTGTCATACCATGATTATTCAGCATTATTTTGTCACTTAAATTTGAGAAAAAAATACAAATTACTCTGAAAACTTTAATGTGGCATATAGCTAAAGCTAAAGTAATAGCTAAAGTTAATTTACCTGGTATTGATGATGTTTCTTCGTGATTCCATATCAGAAAGAGAAAGCACATGAGGATGAGTATGGGCAGCGTGGCCACTGGCATCGTGTCTGGAACCAGGCTGGTGATGTTGTAGTGCAGTGGGTTCAGGGTGTCCAGGACCATCTTTTCAAGGAGGTTCTGCTTTGCTTCAGAGAGAGAGAGAAGAGGGGACAGAGGCAGGGGCTGTCAAAGCTCAGATGTGTTCAGCTTTGCTGGTGCCTCTCACCCCCTTTGTAGTTCCTACAAATGAGCAAATCAGCTCTGGACGTGGCTTTATAACAAGAGTGACTGCCTGGAGTGCTTGCCAGGACAAGCTTCATCACAAGTCAAAAGAGACATGAAGCAGACACATTTTTTTGCTTGAGAATAACAAAGGTTTTCTGACCTTGATGTTGAGGCATAGTTTTGGATATTTTGGCTGACAGACCTTTTATCTCTGATATCGACTTTGCTGGCCAACACTGAGGTTTACTCCTTGCAAATCTCTAATCAAAACACAAGAAATTAAACTTTCAGCACATGTGGAAGCATTGAATGAGTTCACTTGCCAGATTTGTCTGTGTTACTTAACTATTCTCTTCCTGCATGCCTGTACTGCCAGAGTTTCTGAATTTCCAGAATAACTGTGGTAGTGGTGCTGATAAAGTACCCTAGAACCACAGTTTTTTGTTTGAAACATGTATTATATTTTTTTTTTACTGCCAACCTTTGTGTGTAACATAATGTAATGCATTTATTTATGGCTTTTCTGTTAAATACTTTGAAAAATATAATATATACCATAACAAGCAGGGTCATAGATTATCTGTTGTCATATTTTTACTCAGGCTGTAGTCAGCACTCAGCACAGGAAAGAAAACCCAAGAACAGCCAACTTATGCATAAATAGAAGGATTAATTTGAAGTTTTTTTGCATGTTTTTGAATTAAATTGTAAAATATAAGAAGTTGTTGTATCTGGAATGGAATATGTGTGAGAAGGAATGTAAGTGAGAACTCATTTAACCACAGGTGCTGCTTGAACCTGCACAATATTTTATTAATAGAACATCTTAATTCTGCTCTGGCAATAACTAAGAAGATATTTGGTTTGTTTCTTCCTGCATCAATATTTCAAAGTTGAAGGATATATTTACTTAGCTGGAAGAAGCTTTTAGATACAGTATACCTTCAGCAAGTGCCTTCTTGTTTGTCTTGTGCTTTGGTCTCACATTGCAAAAGAAAGGAGAGCTTGCTTTGCAGTGACCATCAGTGCTATAATTATGTTAAGCTAAGGCAAGAATGTGATAGATGCTTTCTATATAGTGGGAATCCTGGTGTGTGTGGTCCAAGGAGGAAATGTATGGAGTGTAGGAAGGGAATATGGGGAAAGGAAGTAAGAAGTGATTTGAAACCTTGCAGATGCATGCAATTCTCTCTTTTGGATGTTTTGTGTGCCAGGCCTCTGGGGTTTTTATGATCCAAAATGCCCAATGTGCCAGGTGACCTTTCAGAAACATCCCTGCTATTGCAGTAGAGAGCAGCCCACCCCTTCTGAGAGTGTCCAGGGCCAGATCCCATCCTGGACACATCCAGCTGTTGTCTTGTGTGTTGTGAAAAGAAGTTTGTATTCACAAGCATTTTTATCATGTAATGGTATTTATTTGTTTAAATTTCCTTGAGTGCTCTTCCTTACCACAACAAAAGCACACCTGTGTATATGTAAATATTTTATCAGCTTCTGTCCCTTTCACTAATACAAGTTTACAGCATTATAGAGGGAAAAAAATCACACTGGGGGTGTATAGTTCCATTTTTGTGTTGCTTTCTCCCTGGATCTGCATAAACTTCATGTTTGTACTCCATTGGCACAGATAGGCTCTGATGAACATTGTGTTTTCTGTTTTATTTTCATTTCCAAGACATTCTGCTGTGTGCACAGTCGTTTCACTGCCTCACATTCCCTGTGAAAACAAGTATGGAGCTGGTTGTGCATTTGGGTGCTGTGAAATAAACCAATTTCATACCTCCCAATGTGGATGTATAAATATTATATCTGCAGGGTGAGCCCTGGTAGAGTTGAAAGCCCTCATATATTTGCACAGTGTACTTTGCAAGTATGAGTCTCCCCCTTTTTATTTTCTAAAAATCAACCCTGAGTTTTGATCTCGTTCAGCTCTTAAACACTCACAGCTAAATCTTATCATTGTTTTGACAGTGGAATGCAGGCAGGTTTCTGTTTTTTCAAAATATACAGATAGCAATGGATTGGGTTTTAGATTCTTGATTGCCCCAGCTTCATGATTTTATAGTTTTTTAGTAAAAGAATTTTTTCTTCTTTTTTATGTCCAACACCTTCCTGTTACATTTATAATTTTAACATCCTGGATTGTGCTGTCATGTAGATAAAAGTACTAAAGGCAAAGTATTAGATTTGAATCTTTTTTACACTCCTGACCTGATCTAAAACAGTCTTTAGTCCAAGTGGCTTCTCAAGACTTTAAACAGTTGACATTTCCTGTATTAAGGAGTTCTTTGTTTTATTTCAATGAGTATTAATGAAGCAGATTTTCAGGACTTGCACTTTTAACCTCTTTTTTTTTCATTGCAAAAGTCAGCTGGGCCATGAAAAAATCACCTTAAAAATATTTCCACTCAACTGCTTATCCTACTTTTTACGTATTGCATCTTTCAAGAGCTGCCCACGAGTGAAGTTGCTCCTCATAAAAACTCAAGCCCATTTGGAGTCAGTCACTGAGCAGACTGAAAGAGTTAGGAATGGAACCGAGTTAGGGTGCCCACTGTGCATGAAGGAAGGTTTCTCTGGTCTTGCTCATTTTGGCTTCCCTGCTGTAAGTGATTTTTCCTTTCCTTGCAGCTGGTTGAGGTGTCTCAGCTCAGAGGGATTTGTTGGTTCAGATTGTTATTTATGGGGCAAAACTTTTAAAATCCCACTGTCCAGTGGGGGAAATGAGACCTATTATAGGAAAGGGCTTTTGGGACAGAATAGATGGATGTGCACGGGCTGCCTGGCCTGGCAGCAATTACAGATCTCAGCACCTGGGAAAGCAGCTGCCAGCAGAGGGCCTTTTAGATTACTGATTTTTGAGTCGTGGCTACAAAGCACTAAGAGAATGTTCTAGGTTCTGCCAAGCACTCTCTTGCTAAAGGTAACGTGAAGAATAATGTCAAGGTCCACAGTAAAGAGAAAAGCCCATACATCTAAAGGACACCTGTGTTGACACCTCTTATTCTGGTAGAGGTTTGTACTTAATGACTCTGTCAGTAAAAGAGCAAATTCATAAAATCATATTATAGAATTGGAGGTGAAAATCTCTCTTAATTTTGAGGAGTTCATAAAAATGCCTGATAACTCTTGAAGAGCCATTCTTGAGTCCTGGAGCTGCTTCCTTTGGAGTGGTTCGTCTGTCAGGAGAGAAAAAAATCTGCAACTTGTTATAAATTCCAAAGTAATTGCATAATACAAGTTATAAATTCCCAAGTAACCTGTATTAGCAGCATCTGAAGAAACTTATCTAGGTTTAAACAGTTTGGAAAAATAAACATACTTATTTCACACAAACCCCATTTTTGTTTTAAAGATCTGCTCCCATTGGACCACAATTTTTGCCAATTTTGATATAGACTGATGGAACACAGTACCTCTGAAATATAAAATAGTAGGTTTTAGTTGAAGTGGATATATGTCACCAGGTGTACAGCATATGTCACATCCTTGATAGAGGGATTGTCTTGTTTCCTTGAAAGGCTGTGGGATTTAAGGCTGAGAACACATCAGGAGACTTTTTTAAACTTGAGAGTGCTTACCATCCCTTGTGAGAGGTAAATTACTCTGTAAGCATCAGGCTGCACATTTATTTAGTGTTACCCTGGATTCTGTGGTCTCTTCTAATTCTTTAATTCTCTCAGGATGCAATGTGGATGTCCCTGAGAGTTTTCCATCACAATTTATTGGTTATCTTATATTGCACTCCTTTTGTGATACATTTTTTGTCCTTGATCTGCCATACTTTTTTCTTAATTACTTTTCATTTGTTTTATTACATAATTATTTTTATCACTTAACAACTTCTCACTGTGTTTTAGTCACCTGATCATTTGCATCTGTCAGACATCTCTCATTAGAGATGGGTTTGCAGTCCCAATGTGCAGAGCAATTTTAAAGTTAAGTGTTTTCATTACTCTGCTTCCACAGCACTCTGCCTTCTTTAGGACTATTTTCTACTTTAAACTCAATACTCTGCATCTCAAAAGGAAGATAAATATAGTAAAATGTGAAAATGAGGGAGTAAACACCTTTTTTCAGTCATTTCTAGAGTTTGAGTCACTGGGCTGGAATTTGTGTAGCCATAGAAGTCTATCCCATCTAATTTTTATGGAAATGTATTCTAGCAGTGTCGAATGATTATTATAGCCTGGTATAATAATCCTGTACCACTTGATTACTATGAAATCTAATCTAAATAGCACTTACAACTTCATCTGTTGTTTAGGTTGGAGGAGGAGGAGGAGGAGGAGAGAAGGAAGAGATGACAGCTTTCAGCAGAAGCTTGGAAGTGGGAATTTAATAATGATCAACCTGGCAATCTAAAGGGGCTCTTGACAAGTAAATGAGGAGGTAGGAGCCTAATGTTGTGTCAGAGGGCAGTGGAAAGAGAAATGTAGAACACAGCCATGATTTTATGATGTTGAAAATACATCTGTACTATGAGATAAGAAAGATTGTTACATTTGATGCCTCTGCTATTATTTTGAATTTTATTGTTTAATTTTAGTGAGTATTCTTATGACAGGGTTACCTTGTTTCACAGCAGAATAAGATATATCCCTAGAGCCTGCTTCTCTGAGATTTTAAGTTCTGTCAGCTGCCTTTGATAGCACTTATAAAATGCTGCTTCATTGTTGCAGTGCTGCTGGTGGCCACAACTTTATCAGCTCCAGTGTCCACAAAACTCAATTTCTTGTCACCCTTTCTGCTCAAGGTCTACAGTGAGTTCCAATGTGCAGAGAAGTTTGGAATTGCAAACATAAAATTACAGTTGTAAATGCTGACATTCCTACTCTCTGGAGTCAGTTTTGTCAATCAGTTTTCTTAGCACCACCCAGTGACTGGAAATTAACTGGTCACTAAACCCTTTGCCAGGGAAACAAATGCATTGCAAATATCTTCTATAAATGTAGGACACCATTTAAATATTACTATTTGCTTGGATTACTGTTGTAAAAAGAGCACTGCCTCTTTTTTATGTCTTTATATCGTGGTTGAGGTGTGATTTGGAAAAAATAACTTGCCAATTTTAACACTTTTCACAAAGGTCTTGTTGTTGCTTATGAACCACCACAATGTCCATGAAGAGCATCATCCACATGAGATGGTAGCAGGTTTTCATCTGAAACAAACCATCTCCTGAAGCAGAACAGCTGTGCCAGTGTTTGTAACCTTCAAAACCAGCTGGGGTTGTGCAAACTTCTGCACTAGTGGCAGAAGTGTAATTTACTTCCTGTCAACCTCAAAGTTTCATTACAGCACCTCAAGCTCTAATTAACTCAAAACTAATCAGAAAATGAGTTGTGGATGGCAACTGAAATCTCTCTAAAGTGCTTTTTATCAGACTCCTATGGCTGTGGCAAAGCAGACCTGTATGAGCAGGGTTTTCTGTAGATAGCTGCTGTTAGTTTCTATTACTATAGGGTAGGTGTTTTCTTTCTAATTTCTCAAATAAAAACCAGCTCTCTCTACCACAGTCATGTTTCTGCTGTTGTACTTTTACTGCTAGCAAATACCTTGATAAATTTAAGCAAAAAGTTTGTTGACACAGAAGGGACGGCTCTCTAAGAAGTATTAATTAAATTTTGACTTTTTCCTCTGGCTATAAGTATCATGTATTCTATCAAAGTATGTAAATTAATCCTGAAGAAAAATTTATCTGTGTGTTTGAAAAAAAAAAGACTGAGAAAGAATGCATGACAATTCTCAAACCATTCTTTTTGCAAATGACTTTATTAATCAGATATCATTATTAACTGAGATATAGCAGCTAGAAGAAAGACAGCACTTTTCCATGGCAAGCACCAATTGAGATATCTCAAGCTTTGATTGAATAAAAAAATTCCCAGGGTCAGTTCAAGACTTGTTCTACCCGATTTTTATCCTCACTTTTTTAACCTCACCTGCAATCCATTTTTCCGTGCTGTGACAATGATGCTTGGAAATGTCAGTTTGTCCAAAATTCACAACTTCCCAACTAATTCTACATTGCTCTGCAGCAGCATTTGGCAGTGTCTGTCCCATGCTGTGTATTCCACCATAACTTTGTCATGGTACACATGAAAAAAATTCACTTGAGAGTCAAAAGTATTAAATCAGACACCACAGAAACACTGAAAAGATTTGGTTTTATAATCTGGGGGGCCCACATCCATAAAAAATGAAATGATTTAATATTTTTTATGTAACTAAACAGCTTGAAAGGTTGCACAAAGTGAATACACTTTCTTAGGATAACTATTCTGCAAGAACATTGTGCTGTTTTTTAAAAAAAACTTTGTAGAATACTTGACAAATATATAGCATATCACTGTTGTTTTAGTACCAAGAATTTTGCCAAAGACCTGCATATTTTCTACTAAAAAACCCCTCTGTTTAGATAGTGACAGCATATAATTTACACAAAGATAATTACAGTACCAGATCAAAGCAGCTCCAGAAGGCACACTTCCCACTCAAAACAAAAATAAATCCTATTTATTTAATGTCCTACCCATACTGTTTGAAGAAAAATGCTAGAATAGGAATTGAAAATGTACCTGTGTCTGCTTGTTACTTGCGGATTTTTGCCGGTGGAGAGTGCTATCCTGGCTCCTGCTGTGCTCCTCTTACAGGTCTGGATAGGTTGTCTGGTGATCACTCCCTGTAGCATCTTTTATGCAGGTGCTTCTTGTTGCTAAGAGATCAGTTGCTTGGAGATGGAAGTTTGTTTATTGTAATAGATCAGGGGCTGTTGCTTTGAAAAGAAAATTTTGTAATTTTACCTCTACTGCTCGCTGTATCTGCTGCAAAACAGCCAATGACAGAGATTCACATGCCTAGTGCTCATTAGGATTGTGACTGGAGAGTAAAACAGAGAAGTAAACAAAGTTTATAGTTTGTGTTTAGTGGCTCTGAACAAGGAAACAGATTTGCCATTTAACCAGAGATACAGCTAGCAGAAATTATATTAACTCTTTGCCACGTGTATCTAAAGGTATTTTCAGTTTCCAAGAGCAGGGAAGTCCAAATGTTTTATTCTAAAATAAGAGTGTATGAAGTTGTCAATGACATTCTGTAGGACACAATCCTTCACTGACACTGCAGAGGACTGACTGTTATCCTGTATACTTTGGTATGTGCTGTTTGCTTTCTGTTCCCAGCTGATTTGAGAACTCCTCAGAATGATTGTATAAATTAAGGCTGATTTCTCTGCTTTGTGGTTCTTCTCCTTTCTGTTGTAGTTTAGGGCAACTCAAACAAACTGCCAATTGTTTTGAAGAACTGCTTTATGTGATTACAGGAAACATTAAAGTAATGTCCAAAGATCTACAGGAATAGGTGTTGATAATACTAATAGAGGAGCCTAACACAGAAGCATGAATCAGCTGCTTGTGCCTGCTACTGGTCTGAAGCAAGAGAAATCTAAATTGTCTCAATGTCAGCAATGGGAAATCCTTAGCTGGCTCAGCTGCCTCTTCTGGAAGTTTACCCCATGAGTCCAAACAGACTGTTTAGGGAAATAGGTCAAAATCATCTGTTTTGGCTTAGTATTCTCTAGTTTAGAAAATTCAATGACTCAATTCTGTTTCCAGCAAGGCTGTGTTATATCCTGTGGCAGTAAGACACTGTGCATCCCTGTCTTCCACTGTCAGGCCACAAATGTCAAAGATTCTCATAAAATGTTTTCATTCTTCTTCTTTTGAAGAAAGAAAATTACTTTTGAATTCACTCAAAGCTTTAGAATTAGCATTTCTTTAATAAGAAAACTCATCTAATGAGGAAAGGGGTCTTACATTGAAAGAACTGTGATCTCACTTGGAACAGAAGGTGTTTAAGGGTTATGTACAATAGTTCCAATGATGGAATCTTTTTAAGTCAGGGAAGGATGAAAGAGACCTAGAATTTTTTTGAATGCAAAATCTCTTTTGAGAAGCCTTTCTTAAAGTAAATAAATAAATAATGCACACAGTTTGGGGAGAATAAGGGCCGAATTCATGCACAAATTCTTCTGGCATTACTGCAACCCTGTGGAAGAGACTCAGATTAGACAACCAGAAACAAACATGATTTCAAATTGGACAAATGAACTCTTCTTTTTCAATGTGTACACACCCTCCCATGTCTATTTATTATGCAGAGACTTGTTTACAGTACAAGCAAAAGTTATCGTACAAGCAAAAGTGGGCAGAACTAATAATGGTTACAACCTGTGGCATAGTGTCTGATATTCTGAAAATGTTAAAATTACTTTGTTTTATTTCAAAAAGACATAATAGCTGGTTGTAACTTTTGGTGGGGCCACCTGAAAGTTTAGAGCAAAATCATCCATTGCATGATGTATTTCTTTTAGACTGTTAATGTGGACAAGATAATATAAGTGATCAGTTCTGAAGCAGATGGATAATTGTTTCAGAGGCAGCAAATTAAGAAAGCCTTGTGCAAGAAAGCTATCACAGAAAGTTTCCAGCTCTTCCCCATGACTTGGAACTGGTTTATGGCATTTAGTGTGGTTGTGGTTTCAGCTGCTGAGAAGAGCTGCTTGTGTTGAACTTTCTGTGCTGGTTGTCTGGTTGTGCTTTTCTTCTGTACTCCCCACGTGTTTTCTCAGAAGCCAGACTTGGTCCTTGTTGCCACTGCAAGCACAGCATTGCTTTTGTATTGTGTGGAGGAAGGAGGCAAAGGGAAGCTCTGACACTCCAATGCTTGTGTGGTTGCAGCCACCCCTCAGTGATGGTGTTTGGTTTTATTGGTGATGGGTCAGGCTTTAGCATTAGAGGGTAACTTGGCTATTGGTGAAAGAGCTCTCAGAAGCATTGCTTTCATTAGTGAAAAACTGAAATTAAAACAACTATTAGCTTTATTTGGAAACACCTAAATCCTTAGAAATGTTTTATTATATATGCACAAAAGAAACTACTTAAGTACTCATTTTTAAAAGCTCATCAGAATTATGAGTTTAGTGAAATAAGAAGTTAATATAAAGAATGTGAAACAAAGTAAGTTTCTTTCTTAGTCAGCAAGTGTTGCTTGAAGTTTAAGGGAGACCAAGAATAGCCAGTTTCCCACACAAGCAAATTTTTATTCCTTGCTCCATGATAATTTATTTAACCAAAAGTACCTATCTAAAATTGAAAAAAATCTGTTAAAATTTTTGTTGGAGCTCCTTCTTTTGACAGTGCTATGTATCTACTTACTGATGAAAGGAATTTGTGTATGAATTATGGGGTAGGAAGCTGATTAAGATGGTCATGAAACAGTCTCAAAATGGGTAAAATAGCATGAAACTGATTGTTTATATTTAAACTAGGTTTTGTCAAAACTGACATTTATGGGATACAACTTTAAATCAAATAATATTGCCATATGCCAGACAAAATGTATCTTTCTCTCATGCCAAGGAATTCCTGGAACTCTGCATAATGCAACCAGAATGATTGGACTTCTTGTTCACTACAAAGGTCTATGTTGAATACTACAAATTCTTCAGAGCCTGAGTAGGCATTCACTGAATTAACAAAGTTGGGTTTTATACCATTAAACAAAAATAAAGCAGGATTTTTTTTTCCTAAATATTTCACAATAGGCTGTTGAGGGAAAATGATGCAAAATGCTCTTCATAGCTGAGCAGAAGGGTATGTGACCTTCTATGGACCCTGTGGCTCCTGTAATAACATGATAAGTGTTGGGTTTTAGTAACAAGAACTTGAATCTCCCCTAGTAACTAGGTAGAAAGAAAATTGTTTACATTAAATCAGTGGCAATGAAATCACTGGTATAAGAATCAGTATTATGAAACTGGTAAGATGGCAGCAGATCTTAATTCTTTTTATGTCCTGGTGGTTTCAATGCAGTCTTGAAGGTGTGTGGGAAATGTTTGTCCCAGGCACTCAAAGAAAGATGTTGTAATTTAACCAGCCATTTTATTATTTCCATTTCTTTCAACTTCCCATATGTGCTATTTTCCTGTTACTCTTAACAAGTCAATTATCAAGCACTGAGAGAGCTGAGACAAGTGCCAGTGCCTGTCTTCAAATACTTCCAGCACTACTTTCTGATTTAGGTGTGTATCAGCCAGGGAAACAGGTGATGTTCAGCTTGTCAGGTTCTCTCACTGGGGAGCAAAATTGTCCAACAAACATAAACTGTGTGTGTAAAAACTTATCAATTCCTTAACAGTGAACTGATTGCAGATTTTCAGTCTGTTTCAGTTCACTGTTGTTAAAGCAAAGCACAAAATGCTGCAGAGTGTTTGCAGGCAATCAGATTTCAGCCATTGCCTTCATCTCCAGCCACACTTCCAGTGCTGCCTTGGGGGGTGCCTGGGTACTGCTGCTAAACAGCTCCTTCATTTGGCAGCATCCACTGCACCCTGAAACCTGCTTATATCCCCTCCAGGACTGTTTCTAGTCATTGTCATAAATGCACCCTGTCAAAGAACAATGTGCACATAAAAGGGTGTATTTGAGGGAATTAGGAACACAATATTGGATATCACTCATTTCACATTTTGTATGTGAATTCTTCTTGTACAGTGTCTTGTAAGGAGCTGCCCTGTTTGATCTATCATTATATTCAGTGCAGAGATGGACTTTTTTGGCCTCCCCAGCAGAATTTTCTTCATGTAAACCGGAGTTTGACTTCCCTAGATAATGCTATTTCAAAAAAAAAAAATCACTGAAGTACTCTCATATCAGTGTAATTGCTTGAACCCATTTATACTGCCGACACTTTTTCTTTCATGCCCAGCTTCAGAGGGTCTATACTACTTGCAGTTTTAACACAAGATGGATTTGGCAATTCTATTTCACAAATCTTCACAATTCTCTTTCTGGCTTATTGCCCAAACTCCCAAACTTTAGAGTGTGTTGGGAAGTATAGGTGCTCAACATCTGGAGTGTCATGGTCATCAAAGTTTCAAAAAAGAACATAAGCTCTTATTCTGGAAGGAAAGAAAAACTTTAGGAGAAGCTCATTATATTGTCAGGTACAAAACAATCCATAAGAGCCTCTTGAAATCTTTCTGCCTATACTGCATGGAGACAGGGTACAAGTTTTCAGACACCACCTTTGGGTACTTGGGGTTTGGTATTTATGTTTTTGGTGGTTTTCTTTTCGATTGTAAATGTTGTTGATGTAAGGAGCTTTATAAAAGATGTTCCACGTGGCTCTGAACACTCACAAAGATTTCTTCAGTGATTTCTTTTATCTGGAACAAATGCAGGCAGAATGGTCAGTTTTCAGTATGACTGAATGCAGCTCCTTAATTTGTGTACAAGAGATTTAATTTTCTTATAAACAGGTCTCATGTAATGTTTGTGTGCTCTGGGCTTTATTACAACCATCCTTCCCCTGAATAATCCATGTGTGAGGAGGTGCACAGGAGTCAGGGGGCTGGTTCAGCTGGTTTTTGAGGGTCATTTTCACAACAGATCTGTAAGGAAGAATACCCTAGTGTTAGGTAATTAACCTCAGACCTTGAGAGGTGTCCCTGTTCAAGGGGAGAGCCACCTGGAGAGTCCAGGGGCAATTTAGAGGAAGCTTGGGTTGGACTCATCCAAAGTTCTGTCCTTGGCAGAAGGTCTCTGTCCTGAGGAGCCTCCTTGGGAAGCTGGAGGGGAGATCTGTGCCCCACAGCCCCACAGGGAGGGCCCAGAGGCAGCTCACCCAGGCTGTCTGTGTTCATGGGGTGAAGTGCTTGGTTCACATTAAAGTCAAATAATTAAAAAGGTGCAGGGGACTCCTGCACTGCTGCTCTTGGGTGACCCTCCTCCTCTGGGGGTGCCCTGGAGGAGTTTCTGGCCCAGCTGTGGGTCAGGCCTTTGCCTCCTTTGGGGCCAAACACCTCATTTTCTTAAGCAGTCAAGTGCATCTCTCACATCTCCCCCCAAAAATCACTCTTCTCCTTTTGTCCATATCAGACTGATAGAATAGCAGTAAAAACTCCTAATGAAAGCCGAAGTGGAAAGAGTTAACAGTATAGATATTTTTCTCCTATTAGTCTGCCTACATAAGTTCAAATCTTGAGACTATTGTAACCACACTTGTTAATTCAAGAAGTACTACCTATTTTGAAGGGGACAGCATGTTCTTGTCACAGGCAGAAGTAGCTGTAAAGCTGTATTATAGGAACGGGTCATGGATGCACTGTCTAAAACCAACTCTCTATTTATTAAGTGCCTGAGCATCTACACTTTCAGTTTGTTAGCTGGTCACCTTGTTTTTGTTTTATCCCTTTTCCTGCACTGGCATTTCAGATGGTGAGAAAAAGAAAGAGGTGTGTGATGATTTTTGTCCTTGATGTGCAAGAACTAGTGAGGACTGTCCGTGGGCATAAGAATAATTTGAGAGCAACACTGTGGAGAAAGGTACTTTGAGAGACAATCTGTTCTCTTGTCATGGAAAAATGTGCAAGATGTTCAGAGCAGTTCAGGATGAGTCTTCAAATTGTTATAGGATTCTTTGTGAGTTAAATGCTCTTTTTTTTCTCCTTGTTTTTTTTAAGCTCCTCTGTCACAGGATGTGTTTGCAAGTCTCATGCAGTGCTCTTTTATGTGGTGTCTTCAATAAAGGGGATATAAACTTGTAAACTTGCAAATACTTCCTCCTTTTTTCCTCCCACTTGCTGTCTAGTGGTGCCACATTTAGAAATGCTCCAGTGTCCACTTACTTTTTCTAAGCAAATTTCTGTTATTTGACAGTTATAGTGGGAACCTGAACCCACTGCTCTGTCAGTGTACCACATCAAATTCTTTTTAATGGTCACTTGGGTATATTGTGGGATGATTCAGGCAACATTTTTTTAACAAGTGGGGATACTTTCCATGGAAAATTCAAAACAAGCATGCTAAACTTTTGCTGAAATGGAAGTATAGCCAAACCTCCCAGCCAACCAAAGCAGCCCTGCTAAGCAAGTTTGGAGAAGAAAAACATTTCCAATGCTGAAGGTGCTGCAGGCATTTTCTCAATAGAATTAAAGCACTGAATGCAATACTAAAGTTTAGCTTGGAAAGAAGGTACGTGACCATCAGGTTAAAATTCTGCTAAATACTTACAGCTGTTCTGAATCCTCCAATCTGCTTCCTCAAGAGCTGCTAGTGATAGCAATTTCTCTGTTAAGACAGCTTTGGCTGCACAATCTCTGAAGTGAAGAGGCTCCAGAGAAGCCTCTCTGCACCTGCTTTGAGCCATGCAGAGTGCACTGCTTGAAGGCACAGTAGGTTTGCAAAAGCATTTTCTGTGCACTGGGCTTGTGGTTTATACAAACGGGTTTTTCAGTGTTTTAGGACTATATAATTTTGCCTGTAAATCAGACCAAGTTATGAAGTATCTTGGGGCTCATCAGATTCACAGAAAGTGTTGTGTTTTTAAAATTTATGCTGTTTTTGTTAAATACAAGTAAAAGTGTTTTGAAATTGTCTAAGGAGGAAAAACCATTAATGAATCCAAATTCAAGCTGTGTAGAATTTCAGGCTGAAAATGTTCCTTTAAGACAATTCCCTCTGTGTTGAAAACCATTCTTTTAACCTCCTGTATTATTATGGCTCCACCTTGTAAAAGCTGCAGTTTTGTAGAAACCTGTGTTTTATGTTTAGGCCCTCTCATGTAAGAGTTTGATGGAATTCTATATTTTCATGCTGCACAGCACAGTGTGACAATTGTAACCATCTGCACAGGAAGCTGTGGGCAAAACCAAAAGAGTTACCTGTGGCTGTGCAGCAGAATAACCAAAGTTGCTCTTTGGTTGTGAGCTCAGAATTCATGACCCAGAGTGTATGGCAAATGCTGTAATCTGTAAAATATTATCTTTAAAGCTGTATGCAAGTATGCTTAGTCCAGGTCATTTCTGATAAGTTCTGAAATGTAAACAAAGCTGAATGTATCATAGCCTGCACAGGTAAGAATTATCTGTAATTGTGTTTATCAGCCAGCCATACAATGAAATGATTTCTTGTCCATTTCAAAATTGCTCACAGTTTTTGGTGTATGTACACAAGTAAAACACAATGTATTTTCTAAAAAACTACTTGTAACAAGATAAACTCAAGCTGAAGAGGCAGCACTGAAATTTATTCACCTGAAGACAACTATTTGCTGAAGATTATGTCTAAGACAGCAGCATATGGGAAATAGTGCAAAATCTTCAGTGTTTGGGGGAATCCAGTCAATTTTAATACCTGAAATGTTCAGAATTATTAGTGATTCTGAATTAAGCCTTTGTAAATAGTCTCAAACCAGCACTGCACAGGGCAATACTCCACAGAAATAGCTAAGCTAACTCTGAAGGAAATACCTTGGCAGCAGAATAGTTGTGTTACTTCAGTCTCTGCCTGTGATAATTCCCTCTGCTTCCTGGTAAATGTTCTCAGATGGAAATTTCTCTGCTGTGCCTGGGTGAGTGTAACCACTGGCTGGTGAGTGTGCTTGATAGGAAATCTCCTGGTCTGTATTTTCTTAATGACTCAGATTGTATTTCTAGGCCCAGGAGATGCCAGGTCCAGTAGATCTTCCATGAAACTAAATAAATCATTGATCCAAGGCTTGAATGATAAGAAGTAAAAATCAGATTAGAGTATTCTAGATTACAATTTTTTTTTTTGAATGAACAACCAAACTCATCATTGTCGCTTTGCTTCACATAAATATATATATATATATAATAGTCCTCACCTCTACTTGCCAGACTCTGTACATTCCTGTAATAAATCCCAATCAAATTCTATAACACATAAATGACAATCCCCCATGCATATGAGCATGAATTCTAAAGGTGGTATCTAAACAGACAAAGTAGGTGGCTTTGTGTAGTCACTAAGCTGTGCAAGGACACTTATCAGCATCCAAATTACATTAAAAGTAGACTTAAAAAATTTCTAGGATTAGCCCACAGTCAGTCTGCATCTCATCTCTACTGATGAGTATTATAATCAGAGTGAACATATATATGAATATATAGAGTGGTGAATCACTCTAGAAGGTTCAGTTTTTCTGTTTGGTGAGTTTTTTTTTCCTTGGTATCAAATATGGCTGGAGAAATGCTGCAGTTCTTCCTCACTGCTGCACTTCCCCTGCCTAGTAGCTTAATCATTGATTTCCAGCTTTCCCACCTGAAGAAATGTGGGAAAAATGTGAAAATGTGAGAAAATCATGTTTAATTGCATTGATATTAAACATTAGTTGCAAACTGTACATACAGATCACAAATACATTGCATACACTAAATGTTGTGCTCATCTATGTCATTATTACATCCAACCTACTCCTTATAGGAGGACCTCTGCACTCACAGAAAGTGGATTGGGAATGCAGTGCTGTAGCATCCAGTCATTCATGTTCAAAAACCTGATAAAATTACTATTTTCTCAAAAGTCTTTCTGACTTGAGCTACTTGTTTAGAAAATTGCCTTTTTTTTTTTTTTTTTTTTGAGTTATGAGTTGTGGTATTTCTAGTCCTTTTGTGGTATCTTCAGTGTTTTCACTGTGGAGACAAGAAACACAGATTCAGACAGTGCAGCCTGAGAGGCTTCTTCCCAGACACAGAATGTGCCAAATTCTGTGCCTGACGTGGGCTGCAGCTACAATGCCTGCAAAGGAACTGAGTATTCTGCCAGAGTGCCCCCTCCATCCTGTATTCCCAGAACAATCTGAGTGCTGTGGCACAGCCATGTGCCATTTCGAGATCTGCACAGACTTGCACATTTTCTGCTCTGCAAATCAAGGCACACACAGCTCTGAAACGAGGCTGCCTGGGGGAAGGGAATGTGCCCCTTCCTTCACCTGGAAAAACCCGAGTGCCTCCACACTTTCTCCCTGAATAGGGCAAAATACAGTTTTATGTCTGTACTTCCTATTATTGTATGTTCAGCTTTTCTGAAAATTGTGCTTCTAGATAATTTATATTTAGAAAACCATACTTAAAGCTCAATTTAATAATGAAAATGCATATTTTTATCTCCTCTTTCTTGCCTTGGTTCCCTTTTCTGTTATGTCTTGAGATTATGGAGTCACTGGAATAGAGAGAGTCCTTTAGGAAATGTGTCTAAATAAGGTTTGTTTTAGTATCAGACTTTCCCTGGGTGGTAATACTTTTGTGAATATGTTTAATTTTCCTTAACTCTAGATGTTTATGTCTAAATCTGTCTTCTGGCCCTGCTTTGTCAGTGGTAGAGGAAAAGCAGTCATTTCTAGGAGTGACTCTCAGGGCTGTGTTTGCTCACTGAGTTCCCAAATCTGTCTGTAAGAGGCACTGAGGTGTCAGGGATAAGCTCATTAAAGGTTCCTCTTCAGTAATGCAGTGTATATGATTCTTATCCTGATTTTGGGTGAATAGATAGTTGACAATTATTTGGTCACTGATGGAAACTCTTCTAACTGAAGAAGATCCAATTCTAGATTATTGCTAGATTTTAAATATGAAAATGGCAGATTGATTAAAATTTCTTCTATATAGCTGCTTTTTATGTCACTCTAATGCATGGTTTTACTGCTTAATGGTCTTTGTTACCTCTCTGTGTCTTTAAAATTGGAATGCATTTTCCTATCAAGACCTCAAAGAATATATCCTGTGGTTTGATATGAATTGGCATATAGTGCCTATAAAAATCTACCTAATACAGAGCAGTTTTCTTGTGAGTGTTCTGAGATCACCCTGCTGTTCTCCATTTATAAATTATCCCGGTGCAGTTGGTCCATTTATTTTTCAGCTGTGTTTGTGGCTATGACTGTGTTCAGTTTTCTGAAAATCAAAGATACCAGCAGTAAATTCATTGACATTTCCTCTGTATGACATATTAAACAGTGCTATTATATAGTGCTATTTATTTCTCTTGGCTTTATAAATTGTCTTAACATGTATGTTTATGATGTCTATAGTTATACATCAAATTAATGTGTTAAAAGTGCTCAAATAGGCAAAATTATATTTCATCCTTTGTGAATCACAGTGGTAAATATGAATGACAAAAAGTTGAGGGGAAAAAAGCTGGAACACTGCTTGTATTCAATGCTTCCTGACTGAAAATCACCAAGAGCTACAGAGAGTGGACTGTGACAAAGCTGGCTAAAGCTCTGTGCAGGAGTAGCTGTAAGGTGATGGGTGCCAGGTACGGTGAAACAATGTGGAGACAAATTTTTGAAGCTGAGAGGAAATCTTCATTCTGCTCTATTTTATATCAGCTATTTTATTTCTCCCACTCTCTTATACCTGGGCCATGGAGACATCCACTCTTGCCTAAGAGAGTTTCCAGCATGCAAACTCCAGTTCTTTTCTGTGTTTTTAGAATACCTTTACCAAAACATATTCTTTGTTGTTTTATATCTCAGCATGGAGATAACATAAGTTTGATGATTTGTTTGATACTGAATATTTAATATTAAATTCCTGACTGTGTTCAGGGTAGCTGGGGAGTCCCTTGTCCTTTGCTTCCTCACTGAACTGCAGGATTCACTGCAAAAAACAGGGACTGTTTTCAAGGATAGCTATCTGGATTTCTACAGTTCCTCTCATTGTTTTCAGATTTCAATGGTGGCACAAAGATGTGATAGATCTTTTAAGTAATTTCCTATTTGTCATGTGTTTTGATCAGTTGCTTTTACTCCCATAATTTAGATTATGAATGGGTTGTTGTAGCCATGGTATCTGAATTGTTCTCTTTCTTTGCTCCTTATGTCATCCTTGTCTATGGTGCAGCTTTGATTTTTTTTCTAATGTGTGTTGGAGGAATTCTGAGCAGTTTTCTGGGAAAACAGTCTTCAGCTGCCAGTGCCCTGATGAAGCATCTCGAAGGCATCTTCCTCCAATTTATTGAATGTGCATTCAAAGACAAAGAGACATTCTGCTGATGCCACTGAATAGTACTCTCTGTGCTGCAGCCCTTGCAGATATTTATGGGATTTATTTTGAACTTCTAACACCAACTTGACCTACCTATTAAGAAACACTTTTCACTGAGTCCTAATTTATGATTTATAATAAGGCCAGATATTCCAAAGTAGCAGCTGGCATATTCTTTCCTCTGCATAGATTTGCTTATTCTTGCAGCTCTGTACTAAGTAGGAATTTCTTGAAATCAAAAGTAATTTTTAAGGTATTTGTGGCTGATTCCTCAAGAAGCTTTATATATTCGTGCCACTGAAAAGCACAATACAAGATATAAGGGGTAGGGGTACTACACCATCTTTTCCACACCTCCTCTGATACAAAATCATGAGAATTATAGTATTTTCTTTATATTTTTATCTTCTTCCACTATTTTTTCCTTGAAAAGCAAGCCTGTATCCAATATGTCATAATCTGTGTGGAATGTATGTGCAGAAATGGAGTAGGAGGCATTCTGGTGTGTGTGCCTGATAGAAACCTGAATTAATTCTGTGGGGTGAGCTTGATCACAAAACTTAGTGTGGTCTGAATCACTAAATCTGCTATTGTGGCTGACCTACGACTGCTGCAAAGACATTTCAAACCTACGTGTTCCAGTTTTTCTGAACATGAATATGCCAGGAACTAATATGAATTTCAAAATCTTTTTGCATGTAGTCAGAAGCCTTTTAATATTTTAAATCTAATTCTTTGCTGTAGAAACAATGTTGGTTTCAGTGCTGATATGAAAGTGCAGCTGTGATTTGGATGGAGCAGCTCTGCTCAGCTGCTGGAGCATGGCATGGTTTGAGCACTGGGAGCAGGGGTGGGGAGGAAGGGCATTCCCTGGGGCCTCCCTCCTGAGCACATCCATGCTGAACACATGGCTGCAGCACTTACCACTGTCAGCTGGGGCAATGGAAAGGACAAGAAATTTACTGAAAAGCTTTAGCTGTTCATCATTTTGACAGTCCAAAGAATGCTCTTCCCCCTTCTACTTTGTGGGTTTGGAATGTGTAGTAGCTTTGGAATGGTAAAATGAATATATCAAACCTCTGGTGTATTTCTTGAGAAGAAGGGAGATCCAATAAAATCTGTCACTTATCATGGTAGGTTATGAAAGCTTTAAAAGACCTTTTTTCCCACTGTAACTAGTTCAGGAAAAGACATTACCTCCTTTCTGATAGCATTCATAAAGACTATAATCTATCTAATCTTCTTATGGCATGATGAGAGGCAGTTTGGTTAACTGTCATAAGAGCAGTCCTTAGCAACTTGGTTCTTCTTCCAGCATTATCTACCCAAGTGAAAACAATGTTCCATCTCCAATGTGCTTATCATTGGGACAGCTGCCAAAATAGATGAGATTTTAGTAATAACAACTTCTACAAATTAAACATCAGTGGGAGCATTAGTTAAGTGTGACACCATCTGAATACATTGTCAGCTTGAGAATAATCAAGGAATATTTTTTGTTATATACATAGTGAGTAATTTGGATACAAAAATATCTCTTGTGGGAAAGCTATGCTTTATTTTGTGGAAATTTATTTCAGCTCTGCAAAGCTGGAATTCTAAAAAGAAAAAAACATGGTGTTGCCTCTGCAGTTGCATATTGACAGCTTCTTTCTGGTTCCAGTACTACTTGGACAGATTTATGTGACCTTTGTGTGCCCTGTCAGTTATGATGCACAGTCGTGTTAGGATGTGCTTTAGAGACACAGGCTCTGAAATGCCAGGAAATAATTGAAGTGCTGCTTGCTGGCATTCTACCTAACTGAGAAAATGATGGATCTAGGGGATAACACTTTTCTCATATGGGTTTTAATTGCTACTGAGCAAATTTTTCTGGATATTTTGGTGAGAAAATAGTGATAAGGTTTCTAGAATTTACCAACAGCATTCCCAAGCCTCCATTCTGCTTTGCTGATCCCTACTGGGGCCACTGGTTTTTATCCCTGTGAAGGAACAGAGGCAGTGACCATGAAGTGCATTGCAGCTGGTAACAAGTGCTGTGTGGATGAACCAAAATCTCAGCTGTGTTACACAGGGACAGGAGATCCAGAAGGAGACACAGGATTATCAGGCAGTAGCAGAGGATAACATGGGGACATTTGAATGAGCTGCTGTTCATATGGGATGGGGGAACACTCAGTACAAAGCAGGGACAGGAATGTCCACAGCTCAGTCAGCTGCTCCTGCTATTGCAGTAACTAAAAGGACTTTCAGCGCTGTCTTAGGAATCTCTTTGCCACAAAATTGTGTTGTCAGCTGATTCCTGACTTTCAAAAATTGGGCAAATTCTCACCAGAGGTGTAATTGTGTGTCCTAGCAAGCCAGGTACAGGTCTGCACACACTGCCATAAACCTCTGGTACGTGTTGGAGTCTGGGGAAGAACTCTGCCACTCTGTCATCCCCACAGGTTCCAGACTGCAGCCTTGGGTAGGGTGTCTGCAGTGATCCAATGGCCCATTTTTTAAATGAACGATGTTCAGTTGCTTTTTGATTGTAATAAAGAGAAAACCTTGCAAAATTAGGCAGATGGGAAAGCAAGAGTGCTAAGAGTGCTCTATTGCTTTTGTTATTCTCCAAATTGTAGCTCATAATTATTATATTCTTTTTTTACTCAATCATTGCACTTTGAAATGGATAATATAAATGAAAAATTGCTGTTTGTTGTGCTGTGTGGTCTCTGGGGTGCAGTTCTATGTGCTCTTGTACAGAAAGTTTTAGTTTGCTGGGGTGATAGGTTCTTATTCACTTTGTTATGCCTATGAATTATAAACAAACCTGCTTAAGATAAGTCTTCTGGGAATTTCTATGCAAGGTCTTATTTCTTTCTCTTCTTTCTCCTTTACAAGAGTGATACTATAAGCAAAACTCAAATCTGCACTTCAATGCTAAGCTGGGACATCAACTGCAGAGTCTCCTGGTTTTGGCTGGGACAAAATTATTTGTTTTCCTAGCAGCTGGTGCAGTGCTGCATTTTGGAGTTCTGGGAATAATGGTGACACCACAGTGACACCTTGGCTGGTGCTGAGCAGGGCTCACCTGCAGGCAGGGACTTGTCAGAGTCTCACGCTCTGGCAGGTGCACAAGGAGCTGAGAGGGAGCACAGCCAGGACAGCTGACCCCAGCTGGGCAGGGGATTTTCCACACCCAGGAATGTCCTGCTCAGTATAGATATATTGGGGGAAGCAATTATTCTTGTAACCCTCACTGACATCAGAAAGGCTAGTCGCATATATGGAAGATTTTGCCAAGGCCCAAAGCCTCAAATGATTTTTCAGCAAGTGTTTGCACATTTGGTTTTGTTATTATTCCTTAGAATATCTTAGAGTAGGTTTAGACTAGATATAAGGAAGAAATATTTTGCAGTAAGTGTGGTGAAACACTGACACGAGTTGTCCAGAGAGATGATATGTGCTCCATCCCTGGAAGTGTTCAAGGCCAGGTTGGATGGGACTCTCAGCAACCAGATCTATTCGAAATCTGAAGTGTGCCTGCTCACTGCAGAAGAGTTGGGTTAGGTGACTTTTAAAGGTGCTTTTCAGCCCAAACTATTCTTTGTTTCTGTGCTGATAAGCCTTATGCCTTTGGGTGTATGGTGCTTTTCTTCTGTCTCATCTGCCATTATGGGATGAGATGGAATGATTGATCTCTCTTCTTTCATCTTGTTCAACTTATACCTGTTGTGGCAGTTTCATAAGTTTCATACAAGGCCTGAGGACACCAGCACTTTTTGCAGTAATTTTTTATTTCAGAGAGATGAGAAATTTAATATGATGGAGTTGTTTTCCTGTCTTTGCTTCTCTACTGTGCTTAGGCTGTAGCAGAACTGTGTGTATTAAGTTCAGATTTGGTTTGACCTAATAGTTCATCTGTCAATGAACTGTCATTGTAGTGTGGGATTAGCGTGAATTACAGGCCAATGGCATAGTTAGAATGGAGACAAAATGTTTGTGATCAGTTGCAGCAGAGAATTGTCACTGTGGCAAAGGATCAAAGCCTTTGCTTGTAGGAAACTTGGCATTCAAAAGCTGGGAGTCTCTTGAGGTCGATTTGAAGTGGTATCAGTGTAAGAAAGTGTATGGCTTTGATTTGAAATGTCAGATTTAAAAATAGCTTTTTTGAAAAGTGTTTTGAGTTCAAGAGCTTCCACATTCTTCATAAAGTCTTGGTATTTGGACAGATTCTGCTGTATGCTGTAATTCATTTTCTTTTCTTGGCCATGAATTAACTGATAAAAAAATTGCTATATTAAAGATATGCCATGTCAAAGAAGGTTTAGTAATTTGGGAAAGGTCTGTGCTTGAATATCTAAAGCAGCAGGTCAATTTTTGTAATTGAGTGACACATGGTAAGAGAGCGCAGTGATGGCATGAACTGTAGGACCTGTGTCAGGGATGAGTGTGATGACAGGCTCTGTCTAACGGGGGGATATTTATTATGCAGCCTCGCTGCTTGACACCTGGAAAAAGCCGTGTTTTTGAAAGGTTTGAAAGCACGTTTGGGTCACATGCTGTCCCAGCGCATCCCCCTCTGGGAGTGACCGAGAGCAGCGCCCATGTCCTGCCCGGCGCTGCGGGGACAGTGCCCGGCC
>QUSF01000015.1:6735860-6801195 GCA_003676055.1 Chloebia gouldiae
GCCCGCGCCCGCCGCCCGCGCCAGGCGCAGCCGCCGCGGGGAGCGCGCCCGCGGCGCCGTGCGCGCCGACGGCGACGAGATGCTGCTGATGCTCACCTACTCCATGGTGCCGGTACGGCCCCGCCGCGGGGCTGCGCTCGGGCCGGGGGGGCGGCAGAGCCGGGGCTTGTCCCGGGCTGCAGCCCCGGCAGCGCGGCGGCTTCGCCTGGAGCCAAGGCGATGCTCTGCCCGTTGCCCGCTCTGTATTCACAGAGCCGCGGGGCGTGCAGGGAACCACCCAACTTTACAAACGGGACTTAAATAAAGGGAGGGAAGTTGGGTGTTTAGCGAAACTCCAAAATTTCGTTTCAATAAGAAGCCTTCCGGTTTCCAACGTTTCTGATTTTTAAAACTAACACTACTAACGGAACTCTGGTGTGTTTTGTGCTGTTCAGCATCTCAGCATGAGGCACTGGACATCTGCTGATGTCTGACATTTCTTTGAAACTGAAAATGCCCTTCCTGTAAGTGTTAAATTTGAGGTGGTATTTGATGGATCAGGAGAACTGTATGTCCTTTCGCTGGCAGAACAGCGCAGTTTATTTGCACATCAGTGAAAAGGCGATCCTGCTCAGTAGGAACTAATGTCATGTTAAAAAATTACACAGGTTGTATAGCTGAAAAAATTTGAATAGATTGAAAAGCTTTTGAGTTTTGAGCTAGAAGAAATGCAAGAAAAATATTACTGTTAAGAGAACTTTAGTGGAAACTGTCCCAGTAAGGATTGCAGGTCTATATGCACAAAAGTGTAACACAGGCTCTTATTTGAGTATTAATGTTGCTGGTTTAAAAAATTATTCACAGAAAATACCTCTTCAGTCATGTCCTGTGGCATTTTTATTAATAAACTGTTGCTACCCTCATTTTACAGTGACAACATCTCCTTAATATTAGGGTTAATGAGAGTGTCGAGCACAGGTGTTCAACACATGGAGTCTTGCTAATGACTTTGTTTGGGTTTTAGAATAATTTTTTTTTTAGCTAGGCCCTTTAAGTCATTGTGCTCTGAGTTTAGAATTTGCAGTGCAAGACCTGCAAAAAGTAAAAATCTGTAAAGTCACATGGTTTTGTAATTAAAACTGTCTTGTAAATAACTTCTTTTAAGAAGTCATCGCTGAATTTGGCAGCTGTAGTTTGTTTTGCTCTATCTGATATGAATTGCTTTTTTGAGTTCAAGAGATCCACAAATAAAAGTACTGGGGAAATATTCTGATCCTGATAGGGCTTGAAGACAGTCAATGCCATTTACTGCTAGGTGCTCAGTCTGGGATCATTAGTTGCAGGTGAGTGTCTGGATTATTTTGGCAGTGCCCATTAAATGTGCTACTCTGCTGTCAATAGGTACCATGATTACAAATTACATTAATTTTATTGCCCTCTCCAAATAGCACTGACCACATTGTGTATATTTGAACAGCATGTGGCCAGACTGTGCACTTGTGTCTCTAAATGTCCACTATGACTACTGCTGTGTGTGATGTGCCTCATTTAAATCTGTGTATCCTGCAGGGAGCTACTTGGGAGGGTTTGATTGATGCCTTTTTATTCTTACTTCCATCAAACATTTTTCTTTCTGGCCACTGCTCAGGAGACTGTGTAACTGTGCACAGAATCATTTGCTCAAGGGGAAAAAAGTCCTTAGAAAAATATTCAAGCACCCCCTCCTCCCACTCCTGCATTTCTGTATTTTGAATCTAACTCCCACCAATGTAATTTGAAGACTTGGCTACTTTTGTAGTGTGAGACAAAGTTCCTCAGAGTTGGTGGGATGACCCCTGTGACACTGGTGGGCCTGAGCAGGTCCTCCCTGCCAGGGCCAGTGCAGGTACCAGTGTCCCACAGCTCTGCACAGCCCCTGCTCAGGACACAGTGGTGCCCACTGTCCATGAACCTTTGAAATAAACACAGGCAACAAAAATCATGTTAGCCCTAATAACATGAGCATAGTTTTTATTCAGGGCCTCTTATTTAAGTATACATATATTTATCTTGCAAGTGAGTAAAAATAGGAAACTGGCAAATCTGATGCTGCAGAAAGACTGATGTGGGGGTAACAGGCCAGTAAGATTCAAAATGTCATTTAAGACAGTGCAAGAGATGGTGGCTACCAATTATCTGAGTAAAATTTCATAGTTCAGGGGTTTATTTTATTTTATTTTTATTTTTCCACCATTTTTCCATGAAAAAAATGAAGATTTTAGCATTTAAATAAGATATTTTTATCGGTAGCTTTTCTTAGTGATGATGCTGGTTGTGAATGGTCTGCTCGTCTTTCATAACTAAGCTGGAGGTTCTGTCACAGGCTATTTACACTTCTTGAGTGCTATGTTTTTTAATTGTCACCTGAGTTGCACTGACTGGTAAAAGTAGTGCTGCTGAGATAATTGGAGGGCCCCAAAGCAAGCTGTAATCACTTCAACAACCTCAACAGAACTATTTAAATTAAAATGCAGTTAGAGTGTACATGGACAATATGTATTTTACAAACTACAGGGTAGGAGCCAAGTGTTTCTGAGGAGTGTGAAGAGAAAGAAAGCAAGCATATTCTGACATTCAAAATCAGTTAACAATTCTCAGCTAATTTAAATTGAGTCTAAAATTTTAAATGTACTGTTCCAGTACAGTCTGGAATCAGTACATTCTCAGCATGTATCAGAACAGGAACTCATTGTCAAATATGGTTTGGTTCTGCAGCAAAAGGATGCTTTCCATTAAACTAATTGTCCTGTATTTGAGTCTGTTAGATTTGGCAGTTGAAACGAATGATGCATTTATTTTAAAAATAATGATTTTTAAATAATGTTTTAAAAATAATGCTTGACAGTGGCAAATCATCATAAACCTTGTTAGGATTAAACCTCATTCTTTCAGATTGCCTTGCACTTGTTCCTTCTGTCTTTTGGGACTAGTGCATTACATTAATTTCTATTAATTGTAGGTATGAGTAACTACACAAATATCAACAAATGTGCAGCTCTGGGTAAATGGTTCATAAATTATCACACATTGGACAGCCTTGAAATAGTGACCCTTTATTTTCTGGCTATAAACATTAGACTTTCCCATAGAGAGTTGAGGGACCTCCAGAGTTCATGGTTTTGTTTGATGAGTAGCAAAAAGTTTTAGTGTTGACTCTCATTATGCAGGACATGCAAAGTGAATGCTTGCTCAGGCAAGAACTGTGTATTTTGTAAAGATGTCTCCTCTATTGATAAATTTTAGTCTACTCTAGTTTAAAAGCATCTTTATGAATGTGTCTTCCAGCTTGATTTAATAAAGACGTGTCTTTTTGCTTGAATTATTTTGAGTGGATGAAGGTCCATTTCAAATTTGCACATCTTGGTTTTTCAAAGATAAGAAATTGCTCACTTGGAACACAGGTCATCTTTCCCCTTGGGTATGCTTCATTAGAAAAGTTTCCATCACTTAATGCAAATATAAAATAAAATTGAACGTAGTTTTTATTGGCTGATAATTGGATTTTAATACCTTCTACTGATAAGAGTCCATGCATGGACAACCACATGTGTTCCAGTAATGTGTGAAATTTAATGGCTAAGTGATGTATCGAGTTGTCTGCCCAATATTTTATTCATATTTTCAGTACAGATTAAACTGAGGTCTGTTGAACAGAACACTGCCCAAAGGGATGGATGGTGTCACAGTGTTACAGCATTCTGAATAGCTTATTCTAATAAGCACAGAGGGCCAGTTGTATCTATGGGTTTGGAATTATTTCTGTTGGTAAGGTGAACCAGATACTTTTATGAAATACATTGTTTTCAACTTTAATTTCTTTGCAATATTAGGTCCGAGTGATGGTGGACTTGTGTAACAGCACAAAAGGGATATGTTTAACAGGTATGTTTGCTGCCTTAAGCATTACACCTATGTTACTTCCAGGAACCCAGAATCAGTGTTTTCAAAGAACCTGAGGTCAATAACTGTGTCAAAAAACTGCTATTTATCAGAATTTTATAAGGTTAATATGTACCTCTTTGGGACTTATCTGTACCCTCTGAATATAAATGCTGGAATTTAAAGAGCTCAATTGATGCTATTTGGAGTCATTTCTCTTTGATGTAATTTTCATAACCTAATCTTTCAGATTTGGGCGTTTCTAGAACAGTTGAGGTTTAGTTATAATATTTTTGCATATGTCACATTCCAGGCCTAACACAGGAGGAATATTCAGGGGGTAGAAACTTGCTTCCATTGTTACAACTGCAGTGCAGCAGTGGCACTTAGTGAAGTCACGGGTCACCAGTGAGGACCTGGAGCTGTTGATGGTTGAGTCACAAGAAGGTGTGGAAAGTTTTGTGGGGTTTGGTGAAGAGTGTCTGGTAGTAGCCAATTTAAGAGCTACAGTCCAGCTTTGAAGTCTGTCACAGAATGAATTGTGTTCCCTTTGGAAATGAGAAGATGAGAAAGAAGCCTGTTTTTATGAGTTTAAAAAAATGCTTCACTTGCTGTCTGATTTGAATTTTCAAATGGCAGTAGAGTCCATATGACTCAACCGATTAAAGATAAACAAGAACTACCATTGTACACACAGATGGTAAATAATATTTCTGAAGCTATACATCAGTTCTGATTGCAACAGTGGCTGAACCACAGACAATCTAAGTTTTGGGTTTTTTGGGTTTCAGACTTGTAAATTCATGTTTCTTGATGCCTTTTGCACCTTTTTCTCTCTTAACACTACTACATGAGTGGCTTTCTCTGCTGTAGGCCTCAATAACATTCGTGGCTTTTCAAGCACCTTATGTATCTTATGCTTGTACAAGAAGCCTCAGTTTTAGGGATGAGGAAGTAATTAAATGCACTAATGGATGTAACATAGTGTGGAAGAAATGAATATTTACTGGAAAACTGACAGAAAGATGTTAACTGATATTACTGCCTGTACTGAGTAAAAGGGATGGTTCCTATAATGGTATTGTAAAATGGTTTTCACTTTACTCATAATGCTTCGTAATTAATGCTGAAATTGTCATCTTTAGGGAAATCTAGTAATTACTGTTCTTTTCTGTTGTAAAAAGTTTGGTTGAAACAAGACAGTATCTTGGCTGGATAAAAATGTCCACAGAGTTAATTTGGTTCTTTAATTGCAGCTGTCACCTTGGTGTTCTCCAAGTGGTTTTCCAGTTTTAAAATTTTTAATGTGTATTGGGAATCACAGATGATGAATCACAGACATTGTTCTGGTTAATCTTTCTCTACTCTTGCCTGCTATGCTTGCTTCTCTTTAGGGCCCTACATCTAAGCTGTGTAAGAGAGTGAGACAGATTTTTCTGTATTACAAGTTGCTGACTGACTGAAGCAAGTCCAACTTCTAAATGTACCAACCAGTTTCTGTGGGAAGCTTGATCCAGACCAGAAAACTATCACATGTGAAAAGTCTGACTGTTGATATGAATGACAAGACTTTTTTTTCCTATTTAAATAGTCTGAGTCCTCAATTGCAATGAAATATCTGTAAAACACAGAGAAGTGTGGCACGTATTTTTTATGTGTATTTCCAACAGGATTTTTAATTGTGACATTCATCAGTATTGTAAAGCTAATATTCTTCCACTAGAAAAGGTTTTTGAAGAACATTTACATAAAGGAAATATGACTGTGAGGTGTCTTGTATCCATGGCTTTGTGAAGGCACCAAAGCCCCTGACAGTGAGGTTACATTGCAGAGGTTGTTGCCAAACCTTTATCAATTGAAATTTGAAAAAAGCTAAACATGTATATGTAAATGTGTTACTCTTTTGGCAAGTCTGACTTACTGCTATTGTTCAGATAGTTATTTATGATACAAAGCAGTTAAACAGACAGACACTCCTTTTGAAATTAGAGGGATTTTCTTATGCTTTTACTGTTCTGAAATAGTGCTAATCAGTTCAGTTTGGAATTGCTTTGTTTTCTTGTAAGGTTAAACTTACCATTTCTTCTTTCTTGTGTTTGTTTTGGTTTTTTTTCTCTTGTTATAGGCCCTCCAGGACCCCCAGGTAAGACACTTGGACAATTGCAGTAACATTTGGGGGTAATTGAAACAGATACTGGTACAAAATATTGAAATGCAGAAATGTATCTTTCACAAAATTGTCTTCCTTTGCTAATTAGATTAAGGGAGGGTTGAATGACTGCCTGCCTTTATAATACTTGTATTCAAGTCAGTTCATGCCCCTTCTGAGAGAGGGAATGTTTTTGACATTTTAATTTTCTAGCGGAGGGAGTAGAACATTTGATCAAAACCAAATTGATATGTTTAAGTAGCATCTAGGTGAAGAGATGAATTTATATATTAACCTTCCAAGGAAATGGATATTTTAATTTAACATTAAAACTATCTTCTAAAAAAATATTGGTTACTGATTACACCCTCCCACCTCTCCCATAACTTTTCCTCCTTTCTTAGTGAATTCTGTCTCAGTTCTCACTCAGGTGGTTGCAGGGATATGTTATAAATGGTTACTTATTTTCTTTCTTTCTGCTGCTTAACCTGTGAGTCTGGTTGGAATAATTCTATGTATCAGAAAAGTATGAGTTATGTTTTGCTGGGGTTTAAATATATATATAAACATGCTACATGTAAATATAGTAGATTTCAGGGTAACTTGCATTCAACAGTGAAAATTCAGTTATGCTTTTTGGTTTGATCAGGGCCTCCTGGGCTGCCTGGCTACAATGGATCAGATGGAATCCCAGGAACTCCAGGACAAAAGGGAGAACCAGGAGTAAATGGAAAAAGAGGAAAAATAGGTACAGCTTCCCTTCATATTAGGTTACAATGATGCTTTGAAATCCAAAGAAATTACAGCTATCCAGCTAAATACCAGTGAAAAATATATCTAGTGTGAATATGGTTTGTAGTAAAAGTATTTATTAATTGGTGCTTGATACTGGAGCAGTGCTCTTGATACTGAAATGGTTTTTATTTCTAGGTTTGCCAGGACCAAAAGGTGATCAAGGACAGAAAGGAGAACCGGGAGAAATGGGTTTACCTGGCAAGGATGGTATGCCAGGAGGAAAAGGTGCAAGAGGATCCAAGGGAGAAAAGGGGGATGCAAACAATGATGTGATATTAGAAGGTATGGAAAAGTGCTCTTGGGAGTTCTCTTACAACAGTGTACTTGACAGAAAAAGATATGTTCCACTTCTGAAGCATGAATGTGATCTGCAAGGGCAGGACCAACCTGTACAAACAGGGTTTATATACACAGGGAAGTCTGAGTATCGCTATGCACAGGAGATTGTTCTCTTTGCAAAGCAATTCCTCACAAAAACATTTCTGCTTGACCTTTGGGTTGAAGTGTCTGTAAATTTCACCCTTTCCAGAATGCTTTCATACATTTGACTTCCTCCTGCTCCTTATTTCAGTGTAGTTTTATTTTTCTATTAGAAAATGATGGGCAGATTTCCACTCAGTAATACATGAGGCAGTCAAATACAAGCTGTGTAAAATTACAGCCGTGTAGCATCTGAAATTGTAACTCTCTAATGGGCCTGTAGTCCAGACAGATAGAATGCATTGATGTTCTACTCCTTGTGAAGTTCTGTCTGATTCACTTTCTAACAAACAGCATTTCAGAGAGTTTATTGCACCATATTCTGTACTCAGGAACTTCTTAAGAAAGAGAGGCTGTTCGGTGGATGTCTGTGGACACGTAGAGTTCTCTGCAGGTTTCCTGGGGAAGGGCTGTGTCCTGACACTGCATTTTGTACACAGGTGCAAAAGGTGAGCCTGGACCACCTGGGCCCCCTGGACCTCCTGGACCCCCAGGGCCTCCACATAAAAGTAAAGGTAAAACCAAAGCGGAGCTTCGGGAGAACATCTACAGCAGCAAATGCACAGGTTGGTGCTTTCCAGTGTTCTTTTCCATTAAACCAAGATTAAACCATTGCTTCAAGGCTCAAAACAATAAGCATGAGTTTAGTTTTGCTGGCACCACTAAAACTGCATAAGTTTAAATCTGCATAAAGCTGAACATGTGCTCAGGTGCTTTGCTGAAATACAGTTTGTGTAAGGCAGCATGTACCTTCATGTTAGTCTTTTAATTGTGTTTTGCTAATGCTCAGGCAAAGTATTTACAAATGGTGTTTTCTATAAGGTGGGATAAATTTGGAAAGTAAGAGAAATGCAGTTGAAATGGTTAGCTTTTAGATAATGAATATTTAATTTTAGATGTAAATATAAACCCCTGATTCTGGACATTGAAGTGTCAGAATAGAGTCCAGGGAGCTTCCTTACAATGGACAGGAGAGAGCTGGAGCAGAAATATCATCCTATTTGAAATTCAGAAATGCATGAACTGTTGTATGAGATAATTGGGCCATTTGCTCAGGTGGCCTCTTCTCAAGTGTTGAAACAAACTGAAATGCTTTGGAGGATAAGCTCTCTAATGGATTTCTGATGGATTTTAAATTGCAGCAGGAAAATGGACGTTATACTCAAATAACTCTGCTAAGATGAGATCTTCTTCATGTGCTTTTAGGTTTTATGACTCAGCAAACCATGAGATCTTATTACCAAAATTCAATGAATAATCCAGATTTTGTAATTAAATATTCATTACTCTTTCAAGGAAAGAAAATACATATGCTGAATTACAATTCTAATTAACTTTTTGCATAATACAAGCCTGGCTTTTTCAAATTAAATTTTGAATCTGGTAAAACTTAATTTCTTCAAGAGAAAAGAATAATACCTGCACCTGGTAGTGCAGGTATATTTTTTCCTCTCTGGTCTTTAGTGAATTCTGGAAGAAACAAAACATCTCTGCTCCATCCTTCCCACCTTCCCCCAACAGACCAAACGAATAGTTTTAATGACTTTTAAACTCCATTAACTCTCAACCAGAATATTTTATGATAGGAAGCAGCAGGATATTTATCTTGGTTTTTGATGGCAAGAAAGTAGTAAAAATTTCCCATAAGAATCTCTGATTGAAAACTGTCTCTTTAATTTTAGTTGCTTTCTAATCCATGCATCTGGAAGTATTGCAAATATTCTCAAAGGGAAATAGTGCACTCAGCTGTGCTACAAGCACTGACCTGGCCCTTAGCTATCCTATAGTTTTACATATACTGCTGCACAGGGAACTGCTCCTTCAGTCAACTGCATCTATTAGACTCAGCCCAAGAAAAATCAACTTGTGCATTGCAATTTATAATTTCTGCGGAGTGATTTTGTTTTTTGAAATATTCTCAAAGTATTTTGGGATCAGAAGCTGGAAGGGGATCTCAAGGGATTGGTAAATTCTAGCTGTAGGCATTCAGCTTTCCATGTCTGGGTGGATTGTTTGTACCTTACTTGGAGATACACTGTGATCACTTGCAAACTTTCAATGTCATCTCACCAAATGCCCTAGATAATGGATGGGAGAAATACATGTTGTTCTTGCTCCATCTTAGAGTAATTTTCTTCTGTATGAACAAAGGGAGAATATGACCTAAAGGAGAAAACAACAATGCAGTATTAGCTGTCCTTTCTTTCCTGAATGTCATGGTACCCTTTCAGCATTATTTTATATTTTTTACCGATTTTTAACTACCTTTGTCACTTAAACTTCATCACAGACCTGTAAATCCTAGAAATGTATTAGGAGGCAACAATGTAAATGGAAGTATAAAAATTGTGCAGCCTGTGTGTCAAACAGTGTGAAATGCTAGAGATAAAAGGGAATGGAATTAGAAATTAGAATGGAATTAGAAAACAAGACTACAGTGAAGCCAGCAAAAAGCTGAGAACTGTTCTCTGTGGTTATTCATTCTAAGCGAATTGAAATGTGTCACATTGTTTTAAGGGCAGAAGAGATACCTGGCTTTAAAGAAAAGGGTCCATAAGTAATTTAATTCAGGCACTGTTTTAACAGTGAATGCTAAGAGAAAATCCAGCTAGCTAGTCCTTGAATTATTGTAAGGTGGGGAAAAATATTTCCAGGTGTTTGATCCTAATGTGATTTTAATCATTTCTATGTGTGTAAATAATATAATTGCCATTTCCTTTAGCTTCTTTAGTGGCATGGATGTCAAGCTCTTGCATTATGTACTCAGTGCATGTGTTACTGCTTTATTGCTGTCTCAGGCATTAACAGCCTGAGCAAAACATTCTGTGTTGCCTACAGGATCCTCTCTCTCTACTGGTCTGTGGGGATTTGTGCATGAAGGTTTGAGTTTAACAACTACCCCTTCCCAAGAAAATGCTTTTTGTCTTACTACTAAATCAGCCATTTTCCAGCTACCTCAGCTGCCTGAAGTTATCTCATAAAACGGGCAACTCTCTCTTCCTAAGTGGCTACTCAGAAATTCACAGCTAAGGAACCAAATCTGTTGATTTAATTGGTTACTCCTCAAAGTTGACTGTCAGCCTGAACACTTCATTTCCTTGGCAGAAGTGAGAGTAAGTCTTTTATCTCATTTTTGACCACACCAACCTAAGCACTTTTTCTTACAGATGAAGCAAAGTCCCAGTTGTCATTCCTTTATTTTAGTGGAGCCACTGATGAGTCCATCTGCCATGTCAAATAGGGTAAAATATGTCATTTTTCTCTTTCTCCCTCCACCCTAGATGAGATATGCGATGTACCAAATGATGATACCCTTGCTGGAAAGGCTGAAGACAGAAACCCAGGTCCTTCAAAAAAAGCAGGTAATCTGCTACAAAGTGTGACATGAGTGCTATTTTCTCTCTCAGTCTTACAGATGATGGACATGTGCTTTTTCCCCAATAGAATGTGTCATAACGTCTGTAGGAAGTCCTGTTCACTTTGTCAGTGTACAGCAAACATTTGGAACTTGGATGAGGGAACCTGCAAACATAAGTGATGAAAGGATTTGGCTCACCATGCATTTTTCAGGTATTTTTAGTGGTAGTCACTGACCAAAAATCTGTTGTTGTCCTGACAATAACAATCCTTCCTTAATTCTTTCAACCTAAACTTGTAAAAATGATGAGTTTTTACCCACATCTTTTTCAGAATATTTTCCGTATTACCTGTTTAATACTTGACTATACATATGGTTGTAGGCATTTGTAGTATCTTTAGACACTTCCAGAGTCAACATCAGCTTTTTAAAATAGCTTGATATTTGGGGTTTTTTACTAAATCCAAGTTTAAATGTCTATTGTTTGTGGCTTTTTATTCTTTTCTTTCAAGAGTTTCTGTTTCCTATGGCTTTACTTCCCTAAATTGTAGCTCAGAGTTTTGCCTTTTCATTTAGCTAGGCATTAAAATAAGTCAATTGCTGCATAAGCTACATTTAGAGCAGGAAAATGTCCAGGATCTAAGTGGGAAAAGGAAATATTTCTGCATACACATCAGCTGTGTTCAGAATGAGGACCCATTACATCTGTGGGAAGCAGGCTCTTGATCATCTTTTCTACAGATTCCTTTTGTGTGTCGCTGGATTCTTTTTTCACATTCCAGCAAGTTGAATCACTACTAAAAACACAAATAAAATTGTTTGTTTGCTAGTTGATTGAGATACTTTCAGTAGAGACTGAGCTTTAGTATAAAGGTCTCAAAATTAGATGAACCAAATGATTGTCCTTTTTTTCAACATTTTCCTCTTTGTTTAGGAAACTATATAAAAGAATATGAAAATTCCAACGCCTTGCTGAATGACAGCTACAGGATCATTAACATCACAGGAGTTTTCTATGGATGTGGTCATGCAGTACAAAACAATCATCTCTACTATCAGAAGGGAGGAACTGATGTCATTCTGAAGTAAGTCAAAGATAGTTGGCCTACAAAACGTGAAGTTGTGAAAGGAGGAGCAATGGGTTGGAGTGCCAGAGCTGAACCTCAGAAAAGCAGACAATTCTCCTTGTAGCATTTTGTATTTCTTTTTGGTCCTACCCAAATAGGAAGAATGGAGTAATGGTTCAGAGCTCTTTCCAGAACAGAACAACTCATTCTTTCCAATGTGTAACTAGAATATGGGCCACCAGCCTTCCCCTTTGTGTGTGCAGGTGTTGTGGGAGGAGAAGTGGGAGAATAGCTCAGGACCACTCCTCTGCTGTGACAATTTTTTAGGCATTGTTCAGCCCTGTGTCTCAGGGGTTCACCTCTGCAGTTACCAGGTCACAGAGCAGTAGGGTCCCCAGGATGAACAAGATGCCATACGCAGAGAAGACAACAAATTCTCCTCTTGGCTATCCTGGGATCTAACAGGTTCTATTGAACATTACATTGCTGTGGGTATTCTTCCACTTGGATTCTTTGCTGTGTTCATAATCACAAGAAATGAGAACTGACTAAAGAATTTGGGTACCAGAAGAAAGGAGTACATTTAGAAGAATAAGCTGTGCACCTGCCTGCATCTGAGTCAGAAGTGGTTCAGCTGCAGTGTGGGAGGTGTAGGTGGGTGGTTTTGTGACCATGGCCTGCTCATGAAACTTGGCTTTGCAGGGCCCTTGCTGTGCTCTGCTCTGCTGGCAGCAGCAGGGAATGCTGCTGGCACAGAGGGAGCACTGAGGCACCTGCTGAGGACAGGGCGACCTGGAGAATTGCACATTCCACTGGGGAGGAGTGGCTCCAGTGGTTGATTTCCTCATAAGAAGTTTCTACTACTTTCCTGATATATCTCCCTGAACTAGAACTGAGAATTACATCTCTTATTTAACTTTCTACTGAGAACAGAGACAAACACAAATCAACCCCAAAATCTCACCTTGTGGGAAGAGCCAAAGACAGTCCAAGGGCAAGTGAAAGATTGCTTGTGCTTTCAAGTTCTTACACGACTCTGATGTCCGAGCCAAGAACATTCACTATACTTTGATGTCTGTTCCCAAGCAGGTGTGAGTGCTGCCTTCCTATATTCATGTGCATGCCAAGGAATGTGAGCAAGCTGCAAGGATTCTATAATATTTATTCTGCCAAGCACAAGCTCACTTTTTGGCAGCCTCCTTTAAACAACTTTGGGCTTTTTCTCTGGTAGTCTGTAAAAGACCATCACTGTCCTAAGCAATACATGGTGACAGGGCAGATTCCCTTTGCTTGCATACCATTAATTGGGAAATGCCTTCGTGTACAGAGGAACACAAACTATTTGTGGAATTTTCAAATCCTCTCAAGGAGTTGCTGAGAAATGGTCTTTCTGTTCAGTTCTTCACTTTGAGATTATTCACCTTCAGCACAGACAGAATGAGGCACTATGGATTCTGTGACTTTGAAGTCCTTGAATTTGAGCTCCATAAAAGCTTTTGGGAGTTGTATTGTTTTAATGGAAAGTATAGGTGAGGATCTGGTTAGTTCATTTTGCAAATGTTGAAAAAAACATTCAAAATGAGTTTTTTGTCATATTTAAAAGCTGGTAAACCTAGGTTTGTCTGATCCTTGGCAGGTTTTCTCATGATGGTTAGACCCCCAACATTGTGATTGTTTCATTCTTTTTACCTAATTTCATAACATGCTTTACTATCTGTTATTTTTGACTGACTTCATTGATATTACTGATCAGAAAAGTATTTGTAGCTTGAATTGTGGTCGTTGATGAAACTATTACACTATATCTTCCCATTTACCCCAAGATGTCAGAAGGTTAAAGAATTTTGGAATCACTTGGAATTCCAGGTTGGACTGTCTCTGACTGGGGGAGCCCAACAGAACCTGGGAATGAAATATCACTTTTTTGCTACCTTGAGGATTTTCACATGTAACAGGAAAATATAGGGTGTGGTGTGCTGCAGAACTTGTATATTTCTAATGAATCTTGAGGTGCTTTCTATCTTGTTGGCTTTTTATAGAAAAGAATCCTGAAGAAAATCTGCCTTTCTGACTGACTAGTCCTGTTAATGTCTGTCCTTCCAGCCCTTGCATGAGGTTATTTATAGATGTGAAGCAATTAACAAGATTAACAGGGTTGACACATGTATTTCTCAAATCTCCTCCAGCCTTTAACTGTTTTATTTCACATACATGCTGCTGGAATATGGAGTTGCTGCAGACGTGAGTTTTACAAAAGCTGAGGGGATCTAAGCTGGGTATTCCTGACTTTTCTTAGGATGATTTTTCCAGTATATGCTATCAATGCTGCTTAAACAGAAAAACTGTTGTTCCAGTATTGTATGTTCCTGGATCTGAACTGTTTCTGTGATTAAGCCTGTTTTTCCAGAAAAAAATACTTGCAAGTGTAGCAGATTCCTTTATTGAGTAGTGTTTTTCCATCTTCTTTGAAGCATGGAGCTATACAGTGAGAGAGAATTCAGACACTGAAACATGCTTCTTTGCAGAAAGCATTATTTAAAAAGATAAAGCCATGCTCTCCCTGCCTTTGCTGAAGCCCAGTGTTATTGGGTGATTAAATGCTGACAGCAGATGTGTCTCAGGAGGAGCTGATTACCCTCCTAAACCAGTAGAGAAACATGATGTAGCTGCTCACTGCTCCTGCCCTGAGATTATTGACCTATTAAGGAATCTCAAGGAATAAAAACAATTTTATACATCAGAGATGGAAGTATTCAGAATGTCCCATTGAGGTCAACGTAAGGTCTCAATTTTGGCTCTGCAAAAGTAGGAATTTAATTCCTTTCATGTCTACTTGAGTAAACCACTGCATTATCTGAACTGTTTTCATCAGAGGAACTCTAAGACTAGGCAAAGCTGCCCAGAATTCCTGCTGCTTTGGTCAATCACATTTTCTCCCTTTAGTTCCCACCTAGTCCAAAACAAACTTTTGTATAGATTCCATTTTGCAATTTTGGGCCTTAACTTGGTATCCAATTCTTTTTCATACCCATTCCTTTTAGTTGCTTCTTTCATCCTGGTGATAATAAAGCTCATAGACTAAATAAAGTGAAAGCTACCAAAAACAAATCCATGCTCTTGTGCACCTTTCAGATTGGTTGTTACTTTGTATTCTTCTCCTGATGTTTTGGAAGGTTTCTTGAGAACTTAATCTTAAAAGACATTAGAATGCTCCTTGAACAAGTATTTTTAAGAACACCTCTAACAGTGATTCACCACCCTGTGTGTGTGTGATGAGCTCTAATCACCTGTACTGAATCCTTGCCATATCTCATTTCAGATTTGGGCTCGATAAAGACTCGCTGGGCACCCTGCTCATCGAAAATGCCTTACATCAGGGCCGGAACTACCTCTTCTCTAACTCCAAGACGTATTTCAACATAGCAGTGGATGAGAAGGGTCTTTGGATTATATATGCCTCAAGCACTGATGAAAATATAATGGTAGCACACGTTGATGAAGAAACGTTCTCAGTCATTCGGCACATCAATACCACCTATCCTAAATCCAAGGCTGGGAATGCATTCATAGCATGTGGCATTCTGTATGTCACTGACACTAAGGACATGACAGTAAGTTTTGCTTTTGATTTACTGAAAGGGAAGCAGATTGATGCAAGGTTTGAGTTACGGTCTTCACAGTCTGTTCTTGCTATGCTTTCGTACAGTCTGCGAGACAAGAATTTGTACACGTGGGAGAATGGAAGCTTAATGGTATACCCAGTCCATTTTGGCAGATGAATATATTTTCACATGCCACCTTTGACTAAAGGATCTGTTTAAAGCTCTCTGGCATACACGTGGGGGTCTCTTCACTTGGTATAATTTTCTGATTGCTGATGGTGGTTTGTGAGTGTGTAGGAAAGGGAGATCAGGTGCCTTCGTATAAACACACTTCAATTACACAGGCCATCCTCATCTTTAAAACAAATTGTTGTTCACTACTGCAGATGGCACACAGCATAGACATACTTCTGTTTTTCCTGTTACTCAGCTGATAACTGTGTCTAATGTACATTGATTATTCCATGGTCATGTGCTCAGCAGAGACTATTTGTAACTTTTATTTACAATCATCTTCTCTGCAATCACTTTCTAGCCAGTGATGATGGTCTAATATAAACATCTAAATAAGGAACTTTTGTGTACAAATACTTTTGTCACTTTCATTTAATTTCCATGGATTCTGTGTGACCATTTTTTCTGGACAAAGGTTTAAAGCTGTTGAAATAATGGGAATGGAAATACTTGTTTAAATAGGAAAAAAAGCATAAAGCTTAAAATTTGACAAGTCAAATCAAGGGTTAATAATCAAAAGCAAAATCCAGCTAAAGGAAAATGGGAATAATAACATTAAATACTGAATAGACATGAATTATGTTTCTTTAAAATTAAAGACATAACCTTTATGATTAAAATTTCATTTTTAACAGTATTTGAGTTTCTTGTGTTGCTGCAGACTCTTCCTTGGCTCTCACTGCCATGCAAACGATACCAGTATAACTTGCTTATAACTATTTAATAAGGCATATTACTAAAATAAAATGTTCCCATATTCATCCACACAAATGAAATCATAAATTAAGGGTCTACTTTTTTGCTGCTATTTTTAGAATCATCATACTGCTTAGTGACTTATTTGTTGTTAACCATAAGTCTGAGACTGCCAATTCACGTTCAAATTTTTGAGTTAAAGGTGAGAAATAATAGGAACTTTTTTATTTTAATTTTGTTCTGGTATTTCATATTTCTAAATTTAACGTTGGAACAAAAATCTCTACTGTTGTTTTATGTATCTAGATTCAAAATCATGCTCTTGGAAAACCCCTACCTGAATTTCTAAGCTGCCTGTGCATATTGCTCAAGTTCATGGAGCATACTCAAATACTTAGAAGCAAAGTGTTATTTAAATCCTGAACTGCACTCAGCCATTTAATACCTGTGTGATCCAGGCCCTGTTGAAGGGATTAATGAATTTGGGAATGTCTGTGCCTGCAGAACCTTGTTTAGCAAATGTGCTGGAGGAATCCCTCTGCTGCAGCTAAGCTCCAGTGTGTGACACAGGGATGGCTGGGCTCTTCTCAGGATACTTGCTGTTATCACTAAGGCCTTGCATGCTAAGGAGAGAGATGCAGAAGGGAAAAATCATAATTAATACTTTGAACAAGTATATACATCAAAACTCACAGACTAAAACTTCTATCCATACCTGTGTGACACTTCACACTCCAGAGCTACAATTCTGTGGGCTGCTTTGTGACTTTTGTGGGGGGCATGAAGGTTTTGGTTGGTAGATTTTTTCATATTTGATTGTGGTGTTTTTTTCAAATATTGAATTGTGGTACTAATACCACAGTACAGCTAAAATACCCCTAAAGCCAGCAATATACTTGGGCAAACACAGTTCAAGTCAGATGTGATATTTTCTAGATAATGTACCTATCTCAAAGCATGGTAAACTTCTGCATAACGTTGTTGAAACACTTGGATCAACCTCTTGGAGAAGGAAGGCCAGGAAATTCTACCTCTTTTCTCTTCTTGCAGCTGTGGAACTTAATTCTGTTATCCTTGCCCTTGTCAAGAGTAGCTGAAAATAAAATGTAAACAGCTAATCTTTTTTATTTCAGTACAGTCTGAGGTCAAGTTAAAGCTAACTCAGTAAGTATCCAGTCAATGTACTGGAGATTTAGATAAATCTGTTTAAATATAAGGAAGAGTTCTAGAATGGGCTGTTTCATGAAATAAAAGTAATTTATTTAACTTACAAAGGGAAAACTAAACAGTGACATTTACCCTTCCTTCTTTTCATACTTCTCCTACTTCATAAGCTGCAATTTAAAATCACCTTTGGAGAAAGGTGCTTTTTATTCTAGCATATCTTACAATACAGCACAGACATCAAAATTTCACTGGAGGAATAAGACAGTTTGTTAAAATTTAAATACACAGACATCCATTCCAGTCCTTGAAGAACATGTTTTTTGTTTACAACAGAAAAATACATCTGACAACAGTAGCTAGTTATATTACAAGCAAACAATATTGAACTCTGCATAGTTTATACAATATACTCTGGTAATAATTTAGTTACCAGTTTTATCCACTATTTACTAGCTGGCCACATAAAGCCTGACATTCATCTGAAATGTGGCATTATATGTTCCATTGGTATTCTCTTAACAGCTTCATTTAATGAAGTATTTTCTGGACAAATGATTTTCAAAACTCAAAGCTGACTAGAATGCTGGATGTCTTCACTACAAACATTTAGTGCTTACAATACATTCCTAAAGTAAAGGCAGGTGTGCAATAGAAAACATAATTCAGAAAGAAAGGAAAATACTGTGCAAATTAAACCCCATTGCATTTAAAAATGTATTGATGTGCAAGTTACAGTATCAACTGTGCAATAATACTAACTGGAAAAAAAAATCTCAGCATAAAATGATACATCTTTCACAGTACGTCCTTGATTGCACATATTCCACGGTGTTTGCATCCATTACACTTTCTGCAGAAATCAAATACACTGAGTACCCTTAATTAAAACTAAACTATTTTACAATGAGAAGTTGTATACATGCTTCATTTAGTGGGAAAAACTAGAATAAAAGTAATCAGAATCATGTCAGAAATGCTTACTGACTTGTATAGCCACAGTGCTTGTGAAGTGACTGACAACTGTCAGGATCTTTACAACACTCACAAAATGCAGCTTGTGGGTTACTGAGCAATAACTCCCCCAAGACCAACATTACTGGGTAGAATTCCTTGCTTTTACAATCCAGTACATGCATTTCCACTCCAGTGATCCTTATGGGCATATTCAAAATATACCTGTTGTAAAAGTGTTGGTTTTCTCCCCATAATACTTAATGCTGCAGTAACTGATTTGAAAGGAAACACAATGTGTTCTTTCCACAGTGCATATCACTGTGTTTTTAGCTACTCATAGGGACATTATAGAAACCAGGATTAGCTCACAGGATGCTACAGAATGTCAAAAATGCCTGAAGGTACATTGAAAGCATTGGGAAGAACCCTCATTTTCAGTGTGCCATCTGCTCCACAGGAGAAGATACGATTGCCTTGCACAGTCTCAATCTGGGTGACACCAGCACCAATATTTCTGAAAAGGGATTGCTTAGCATGTTCATTTTTAAATGAATGAATTAAATTGTAGCCGGTCAGTCTCCACACCTGTATCAAAAGAATGACAAAAGGAGATGAATATTAAAGATTTGTATTTCCCCCCCTAATGTTTCAGATTCCTGGCTATTCTAAACTCTGTTGAAAAAGATAAAGGATTTGTTGCCTCATTGCAACAATTACTATAAGTCCAAGAGTCTTGAGAGGCTGCTAATGCAGTGTAAGGCTGCCTTACTGTGGACCAGCTGGGTATTGGGCAGGGTGAAGCTTCCCTATGTTACCTGATCAGAGTCCTTCTCCCAGCTGTCCCCATGAAAGCTGCAGAAATGGAAAGGTTGGATTTTCATCCAAGATCACTACTGTCAGCTTTCCAGCAGCTGGAAATGCTTTCCTGCTAAGGAATGCTGCAGAGAGTAATTCATTAGTGTGTAGAGGGGTAGGAAGCACAGCTGTGCCCTAAGTAGAAGGAGCCTCAGCAAGGCCAGGCCATAAAAGCCCCTGTAAAGCAGTCCTCCAGAAAAGGAAAGAAACTATTCACCTTCTCTTTACCATGCTGTATTTCCTTCCCTTAGTATTCAGGTAAAATGGTCCTTAAAACAGGGACTGTATTTCTGTGGGGTTTTTTTTTTGTGTGTTTGTTTGTTGGTTTGTTTGTTTTGTTCATTTGTTTTCATGTTGGTGTTTGTTTTTGCTACTCTGACCTCTTAGTAGCTGTCTGGGGCTACAGCATCAGGAGAAAAAATTAGAACTTGGTCATACAGAAACTTTACACAATGTCGAAGTTGCTGAGCGCCCCCTGTGTTACAAAGAAATGTCCTACAGCAAAGCCAGAATATTTTTAAGTGAGAGAAAAACAAAGGTAAGATTTCAGAACCATGCACTTTGCACTATCTACTTAAAATCAGTCTCACAACCTTTAGAAGTCTATTCTTTAGAAGAGAAAAAAACTACTTGTACATTTCAGTACATTACAGTATAAACGTAAAGCAAGCAAGCTATACATCAAGTGTAGGTTTGGGGCTTTGAGGATTGTTTTTGTTTTGTTACTGCATTTATCTGGCTATTTCCATAAGACAGTACACTCCTTCAGCCAAACACCCTCCTCCAGAACCCAGCTCCTCCATGCCTTACCTTCATGTTGCCTTCGGCCGAGCCCGTGACAAAATAGTCCTCGGAAGGATCCAGTGCAAGGGCCTTAACAGCTGACTCGTGTGCTTGGAAGGTGAAAAGGATCTGCCTCTGTCTGATGTCAAAGATGCAGATATATCCCTTCCTACCTCCAGAAATGAGCAGTTGATGCTTGGGTGCATACTGAAGTACTGTGGCACCGTGGTCATGACAAGTGAAGGCTGAAGAAGAAGGATGTTAGAATTTAATAGATTGAAACTGTAAGTAGCTCTCAATCTTAAAGTGTCTTTCTTCTGTAAATTGCTACCTGAATATTTTCTAACTTTGCAAACATATTCCTTCATATGGGTAACGTCTTATCAGATGACAGCTTAGTGCTCTCTTAAGAAATACCTAGATCTAATGCACAAGAAAGCATGACATGCAGTCTAAGTTACTTTAGAATACAGAGTCATACCTGAATTTAAAATTTGAGAAAATATAAAATTCACTATACGAAGATCAGATAAATTCCTGATTTAGAAAAAGCATAGCTGATCTTGAGCAACCTGGTCTAGTGAAAGGTGTTCCTGCTCATGGCAAGGGGAGTGGAAAGAGATGATTTTTAAGGTCCCTTTCAACCCAAACCATTCTATCATGTTCATACTTTTCCATATAGAGCAGACTAACATCATGCTAGAGAACATGTAGAACCAGGTGCATGTATTAGTGTGCAACACAAACTTAGATCTGCTCCCCAGTATAAGGTTTTCCCCTTGCCCCAAATGCACACACAAGCTGTATTTCCTTAGTCAGTAAGAAGCAGAGGTTCAATTTTCACCACAGCACTTACCATGTATAAGACTGTTACTAGATGAAACCAAGGTGTCCCAGAGGCACACATTTCTGAGGGAGAAAAATCCAAAATCATTAAGGCCTATTGCCACGTGACTCATGGGGTGACATGACTTCAAAAGTGCTCACATTTTATGTCATTTTATGTCAGTCTAGAAGGCAGAACTGAACACTCTGCAGTTATTGGAGAGCATTTGCAAAGAACTAAGAGTTTTAATTCTTTTCTTTGCTCTTTTGTGCTTCTTAGTGGAACTATACCTTCTACCCTTAAAATGTGCACTGATCAAAGGTTGTGTCAAATAATTGTAGAAGTTACTCTTTTCAGAGAAAAAGAATTATCCTGCTTTGCTGAACAGATTTCTACCCCCCCGCAACAGCATCATGTCAAAGTAGTTACACTGGGAATACAACTTGAAAAAACTGGTTAATTATTGACCACTCCTCACACAAACTGAACTTGGAAACAAGTAATTAAAGAAACTATATTCAAAGAAATTATCTGGAAAGTTCAAGCTGTAACAAAACTTAGAACAATGAGCCTTAAAATGTCAGTCACACATTAATGCCTAAGAGCTTAGCAAGTTAAGGGAGATGAAAAAGTAGTTTTGAAATTCTTCACTGTTTTTTTAAACACACCTGTTATCATTGGATTGTCCCGATGTAGCAACTAGACTTGAGGAGGTTATAAATGCAAAGTCACTTGTGGTTTTACTGTGGCACTGCCAACTCTATTAAAAACAAACAAAAAAAAACCAACAGAAAAATGCAGTCTTAGCAGCTGTTATTTGCATCAAATGTAACTACTCTCAGTCTGATGTCAGCGATAGCAAAACACAAAGAGTCTTTGAAACAAAGCTTAAAAACTGACAGTTTGACACTGAGAATGGGACAATGGATTAAAACCCAGTATAAAATGAAAAGATACTACAATAAGTGACAAAGAACAAATCCACAGTATAGTGAATGACAACAGCCTGAGTTTTAAATTAAGCATGGTCTTCATATTAAGAAGCAGTAAAATGTATTGAAGAGTGTATTTTTACTAAGTTTTGGGGTTATAAAGTCATTAGTTGTGGCTCTGATTATTAATTTAAATATGGGCAATGTTGAAGGAGTATTTGTAATTACGTAGCTTATGGTAATGGTCAATTGGTTTTACAATTGGTTTTGTATCATTGAAACTCTGCAGTTGTTTTGATGAAGTGTGCCAATTAAAAAGCAGCAAAATCAAATATGTCTCATTAAAGTCATACACTCTGGGCCTATCTCAAGTTTCAAAGACTTTGCTTTCCTCTGCAATAATAATAACAATAAAAAAATCTGTTTACTTACCAGGTAGGGCTTAGGATTTGAGGTGGTTTGGTTTACTTGCCAAATACTTAGAAAACCTTCACCATCAGCAACACCACACTGCAAGGAATAAACTGCATTTATTAGCATGACATGGTGGTTACTGGATGCTTCATGACAGTAAACTGCTGACTTCAGGGAAAAGCCCGCCTGAACCACCAAGCCTTCCCCTACAAATTGAATATCAATAACAGTGATCATGAAGACAAAAAATAAAAACTAGTTTAGAAGCCAAGTGAGTTCAGTGCTGATTGTTTAATGATTATTTAATGATTGATGCTCTCCTGCATACTCAATTCTTTTCTGGAAATACAGAAAGCATGGAAGCTTATCTTTCAAATCCTACTGTTAGATGCTAAAGCTAACAAAGGCAACATTACTCCATGACTCTACTTGAAAATGCTTAAAAAGCAAGATGCATGACATCATGCCATAAAAACATGGTAAGAACAATTATGGAAAGATTGAAGTAATGAATGATAAAATGAGTAAGCTGTATTTATTAACCAAAACAAATAACATTTTATATTGTATATGCTATGCAGCATGTTCTGTAAATGTTTCACAAAATAATTTTAGAAATATTTAGAAATATTTTTTATATTTTCTCTTTTTAGTTGGGTTTCACAAGTCCTGCCTGAATGACCTTTATGTGAAGCACAGCAACAAGTACATCTTAATTTCTGACTTAAGATTGATTCCCACATAATGGTAAGACTGCAATATCTCAAAACACATTTTTAGAGTAAGTTTTAGAATAAGTTTAAATGACATTCTATGCCACATGAAAATAGATATGCTGAGAGATACTTTATATTTCCAGCTATGTCACCTTTGGTGTTTTATAGCTATGTAGAGTCATGCCCAAACACCTTTAATTAACTTTTTATAGCTTTTAACTATAATGAAGTGAAATATTTTGTCAGTAAAAATGCAGACAAGACCTGTTAAAATAATAGAATGGGCAACATGAAAAACTGAAGAGGTGGGTATTCCTCCCAGTTTCTTTCTCCACTCTTCTTTCTGCATCTCATATCCCTCATAGAGTCATTTCTGGCCAGAGCATGCCTTTTTGTACTCTTTCTGCTTTCCACTCTAGTGGAGTACACTCACAGCCTTCAACTCATGGGCTGAATTATCCCTGTCTTCCAAGTTCTTCTAGGTAATGCATTCTGTGAAAACTTTATCTTGGACAGAATGCAAAGTGGGAGGCACTTCTTGAAGACCTGTGCCTATACTGATTGACAGCTGGACTTGATAATCTTGTGGGGTCTTTTCTAGCCTTAATGATTCTATTGTTGATACAAGTGTGCATATATAAAATAAGGAAACTCCTTAGTTTTTTAAAAAATATTTAATTTAAAAAGGTCACCACATGAAAACACAGATTTCTGAAGAGGGAGAACAAATAGTGTGAAAATGTGGCAAGTAGGATATGGGATAGCAGTGTGGAGCTGAGAGAAGAGAAAGCAGAATAAGGGTCAGGGTTTATTACAAAGCTCCCACATGCAGCCAAAATGCACAACACAATATCATTGTTCTAGGGTATCCTAAGAGTTCTGCATGGCAGCAGTAAAACTGCTTTAGAGGTCACAGTACAACCAAATGTTTCCTTATGAATAAAAACTCCAACCCCCCAACAAAACCCTACATGTTGTACTCACCTTATTTCCCTGGGCATTGAAATACATCCTTGTCACCCTGGCATTTCCAGCCTGCTGGAAGCACACCAGCTGCTGTGGCCTTGTCCACTCAAACATTCGGACACTTCCATCTTGTGCTCCTGTAAGATCTAAGATTAAAAGATGATCATTAAGAGTACAGTATTTTGTAGAAAATTATCAATTCCATAATAGTGATTCACTTACAATACTGATGGACTGGATGTGAAGCCATCCTCTTGACGTTATTCAGATTTCTTTTAATCAGCTTTACATGAGAAAAAGAAAAATTAAAATAAGTTTGAAAAAGACAAATACACTATTCAATTTTGTTTATACTATTACGTGGTAAGTGTCCCCTAGTTAAAAAAATCTATTAAGCTAACATTATTTGAATGGTCCTACATCAGAATTCCAATAAGAAAGAAAATTGTTGGTGGTTTTTCATGAACAGGACGGGACTGCTGGGATATGTTCCTTGAGCCTTATTGCAGCATCAGTCTCATTACACGGTTGAGACAATTGGAAGATGGCAACAGCTTACATCTTGCCAGCAGCAACTGAAGATTTCTTTGTTACAGAGCATTTTAAGAACTTTCTAGCCAATAGTATATTGTTAAAACTTACAGACAATTGTTCTAGCCAGTCACTAAAAGCACACGTACACCTGCTTCACACAATGCTTGCTTGTACGCTTTTGACTAACAATACACAATACTTCATTATTAAGCTTAAAACCTTCTATCTTGCTAAGCCTATTTTTCTGCAGTTCTAAGATCTATCTTGGCCAAGCCTAAAACTCAGACTATTGTTTCATGTCCTTGCTTGCTGTACTTTTGTAACTTTTCTGCTTTCAGACTTTGCAGCTGCAGCTAGCTCTAATTTTTCTCTATTTCTAAGGCCTGCTTTCCCAGCTTTCTGAAAGTCTTCTTACCTTTACTATTTCCCACAATAAACCACCCAGACTGACCCATTATTTTCTATATCACAAGAATTCTGTGCCACAGTGTATGAGAAAATGCTTAGTTTGGCCTTTTTGGCCAGGTCTTGGTTGCTGTTGGCCTTTTATGTCAATACTGGGTTGACAGTATGATGACTAATGCACACTAGGTCTCTCTAGTAAATAACAGATGATAAACAGTCCCCTCTCCTGAGTTGCACACACAGAAGTACTCACCACACCAGCTCCAGTGCTGGTTTGTCCAGTGCCTAGCCAGGGCATGGATGGAGATGGCTGGATCTGACTCACTCCAAATGATGGTGCACTTGAAGGAGCCAGTGTTGTAGTAGAACCACGGAAGTCAACGTCATCAGAACTGGGAAAGAACAGTTCTGCTTTAAACAAAAGCTTCTTTGCACCTAATAATCTTTAATTATTTGTCAAGAGCCTAATGGCAATGGGTAGAGGAAGTGACAATAATGACACTATAAATTGATAATTCCTGCACTTATGCAGTACAAATCCTTTCCATGAGCCTCAAATCTATCCATGTTTAATCTCAAGAGATGATTCCAGTATAAGACTATAAGCTTCCCTAAGAAGAATATTGTTGGGCTGTCCCTGACCTGTATGTGCAGTGTGCAGGAAACTGGTACAGCAGAGTGCTTGCTGCAGCTGATGCATTCACAGCTCTCAGCATAGGAATGGAGGGGACAGGAACAACCAGCATCAGCTACCACAGCTGCCCTCCACACTGCACTGATGCAAGGGAACTGCAGGGTGTCCAAGGTAGCACTTCTTTCATTATCTTATGCACCACATGGGATTTCACGTCACTGCACAGTGCACGCATTCCTAAAGAGAGTAATTATTCTCTTGCTGTCCCTCACTTGCAAAGCAATCTGAAACCTACTAAAGAAGAGTAATTAACGTTTTTTTGTATGCTCCATTTGTGCTTACACAGGTAATACAGACACAGCCTCACAGAAAATCAATATACACAAAGAAACAATCTTACCTTTTAGACTCTCGGTCATATTCTTCCCCAATCCATATAAATGACTGAGCAGCTAGTAGAGCTGAAATATCAAGTTCTTGAACATCATGTGTTGATGCCAAAACAATTTCATTGCTGTTTGCCTATGAAGCACAAATACAAAATTTATACTAACTATAATTAAGACATTTTATTAAATTTCTTGTAGTATTTGAGGCGTACCTTGTTAACTGCAAATGCCATTATCATATCTGATTCTTTGTGAATGATCTTTGCTTTTCCTCCAGGGTATCCAAGATCTGCTTCAACCTACAAAACATTTATAAAAAACTTCAATTAGTGTGAAAATCCATTTTGTATTGATACATTCAGAGTGCAAAAATCTATACAAAATTCATGCAAGAAAAGTTCAGTGGCCTTAGCATTGTTTCAGTGGCTAAACTTTAGACTTCTCATACTCTTTGGTGTTCTAGTAGCCAAAAGTGATATTTGAGTGTAAGAAACACAGTTGTGTGTGCAGCACTATTTACAAGGTGTTCACTCATCCCAATTATCAGGACATCCAAAGTTAGTTCATGGATTAAAAGCCTGTCACACAGACTACACAGAACAAACAGCTTCTGTTAGTCACATTAGAAAAGAAAAGCCAGTTCCACAGAACTTTTAAGAATGTGCTAGAGGTTTGGGAGAAGGGATACTACCTTGTTTTTGTGATCTTCTGCTACGCAGTTTTGTTTGACCTGCTCCACACGATCTTCTACAGACTACATAACATCACACAGTCACAAACACAAAACACATGCACAAACAAATATAAAAAAAGAATGAAACATTCCAAACTAGATTTTAAAGGCCACTCTGTCAGTAAATGATGACAAATGTATTTTTAACTTTTTATAAAAGGCACAGAAACTAAGACAGGAATCTAAACAAACTCACTTAAAATGTAATGCCTCCTAGATGAACACAAAATGTATGATATAGTAAATAAATGGAGGAGTAATACACACACAAACTCCATACTTACAGGAAGTCTAAAAGATATTAAATCATATACTTATTTCCCATGATATTTATGTGTTGGCTTAAATTTTCAGTTAGAACATAGCAGTTGTAACTGGTATAATTTGTAAAGCCCCATATTATATATTACTATATAATATTACCTTCATATGTATATATTACTAATGCATATATACATATACACAAATGGATAGCACATTTAAATTCCTTTTTCAGTATGACACACCAAAGAAAGAAAGAATTTTCAAATTTGCTTTTTACTGTTATTGCAAATGTTCTGTTTATTAGGATAGTATTGAAATACATAAATGTGAGCTATGTCTTGTTTAAAAATATTTGGTTCAGTTGATATCCCAATCAACATGACAGTCATGTTGATTTTGAAAAAAATCTAAACATTGTTAAATGAGAGAAACTGAAATGTCAATGAAAAATGGGAAAGAAAATTAAATACTGAGGAGACTGAGGAACAGTTATAATTGAGCTTTGTTTTTTAAAAAAAGTTACATCCTTTGTTTACCTCACTCTGCTTTCTTTTCTTTGTGAATATATATCTTATGAAAGTCTCCTGAAGAAGTTCTTGCTTTACAAGAAAATGCCAGAGCCTTTTTGCTGGAAGAGCTGAGTAATCCTTTGATCTGGATAAAACAGAAGAAATAAAGAAACACAGAATATAATGAGTTGGAAGGATCATTGTAGCCTAACTCAAGTCTAAGAATTCCACTGTGTGCCGAGTGTTGACCAAGCACTTCTGGAACTTTGTTGGTGGTGCTGTGCCCACCTCTCCAGGGAGCCTGCTCCAGGGCCCAACCACCTCCTGGGTGAAGAAGCTTTATCTAATTACACACCTAAGCCTTCACTGACCCAGCTTCAGGCCATTCATTCCCTCGTGTCCTGTCACTGTCACCAGGGATCAGAGATCAGTGCCTGCCCCTCCTCTTCCCCTCAGGGGGAAGCTGCACCTGCAGTGAGGTCTGCTCTCAGTCTCCTCCAGGCTGAACAGACCCAGTGCCCTCAGCCACTGCTCACACGGCTTCACCTCCAGACCCTTCACCACCTTCACTGCCCTCATTTGGATGCTCTCTAATAGCTTTATATCCTTATTATACTGTGGCACCCAAAACTGCTCCCAGCAGTCGAGGTGAGGCTGCCCCAGAGCAGAGCAGGACAATCCCCTCCCTTGCCCAGCTGGCGACGCTGTGCCTGATGCTCCCCAGGACACGCTTGGCCCTCCTGGCTGGCAGGGCACTGCTGACTCATTTTGCACTGCTGACTCAGTTGTAGTTTAATATATTGAGAAAAGCAAGCTATTTTTGAGTTGAAAACACAGTTCACTATCTGCATTTACAGACACCTCCAGGCATGACACTGTCTAAACACAGGAAGATCAGCCTTAAACGGACCTTAGTACAACTGTCTTTCTCCTCCCCCAGACATCTGCATGTATTATATAACTCTTCTGTTGCTGGGACACAGTGAGAGACAACTGCTACTGAAAGAATAATAAAACAGGTTGAATTGGGTGTGCCCAGCAGCAGCCACTGCCCTTGATTCCTACAACCTCTGCTCTTTCCTCATTTTCCTTTCTTGTTGCAGCTGTGAGAGGCACAGCAGAGGAAGTAAAGGCTGCTGCAGGAGACAATCTTCGTTTGGCTGTTTATCATGAGGAAGAAATCGTCTTTAGAATTTCTGTGATTGAAGAATGTATTTTTGCTAGGAAAAAAATACTTACTTGAATGGTGTGTTCTCAGGTTCAATCATTGCTTTATTGCGGAGAATAGCTGGTCCTGCCCCTACACCCAGGTCACTGGGGTAAGTATTGATATAGTTTGGAGGTGGGCCTTCAAACTGGTCCATTCTATCTTGAAGAATCTGTTCCCAGTGTTCTAAGTTTTTTATTACAGCAATGCCCAATGGAGATGTTACAGGCAGATCTAAACAGAAATATGAATGAAGTAAGGCTCAGAGAAAAAAAATAAGCTACAGTGAGTATAAAACCTCCATAATAACATAAATATAAAAAAAAATCTTGAAAGGAAATGTCTATGTTGGCAATTGTAATAAATAATATATTTAATTATTTTAATTTTAAAGTTAGAATAAAAACATGAAGTCTAACAGAAAGCCATATATATATAAAAATAAAATGTAAAGCAGGATTTAGCATACCAGTGAATTCCAGACCAGCAATGGGAAAGAAGTTCTTAATGTTGTGCAGAACTAATTTTACCATTGTCAGATGTAGAAGAGCCCAGCTGTATAAAAAGATTTAGTTGTGTTAAGAAAACATTAAGAGTTATCTAGAAGTATTGTTCCTCCTTAAGCAAATACAGAGGTTAGAAAAAACACTTTAAAAAGGTTGTATTCAACCTGTACCTCATTCAAAAACTACACGCTTGAATCAGCAATCTAAATCATTATTCTAGAGAGTGTATTGTGACACCTTATGTTGAGTCTTAAAAATGAAAATGGGTGTTTCTTAGTTGTTTTCCCCTCCCCAAAAAACTGCAAACCACACAACTTTAACTTCCTAATCCCTTTTTTCTGGCAAGTAAATGGGGAACTGTTATTGTGATGAGAATTTGTAATTTCCGTAATCCCATTGCCACAGACAAGTCTGCCCACAGTACTAAAACTGCTTGACGTACGTTGGATGGTGTAGAAGATCCGTATTTTTTTTCAGTTTGGAAGCAAAGTAAGCATATGACATAATTATTCTAAAAGAGTGACAATTTTGGCTGACCTGTAAGAATTGGCATCTGTGTGTTCCTGGATCTGCACATCGGAGAGGAAAGCGTCCTCCTCTTCCTCATCACTGTGAATGCTTTCATCAGAATCGTATATAACACCACTGTCTGATAAAGGGAGAAAGGGCTGCAATGCAAAGCAAAAGTCTGTATAAAAACAATATTCTCTGACAATTATCTCTAAAAACAGTTTATCTCTAAAACAAATTATCTCTAAAAACAATTATCTCCTCTCTGACTTCACTTACGACTCTCACAGAGTTTAAATGACAGTAATTTCACTTATAAGTCAATGTCCTTAGACATAAAAGTAATTAGTGAGGGGGGACAGTGTTAATCACTATTACTGACAAGAGGCATCTTTTGAAAGTGAGCTAATAGAGCTTCAGGCTCTTTATCATTTATTGTTAGGATAATATTCTGCATCTTACTACTAAAAATGCTCAAAATTTTCACTTTATTTTTGTCTTTTAAAACTGAATGGAATTTTCAATTACCTTTGCCATAAAATAGTCCCACATGCTGAGTTCTGGAGGAATAAACTTTTCTTTGTAAGAGGGTCTTTCTGCAGGTACAGGTGGTGGTACATTGCTGTCTTTTACTGGTCTTCCTGGCACCAGCATTCTCATGTTAAACCGACGGCGGTGTTTATCCATTTCTTCTGATGGAAGAGGAGGTGCTAAATTCAGGTAATTAAAAAAAATTGATATTAATATTGCATCTTTAAAATATCTGTATTTTATAACTGAAGCAACTACCACGACTATTATTGGTACTAATTTCTATGGATTTAGAATCAAAGCCAGCCTAAATAAAGTAAGTGTAATAATAAAAAGGTTTAATTTTGATACATTCAATAATTGTGGCATTTAGATATTGGATATATTATAAAAATACATTTTACATACTGGATTAATTTTTAGGAGATGTAGCTTTTAAAAAGTATTTTAGCTGAAAAATTTCTCAAGAAAGAAATAAAGAAACTCAGAAACTTTGTTGAGAAATAAAGTAATATGTAAAATACCACTTAACAGTATGCTGCACAATTAGCAGTTACTCAAATATAAATAAAGGAATTCTTAAGGTAGCAAAGACAATATTTGAATATAAAGACAAGCTTTTTGACAACTGAAGTCTACTTTAAAGTGTTATAATTTAAAATGCCTTAATAGTAACCAAAATATTAACATGGAACTTGTTTTTCAAAGTGTCATGGGCCAGGCAACATTGAATATCACACTTACTTTATTACAAGGGAGCTAGGTATTTAAAAACTATTGTTTGTTCAAAATAAGCCACTACCAACACTCCTCTACACTGCAAGTCTTTACAAACCTTCATTACCATCCTCTGAAACATCAGAAGCTGTAGCAGCTTGAAGGTTAAAGGAAAACAGAATATATCTCAAATGATTATGAATTACAGAAGTTATTTATGCTGTTACCTTATGAAAATAACTGCCCAAAATGAGTTTGACTTATTCCATGAATGACAAATACCTGTTGTGCATACTTGAAATTGTACAATGCCTTATCACTGTTCAGTTTTACATTCTGGAGAGATAATGTCTAATTTTTGCATAAATTTCAAGCCTATTGATGATTTAAAAGTCTGTATGATGTCATTTTCAGTATTGCTGAAGTTTATCACAAATGGTCGTATCTGTCTTTGTCTTCAGAGTCTGAATTCAATCTCCACTTTTGCTTTTCCTCACGCAGCATATTAACATATTAATATTAGCATATTATAATGCTCATCTTTGAAAAACCCTGGGTTTAGTTGGAGCTTAAATATGCATGAGCTGTTTTTCTGCCAGATGAAGTTGGTATTTCTTCTCCGTGGTCTTGTGCTAGGTGAAATCCTACCTTGCAATATAAACTGATTTCAGAAATATTGTTTCCTACTTACTGCAGTCATGAAATAACAACACTCATCTCCCATAAAAAACCCATAGGTGTTAACACCGATTTATATCACCTGGGTTTTTTTTCCCCTAAAAATAATGGCTGAAAGTCCTGAAAAATGTTATAGTTAAGCACCTAATATTACCATAATGACCATAATAACTATACAGTTTTATGGCAAATTCAAAATGTGCTGATGCCATTACAAAGGACAACTGCAACGCTATTATTTGTTTCAGCTTTTTAGTTAACGGAACTGTTTTCTTGCCAGTAGTTTCTTAAATTCAGGTCTTTAAAAGGAAGGTTCTCCTACTAGAAGAGGCATAAGATGCACACCATTAGCATGACCTTTAGGGAGCAGTGTACCTGGGATGCTCTCGGACTGCCTGCGGGGTTTCACGAGCAGCTTCACTCCCCCTCCAAAGACAGCAGCCCACATGCGGCTGTTGAGGGGGTGCGCCGCCAGCCGGAACAGCTCGTTACACGAGTTGGTGGCCAGGGCGTGGATCAGGAGACTCAGGTACACAGCTACAACAGCTTCACACAGCAGGATGTTCAGCTTCGGCTGGTCTTCGTCCTGAGCTGAACTTAAGAGGTTGATAAGGGAACTCACACCTACAAAGAGGAAAAATGTAGGGATTAAATGAGTAGGAGCACAAACGGACAAAAAGGAAATGTTTTACCTCTACATTTTATGGTAAACACTAGTTAGCCACATGATGCTTTTATTCAGCTAAAACATACTATTTTCTTAAAATTATAAAAAGCCTTCTTGAGTCTGGGACTTTTGCACTGCAGTTCTCTGCAAATACTATGGGCAGTTCACTGTGCCTATGAAATTCCTGCACCATTTCCACAGTTTATGTTTGTACATCAGAACTAGCTGCTTTGACAGCTATACCAAGTACAGCATACATGTAGGACTGTACTGTGGAGACAATATTGCTAATGGGTTAGGTAGACTGGAGAAAAACATTTTGGGGTGACAAATTGTCATGAAGTTTATCCTAAAGATCATGCTCTCTTCTTCAAGCAAGATGTTTGTCATATACAAAGTTTATTTTTATTCATTTTGGTACATGAAAAAGCGAAAGGCTCTTACTGTTTTGAGAATTGAGTTAGAAACATCTGTCAATGATTATCCACTACTTCATCCCTCATACAGGGCAGTGAAATAATTCTGGCACATGGAGCTGGTCCAGTGGAGCTAAAAATAACCTTAGCTTAGTCTCACCAGGCCACTGAGCAGGAGATGAATTTGGAGTTGCATGCTCTTCGATGCTTTCTGTCCTCAGTCTGCGTCGATCACTCAAAAGCAGTCCTTGATAAACCATCCCAGTAAACTGATTTGCTTCTGTTTGACTGCTACATACAAATAAATTTTTTTCTGATGAGAAAGTGAGTATTCCAAGTAAGAGTGACATCATATTTTCCTACTGTTTACTAAAAAACCCTGAACGGTTGGTTTTATTTTATCTGTGTAAAACTGAACAGGCATATCAAAGTTAGCAATGTTTAATGTGTAAAAGTATCTTTACCCATAAACAAACATTTAATCCCTTTTTAAGTCACAAGCAGGAAGAATTTCCATTTAGGATGCACAAAGTATACTGCAAATGTAGGACTGTATGAAAACTTCCCTCTTTACCTGTAGCTGTGGCTGTCACATAGTGCTTGATAAATGGATGCAGAAAGTGAAGCTGCTAAAGAATGAAGGGTGTACACCTAAAATAAAGAGAACCAATGAGCTATATGTTTTATATAAAAGGTGAGTAAAATACATTTCTTTCTAAAGGGTATTGGAAATGTGTTCTGCAGGGCTGTCCTAGTTTTAAAGCAAGTGCAAGAAATAGTAATTGAGTGACTTTAAGTTTACAGTACAGGGCTTAGAAAATCACAACTGTTTGTTCAAGATAATTTGACGGCAGTCAACACCTTCTAATATTATGTCAAGACAATTAACTTGATTCTAATACAGAACAGCCACAGTAAATGAACATACTGAAGTAGTGATTAAGCATGTCCTGTTAGGACAATAAATTTGACAGAATGATTCCTGGAAGCTGTACTATATAACACTACAGTTCAATGTAGTAACAGCTACTCAATATACATAAAATACAAAAAGTTTGTGTAGTCATGATATAATATTTTTGTCTAAAATCTCTTTTCTTACCTCAATTATGTGCTTATAAATTCCTTTAGTCTCCAGGAGTAACAAAATAACTGGTTCTGCCTCACAATGCAACAAACACAGTCCAGTTCTTAAAAAGAGGAAATGCAAGGATTTCTTGGAAAGTTCAATGAAATCCACAGTGTCAAGAAAATGGTATTGTCCAACTGTTAAAAAAGCAAACTTTCCTAAATTCACCCTGTGCTCATTCCTGTCTTTTTCTGCTATCTTTCCATTTCATCAAACATTAGGCCTTAGATCAAAGCTATGAATTACCTTGACATCTTCAATATTAGGATGTGGTGGTGATTTCATCTGCACAATAGTGTAAAGTATATCATGGATGTGGTTGTTTAAGTACAGCACAGGATTAGCTATCACAGTTTTTGTGGATGCTATGCTTGCAGAAAGCAGTGGTAGTGTTGTGGGTAGTGGAAGCGGAGACTGAAGTTGTTTTACAGTAGTTTCCTGTTTTAAAAGGAAAGATTATCTTTAAAATCATTGCTTTGAAAAAATAGAGATAATTTTACATCTTAAATTTATTTCCCAGATTATTTATCCTCTTCCACTGCTGTCTACTCAGTACAAACAAAATTTTACTGTAAAAAGCAAGTTATTATTCACTATAATTACAAGGTTCAGACCTGACTGACATGTTTACTGGATCACATTTTGATTTCATGCAGGAAGAGTATTTTCATGTAGTTCATTAGGAAGCGTGGAGATTGTCTGTTAAGAAACACTAACTAAAAATGTACTTGCAGTAGCACAGTTTGGTACAATAGTCACTGGTCTGAGTTTAGGAACAAAGACAAATTTGTACTCATCTGAGTTTCTCAAGGAGAAACAAACAGAACTTAAAAAAATTCTTTAATGTACATTCTAAGCAAAGTACCACCAAAACAGCTGTCTGTTGCCCCTATTTGAAATAGGAGAAATCTAGGACTAGAGCACATGGAAGACTTGCCCAGTCTCAGATTATTTGCTGTAGCTCAGTGTAGTAGTTAACATTTCCTGTAAAATAACTCTTTTTGTATGAAATGTAGAAAATGCCATAACAGAGTAAAGAGAATAGTACCCTGTCTGACTTTGTATTATTTGTTGAGCCTTGAAGCTAACACCCCATTCCTTGTAGCTCCTTTGCATGATCTGCAGAGATCTAGGAATAAGATTTTGTTTTATTTCCGTAACTGTGAATTTAATTTATTGTATAGGTACCTAGAAGTTTTGACCATAATTATAGTAACACATACAATGCTGCAGCTACCATATAAAACAGCAACATTTAAATTCCATCATCGTAAGTAGCCTGATCCTGAGTGTCACATAGAGATTCTTCAGAGACAAATAATCCATATTGGGAAAAGCAGCACAATTCTTTCTCCAAGATCATTAAAATTATAATGACCATTACACTTACAGAACATTACTAGAATGTATCTAGGCACAAACTCATGCATTTGACATAACTGACAGTCTAGAACTGTTCATATTCATCAATATAAATAAATTTTGAATTTGCTTTACCTGCTGTGACTCCTGCAGCAAGAACTTCAGCTCCATCCTTACAGATGCTAAACCTCCACCTTGTGCCCCATGAAGGCTACAATAACTGAGAAAAACTCTGAGAAGAGCTTGGTTCTTCTGCAGCCACCACTTCCGTCTCTCAGCGTGTTCTCGCTTTGCCTGTAACCTGCGTCTTTCGATCTGGTGCCGTTCGTACGAGCCAATGTCGGGCTTATCCATAATATCTTCGGGGTCAAGCAGATCCCCATTTACTTTGGTATATGTTTTACAGTAGTCTTTGTCCCCTGTGTCATGGTTGCATATTTCATGCATAGCAGCAATCTCTTTTTCCAGCCAGTTGTACAGCTGAAATCTGAGCTTTCCTCCATCCACTTCATAACCTGTAGCCAAAGTCCTCAGTTCAGTCATAAGGATTTTCAAACAGGCTCTGAATTTTAGTTGCTCGGCAATAACATCAACCTCGGTGTCTCCTGCCTCAGAAACCTCCCCATGTGGTGTTTGAGCCATGCTGGTGTCTGAGGTCCTCTCATCTTCACTCTTAGAATCAGACTTTTTCATCATTATCCCAACATCCTTGTCTTCTTCATCTGATCCATTTTTGTCTTCACCCCAATCAAGAGTAAGGGGCTCATCATCAAATTTTACTGCTGGCTGACTCCAGTCAAATTGTGCTGAAGATTCAACAGTGCTCTCCAAAGCAAAGGAAGTTGAAATGGGTTTTGACCAGTCTATATCACCACTTCCAGCACCATCCTGTAGGGCTTTGGAATCTGAAACGTCAGCCTGGATTGAAGGGCTGGATGAATCTTTTTCTTCAGCTACAGGTGACTTTTTTCTTATTTTTGGAATTTTGGAAAGGACTTCAAGGGCTAGTACAGGGCAGCCTACTTTAAAATGAGCATTTGCAGTAGTGAAGAATAATTTTCTTTCTATAAGATTAATTTTATCAACAAAGCTTTTCTCAGTTTTTAGACCTAAGGTGGCAAGAGTTCCTTCTGGTGAGCTGAAGTATCTTCGGATGAGCAAAGGGTGAGTCCGAAGATAGTTGTAGAAACTGAACACCACAGGATTGCAGGATTTGACGATAACTGAGGAATTAAACAGATATGACATCCATTGAAAAAGCCTTTTAGATGGTATTCTGTTTTGCAGTTATTTCCTGCATTAGATTTATCAAACCACATAAAAAAAAGACAATTTTGGGTCTAGTTATCAAAATAAAATGAAATAATTACTTATTCCCCACAATAAGAATAAAGGTATGAGCTGAAGGAGTAGAAAGATACAAATTCTATCATCTGCCTCGCAGTTACATTGCACTCAGCTAAGCTATACTGCAGCTGAGATGATCATCCAGGTAGAGATTTCCCCAAGGAAATTCCTATAGGGAATATGAAACCTATGTGGCCACCTGTCACTTAACATTAATCTTGAATAGATGGGATAGGAAATCCTGCTACAATACTGCTAATTCCTAGAAGTAAGAATAATAATTTAAGTCTACTGGACAAAAGACCAACTAGCATTCATTACTAGAAAAGTATTGTATGGAAGTGCCAAACAAAGACAGCTCTCCTGAGCTAAGCTGACAGCAGCAACTAAGTTTGGTGTTAGATAAATCTTCTTTTTCTTAATAAGTCTGCCCTATTAGATTAATATTTTTTCTCTTACCTGGGTTTTCATCATCATCTTTGGGTGTTTGTTCCAATAACGTATCCAGTGCTCGTGTGTAATCTTTCATTATCCAGTAGGCAATGCTTCTCAGAAATGGATCAGAATGCAACTTAGTGCAGCTGAATCCAGTTCCATCCTTCTGGCAACCCAAAATCTTTTCATAGAGAATGGAGGTGTATGTGACAGAGGTTTCAAACTCTGATTCATACAAACGAGCAATGACCATGGCCAACTGGATGTCTTCCATTTTCTCAAGGCACACCTATGAAAAGCAGTGGGGAAAAGGTTGTTTTATAAGGGGAGTTATATAAAATAAAGTAGGTAGCAATAATTACAGAACAGATTTTTTTTTCTCCTCTTATCTGTTCTTTGAAGTATAAATTAATCTTCAGGTCAAAAATGTGGTAAGTGATAAATATCCATTTTCTTGTGTTTGGAAAGAGGTGTACTTTTCTCTATTTTAGGGATTTTAATATGCTTAGCAGTACACAGTGTTAAAAATTAATATGGCAGAAGATAAGGATGTCTATTTTTATTCTATCTAGTAGAATAATTGCACCCTCCAACTTTCATGCTATTACATCACTGGTAAGATATTTTTCACACCACCTTGTGTAGAATTACATCTCTGAGGAAGATACATTCTCAAGTGAAGACAAACATACTGTAAACAAATAGGCAGATAGTCTAAAGGTTCTCTAAATCCCATCCTCTCCTGAGAGATACTGCTTAGCTTATGATCCTTCTCACAGCTCCCACCTCCCTTGTGGCAAGCAGCATCACAGCTCCACTAAAAAGGGATCCCAGAACTGCTTCTTGAGAGAGAACTCTTGACCTCTATTTTTTTACTTAATGTTGTACCAAGAGGTCATGCAGAATAGCTTGAGGCTGAACAGAGTGCTACAACTTGACTGTGCAGTTCAAACAAAGTTTTGCCAGAAGTGTCACTGCTCCAAGTACTCCCAAGAGTACTTCCAGTTAGGAATGGTGTATCTGAACAATTATTCTGGCCTTCAAATTAGCTTCCCAGTTGCTTTTCACAGTACTGTGGAGACAAATGGTATGTCTGCAGGGCAAAAGGGGTCCTGTGTGGACATACCATCCCATTTCTGCTGCCACAAATTGTGAAAACTTCATCAGAGGACAGCTTGTAAGGATGCAGTAACATAGGACAAATTAGAAACTGAAACTTAATTTCTCAAAACCAGATACCTCTATAGCATCTTTTAGTGAACCTGCTAGCAAGAAAAATGCAGCTGACTGTTCAAAACGTTGTTTTCCCAACAAAGCAAAAGCGTTTTTTAAAGCAGCTTTACGCCATCGGTCTTCATTGAAGTTGTGGCTGAAAAAGGCAGTCATCTTTTCATCATGCTGGGACCTGTATAAAGAAATGCAATGTATAGAGCTATTTATTATGTACCTTAGCATACTGTCACTTGAACAACATTACTGGAAAGTAAACTCTTCTCTTAAATGAGTTCTACTTTGCATTCCTTTGCATCCAATTAAGATTTAATCAAACTTCAAGTCAGCAGAACTCACCTAAACAGACCCCACACCACTGCCTTTTTCTTCATAGCAAGGTAAAAAAGTGCAGCATCTAAGGCATCATTGTTCCTCTGGAATGAAGCTTTTGCAACCTGTAGTGAAAAAAGCCTACTATTATTGATGAAAATATAAAAGCTGCTTTTAGCTAAATAACCTGTGTTCTTTGTCACAGAGGAGGTAGGTAAGACTATTATCTCTACAATGCAGCAAAGTCATTTCAGTAAGAATGTTTTATTCCTATATAACAAAGCTCTAGACTGTAAATGTTTTTAAGAGTCAGAAATACAGCACTATTGCAGATAGCAACCCTCTCGAGCACAGTGGGATATTAGCAATGTGCAAATAAAAATATTTTCTTTAGAATTGTTACAGTAACTCCTACTATTAGGTGAAATTCCTCTGGCAATCCATTACTTAAAAATACTTAAGCTAATAACAGTATTTCTTGAATGAACACGGTTTGGGTTTTATATAGGACTCTCATGTAACTGATGATTGGATTTGGAGTACTAGGATACTCCAACTGGATTTGAAGTACTAGGATAATTGTTTTGCTCCTGGATTCTTTGAATAAACTGCAACATTTAAAAATGCATTTTTACATTAGATGGCTTGGAAATTTAGTATAGTTGGCACATCTAACAGCATGGAGCTAGAATCTGTAACCAATAAAAAGTACCTTCTCAATGCACCTTCGGAGAGTGTTGATATTCCTGACCCACCAACCAATGCCCATAGCTCTCAGCTCAGACCACTGTGGGTCTCCCTTCTGGATAGCTGGAATCATATTGATCAACTCCTCCTCAGCCTCAGAATGGAAAGCCCATGCAAAATGGCAAGTTGACAGGCCTAAACAATAACATAAACCCATACAATTCAGAAGACCAAGAGTTCCTAATAAGTAAATGGATTATTTCAGGGATGCAAAGTGGGGTCTCCAACCCAAGAGCTGGCTACATCTGAGAGACACTGATTCCCTCAAAAGGAAGTAGTGCTGTTAAATGAACAGCTGAAGTATCTTTTTGCTTGCTGGGGGTGTCCTCTCCTCTGTACTTCTTTCATAATTTTCCAGTACCCCATTCATAACTATACAAGAATTATATGTTGAAGAACCAAAGGAAATATATTCTGTTATCACAGAAGCAGACTAATTTTGGGCCAGAAACCCTTCTCTCTGTTCTTTAGGTGGTAACTTTTTTCTTTTATTGTGGAATAACTTTTGTATTTATTCTATTTTTGTAATTATTATTTTATTGTGAAATAACATTTTGTTATTTACTCAGATTGAGAAAAAAAAACCTTGCTGTGATGAAAATATAAAATATTCTTTAAGATAAACCCATGCTCATGTAAGGAAATATCTTAATTCTTCTAGAAGAAACAATGAATTACATATACAATCTGTGTTTTATCTGGTTGGGCAATTTATTCATGCCTCAATCTTCTACTCTACAGCTATAAGTTTTTTGCTATTTACAGTACATGTAGGGAAGCCTACACCAAGCCTTTGCAAGATAATGGCCTTAATGAAATAGAAAATTCCTATGCAGATACAGAAATATGACATTATAAATCAAAGGTAAGCAGATCCTGTGAGGGTTACCTTGGTGGAGCAGCTGGACGCGGTAGAGGGGAGGCAGGGATGTCAGCAGGCAGGTGTGCAGGCGCATGGCCAGCAGGTACCGGAGGCCACATTCATCTAAGGTATCTCTTCCTGTGCCACAGAAAAGTCACTTTTAAACATGCAGCTGACTACAGCAGACATAGATACAAGTTATCATAACAGTGTGTGAGGAATGCATGTTTCTAAGGCTGCTAAGAACCTGAACTACAAGTTATTTATTACATATGAACTACAAGTAGATACTTACCATCTGTTTTTCTTTCCGGCTGTATCTAAACAGCAGTGATGCTAGCTTTCAGCTTTGTTATCCCAAAATACCCAAGGACTAAGGTTACCTTTGCTGAGAAGAAGAATGTCAATTCAATAATGTGTCAGTTACTAACCTGAGTAATTCTTATCTCTGTTCTCATCTAGTTCAGTGCTTGTTGTGGCCACAGTGTCTGCCAAAGCTACAAGGAACATCTGCTCCAATCGAGTGAGGCCTGGCAAACTTGAGTGCATCAGGTGGCTTGAAAGGACACTGGCGTGTTCTCGGCCAAAGTAAGTTGGCCCATACTGTGACAGATTAATAACTTTGGATTTACTCTCCCTCTTTTCAGGCTCAAAATCTATAAAGTCTTCGGTTGTAACAGGTTGAATCTGGAATAGATCTGAGTACTGATCCTCTGTTTTTCTCTTTGCATGGTCTTCAGAGCCCTGAGGTATTTTAGAAGTTTCTTCGGCAACATAGGTGGCATCCTGATCTGCAGCAAGCAGTGCATACAGCGGCAGTGGGGGGATTGAGTCTATCTCTGTGTAGTCTCGGGTACCATCTTTCCCAGCAGTAATGGTATCCTTGGCAGTACTGCCACTCACACTGATGGTACGAGAAAGATGGCGTTTAGGACCAGTCCCTTCTCCAGCTTCTGTGTCTTTGACTATTGCAACTTCTCCTGCAATGCATTTAACTAAATGTGACAGAATGGCTTTGGCTCGGCGAACTTTACCCAGGTCCATCAGTTCTAACAACTGGGTTGGATGATACTGGGGTAGAGTAGGTGAAAGAACATGAGCAGCTTCAAAGAGGCCCCCGTCCTGAATTACAGTTGGAGTACCAAAAACATCATCCACAATACCTGCCCCATCAATCACACTGGTCTTCTTCACTACTGTGCTTGTTTTGAATGGATCTTGTGTTGTGGAGTCTTCAGAAGTAAAAACATCACTTTCTCCATTACCAAACTTGACTGCATGCTTCCACTGGGCATAAACGTGCATCTCACAGTCCATTCCCACCACCAGTATTCCATCTCTCACCCAGGACAGAGACACAGGCAGGGAAGGAGTGCCATCCACAGATGAAACCAAATCAATGGACCTCAGCAACACCCACTTTGACTTCACACCTTGTTTTATGCTCCCTCCTAGTGGCAGGGTGATGACAGCTACTCCCTCTTTGCTGCTGGTTTGATCTGTTACAATCCCTGAAAGCCTTCCATACATGAAGATGTTGGCACCCACTCCAACTGTCAGTATATGTGAACCATCTTCTTTTGAAACCCAGTCCAAATGCACCAAATGCTTGATACTAGGCACCAGGTATTTGTCTTTATTCAAAAAAGCATCTGACTTACTGTAAACAAATAAATTACTATCCACGCTGACCCTTGAGTCAAGTACACTTCCAACCTTAACTAAATCATCCAGATGAATTGTCTGTTCCAAAACCCACTCTGATCCTCCAGTAGACTCACATTCAAGTATACAAACATGCATGGAAAATTCTTTGGAAACAAACCCATTATGCTGTATGGGTTGTTTGTATGCTACTGCAAGACGTCCTGTGTAAGAACAGCTAACAGCAACTGGCCTTCCTACTATGCTCACTGTACTGCTGTTGTCTTCCCCTTCATCATTCATTAAAGGCCATTTTCTCCAGTGGTACGTCTCCTTCTCCTCAGTTTTGCTGTTCAGGTCAGTCTCTACAGTGCATCTCCAGAACCTCACTCTGTTGTCTGAACAGGATGTTACTATCAAATAAGGTGCGAGGCAGACAGGGTATATTGATGAGGAACTCAAGTGACCTGAAGTCAGAACAAACATATTTACTTTTAGTAACAGACAGTAGAATGCCTATATGATTAAGGCAGACATAACACTGTCTACCTACTGCTAGAGAACTTTACAACCTGGAATTATTTTTTAAATTTGGATTTGGATAAGGGCAAATAATATCAGAGCTGGTAACAGTCTTGCAGCTTGAACATTACTTATCATCTGCATTTCTGGTTACTATTTCAAGAAGGTAAACTGGAACTGAACTAATTCAGAGAAGGACTCTTAGAACAATGAGAGGAATACAAAGACAAAAGAAAAGAAGGTGTAAGTGCATCAGGTAAAAAACCCACTATATATCAAATACAGGAATTCTAGCAAATGAGCAATTGGGTATAAACTGTTTATTAATAGATTAACACTAAAAGTTACATTTCCAACTATTAGAGCAGTGAGTTTCAGGAACTGCGTTCCTGTGGGGACTTGATACATTTACAGAAGAGTAACATGACATGGGCATGATGATTTGAAAGCACCTTTTCAGTCTTTTGTGTTTTCTGTATCAGAAAATCAGAATCTTATAGTCTGGAGAGATAGAATTCTATAAACTAGGAGATAAATCAGTGGACCAACTGTATAGCAAAAATTGTTAAAGTTACCTGCTGAAGGAGTTGCTCTTACTACTTCCACACCAACAGGAAGATCCAGGGGTTGGCTATACACAAGTCTGGAGCTCAGAATGAGTTTACTAGCAGTCTGAAGGTTAGCAATTGATGAAGATCGTGGTATGGGACTTATGCCAGGTGATACATCTGGAGAAGAATCCACAGTCTTTTGCTCAGGTACACGAAGTTTATTATCTGCTGAAGATGCTTCAGTTGCTTTTGCTATATAAAAAAAATGCCAGCAGTGTTAAATTGTTTGTAAGGACAAAGCATGCATATCTGATAATCAAATTTATTTGTTTTTACAAGAGCTCAAGTTGCACAAAAAATAATTATATGATGTGTGCATGCTGTGTCAGTTTTATTGCATGCTGTGACTTTAAGATTTAAGACATCCATAACATTCTGAAATACGGAAGTTTTAAATAAAGAAGCCACTGCTTAAGCACATTACTCATCCCATCAACACATTTTTATATTGTTAGTAGTATAGAATGCAATCAGTATTTGTAAGGAACTTTACTATTTCTATTACATTGATATATTATTCAGAAGATTCTTGATTTTCAGGCTTCTGTTGGGCAAAGGTGATACAATTTGTTTTATAATAAACCACTAAAGTTTGTTTTATCTTAAGTAATATGATACAAATGCCTAAGAAAATTACAATTACTCACTCACCTAAACAGGCTTGCACAGATTTGAGATGAAGATGCCACATTTGAAGAACAGAACAGCCACTACTATCTTTTTCAATTACTACCAGGTAGAACTTCTCTGAGAAAGGTGGTGGACGATACCCTGTAATTTACATATCATATATATACTATATAATATATATTGATCTAGGGTCATGAAATCTATATTTAACCTAAGTAATTTTTCCATAGCAAAAGATTCTCTAAAAACTACTGGCAATAAAAATCCCATTTTCATCTTTGAAATAAATGGTTAGATAATAAATCAAAATATTGAAACCATGTATTAATACCATGCTTTAATTGACATTTTGATTGCTTATGACAACAGAAGAATTACAAAACAGATACTGACTTACAATCTGAGTATGAATGGCAAATCTAATTTATTAGATATTTGCCTTTCTGTTCAGTTTGAACTGTTTTGCCAGATTATAAAGACTCTTCTACTTGTCTTCCTTTCTCTTTTGACTTTTTAAGTCTACTACCAAACTTTCCAGTGACTTTCCATTGTCTTAACTTGAAAGCCAGATATATTGACACCATCAACTGCAAATACCTATTGATGCAGAAAATGTACTTTAAAAGTATATTACCACATGCCAGCCAGATTTTAGTATTCCTGAATAACATTTTTTTTGGTACCAATTTAATTAGTTATAGTTTATGCTATACCTTGTGATGGCTGGAAAAATATCTCAGTTTCCTTCCCTTCCGCATCCTCCTTATGTGGCTTGTATCCCAAAATGAAGTCTTCTTGGAAGACATGAAGCAATTGTGTGTTTGAGCCACACTGAAACATTGAGCAGTTGTTATGCTTACAGAACAGTACAGTAAAATATAGTATTAATGCAACTAATTATTTACTCTGTGCAATCTAGCTACCAGTGACAAAGACATTATTTTATAAAGTTTAAAATTATTATCAGAAAACCCAAATATTTTCCTTTCATATTACAAACAGCATGCTCTAGAACTCATCATTTGTATATTGAAATAATTTCACCAAGGTCTGCCAGGATAGATCAATTCTGTAATAACACTTCTTCTGCTGCAGTTATTGACAGATGAATTAGTATCTGATTAATTTTTCTTTCTTTGGTGTTGAATAAATAACAATTGCAAAAAGTCTCAGATTTTTATCCCACTTCAGTGGGAGGACATGTCTGCAGTGAATTGCTTGGGAAATCTGAAAAAGGGAACAAATTGCAGATTTTCCTTCTCTCAGATATCTTAACATCTGTCTTTCCTGACAGCAACATTTTTATTTGCAGTAACTCTACCTTGCTAAAGAGAAGGCTGCTCATGGTGAAATTCTTCCCTGATGGTAAGGAAAAATATATCCCCAAAATACAGTGATGGCAAAGTTATGCTGCAAAACACTTTTTTTTTTTCCAGAGAAACAAGATGGTATTTCTTGCACTCATTTATAAAAATTATAGGAAAATGTTCTGTAAATCTGAACTTAAATTTGAAGATTATATGTCATTGATATATAAAAGACACAGACATTTGTTGATAATAGAGAAATACTTATTTATAAATGTCAAAACTCCACAGTTTTCTAATTAAAATTGGTAAAACTCACTATCTTTACAGGCTGCTAACAGAAAATAGCACTGGAGCATATATCATCAAAATAACTGAGTAAGGAGAAGGTTCAATTATCCTACCTACTCATTGACTGAGAAGTATAGCTGTATTAATTGATAAATTTATTTTACAATACAAACACAAAAAGCTTGGAAGACATGCCTGGCTATCATTCTTACATTTTGAATAGTTAGATCTAGTTTTTAGGTTTGGGCTTTTAAAACTTATTTAAAATTTATTTTTGTTTGTTTGGGTTTGAGGGGATTGTAATTATTTCCTTTAAATTATGATACCATGGAAACCATTCTTTAGTAAAGTCTTGTTTTCTTCGATAATGCTTAGAAAATATAGCTTTACTATAAAAATATACTTTGAGCTCTTAACAGGTAACAAAAAGTTGGCTTAGTAAAATATTCAAGGCATCTCGATATTCACAAAAATTCAAGGCAATCATTGTCACCATAGAGAAATGTAATCTCTTTTATGTCTTTTCAACAGATTAGGCTAATTAACAAATAAATGAACAAATAAACTTATTAAACACCCTTATGTGATACCCTTAAAGAGTCAACCATTTATTTACTTTGTTAGTTATTGCATCGAGCTCAATGATACATCCTGGTCGAGCAGTAGATTGTTGGCTCACAATATTAAACACCTCCCCAATAAGTTTCTGAAACAGAGAAAAATGAGTAGAATTAGTATATTTTTCCTTTGGACAGAAGAAAATTGCAGTTGCTTATGATAAACTGACGCTTCAATTTTTTCTTGTTGGCACAAACCGTAACAGAGTTCTTGCAGTTGTCACTTTGACACTCATGAATAATGTATTTATCAAAGCATGTGCACTGTTGTGAGTCAGTAGCTCTCTTCATGGGGATGAAACACCAGTTTTTATGGAAGCTAAATATTGCTAATTTAAAGATTTATCCTTGCATAACACACATAATGTGTCTGTGCAAAGAGAAACAATATACCATTTCACTTCTTTTTCAACCTTCAGGTTTTGTCACAACATGTAGAAAACACCTTCAGTACTGCTTATATATACTGAAAGCTCTATTGATTTTTCCTGGAATGTTCATAGTCACTGCTCCTAGAACAGATTCTTCAGACTGTCACATCTGAATACTGACAGGCCCTGCCTTGCAGGATGGTTTATAAAATAACAGAAGTATGTAGCTGATTCCCTTATATCCCACCATTTCTGCCCTTCCTCATATATAGATGTAACTTAGGTGGATACACCTCAGCCTTGCTTTTCTGTTTTCATCTTCCCTCTTGCTCTTGACTCCCATTTTCTGAGAGGACAAACTAAGAAATCCTGTTTTTCCTTTTCCTACCTGGCAAAGGTTGGGGAAACTTATATGGGAAATTTTGGTTCAGTGCAGACACTTTTAGTAGTAATAGCTGCATTTTTTCTGCTACTGCTTAAGGTCAGCTGCAAAACATGAAATTATGCAAGATGTAATGCATAAGATCTATACATGGAATGGCACAAAAATCACATGGAACTAAAGGAAGACAAACCACTGGAAGGGAGAAAAAGTGAGTTATGTTAGGTGTATCTTAACAGTTTCAAACCAAACCATTGCTACATAAAACTTACAGATGATTCAGGGTCAGATAATTCATCCAGAAGTTTTCGTGCATCTACTACAGCTTGATAGAGCCTCAGGTTTTTGCCATCTGATGCAACAAAGCAAGCACTAGCAGAGTTGCAATAGGTACCTAATAGAAGACACAAAAAAATTCATTAAGAAAAAAATGGCAGTCAATGCCATCAGGCAGTCTATTACAATCCTCAGTATGTGAACATGCTTCAAACATTTTTCATACAGAATTGAAGCAAAAAACCTAAGCAAATGTGTGCATTAATACAACATCATTTTAACTTTGAAATAATTCCTTTTCTGTTCATGAAAGTATCCAGAACTCCTGAAAAAGGTTCAGTTATCTAAGCTGAACTCATGTATGTTTACAAACACTACTCACATAAGCCCCAGTCTGTAGTACACCTAAGGGAATGCTGCCATGCTTTACTCTGGTGATGTTTGATTCACTGTCACCTCCAGGGCATTGCTTGAAGAGCCAACTCCAGATTGCCAAGGTTGTCACAGACAATTCAGGGTACGAGTCTAAGGGGAAGCTATTCAGCCATAGCTTTCTTCCTTGTGTATTGACTCTAGGCTCTTTGCATAAAATTAACCTCTATGAATATTCCTTTCTGCCCTGCAGTTGAAACTGCAGATGTAAAAGTGGAGAGAGAAATAGAGCTGTCTACAGTTCTGAATAAAATATGAAAAATTGTAAGAGTGTCTTTTTTTGTTTCTCAACAGTATATATAACAGGCTTGACACTCTGATATACATTTTCCTCCAAACTACAAGAATGCAGTTCATTATTTGTATTTAGAACACTTTGTGCGATACAAACAGCCCAGAATGTTACTATGTAAGCAGAGAAAATGAATTTGTTTTATTTTAAATCAAATATATTGTGTATTTATAACTTAGCATTAATATAAAATTTAATGTTACACCCACAGTACAAATGGCTTTTAGTACTGTATACAAAGATGACAACTACTACAACAGCACCTTTGTGATAATTAGAAAATAAGTATCTGTGAGGCTGGATAGGGTAACATTTGTAGAAGTGATTTTCTTAATTGCAATGGAAAGCCCTAAAATTAAAAACAAAAACTGAAGACTTGGCCAAGGGCATCACACATCAGATGCTGTACAATCTGACCTCTGAAAAAGTGCTCTTTGCAGTTCTGCAAAGTTAATGTAGTCTATTTATTTATAAATATCTTGGGTTCTAACTGGGCTTTTGTAAGCTTCTGGTGGTCTGACAAATTTCAGTAGTGTTTCAGAACCTCCTAAGCAGTTTTTAGCCAGCATGTTAAAGGAATTTGATAATGCTGATTTTGGCTGGAAATTTTGCCCTGTAGTTCTGATGTTCAGGTGGTCCAAACACTAGCTCTGTTCAAGCCACTGCCCCTGCAGCTGCACGTGGCCAGCACCCTAAACCATCAGCACACCTGCATTTGCAAACCACATCAATGCAGAGAGCACTCAAGGAAGCTGCCTGAAGTGCTGGGAAAGGCAGCATCTTGTTCTCTGTGGGAGCAAGGAGTGCTTACTCACACAAAGGAGTTCCTGAGTGGCAGCTGATCCACAGGGACTGCAGACACAGACCACTGCAAGTGATTTGCAGTAGCTTAGCCACAAACAAAGTAAGTATGCTTAATTTGCATAGCAAAAGGAAATTTTTGAAAAGTTAATATAAATACACTCCAAATAAAACAGTAATTTATTTTAACAAATTAGTTCTACAACTCACAGTGTTAACTCTATATGGAAACATGCCCGGTATACTCACCAAGGCAATAGCTGGGAATTAGTGTTGGAAGCCAGGCTACGTTAGAGAAAGCAGAGGTGTGAAGAGAGTTAATTCGAGCCAGCTCAGACACTCCTCCAGTGTAGGATAAAGGTCCTATGGGGTCTACTCGCCACAGAATCAGCTCACTATAGATTGCATTTGGGTCATGGAATGTACGGGTTGCTGCATTTTTAAGTTGCTGCTTAGAAGAACCTCTCTTATGTTTAATAGGATCCATCATCCTGTTTATCCTGTCGGAGTCCCAGGAAGTGTCTGACTCAGGAGTCAACAGAGCATTGTGGTGAGAAGACGTCAGCAGCAATGGTAAAACAGAATGGCAGGCCAGATCATTGAGGTGAAAGCGGTGCCCACAGTACCTGAACTTATGGGATACAGTCAGCACAGTAGTGAAGGCTGATTTATCAGCAAAAGTAACTGCCCACTGGTTTAGAGAGCCATCTATATGTTTGGAAATCATCATTACCACAGGAGAAATTATATTCACATTTGCACTGTCCGGGGAAAAGCTTGGTCCTTTATTGGCTAGAGTATTATCTGGAAAGTCCATTGTTTTCTGCTGTGCAGCACTGCTGCTATCTTTTACAAAGACAGGGCAGGCATACATCATAATATTTTTACTAAGGGAGCTAGCATCTCCAGATGGAAATGCAACAGGAATCCTGGAAGAAAATGAAACCTAAAAAAAAAATAAAAAACCAAAAATTAGAATATATGGACTCTGCTTCAGGCTGAATAAATGCTAACTGTTTTACAGGAAGTACTTGGAATTCCTACTGATGTTTGGGTCTAAAGCAAAGAACAATGTTTGTTAACATCAAATATAATAAAACCCTTTCAAACATACCATACCTGAACTTGTCGAAAGATGCCTGGAGTGTGTTCATCTAAATACTTCACATGCCACACTAGAAAGGTGCCATCAACAGGATGGATAGTAAAAAGCATATCTGGATTCCTGTTCCATTCCGTTAGGAGCAAGTCGATTTTCCGGTCCAACAAAACTGTCGGCAGAGGCAGGCGTGGGCCTGCTAGCAGAGATGTTTTGGGGCTTCCCTCTCTTTCTCCATCTTCATGTTCTGAAGAGCCTGTACCAGTTCCTGTCTCTGATTCTCTGTCTATAGACAAATCTGTAACAGAAACGTGCCATTTTATGCAAAGATTGCTCTATCAGTTTCCATTCAAAACACAGTATTTTTTAATCTGCTAGTAGTACTAGCTGATCAGAACTAACCAGATTACTAACCATGATCTAACTTCATATGTAGGCCTTTTTCTTTTTCTTCTGTTTCTTCTTCCTCTTCAGCTTCAATATCAAAACCTTGTTCTAGTTGTTGTTCCGAAATTTGTCTTAGATGCTGCATGAATACTTCAATTGAGGATGTAAAATGAAATTCTTTATTATTCAGCCAGTGGACAACAAAACCTCCACTTCCTTCATCTATATTAAAAGCAGTTCCAGCCAACACCGAAGGAATATCTGTGGATATTTTGAAACAAAAGAAAAACCTTATGTATTAAACTATATAAAAGTATATGAAGTTATATAATAACATCTTTTTATTCATAAATGTATCTACACACACACATTTAACTTATTTTAGGTATAACATAATTTGTGCCTGCAAGATTAAAAAGGTGAAGATCAAGATTTCACATCCAATTATAATGAAAATGGTAAAGATATTTTAAGGTCAATAAATCTACATGAAAATTTATTCTTATGTGAATTGTAAATGGTATTTAGTAGTTCTAACTGCTTTCATATGTTTCATATGTTGCAGTGTTGACTTTCATGTATGGATTTTACGTAAAGCACGTCACTGCTCTTTCTGTATTATTCTATAAAAAGCAGCTGGTTCCCAACAAAGTATTCTGATACAGCTCTTTTTCAATCACTACATTCTGTAGGATGCAATTACTCTATTCATCATATACCATAGCTCCCAAACCCAAGAATCAAACATCAACCAGATTGGAAATTTATGCTTTTTTTGCCTTCTGATCTGCAAAGATGAATTTAATTTGCTCATAAAGGTGCTGAAGATATTCAGAATAAATTCAGCTTAATTGGTCTTAAAAAACTCGATGCCAAATAACAGACTTCCTACAAGTTCCCTCTATCTAATTAGGCAAAGCTCAGCTTCCTTTATTTTTTTCATGTACTGCAAATACATTATTTCAGTCTAATAAGTGGTTGTATTTCACCTGTATGAGGGTTGATGCTTGCTGCTATGTGGAAGTGACCAAGTGCATTTGCTTGATGGGAAATGTGACGCTGAACTTCATGAGTGCCCTGCTGATCTGGCAGTACATCCGTGTGGGTAACAAGAACTGAAGATCTCCTTTGTCCTTTTCTCATATTTTTCAAATGATGAATTGTCTGTTGTAGTTAAAAAAATAAACTAATAAATATCAAAAACACTGTAAGATAAAAAGTTACACTTGCATAAAGCCTATTGCTTCTACCAAAGAAATGAAGACTAATTTCAAAAGGATTATTTTAAACATATTTCAACACAGATTAGTAACACTTATGTACATCTGATCTACCTAAAAGTAAAGCTCTTCTAATAGTCTTCTAAAAGCTCTTTTAATATCTACTCAACAACACCACAAAAATACACAGGATTTTGCACAACATTCATAAACAAGATTAAAACAATCTAAATGCAGCAACTTTTTTGGTATAATTTTATAATTAATTATTTTTGTATGACTGAACATTTCTCAGAGCATGTAAAGAGCACAACTGCTTTAACACCCCAAAGTGTAATTATGGTCATGATATTTAAGAAGTAAAAACTTGGTCTGATTGTAACAGTCTATAAATGAGCAGTGGGGTGTTTTTTTTTTGTTTTCTTATCTTTCCTTGTTTTTATATTGATAGTGTAGCAATTGAGGATAACAGACCACCACTTTGTCATCTAGCAGGATTGTCTTTATTAAACACATTTGAGTATTTGTAAGTTTCTTCTGTGTAGAAGAAGGATCAACTACACAGCCAGTGATTAGGAGACTGACCAATCACACAACTAAATGGCAGAACAGATGTTTCTCTTTTATCTCGGACACTCTCACACATCCCACACAGCTTAATTGAAACATTCTCACACAGGTATTTATGGCTGTAGATGATCTTTGGTATGCACTTTCTCATGGGAAAAAGGTGCTTGTTAAGCAACAGGAGCAGCTGCTTCTACAGACAGGTTTTCTCTTACTATAAACTTTATAGACTTTAAGACTTTATAGACACTTACTATAAACTTTAAGAATATAAGGCTGTCACTGAAACAAAATTATCTAATGAAGTAACTAGAATTTTTAAAAGAGTTTATTTACTCTTTTCATTGTCTTTATAATTGCAGACTTTCAGACCCAATCAGAATGAAACCATCATTACCATTCCACACTGAATATTGTCTCTTCCATTGCTGTTAGTTAACCACAGAAAAAGCAAACTGAGTTTTAAAAACATGGTGCTTGAATGCAGAGTTGGAGTCTCTGACTTTTTCAGTGTTTAGTAACTGACTTCAAAACCTAACATGGAATAATTTAGGTTATTCTGTTATGCATATAGAGATTACATAATATACATTCCTAGAGCTTTATATCCTTAAATATTTAAAGTTTTAAGAATTGTGAAACAAAAATTTCACAAATGAAGTATTTACATGTACCTCTAGTGCATGCTGTATAGTGTCCTTTTGCTTTCCAGACTGAGAGATGGTGCTGCTGATGCTGGAAGTGGTGGTTTCACAGATCTGCTCCCCCAGGAGAGTATCTTCGGGTAGCAGCGTCTCTGCCCACAGCCGGCAGATGCCATCGAGGCATGATGTGAGTAACACATTACAGACCAACCCCCTGATGGCAGAGACAGCAAAATTACTGCCTGGGTAACTCAGTTAGCTACAGAGACACAGCAGAAATTAGGAGAGTGTACAAGGATTTAGTAGTTACTGTTTTATCCAAATTTCTGCTTCTCCCATAACTGAAGGTTAACATGACTATCATTAAATCCAGCGATACAGAAGTTTATGGAAAAGTGTTGGTATGCTTTTTTGCTTGAAAGTATAAGAAAAGTCTCATGTCTTGATGGCAAAACATTAAGCAAAATGTTAAAAAAACATCTGATCAAAGGCTTGCTTGCTTGCTTTTTGAAAAAAGGCAGCTTTCAAACCTGGGCATGTACTTGCTGATGTTCCGCCAGGAAAATCCTGTCACTGCACGGGGATGTGCCAAATAAACAAAGGAAAACTGCACATCCTCTGAGCATTTTTTCTTTTCTTCATTCTCTTGGGGCAGGAGAGATGACTTCCAACCAGTCATAGGATACCAGACCTTCAAGAGGCAGTCATCCTAGGTAAAGCAATAAAAAGTTAAGGGTAGCTATAATTAAAAATGTAACAAAAAGAAAATCACAAGCAATAAGCAACTGCTGTTCTGGTACTGTTCATGAAAACTTGGCTCAGAACTAAAATTATCTCACTGTTCAACTAACAGTAGGTGCAAGCAAAAAGTGCTTACCTACTGAGACTTGTAAACCAAAAGGAATCATTCAAATGAGAGGTGACATTAAAGAGAATTATTAATTGAAAACTTAGCTTGAATAGTGATTTGACAAAAAGCATTGCAAACAGAAATAGAATTCATAACTGAACCCAGAATTCACTAAATACCTTCTTGAATTTATCCAGACATGTGCATATTTTACCAGTTCAAATGTGTATGTGCTCTATCCTAACAATCTCATTACTTTCAACAGAAGCAGAAAAAATTGTTTATGTATATTTGAAAATTCATGTAAGTATACTACATATTAAAAAAGTCATATATATATATATATATATATATTTATATATGTATATATATATGTATATTACACATACAAACATACAAGCCGGTATCACTGTCATTCATTCATGTATTCAGTAAGAGTACATAGATAAATCCAATTTCTTGTTGCTAAAATCCACGGAATTACACAAAAATACAGCATTACGTGAGATCATAATTTACCTTTGCTAAGACTAGCATAGAATGTATGGTCCGTGACTAATCATATTACTTACTTTTGTCAAACAAATAAAAAATACTGCAAAAACTCAATTATTTTTTTTTGTCCTTACCTTCCCAGCTGTTGCAAAATATTCACCATCAGGAGACCATGACATCAAATGTACAGATGTTGCAGTCCTACAGAACACAATAGTGAGTTAAGTCAGGTCTATTTATTCTAAAATATTACTCCATAGGTATTCAATTGATTCAGTGTTACTGTTCATGATTTAAATTTAATATTAAATTAAATAAAAATTAGATTAAGTATTTTATAGTTGTTTCTTTAAGCATACTTTTTGAATAGCAGGAGCATAAAAGTATTTTCATACTTTTTTGAAAAGACAGCTCAAAAAATTGGTTTAAGTACAGCAAGCCTAGGTTAGATCCAAGAGGAGTGAGGATTTTTTATTTGAAATAACTGATATTGTCTGAATTTTAGAATATTTAAAAGCACATTTTAAAATATAGGTGAGGTTGCACTGCAATTTGTCTTAAAACAAAAATTATCTCACTTGCACTGCCAGACACATTTCCAGTCATTTAGAACCGGGAGAATTTTATCATCCTTGATCTGATTGCTGGCATCATCATCTTCATCTTCCTCTAGAATGTCATCAGACGGAGGGGCCCACAATTGCAAGAAGTCTGTTGCTGTCAATAACCTGTTACCTGAAAGGGAGTGATACCAAAGCTATGGAACCAGGATGATGAAGGTATGTTGAAAGATTAAGCCTCTCATCGTATTTTGTTGTGAATTATCCAGAACAGGTTGAAAGCTGAACTTTAGTCCATTTTAAACATGATAGGGTATTCCATCATCTCACCCAGCTCGTTTTATTAAAATAAAGAATGCCAAGGTATTTATTTAGCTCCTCTTTTTGCATTGTTAAAAGGAGAACTTTGAGTCACAGAATTGTATTTACTAATAAATGTTGCAGATGCTTAATAGCTATTCACATCTCAAATAAATACACAGACATCTTATAAAGATTCATATCTAGGTACATTGTTGACTTTATTTGTGCTAAAATTTTATTTAAATGGTTATTAGTGACAATTTAAGTCAGTTAACAACTTAACACTGTGATTCCCAAACTAAGATCTTACATAAGAGATGCAAACACTTGGCACAGCATCTTAACAAATGTTAACTGTAGCCTCACATTTTATGCAACACTGCCTGAGAAGAGGTAATTTAAAATCTGCATATTCAAGCTTTCCCTTTATTACATTAAAAACATTTTGCGTTCAAGTCATTCTAACTACATATGTTGACCAAATACTTCACAAATGATGCATTACCTTGGGGATCCCAGGCCAGGTTGTAAGTCATAGAACTGAGGAAGAATTGCCCAGTTTTTAGCCACTGACACTTTAGCTGCTGTAGTGTAAAAACAGTCAAGGATTAATTCTCATATCAACAGCAAAAAAAAAAAATATTGGTATTTCTTTCTACATGAAATGCTATTGAGCCTGTTGCAAAAGTATTCAGTAGTAGATTGCTAAATCTAGTTTTAACATGTATTTAAATTGTTTTGTAAAATGTAAGTGCATCCCAGACCTGGACCTGTCCCACATAAAAATATTTCTGCAGATTACTTTGAACTACTGTGACCATACAGGAACATAAGGGATAGCAGTATAGCTGCCAAAAAGATTATGAAACCTGCTTGAAAATATCCCCAGTACTCAAATACTCGGCCATGGCTGTGCTGTTAAAACAATTCCGGGTGCACTAAAGAAGTCTGTGTTGTATTTCTGTACTGCACCTCTGACAACCTCTTCAAGTAAGAAATACCAGCTTGCCATTCTAGTATGAGACTCAAGAACAAGATGCTGGGAACTTAGGAGAAGTGCAGTCCACAGTTCATTTGGTGGAAGAGTCTACCCATCCAGTTGTATTATGAATGGTGGAAGCTGTTTATCCATTATTCTGTTGTGTGCCGAAATAATATAATAAAAATAACTTGCAGATAGACTTTTTCCTCTTCTAAGAACCTAAACAGAATTAAAATTATGAAATACACACTTACACAATTTCTTTTATGAGAATTTATACCAAGTGGTTCAAAAATGCAAACAGCGTTTCCATATGATGCTGCAATCTGGGGAAAGGAAAGAAAAAAAAGAGTTGAAAACTCAAAATGAATGGTTAGGAGGCAAGTGGAGTAAGTGCTCCTTAGTATTCCAAAATAGCTAGAGAATTTCCAGTACCTCTTCTATGTGCCAGGGTTATTGAAAGATGTAATGAATACAAATGTAAATAACTGTGTTATGGGTATATTTTCTTAAGACAATTGAGGAAAACACACTCTTGAAGAAGCCCACCTTTCACATTTTAACTCTAAACAGTGCAGACATCTCACTGAGTGGCACAGAGTCACATTCTTCTAGGGCAACTACTCTTAATGCAAAAGAGAAAGTTGATGCCTTCACTGCTTCTGCTCATGTTCTGTGTACTTCACAGCTAACTAATGAATTAATTATTAGTGTCTGTGTCCATAGATTCCACTCTGTATCATTAAATCACTAAACAATAGTTACAAGAAGCAGAAAGATTCTATTATAATTCTATTTTCAACATTCAAATACATTTTGAGAGGAGATAAATGGTAAATAGAAAAAATGAAGTACATATGTCATAGAACCCCTCAGTTTCTTTCACCCACTTATTCACTGAAATCTCTAAACATAAAATAGTATTTCTTAGGTATTTATCTGGGCCTGTTCCTAATACTCATATTAGGAGTATTTTAACTTTTAACTTTTAAATATCTTTAAAATTCATATTTCTTCTTTAAAAGATTTTTTAAAGAAAAACTGTTTAAGTTCCTTCCCATCCAGGATCTGGTTTTCTCAAAATGGAAATGATTCAAAAGTTTCACGACATTGATTATGAAATCTTATTTCTTCCTTAGGGGGAGGGGGAGAGAAGGTTGCTACAACAGTCAGTCCCAAAGTAAAGAACAGACCATGCGTTCAGAGTCCTGAACGCAGAACCACCCAGGGGTTTGTGGTGGTCTTGTAGGGACCATCTCTGAAGCTGGGATCTCTCTCCCACTCTTACTGAGACTGCACTGCTGAAGTTCAAGGGCTCTGCCAACTAAATCTGCCCAAATCCTAACTAGAGCCTCCTCAGTACTGGTACCAATTTTTACCCAGCTAATTCTAGTCAGCAGTGACAACTGACAAACAAGATTTGCTCAGTGCACTACTGGAACTCCTAGAATTTTTTTCCTCCTCTTTCTAACCTGTCTCTCTAGCATTGTTTAGGGATTTAAAATGAAACCACAAAGCAAGTCAAGGGGCCATGCAGTTATGACAGCTCATAGTGTAACACTTCTAAATACATTAAATGTGCTGAAGCCTTTCTAACATGTACGTATTTCAAATTCATTACTTTGCAAGACACACAAGCATGTACACATATGTGCATATATATGTATAGATAAACAATTTATCCATTTCTTCTTTAGTTAGATGAAAGCACACAAAATAGAGCCAGTAACCATCATTTCAGTACCATTCCAGTTCTGATATTGTACTATATCTAATGCATCTGTCCACATTTTGTGACACCTCTTATTACAGGTAGCAGAAAGAGAATAAAAGCTTTGTTTCAACATGTCTTCTGCTTCCTCTACCCTCTTCACTCCCCCAAATTACTGATAAATTGAAAGAATAAGACTAACACAAGAGGCGTTACCCAGAAAGTCCCAGATCACTAAACCATAATCTTTTTTGTGAAATTAACTCTTGCATTCCCTTCATGTATTATGTTTCCATTTAATTATTCAATTTAAAATTCTCAAAATTTTAAAAATTCAATACAGATTTATTAAAATCCTTACCCTGCCTTGTCGCTGGGAGCACTCCACACAACTGACCTGGATGTTTCCATGTTTAGCACCGGGAATAATCTGCACACATTCAAAGTCATTTGCCAGAATAACAATGTCACAACCAGAGCCATATGCCTGAAATAAGTTTTAAAAGAAATAAAATTACATGTTTATTTTAAAAGTTAACTGAACACTTGTTACAGGACTGATGTTTCTGGAAGCTGTGAATATCCCAGTTAAACAGCAAGTTACAATGTAGCTGGTTTGTTCCTCACTAATTCAATGAGCAACAAGGAAAAACAAAGTTGCAAAAAAGACCATAACTCTACCAGGGTTTAAATCACAGAAAACAGAAACAGTAAAAAAACCAACCAAACTCCTAAACTTATATAAAGAACTTGAGCTCTCTGTTTAGTTTTTCTTTTTTTTTTTTTTAGTTGATTTTTTTCTCCCAATTCTTGTTGCCTCTTCAAGCAAGGCAGTCAAGCCAGGAGCATATTTTAATGAATTTGCATGTACCTTTCTTCAATAGGTGTGTCTTGTACCCCTGTCTGCCTTCTTTATTTATTTATTTCTAATCAAGATTAAAGGGATTCTTTTTTAAAAGAATGTAATTTCTGGGCTTTTCTGAGTTTTAAGAAGTGCACATTACTATAAGACTGTAAAACAACAAAGATTTCTTTTGGATATACTGTTGTGCAATACACTCTATATTCTAAATAATTTGTTTACATAGTAGCTGTAAAACAGTGATGGCCTGCAGCACTTTTTATTGGCAGGATAAATATACACCTGTCTGCCAACCTTTCACCTGTTCTAAAAAGTTTAATCACTCCAGATTATCTGTCCTACTGAGCTCCCACTTTCAGGCACAGAAATCTCTCCCTAGGATCAATCTCCACTAAGCCTTTTACAGATAGAGCTGGAAGTCTCTTTCCTTAAAGCAAGGAAATTCCAATATAGTAGGCAGAAATTTTACAACAGCTGGGTTAAGCACAGAGTGCAAGTCATCCACAGTGAATTTCAGATGGTACAAAATTACTTATCACTTTAACTTGTCCACAGGATTTATCACAATAATTTCCAAAATACTGAGTCAGCCCTTGCACTCTCCTTTGAGATCAATCAGTGTAAAGGCTACTTTTTGTAAATGTATAATAGTTGTATTTGTATTGATTTACCACCAGTGCCCCTAGGTGGCTGCACTAAAATAAGGGTGCAAGACATCAACTGGAATTAGAATGGACAGTTTAGGTCTCATGACTTTCTATGCCTACTTCTAATTCTCCTGGGAAGGAGCAACAAGTGAGAAAGGCTGAAAAAAAGAGCTTAATTTAGTGAAAGGATGTCACTGCATGAAACAGAAGGAAACAGCGATGCAAGCAGCAAAGCAGAAACTCAGTCCCCAGAAATTAACACACCATACAACTGCACATAGAAAAATGAAAATTGCAGATAAAACAGATTGTCTAAAAGATTTGGGAGGTCATCTCACAGAAACAGAGTGACACAGTGTTGTGTGAGACATAATAGCCACACTGCTGTTCTGGGAAGCTCTGAGGAACTGATACTGGAGTGATTCACAAGGTAAGCATGATTGCAAAAAGGTTGTTGGAGGGAGATTCTCTGTGTAACAGAATATCCCAGCTCCTTGATGACTAGGCTATGTGATTATTGCACTCAGTCTGCAAGGGAGTAAGTTATTATTAAAATGGAATAGGACTATTTCCAGAATGTAAGAGAATGAAAGATGAGATTCTGTAATAAGTTCTGGCATTGAACAGAAAGTCCTTTTGTTTTGTTGCTTTCCTATTTTTATAGAGGGTTTCTTTATAAAACAAGCTTCACCAGCAGTGTTGAATACTGGATGAAGCAGCATAGCCTCCTTCGTAAAAAGGAAGATTAAGACCAGAATGTGAATGCCCAGAAGCACACAGGAAAATAAAAGCACATCCTCTTGTTCCAATAATTTATTCAGAATTCAAATATTCACAAGAAATTGATTCTCCTACTTAAACTTCAAAGGGTGAGCATTAAAACAGAAAAGAATTGACGCATCTTCTTTTCAATAGTCTTCTTCATAACTACCAATAAAAACCTATTAAAAGATGTGACTTAAATTATCTAAATAAAAAGAGGTGCTGATCCACTTAAAACAAGGACTTAAACCTTTCAAATCCCCTATTCACTGTTTGTATTAATAACTTCAGTTGCAAATTTCAGACTACATTATACATAACTGATCATTAGTTGCAATTTTATTAGCAAGACACATGCATGTTATCTCAGAAATTATAAAAGAAAAAGACTTCTCAACTTCACTTTCCTTAGGCTTAGTGTTCTTAAACATGCCCGTTGTATGTGTGTGTACAGCTCATAATGCATGAAACAGAAAAGATTTCATACTTGGCTATGTCTGTTTATTCTGTGAAGCAAAAGAATTTAGTGTCTTTCTATTCAAACATTTTAGTTTTTCATCTCTCCTGTTCCCTACCTGCACTTATTTCACCAACAAAGCATTAAATTTTCAGCTAATTAGCTATTTAGCATATTTTTACACAGTTAAGTAAAAAGGTGGTTCTTATTTATCAAGATACAGAGATCTCTTTCCTTTATGAAATCTTATTACTGTCACTTGCAGCCATCCTACTCTTTGCCTGTGTTTACTGCTGCACCAACAAGTGACTCAGCAACCTGAGCATCCTGTGCCAACAGAGGGGATCCCTTGGTTCGGGGGGAGGCAGAGCCCATTCCCAGCAGCAGGACACCAGCCTTCAGCTCTAGGCTGTTAGAGCAAGGGCTGCTGTCTCTTGGTTCTGGGGTCATTTTCTGAGTGTAGATATTTGTTCTAAGAATGTGACTTATTTCTTGAAAGTATATGAAATCTTAAAATTATTTTATGAAGTCATTAGAACACATGTTTGGAAAAGGTCCATTTACTTTTAGGTACTGAAAAACATTTTCATGTTATGTGCCTAAATACAAGTTTTTCACTGGACTGCTTTTATGCAGCTTTTCTGATGCCTTCATTAGATTAACATGTTTATTCTTGAAGAGAACACTTTTCTGTTAAATCCTCTTCTCTTTTGTCCTTAAGCTGGTTATGAAGCAGAAACACCCATAGTGACAACAGGGAAGTGTCATAATATTTAACATCAGTAGTTCCTTCTTAAGGATTCAGATGACAAAATCTTCATGAGGTCATTTGTGCCACCACAGGTCTTTCCTGCCCTGCCACAATATTGGTGGTAGCAGACTGACAACCTGCCTAGCCTGAAAAAAGGAATGGAAAATTGGTAAGCCATACAGACAGGAAAGATGAAAAATAGAGCACTGAGATACAGTAATGGATGAGAGCAGCACAGAGCTCTTAAATAAACAGAATTATGAGCAGTGACTGAACAAAACAAGTGCAGTAAGAACCACCCACATGGAGTATCTGCCAACCTCCATTTCTAATGTCGCTGATAACTTCAAGGAGAAAATTAAATGGAGTTGTAAAACCGCCAGAAAGCAAGCATGACTTTCAGGATCCACAAGCAACTAATAAGCTGTAGTTTGCCAGTGTCTGCTCTCTCTGTCAAGATCTGGGACCACTGAAATGAACAATTACAAAACTTTAATTGAATGCAAGAGCACCACATGGAAGTAGGATATTGTGCCCTAGTGTAAGAGTTTATGCTATATCCTCAGTTTTCAGATAATATGAAAGCAGAACATGCTCCTGTCTTTTTCAGCTGCTCATGTTTTCCAGTTTGCTTCTGGAACTAAGAGACAGGGAAACAATTATTCCTTCATATTCTCATCTTGGTTTTTCTTTATACAAATACTTTTCTCTGTATAAAAAAAGCCAACAAAAATATCTTTCTATAACCTGCAACTCTTTAAAAATTAGGCATAAATGTAATAAAACACAAGTCCTCAAGCTCCTGTGTGTACTATCAGGGGTGCAGAGGCATTTAGAGATGGTAAATGATATGGAAGAAACAGATCCAGCCCACAATGCTATTAAAAAAAATTAATAAACATCTAAAATTACATAAATTAAAACATCTATTGAAACCTGAAGGTCTGTATTGGCCTTAAAGGACTCCTCTAGTAAAATAACACTCATCTTTAAGTTTCTGCCAGAAATTCCTCCACCTTCCACTTAGCAATGAAGACACCTGAGTCCTGAACCATTTCCAAGCTCTCATCAATGGACACAACACTTACACTTCCTCCCCCTCCTCCTTCCAAGTACTACTAGAATTACATGCACTTAATGCAACCTAGCAAAATAACTGAGAAACAACTCCTAACTTACTACTAGCCCATGGCCTGTAAAAAAGGCTTCCCTAAATTGACATTTCAGACAAATTCATTATTAAATACTTCACAACATGCTTAAACATACAGAGATCAAAGAACTTAGTAAGGATTCAGATATTAAGCATCTCTAATCCAGTTTACATAAAAACAGTGCAGAACATATAGATCTATATAGATAGTAATATATAACTGAGAGAGATTTTTAAGAAGAATGTTTTAAGAAGGATGAAGCAGAAAAAGTAAGAGAACCTGACATAGCAATTCTCAATTCTCAATTGCTGTATCTTGTGGACATCTCAATTGCTGTATCTTGTGGACATCTGTGTGAATGAAGATTTTGCTGGTTTCAAAGAGGTAAAAAATTTACAGGAGTGTGGGAAACTCATCTGCAACAGCTTCTGGAATTCACCACATGCAGCTCCAGCCAAGTGTCAGTACTGTCATGAAATACATTAAGAGGCTTATCCTTTTCAAAAATTAAAAATAATAAATGATTTTTTTCTCACTTTTATCAGTAAAGGTCTTAGATATCCCTAAAATCTGACCTTCTGATTTTTCATTGAGAATGTTTATAATTTTGTATTTTGTGCAAACAGTGCAGAATTAAATATTTCCTGTTTGTCTGACACTTGAAATTTTTATACTTATAAAATCTAGCCTCTAGGTAAATGACATAGCTATTTTTATCTATTCATTTTTAAACCCAGACTAACCTTAGAAACAGTTACATTCTGTTGTAGCTGCTTAACCAGATCTTTCAGAACAAAAGCTAAATGAAATCAGCTGTGGTTTGAAAAATGCATTTTACTACCTTTAAAAGCTTATTAGCTGCCAATTAGACTGTGAGGTACAGATATCTCTTCTGTCAAGGCAGGGTGTGTGCTGTAAGGCCCTTTGCTTAAAGCTCAACCTTCTGAAAACTCACTTGTAGAACACAGTTAGCAATATTTGCTAAAATGAGAACATGAACTAACAGCAAGCTGAAAAGTGCACAGAAATATTCCCAGAACTTCTGTCATTCAGTACTTTGACCCTTTGCTTAAGTCTCTTTTCCAGAGCTCAGACAAAGGAGGCTGAGGAGACTGGTACAAGACAGCATTATGGAGCTATTTTGCCTCTAATCACCCTTCCAACAGTTTTTCCTGAGTATTATCTGTTCTACCAGACCATCCAGCAGGCATACCACACATCTCTGTGCCTCAGCCCTTCCTTGGGAAAGGCTGGATATATGTCAGGATTGCTGCAGGCAGATGTGGGAGCTGAGGGAGGAAAGGACCCTGCACATTCCAGAATAAGCACTGACAAAAACTTTGCAGCCAACCTACAGACGCCTGTCTCTATTTCTTTGGATCTCTACAGTTTTATGGTGTCTGTGGGAGTCCTTAGGTGGACTCCCATCTATGTTTCAGCAGGCAGAGGAAAAGACAGTGGAAAAATTATTTTCCCTGTCTTATTCTCAGAAAGTTAGATGACTAGATGACTTTTACCAAAGCTTTAAAAAAGCTGAGTCAGACTGTGTTATCATCTTACCTCTAGCTACACCAACTTGGAAATTAAAAGCTTACCTTTATCCCCAGCAAGGAGTCATGTAAACAAGCCAAGGACAAACCAAAGAAGAAGGGAAGAATGAAGAACCTGAGAATTGTAATGTCCCTAATCAGGTTAGAAGAAAATGCGTTTCTTCTCTCAGAATCCTAAAATTGCTGGATTTAGTATAAAGCGTATTCATCTTAAGAGGAAGTTTCTTCTACTCCTCCTCCTCAAGAAAAAAGGAAATAATTCCAAACCTATTAACTAGTGGGTACATATATATACATACCCAAGCTATTATTCTGCTGTTAAGCAGAGTATTTTTAACAGCAGTGATTCATTTCTGCACACAAAAAAAGCTGTATTTTCAAGTGCCTGTGATGAATCAGTTGTAGCAGTTTTGAACAATTCTCACGCATTCTCAACGCCCAAACACCAACCAAAACGTGAGTGGGCACATGTGCACACAAACAGCAGCTCCTGTGCCACAGCCCTATGGATTCCCACAGACACCCATGGAGTCTCAGCGTGCTGTGCACATCTCCCTTGCCCTCTTCCTGCTCTGCTGGTGCTGTGTGCCAGTGCCTGACAGGTGCTGGGGCTTCAGAGCAGGTCTGCAGGGTCTGTCTCTGAACCGCTCTGCCACCTGAACTGCAAAACCTGCCCCAGGATCGGAGCTGAAGTTCTGGCTCCAAACAGCTCTGCCCATACAGCTGATGTCAACTGACAGGTTTTGAGGGTAGGCACCAATGAACCGCTGGCAGTCAATGGTAGATTATGATTCTACTAAATCACACAGGTTTGAATTTCCTAATGTGGATATAAGACCCCAAACTGTTTGCAGGCAGTTTTTAACCGTACAGTTTACTCTAGGATCAAGTCCTAAAAGAGCAGGAAATAATACCATGAATACAGAGAATGGAGAAAAAGCAAAGAAGAAAGTTATAGCTATGGAAGTCCAGAAGATACATTTATTAAAACGTACTTATCTCTTTAGTTCCTTGTTTATTGTATTATAAAAAAATTGGACACAGCAGCCAGAGAAACAGTGTGGTCTGTTATATGTAGTTCCATAATTAAAATCCTACTAAGCAATACTGCATCATTTTGGAAGATGCTACCTTTGCTCTTGGAAAATTCTTGTATAAACCACAATATAGATGATGATTCGTTACTGATGTTATCAAAACTATGACAAGAATTAGCATAAAGTTGTGTTGCATAATATCATTTGATTGACTTTTCAAATTGTCATAGTAAAAAGAAACAAATTAGAATGCAAATATGAGTAAATGACTTCTTATATAAATATTAAAAGTATCAGAGGTCCCTTTAATAGCAGTATGGCTGCATAGCAGCAGAACCAGGAAAATAAAGACAAACATGGCACCTTTTATTTCTTAAGACTCTCCAGCATTCATTACTGAAAGAAGACATCTATGATAATTCACTGCAGGCTTTAAATGTTTCACGAGTCTGCTGACATTTATCTTACACCAAAAAGGATGCTCTGCATCATTTTGCTTGGAATTGGTTTGTGCATGGGATATAATCTTGCTAATATAAAATGCAGTAAGACAAGTGATACCTAAAGAATAAGATACCGATTAGATGGCAGCAGGAAAACACTGCAGAAGCTGATTAGTCACTAAAATCAAAGCATACCAAGCATACATAACCTAACGGAGTGAAACTGACATTAGAAATTGACAATAAACAAAAACAGCTTGTGAATGAGAAACAAATAGTTTTATAAACTAGGGGGGTCTTGAAATTCACGTAGAGTATCTCTTTATCATCTCTTTCTATTTCTTTTCTAGTTTGAGGGGAGCATTTGACAAATTCGTGTTTTATCGGCCTCAGTAATGGAAGGCAGACGCTCATCAATAGCGGGCAGGCTTCGTCAGAACCCCAGTGCAACTGACTGTGTGCGCTTTGCAGATGAGACATAAACACACACACACACGCAAATATATTTTAAAGAATTATAAAGCACAGGCAGGCAGACACCGCGGACACACACGCGGGGTGATGCAGAGCGGGACGCTGGCCGGGCTGACGGGCGATCCCGGCCGCCCCCGGCCCCGCCGGGTCCCGCTCCGCCCGCAGCGCCCCCCGCCCGCCGGGCTGCCC
>QUSF01000015.1:6806195-7012750 GCA_003676055.1 Chloebia gouldiae
GCGGTCGGTGCCGTGAGGAGGGAGGGCCGGCCGGGAGCGGGGACGGACGCGGCCGCGCCGCGAGGTGAGCGGGCCGGACTCGCCTCTCGGGCGGCAGGGGCGGGAGCACGGCTGCCGCGCCGCTCGGCTGCCGGCGGCGGCGGCGCTCCGGCCCGCGGCGGCGGGGAGGCGTGTCCCGGGAGCGCGGCGGGCGGAGCGCTGTCCTCAGCCCGGCAGGTGCGGGCGCGCTGCATCCATACATACACGTATACATTACATACATACATATGTATACACTCGTCTGTGTATGTGCATAGTGCTCCTGAGGGTGGATTGGGTTGTTAAGGGTCCTCTCGTTTGGTCGTATCCCAGAGAGCCTGGGATGCTCTCGGGAATGCACCGGCGTCGTTCCAGCAGTGCCCGCAGCAGGGGCAGGGACGTGCCCGCAGTGTGGGGACTTTGGTTAAGGAGTTCAGTGACATTTCGTGCATCTCACAGAAAATACGGCCAGGCTTTTGCTGCTTTATTTGTAATAACGGCCAAACACTCTGGAAAACTAAAGCCGTTAAGTATGCCTGTCCTTCTCTGTCTCAGAGGTGTGGAGAAGACTGGATACGGGAAATCTTCTGGAAGGGATTCTAAACTCTGAGCACACTCTGTGTGCTGTGTCTCATGAGATAAGGAAAATTCTGTTTTCCTGTCCTAGGTCAGTAGAGTCACTGTTGCTAATAATTGCAGCTGAAAAGCTCCCACTCCTTTAAAGTCTATGTCGGTATTGCCTGAGTCAAAACTGCAAGATTCATCTTACCTTACTTAAAAATGTACATCACTTAATAAATTAAATACTACTCCAAGTGTAGAGGTAAATAAACACAAAGTCAAGTTACATAGGAATAGAAAAAATGTACTTAAAAATGTACATCACTTAATAAATTAAATACTACTCAAAGTGTAGAGGTAAATAAACACAAAGTCAAGTTACATAGGAATAGAAAAAACATCATCATGAAAACACTTCAGATTTTTGTCTACTCCCATGCTTGTTATAGGCAATCCCTTTAAAAAGGCCACAGTGTCTCTAGCTGGGGCAAAAGGGAAAGAGGAAAAAAAACATCTAGACCTTCAGTTGACCTAGTTACACATTAAAGCACTATCTAATGTTCATGTGCTTCAGCTCACTATTCCATACATAACTTTTCTGATTGAAGGCTGTTCCACATAAGATGTGTAATTTACAAATGATTTTTATTTTGAGTGAGTTTTTTTTTTTTTTTTCCTGCAACAGGACTTAAAGGCAAAAACTGCTTGGTGGGGCTTTTTTGTTTTGGTTGGGATGTTTGTTTGTTTTAATGAGTGGAACTCATTAAGTCCAGCTAGTGCCTGAAAAAGGCAGCTGGCTTTTGGATTGGCAGCTGTAATGAGAATGAACAGCATGATCAAAAGGAAAGGGCTTTCCTGGTTCTGGTGGCAAGAAGTCTTCAGAGAAAGCTGAGTACCTGCAGGATTGGTTCAGTCTTGCTAGGTACATACACGTTGAGGGAGATTTTTGGTTTTCAGCTCAGTGTTCTGTCACCTGATGAGAGTAAGACTGACTGTAGCTCTTGTGGCTGAGGAAACATGGCTACCTCTGTGCACAGAACTTTGAGCAAGAGTTATTCTGCAAGTATCTGCAGATAAGGCCTCCACATTCTTCCTGAAAGCAAATATTTCTACCTGAGTTTTGCTGACGATTGTTTTACCCACCTGAAATCATTCTTCCTTATTAGTGTCTTAAATACCTCACATTAAAGTAATTTTTAGTCTGTGTGACTGTGATTTCTATACCTGAGACCATGAAACACTCTCTTCCGTGTGAATATATATATATATGCATATATAAAATGTAAAATAATAGTAAAAATATGTAAGAGGCCTTCAATATTTTAATTTCCCCTTTAATTATGGAGCATCTTGTTGCTTTATTCTATTATTTTATTTTATTTTTAACTCTAAATAAAAGTTCCTGCAGTCCTTCTGCTGGAGACTGTTTGCCCAGGAATTCCCTGTTTTGGCTTGACTTTGTGAGAAGAGAGCTTACAGCACCTCAGGACAGTGTCAGCTGCACAGAATCAAAAGGTCTGTTTAATTCATGCTAATAAGCTACAGCTGGAGCTGCCTTAGGTGGTGTTTTAAGAAGGTGTTAGGAATGCTGAGAGTACTTTGTTTCTGGCTTGGTCTGGCAGGATGGGTTGGGTGACCTCTCAAGGCTGTCTGCATCAGGTATGAGAGTGACTGTAAACTTTGCCTTCTGCTTGTCCAGGTACACATCCAGAGGTACTCCAAGGCTGAGACTTCAGTAGTCTTTTCTGCTGCTTCCAGAGAGAGAGGAGACAGAGGAAAGGGATCCAAATTTGGAGAGCAAACGCTAAACTACACAGGTGCAATTCTACTAGGGAGGAGAATTTTCACTTAGCTAAGGAAAGTGGTATTATATAAAATAATCAGAAGTAAATATGATGTTCTATATAGAAACCATCATTATGAATAAAAAATCTAATTATTTTTTCTAGTTTTGCTTAGGAGTAAGCGATAGGAGAAATGTTCTGCTTTTAGCAAAAGGTGGAGAGTTTAATGGGAAGGCAGAAAATTCAAAAGGTCTTACAGTGAGATCAGCCAGATTTAGTCACATGCTCTCTGTTAAATGCGTATCCTATAGAGATATTTAATGAAACTTTTGCTGAACAAATGTGGTCAGAATAATTTTCAGAGCATTGGGGTCCTAATATATAGTAGGAGACACTGATATTTTAATGTAAATATTTTTCTTCAGGTAGGCTCATTAGTGCTCTGCTCCCTTTTGGTTCTGATCATTTGTGTATCCTGCCTTTCACTATGTCTTCCAAACAACTGGAAAACAGAATCCCTCCAATGGAGTCACAAATGCTCACATGCAACTCATTCATGTGCATTAGTTTATGCACCATGTACTTTAGCTTCCACTGTAAAAGATGACTTAATAGAAAGACAAATTTTATTGTCAATTACACCCTAATAACTTTGCTAATGTATAAACAAGCATTCAGACTGAGTCTTCTGATGGCACTAGGAGTATTTGGGGATATTTTCCCTGGTCCTTTCACAAAACAAATCCTAGATGCATTCTGAGTTATATTCTACTCAGGATTTCAGTTCTCCATTTCAAAGGCAGATATTTCTGTCCTTAAGGAGGTGATGAAAGGTGTTATGTGAATTTATGGAGCAAATGCCTATCCAGGAACTGGAGGACCCCAAAAAAATATTCCAGTTATAAATTTCTAATGACTATTTTCAAGCACAGCCAGGTCTTCAACATAAACAGTTTTACAAGCATTGCAGGAACAATGCTCTGGTGAAGGCTGAGAAAGGCTTGAGTTTAAAACCCTTTCTGGTAAACTTTGGCCAAAATATTTTGGACTGGCATTTGAAAAGCTTCTTATGAGTTTAGGTTTGTGTTGCTTTCTTGGTAGCTCTTGTACTGGGTATTTCTTCAACTTCAAGGTGCCCTTTTGTGAATACATCCTCACTTTATAAGTGTTATTGGGAATCTGTAAGGGAGGAATTTTTCTCTTATGCTATTTGCTTTAAGCTTTCCATATGGTACCATTCTTGAATTTTCCTGGCACCTATATAGGCTGTTTTTAAAACAACATGCAGATCTGCATGTTTACATTCTGTGGGCTTTTTGCCTAACACTTTCTGCAGGTACCTGAATGTATCCTAATCCAACATTTTCAATACCCACTTGCTTTTGGTAAGACCTTAACTACCTTAAGGCTGTTGTAATATTATCCATGCTTCCGAAGATTGTAGTATGGATTCTTAAATTGAAGTAAAACCAACCAAGCTTGTAACATTAAAGCTGTCAGTTTTGTTTCCTTTGAACTGCTGATACAAATAATGTGTGCAATCGTGTGCATTTAGCTGCTGAAAGTCATTGTGAACCTCTTATTGTATTCTTCTGTTTGCAATATTAAAACCCAATAAACATTGTCTTTAAAGATACATTTGCATTTGGTGAGGAAGGAGAGTAGAAAAAGTATCTGCACAGTTTATTTATTTTGTTCTTTAGATGCTCAGTGGAGGCTTTGGAAATCAGCACCTCATGTAGAGTACTTACCTAGGTCTTCCAAAGTGCCCCCTGGAACATCTCACTGTTTTCCTGTCTGTACAGTTTGGTTTTAGTTTGGTTTCTTGAGGCTCTAATCATTAACTCATAAGTATTCCTGTCTCTTGCATAAACACTCAAGCTGAACAATTGCTAATTAACCCAATGGCATTTTCTTTTGCTGAGCTCAACAGTGCAATTTATCTCTATAGGCTGTGGCTTGGGTGGTATGAATGTGTTTGCTGTGGGTAATTTGGAAACCACAAGCATTTTATTTGCTTTATGCATTTCCAGGCAGTCTGTCAGGACAGATATGAATCACTTGAAGTGAAGTAGTTATCAATATTCCATCTCACTGTCATAACTCTGAGGCATCTTTTCAGCTCTGCTTAGTGTGGAAATTTGAGATATTGAGGGAGTTTCTTATAGCTAATTGACTTTTAAAAGGCTGGGGATATAAACCAGACCACATAGTTAATAATAACTGAGGCTATATGAAAGTCTGATATTCTCCTCCACATCCTCCGTCTCCCAATCAGAGTAAAAACCTGAAAATACAAAGTCTTCTGGAAAATTAAAATAAAAAGTATTTTTAAAATTCTATACATCCCCCACTTCAATTTGGCTGCCTTGCAGCTGGTCTTGGTTTAACACCTGTTCATAATTTGTGTACATAGTAAAACCTTTGAAAGTTTCTTGCAATAGTACATAAAGAGCATTAAAATTTAAGGTATATGCAGTATTTGAAAAGTGGCATCTATGGAGGATATCTTGAGAACAAAGTGCTATCTGTGTATTGAGTTGCTAAAATAAATAATGAGTTATGTAAGGCTTCTAAGAGGTAGCAGTAAGTTTGACAGGTGATATGCAAACCTCTATTGACTTCATAGTTTCAACCTGGTGACTGAATTATTTGGGATTTTTATTACTTGTAATAAATAATGAAAAGCAAGTAACTGTTGACAATGAATATTTTTCTGAAGAGGATTGTATGTGCAACAACTCAGTTCTTTGTACCTTCTCTCCAGGAAATGTGAGATGTCTGTAGAGTTTTCTAGCTAGAAATGCAGAGATGGTTGAGGATTGCTGGGTCCTGTGTCGACATATTGGTGAGGAACATGTGGATTTTCTCTGGTCTTCAAACTAGTCTGCAGGTTGCTGTAGTACATGTGAAAGTGAAATTTGCTTGACTCCTCATATTATATAGTACTGAGAATCTTTAGGATTATTTTGGGATGTGAACTCTGTGTTCTGATCTTGCAGACAATGCTGAGACTGTAATAAAGACGTGTGCTTATGAAAGACATCATCTTCATCCCACAGCTGCATACAGGATATGAGAAATGAATGTAATGCTGGCCATGGTTAATTATGTTCTGCAACAAATACACTGAAAATGCACTCTGCTATCCAGTCATATACCTTACGGCAAAATAAAGGGTGAAACCTGGGCCTAAATAAGAAAATTATTTTGCTAGTGCATTGATTGCTGGGAAGAGTACAAGTTTTCTTAAATTTGTATATATTTCCTTGAGATTTTGTTGTGCTTTCCTGGTTCATGTCTCACCCTCCCATCGGTTTCCCTTTTCCGCTTTCCATCTCCCTAAACTCCTGAATTCTCGAATTCAGTTTAAACAAATGCTGAAGTCCCTTGTATATATTGAGGAAATTCTGGACAGCACAGAGAAGAGAATTTAATTAGGCCCTCCTTGGTGGTAAAACTGTGGTGAAAATATGTCACAGGAGAAAAATGGATGTCAGTACTTGCAGCTAGTGGAAGTGATACTGTTAAAGAGAAGGTTGATGTCACAAGGGCCGTGGCAGGGCAGTAAGAAGGGGACTAAAGTGGTGGGAGCCATGGTTCACTGCACTCCTCATGCAACACCTCATCTCACAGAAGGGGCTCCTCTCATTTTACCAGCCAAAAGTATAGACCAGCTGTTTTTTTTGTCTAAACTAGAATGGCTGAATTTGGGTTACCTGCTTTTGCCTGAAAAGCAGAGGGCAATGTTAGTTTTGTAGTCATTGAAGGAGTGATGAAAAAACTGCTGTTCATCAGGTACAATACAGGGAGAAGCCAGACCTGAGCACTAACTACTCTCAAATGGTAGGTGCTGAGCACCTCTGACAGGTAGCAATGTGTCCATGTGTTGTGAGGGTGTGCACAGGAATAAATGAGTTAAATGGTGGTGATATTTGCCAGCAGCGTGATATGGAAATGCTGCCCACTGCATCACACAGATCTGCTACCATCTGTTCACAAAGATTTGCTACATTAAGAGAAGGAGAAAATGGTATAATTTTGCTTATGGTACAACTTGTGGAAAAACTTGCTTTTGTTTTTTCTCTGGATGTTTATTATCTCTAAATTCAGGTCAAGTGTCTTTATTCACAATACTTTGAAATTCCATTGATATTGCAAATTTAGGTAAAGGAGCCACAGCTAAGTAAATAATACTTTTTTTCTCTATCTCATCAATATTGATTTTTTTTCTCAATTCTAGAAAATACATAATTGCAGTAATTAGGGCAGCAGGACAAGCAGTTTATGTGGATCGTAGAGTATTTTTTATATATTATTGATGGAGTAACCATGAGGGATAATTTCTGAATGACCTTGTAGTCATCGTTATCAGATAGTCTATATTTTGATTTTTAGTGTTAAGCAGATCAAATAGAATAATTACAATTGCTGCCCTATTTGTTACTAATGGGTGTTTGCCATTGTTTTTGGCCAAATAACATATTTAAAACATTTTTATATTGAGTACTGGCTGTGCAACCCAAAAGTCTGTGGTGTGGTCTGTTTGTAGAGGGTCTCATACTTAGTGTCAGACACTCTATTGCAAAAAGCTCTTTGGGCACCAGCTATGCTGGGCTACTGAACTGTGCTAAAAGATCTCATGTACAGCATGTGATATCTGTAGGAATTATTTTCTGTATTCAAATGCTCTCTGATTTTCTCTATCCTAACTCTTCTTTGTGCCTCATTAATTTGTTTTGGAGTCATCAGTTTCCACTTAGCTAAATAATCTGTCAGTATTTTGCTGGCGATGAGAAGAATAGTTGGTACATCTTGCATGTTCTTTCTGGGGGTCCATGGACCAGGAAACATCCAGGATGAACTTCTGTCTGTTCCAACAGTTTTTTTACTGGTAGCACCATGGTACAACTTGACTGTTCCTGAAAGCAGTGGATTAGGTAAACCTTGAATTTGGCCTGCTTTGTGTGAAAGAGTCAAAGTAATGCTCAGAAGCTCAAAAGCAGCAAAATTGTTTCCATTTGGTTCTTGTATTGGGCCCAGTTCCAGCACAAAGATTAATTATTTCCATTATGTCTTGGTACTAAATAAATGCATATAATGTTGAAAAGGAGAGATGCTTAGGAGAGTTGGATCATCACTGCAAATGATTGGGTTGTTTGGTCTTGCCATCCCCAAGAACACAGTAGATATAAATCACCTGCTTTGCAGTCTATTTATTATGGTTTGTACAGCTTAATTTGATGCTTGGATGCTTAGACCTCTAGCACCGGTGTAAATCCTCCATCTGTGCAATTGTACTAATATAAAAAACACAGATAAATTTACAGACCTGGCTGTTGAGTGCAATCTCTATTCTGAAGAAAATGGAAACATTTTATTGATAAATAAACAAGAACAACTATTGAACAGGAATTCAAAACCTCAAATAAATATGAAATAATTATTTTTATTATTTTGAGTACTAGACACTGAAATGTTTGAAATGTAGTTTCCTCTGACCTCCAAAAGTGAGTAACTTAGGAAACCTGGGAGCTGATCTGGAAAAGCACCAGCACTTCCACTTCCAACTGCAGAGACTAAAATAAACTCTAATATTTTTTTAAATTAATGAAAAATGTCTATGGGTTTATATGTTTTGCATTATAGAGCCCAAAGACCTAAGGGAATTATGATGTTATATGCAGTTTTGTTCAGACCTTTTAAGTCCTGTTCACCTGGCAATACAATTTGAAATTTTTTTTGGTGATAAAGGACATATTTCCAATATATGTATAATTTGTCAATGCATTTAAAAATATAACTGCAATATGAGTCCATTTTAAAACTCTAGTCTCTTGACTGCTCCAACTCCCAAGGAACAGAGTGGCTGAACGCTGTTGGCTTTTTCTCTTGTTTCCAGCTGAGTGAAACTGAGCAGATGGGAGTGGGAGAAAAAATGACGAGCCAGTGCAGACAGTGTGAATAATTTGTTAGGTTTTGATGTTTTTGCCTTTTTTTTTTTTTTTTAATTTGCAGGGACAGTGCATTTACTGCAGAAAGGCAGCAAAAATATGCAGGTGTGTTTGGAGCGTTGTTTTTTCCATGCTTCAGAAATTTCTTCAGTTGTTGCCTGGATGTAGAGGGAAGGGAAATAGTCTCTGCTACTGTATTTAGCAAGGGTTGTGTCCACAGGGTAGTACAACCACCAGAGTTTCAGAGCTCTGACAGATGGCGTTAGCTGTGAGTAAGTTTTGTGACTCATTTGGTAAAATATTTGTCATGGCAACTGAGGAGCCTCTGAATCATTGGTCCAGTAGAGGTAGAAACCACCACTGGTCTCACCAGATGTGAGGGTAGACATAAGAAATGTCTCGTGAAGCTTTTCAGACTGGTTACTTTGCTCAGTCAGATGTAATTGAAAATTCTTTTCACTTGTATTTCCATCTCAGGGTTCAGCAGGCCTTACATTTTCTATTTCAAAAACCTAATATGTCTCCTAAAAAAATACCAAAACATTCACTAAATTATTCTTGTGATTACGGTAACTGATCAAAAGAGAATTTAACTTTCATTAAATCCTCTCCTCCCCATATTTGAACAAGAAGCAGGAAGATTAGCCCAGGAATGGAGTATCTAATAGAAGTATCAAAATAGGGGTGGAGGCTGGCAAAATGCTGGATTCTGTTCCTCTACTAACTCTTAGGAGAAGATGTGCAAGGTGGTATTCTGACAAACTATGCTAACCAAAAAACCCACAAACCAGCCTTTTTGTGTGCTTAGTTCTCATTTATTCTGTTCTCAGACATTTATTCTTCAGTTTCTACGTTAGTGTCGCAAAATTCTTATCTGCCCCTCTTTGCTAGTAATTAGTAAATAGCAATCTTGCTTGCAATCTTACTAAAATAGATCAGAATAATTTCTCAAGGAATGCTTGGTAGCTTCCTTGGAAAAATGACTAAGCATCCTCAGAGGCAGTCTCACATAATGTGTTATGCTTCAGGAAGGACTTACACTGACAGAATGGATGCTAGAGAGACACAGCAGAAGCCTTTGACAAATTTTATAAGCTTTTTTAAGTTAAAGGAAATATCTAGGGACATAGGTGGCTGCAAAACCTCTCCACTCGATCCATAAAAGTGAAAGAGTACAAAACCCATAGAATATACAAGGGTCTTGCAACTTAAATAGTCAGAATAATTGTTTAAGAATAGGGCTTTCTATGTTGAAAACTTACTATTTGCAAGAGGAGAGGATCTTCAGCTTTCTGTATTGGTACCAGTGAGGCTTTTAGCTCTTTCTTTCCAGAAATTAGGTTACCCTAATGTTAGGTTACCTAAATGTGGGTTTTGCTCTTTTGGAAAGGACTGGTGCCAGAGACCCTTCAGTTTTGAAGTCTTTTTTCTAATCCCAGAGGATCTTCCTTCATGCACTAATGAAGAAAAATGTATTTGGAAAGCAATTCTGTACCAAAGTGATTCTTAGGACTTTAGTGGATGTGCAGTGGTACCACTTTATTGTATTTTATTGACCTCTGTCTGCTTACATCACTTAGGGATCATTCCCCATCTCATAGAAATGCCATTCAAGTATATATCTCTGTTTATACATACGTAGGTATCTCTTCCTTTTTGATAGAAACATAACCAACGTACTTTAATGGCTAATGAAAAACATAAGTATGGATGAAATTGAAGGATAACATTGTTAACTTATCTGTGCTTTATTTTGGCCAGACTGCTTCTGTTTGTGTCATCTTGCAAGGTTTCTTGGATTGAGGGACGTGTGCTGGATGTTCCAGTGTGTCAGGCACTTTGTCAGGGGAAGCGGTAACATACAGAAATGGTTGATGTATGTGTCCTTTACATTTGTGTTGCTCTGACCCTATCATGTTGCATGTCAGCCATTTGCTTTTAAAATGAAATCAGAGAATAGGCGAGGAAAGGGAAAGAAACATTTTGTCTTCTATCAGTCAGCATGTAGCTTTCATGTGGATGGGACTACATTGGAATGATGTATGGAACAATGGAGCTGCTGGTGATGACATAAAACTACACTGAGGTGTGTTGTGAGAGTAACTTTTTTTATTTCTTATGCTTAATATATTCTAGAATGATTGTGAAAAAGAAGTAAAAAAATGGATTAATTTTGAATAATAATCTATTTTCAAGAATCAAAGAAATGGGTAATGCTTTACTTTTTTTCAGACTGAAAAGATCAAAGAGAATAAAAATCAGAATTACTAATGAGAAAAGGAACTGCTTAAACTGGAAGTGATAAACTTGCTCTCAGTAGTTTTATATTTGAAGTGATGTTTTCACAGCTGATCCTTCCAATACAGAATCAAAGGAGCTATTTAGTATTGCACTTGGAAAACTGAATGTTAAATACAGTTCTACTCTGGCAGAAACTATATCCTTCTTTATAGTGAAAACACTTTAAAAAGGTTGATTTTTTTTGTCCTGAGTGACTTATCATTTGTTAAGTGATTAGAAAACTGGCAACCCGACACTTGAAAAAGATGAAAGGAAATCCTTTTTAATTTGCTTTATTCAGGCTAAAATAGAGCTTTGTTAGTGAAAAGTCAATTTGCTGGCAGCATAAAAAAAAAGAACTAGTTTATAGAACCTCACCTCTAAACCCCACTTACAGATTGACCACACAGACATACAAAGTACAATGAATAGTTCTTGTCAGTGCTGGATTTTAGTATCAGTTGATAAAAAAATGCTAACAAGGGATCTCTTGATTTTTACCCTAGGAGCACATTCGCTTTGTTGTTCTATTTGACACCAATTAATTAGGTTGTTCTGTTCTCAGAATGACTGCATAGAAACAGCTGCTTTCATGTATTGTTGTTGTGTGGCAGGATTTTGTTGCTTGCTGAATTGAATCCTATTCAGTCAGAGCCGAGGCAGAGATAGTATTGATTCTCAGGAAAACAAAGACCTCCTGAGAGTCTGTGCTCCCACTTAGTCATCTGCTTGAGTTTAATGCTGGCCCTAAATATGTGGGTATTTTATCTAGGCTCGGAGGTTGCCAAATCATGTGGCCGTAATTCCACCAGAAAGTACGTGGGAAATTCAATAACGCGCTGCTTTTTTTATAGAGCATTAGTGACACCCAGTGGTTGTATTTGGTCATGGGCGAACAGACATTAAAAAGTTTAGAATAAACTTATAAGATCTTATAAAAACTGGAGGTTAGAGAACCCATGAAAAAACTGAGTCTGTGGGTCTTTGTTTGGTATATATGCTGCTTATAATTCAGGCTCCAAAGTTTAAGTAAGCTTAAATAATGAGAATGAAGGGGGGGAAGTGCACTTCAAATTTGTTACGAAATGGTTGTCATTTTATCATGGACTTAATGACAATAGAGAAAGTAAAAATTTCGTGCTGTGAGAAATGAAATCCTTTTCCTTCTTTTTCCTACCTCCCCTGTTTATTGACATAATTTTAAAATAATACACTGTATTAATATATGATTTATTCTTCTCTTCTATGGTTTAGAAGTTTTCTGTACAGAGCTACCTTTGCTGTCTTAGTCTATTTTCATTCCCCTTTTTCATTTCCCCCCTTAACTGGTTTGCTACACTTGATTAGTTGTTTTGCAAATACATTTAGCAACCAATTAATGTTTTCAAGGTGTTTTGAAATTATAGGTCATAAATCGTTTGTCTTCTTGTGTCAACTCTTGCCTTATTCACAAGCAAAATCTGTTCCTGAAGCCAGTCTTCCTAAGTTCCTTAGGATTAATTATTTTATTCAACCTGTAGCAGGAGGTCTAAACATTTGTACAAAACATTAAAATTACTGTCCTAAATACAGGTGGTCACAAGGACAGTTATTCCAGCAGAGGATACAGAAAGGCCAGAGAGCAGGACTTTGTACCCCAGTAACACAAAGATGACGCATTCATACTGGTACTCTTCTGGGCTTTGGAAAGTTGAAGGAAGAAAGGAAAGGATGATTTGGAGTGGGGGCCTGAGGTGGAGGGTAACCTAATTTAGCTTCTGAGCCTATCTATGTCCAGCTAGGGGACAATGTAAACTTTAGGCTTTATGAGAGAAATTTGTGTTCAGTTTCTTACTTTTAAATGCAACCTGTATAGTTCTAAATATGTCTGCTCACGATGTGTAATGTGGTGATATCAGTGTTTCCCAGGCTTTGAGAATACATTAAAGCCTAGAGACAGTATGGAGCCAGGTTAGTGCTGTGTGCACGTGCTTGATTTGGTGGACCTAAGCTGTGTCTTCTTTCTCACGGAGAAAGAAAATTAAATATTTTACTGGTGGGGGATAAGGAGTAGCTTTATGGAAGAGAGAGACTGTTTTCATTGATTTTCATCAGGATAAAATCCTCCTATGTTTAGGGGAGACTTGCCTAGCAGTATGCTAGTCCCTTTTTAGGAGATGCTAAGGGCAATCTCACAGAGCATGGCTGCATTTTTCAGCATCTGTTTCACAAGAAATGATGTTATGAAGGGGCTGATTTTCAGTCTTGGAATGGGCAGCAAAATGCACTGACCACAAACTAGAAGGCCACTCAAATCTCAAAGTTTGTCTCTCAAGCAGATAGTATCTATAGCCCTTACTGTCCATTTCTGTATAATATTGATCAATTTAGAACAAGTAATATTTCCATGCAGACAGGCTACTACCCTGCTTTATGATTGCAGAGGAGAATCCATGAAATTGAAATGAGACCAGTGGGGGATTGATTTTTCTTATATCTGTCTAGCTTTATCAAGACTTGAGCTGAAATATTCAAATATCATGTTTTTTTCAGATTCATACCTTTAAGTACAGAATATATTTATCATGTCTCCCAGAGAAATGAATAATACCAAGAGCTATTTAATCATGAGCACGGAGATTACTCTGCAGATTGCGGTTCTCTGACAGTGCCAGTCCACATGGAATAAGAAAAATTTTGCTAGGAAACAAGGTGTCAGAGTTGTAGTTACTTACAAAACAGTAAACATAGCCCATACTTTCCAAACAAAACAAACAGAGATATTAATAGAGAGAAGCAACACCATCTGTTCTTATGAATTAAATTTAGAAATACAAAATAAAATTTTTTGCTTGTAGTTATTTGTGATATCTGATAGATCTCACATATTATCAATACTGTGATCCTGCCTTGTCAGGGAGACTGGAATTAAGACTATTCTGAAGATGACTGAGTTATTAAATCCTCTTTCACTTTGGAAAAAACATATCTTCAGTTAGGCTATGAAAGCTGGTAGACAGTCGCAGTCCATCAGTTCCAAACCTAAAACCTCTCAACCTTAAGTCTATTCTGTGTTTTAGCAGTTCTTGGTATAGTTGCACAGTGTGTTTTGTTTTGATGTCATGTAAAATCTAGCTGGTATCAGCGGCACTTGTGAAGGTGTGACATGTGTCTGTGTGTTCCAGCATCCACACAGGTGTGATGGAGTTTTCTGTCCCATAGACATGGCCTTGGGCTATCAGCCCGGAGCTTACAAATGTGAAGACTCCTGTGCACAACAGGAACTTCAGTGAAAAAGCTGGTGCTGTGTGGGAGATGGCTTAAAGACAAGAGATGAAGGAGTGGAAGATCAAGGGCAACAACATGGCTGTGCACCTCAGCTGGATAAAGCAGCGATGCTTTGCAGTGACGCTACAGGACTTTGTTGCTCAGTGTGGCATTTCTCGGTGTTACAAAGGCAGACAGTGCTCTGGTTGTATACAAGTTTCATCTGATTGCCAGATCTTTCAAGGGAGACCTTTCTATGAAATAGAAATGAAATATCTGCCTGCTGTTGATCACTTGACATCACCAGAATATGGATGTGTGGAGGCTCACTGGTTTTGTGGGATGAAATGTTTTTGCCTTATCCAATGGCTGAGTGCAGGTTTGTGCTGAGAGAGATCAGCTGCAAGACGGAGAGCTTGGACGGGAGCACAGGTCTCAGTTCAGGCAGCAGAGACTTATTGCCATTAGTGAAATAACATGCTTGCTCTGCCTGATTGTGTGTGCAATTTCTAAGTTTAAATTGGATTTTAATGCCTCTAAATAACAGCCTTTCTCTTCTCAAATCATGACTGATAAGAAAAATTTAAATAAACTGACAAGAGAATTTCTTCTTTTGCATGAAAAACCTTCAGCTGAGGAGATGTGTTTAAAATTCTTGGCTAGTTTCAGATATTTGGAATGATGGAATGTGGGTAAGAGACTTTTGGTTGCTGAATCCAAACTCACAGAAGCCAATGGTAAGAAATACAGAACATGAGTGTGAAGAGGAACAACTGTGAGGAGGAGCAGGAATCTTCAGTGGCACCTCTGCAACAACTTTCTATTAAAAATAGAAGCACATCTGAGTGGTGTAGTCTGAATAACTTCAAATAAGGAGATTGTGGATTATTTCAAGAATGTTTAGGCTCTACCAATATTTTAAGTCTTAACTAATGAGCTCTCAGAATATAATTTTTAAGTGTTGTTACTTTTTTTGGAGTCCAATTCAGACATAGCCACCAGCTGGCAGAGATGTTGAAGTTGGTACCGAGGATCCAATTTTCAAGCAGTGGTATCTTGCTGTAGGGAAGTGTTTACATTTCTTGGCACTAGCAGTCAGATGAAGAAAATGGCTGAGGTAGTGATGTGGGTTTTTTCTTTGGTCAGATTTTATTTTGGATATAGAGAATCTCTGAAAGATTTCAGTCCCATGCTTAAAAAATTATGCATATAAGAAATGTGGTATGTAAATCAAATGGGTGGAGTTGTTCTGCTGGGTTGGAACAAATGCAACAGTCTTTTCAATTTGAATTCTAAACAGCTTCTTGGTCTTGCATAGGACATTTCTTTTTGTTATTTCTGCCTTCAGATACACCAGATTCCAATCCTTATTGTATGAGGGAGAAACACACGTGCATGGAATGTGGATTGGTTACCTTTATTTGAAACTGTTTTTATTATTATCATTCTGAACTCAGAAGAATAAATCGTATTGTCAAGGGGCAAGTTAGTAAAAATTACAGCATATTAAAGGGAGAAGAATGAAAAGCACACAATTCTTGATCAATCTTTAGGCTTACATATGCATTCAAATATTAATTCATTATTCTCAATTAATAGATGTTGAATTGTGGGAACAATTCAGGAAAAATGGTTTAAACTAAGCAAAGTATTTCTTCATTACAAATAATAATATCCTTAATTTCTGATGTATAGAAACTTTCACAACATAACAGTCACTGCTAGAGATTCCTTAAGTATTTATTTACATTTAATACATATTTCTCAAAGTGAATCAGCATGCTGAGTTACAAAATGACAGCATGATAAGTTACAAAATTATTATTTTTAAAAGAAATATTAGCATTTATAAAACACAGCAGTCATTTCAAAACACATATGCAGTGATGAAATTAAAAATAAAAATCAATCTCAAGATTTAGATGTGAAGTAGTCTTTAAAAAAAAAGAAATCCAAAGCTGTTCATGCATACACAATCTCCTACTGGAGATAATAATTATGCAATAAGCCTTACTGCTTGTTCCGAATTTCTTATGTGCATGTTATGAAAAGAAAATATATGAGATTTAGACAAGTGCATGGTTACAGATTTACCCAGCCTGGGAGTAGGAGCTGAGTGCACAGGTACTTTTATGGTGAAAAATATTTCCAGATTTGAAAATGTAACATAGAAACCAAAATGATGGGACTTACAATTCAGGTAACTTTGATAGATATTCTGCTATTAAGTAACAGAGATTCAGCACACAATTTGTCGTATTTGTATCACATTTTAAAATATTTACTTGAATATTACTTGAAAAGTACTTTTTGGTAGAACAAAATCCATTAATGTGGTGTATTTATGGCACATTCTGTCATATCTTACAATGCTATTGGGAAAAAGCTCAGCAGCATTTTTTATATTGGACCTCAAGCAAAGACTATTTAAACAGAAAAAAGATTGATTAGTCATTTTATAGGACTCGTCTATACTTTAGTTTTTGGCATCACCCCAGAAATTTTTAAAAGCTCTAAAAATATTGTTTCTCAAAAGCTGTAACTGAAATGCACATTTGAATTATTACTTCTTTGAATTGCAGGGCAACCACTATGACATTCCCTTGAGAATACTCATACTTGTAATAGAGTGCTTATATAGGTTTGCTAAATGGATTAAACTTCTAATAACTGATGGTTGGTTTTAGTCCTCCAAAAAAGAATCCTTGGAAAAAAGAGCCTCAGTTGAAATGATCATCCCCTTTTAATTTGGAAGTCACTAGGCCATGCTTTAAGGTAAACCCTGGAAAAAAGAGTTGTATACGGGAAATGTTCAGATTACTTGTGTGGACTTCTTTTTTGTTTATGCCATCTGAAAAAGATTGATTTAAAGGAAAATTGATTTTATTTTTAAAAATGACAAAACTTGGATGCAGTATAGGGGAACAAGCTGAGCAATGAAAAAGAAATGAAAATGATCAGTGTAGTTCATTGGAAGAAGTAGCATTTTGGGTTTGGGGCTCTTCTTGTGAAAACTGTTAGGTCAGTGTAGCTGACAGACCTTGTGTGGTGGCTTAGAGGGAAATGCAGGCAATGCCTAGACCAGTCCTGTTTTCCAGGTACTGTTTCAAAGTACCCTTTTTGTTCTTGGATTTATTCACATTTTTGTCAAAAACGTGTCAGTTTTGCCAAAGCACTAACATTATTTAATGAGTTTTGATTCCTGTTCTAATACCTTACTTGAGCAAATCTGAGGTCATTTGAAAAAAAAGGAGACTGCTCTGAAGAGCAGCTATGGAGACTTCTTTTGGCATTTTAAAGTGGCAGAAAATACTGTATTTTCTTATATTCTTTAAATGAAATCTGTAAAATTCTAACCCACGAACTGCTGCATTTCATAGCTGGGACTTGCTCTGAAGCAGCTCTGCAGAAGTATCCTCTGCCCAGAGGTGTCTGTTTTTAACATTGTCCAGTTGTGTGTGAAACTTGCAGGGTAATTTGTTTTCTATTCCGCTCTGGTTTGGTTTACTTTGCATCTTTCTGTTGATGTTATCTCAGCTTTCAGATCTTCTTCATTCATTTTTTCGTTCCCCTATCTATTGTTTCTGAGTTGAATGAGTCTGAATACTTTGTCATTTGGTTTTGTTTCCTGTTTCCAGTCTATCATACATCCTGTATTCATCAGTTTGAAACTCATGCTTAAGAGCCATTGCCTGGGCTGAGAAAGTACTAATTGCCAATATTCTTGGGTGTTCTCAGGGACTTCTCCAGTATTACCTGTGTTTGTTCTGATGGACCTGGTTTGCCAGTCTTCAGAACTGCTTACTTTGTGTTCCTTGTGAGGGTCTTCCACTTGCAAGAGAAAACTAGTGATTCAGACAGGTTTAAATGTACTATTGTAGTGTTTAATGGTTATTGCTAGAACAGAAGCTTTTTCCTTTTAAGGCTTCTGGAGCAGAGATGAGATGTTTTACCTGGCTTCAGCTGAACAGGATTTCTACACTAAATACTGTTTGTCATTCCCCGTGGGTCCCTGTGGTCTGCAATAGGAAGCTGTCAGGGTGGGACTGACCCAGTCAGCTGAGCCCAGCCCTGGCCAGGGGGCAGGCAGGGAGTGCCAGCCCCAGTGGGCAGCACTGGCAGAGCCCAGCAGGATGGGCACGGGCTGAAGAGCACAGCACCTCGTACATGCTGGATGCTTCACCGACTGAGCAGTGCTCGGGGGCACAAAGAGATTTGGGCCCCCCGAGTAGGACAGTTTTATCTTATTAGCGGCTTTCAGGTTTATCCCTGGACCTGAGACTTGGGATTGTCACAAGACTTGTGGCATCCAGATTGAATTGTTTGGCTTTTTTTGTTTTTTTTTTTGGTGAACAGCGGACAATATTGAGACGAGAGAAAAATATTTGAAATATTAGAAATATTAGTCTCTTAGGGCTGAAGTCCTTCTGCCCTTTTAACCTCTCAGCAAGAGACCTGGTAGAAAGTAGGCTTTATCTCAGCTGGCTGCATACCAGTGACCCATGGCTGCTAACCCAAGGATTTAAAGGACTAGAGAGCTGGAATGATAATCAATTTTTTTTTTTCTTTCTCAGAAGAGACATAACACAGGAGGGTGTCTGAATTGGGCCTTGCTAATTGAAAGCAATTCTCAGAATTTCATGGGGGACTACTCTTCCATTTAATAAGATCTTATTTTTTTGACTTGCAAGTAGGCTAGTCTTTTGTGAAACTCATTGCAGTTTGTTCTTTTCAGAAAATGGGTTCAATCATGATGCAATTTAGATAACTAAGTTGAAGACTGTCATCCTAAAGTGTGTTATGTAGCTATTAAACAAAATAAGTTCACATTTAAAGAATTGCTTTTTGGTGTGGTGTTTTTTCCTTCTCTGATTGCTCTTCTGATGAGTTGAGTGAAATTTTGTGGTTGTCTTTTGGAAGCACTGGAATGCCTGGAAATCTGGATATATATCCAACTCAAATTCATCAATATCTGGAGTTTGGCAGCAGACACTTCCAGCAGCATAGATGTGTCTTAACAAATTAATGTATGCATATGCATTTCCTCTGCTAAGAGGTTTGCTTACACATCCTTACCCAGAACCTCTGTATTTAGTAAGTTAGGGAAGCCTCTTTGCAGTGTTAAATAGTGGCATGAGTTATGCTGGTTGTGAAATATTTCTAGAGAGCAACTAATTCCACCCATCCTTCATCTTAGTAAACAGTTTTCTCCAAATTCGTTTCATTACTTACTGCACTTCTTAGTTGCTCCAAATATCAGCTGGCACCTAAACATTATTTTCAGCATCTATAGAAGCTAAAATTATGAGCTCTTCTAGTATGTGTCTATGTGTGGAAAGTAATTGCATACCAACACATTTTTTTTTCGTCACTGTGATTAAAAAAAGCGTTATAGAATTTTGCTGAAATACGACATTCCTTCCCTTCTTTCTGAAAAAAAAAAATCTGTCTGGAAGGAAACAATTTAACCATGAAAATTCAAGCATGATAATTTCAAAGTTGTCATCAAGTAAGAGTTTGAGTAGTAACAGTTATGATCCCTTAACTTCAGATTGCAAGTCATTCACAAAAATGAAGCACTTACCCAAATAAATAAATTATTGAGGCAATGCAGCATTCATTATAAAAACACTGAGCTGTGTTTATATTAAAGTCTTTACCTCTCCCAGCAGGAGGAGTCAGAGAAGTATGTTGTAATAATACTTCATCTTTATACGGTTTTAGATTGTGTAGTAGGATGGATTTTCCAGCAGAGGGAGAAGTATACTGCATTATCAGGAGCTGAGCTAGAATTTTTGCAACCTCTGGTTTAATGAAAATTCCTAATACTTTGCTTAGAAGAAATAGTTATTTGTTCTGACTGCTGTTGTTTTGAAATGACATCTTTCTGCCAAATTTGTTATCAGTAATTTTTATATAATTGTAGTTTTGGTATTTTTTAAAACATAATTGAATAGCTACATGCCTGTTTTATATGGGATTTTTCCACATCCATAATAGTCTGGTCTAATGAGTTGTACTTCACACTGATTGCAGTGTTAGATAATTCTTAATTGAACTATGTTAAAATATGCATTAAGGGACATATGTGTGGTAACATTGTTTGTCTAGTCATTAACAGAGTAATCTATGGCTAACAGCTGTAAAAAACCACCAAAACCCAGAGCTGTGTTAGAACACTGTGTTATTGGAAGAGGAATGTAGGTGAAGAGTACAGCATGTTTCAGATGAAGAGCAAGGCCCTGGATGTGCCAGACTTGGTGAATCTGTTTTGTCATCACTGCTTCCTTTAGTGGCCTCAGATCTGTTCTTTTCTGTGCTGCTTGCTCTGTGAAGCACTTTAGCCATGTTCTGTTACTGCTGGTTGGTGATTTGTTGGCACTGTGTGGTTTAAAGGATGTGTTTTAGTCTGTGGAGCAACTGTATGAAGCATTTTAGGTGCTATTTTATGAGAAAGAGTAGTGTCATCACCAAAGTCTTTTCAGCAATAGAACATTCTGTTGCAGAACATGATAAATTCTGATCACTGCTGTCTCAGCAGTTTCAGCTTTGTTTAAGAGACTGTCAGAGAGAGAGAGGCTGATAAAGGCTATTTAAGCTTCAGTGAGGCCACTTTTACTCTCTGTAACAAAATTAACCAATATGGAAATAATTATTGTGCAATAACTACGTGTTCTGTCCTTCTTGTGAGAGTGGCCATGTTCAGCAGTGAAACTAAAAGCACTGGGAATATTACTGGATAACTTGTCCTCAGAGAGCAATTCATGTAACACTGTCAAATTACACAATGTCAGTGCAAGGTATTGAAGAACACATTACAATGACAAATTAGAAGTGCAAGGTCCTTTAAATAATGTAGTTTCTGTGAAGGTGGAAACTCATTTCAGAGTAGCTCTTGGGATACATACACTAGTTGGGATTTATGAATATGGCAGATATTTTGCTTTTTGAGTCTGGAGGGGGGAACTGTAGCTCAGTAGTAAGGCTCTTGTTTATGCAAGATGAACTTGCCTGTTCATACAAAATGGCAATATATCCTACTGTCTCCCTTCTACAGGGAATTTGCATGTAACAACTGTTAGGTAATTCCAGGCCTTTGCAGGGATATATCTTGCTTTGGCAGATACTGAGTATAATAGCACTGAGCAGGTATTGGATCTCAGAGGGCACTGAAAACTTTCCTAAAATCATATTGGGGGCTGGGATTGAGCAAAAGGAGTTAACAATCTGGATACAGAAAAGGATTTATGTGTCCAGACATAAACTGTAGTCCTTAGGAAAAAAAAATTTGCTTCCCAAGATCAGTTTCAAACAGTCTGCTTGAAACCCAGACAAAACCCATTTTTATGAGTAAAAACCATGTTTCTCAGGCATCCTTGGTCATGCTTTAGTTCAGTGTTCTTGATAAAGCAGAACAGTCTGGTGCCTACTTCTAGTGGCATGCCATCATTTGGGCTCTTTGAAGCCTGTATTTCAAGGTATATTCTCAGTGTTTCAGAAATATTTTCCTGGGTAGTAATTTCCCTAGTGAGTAAGCATTTGCTACACACACACGCTACCCAAATTGGGAAGAAACTATAGTGCAACACTTCAACAATAATCTTGATTTTCAGAAGGTCTTACTGAGCACAGCTTGCTATGCTCAAGGTCTCTTTATATTGTCTTGTCATCCATGGATTAGTGTTGTAACTAATTGTGCAGGAAAGCTGCTGTAACACCCTTTGGCAAATGGGAGCAATGCTCAAAGTAAGTGCAGGTTAAGTAGAAGCTTTTAATTCTTTGGGCTCCGTTTATTTTCGCTTGAAGTAGGTAGGTACTAGATTGAAGGTTCTCTTGGCCAGACCATGATCTTCAAAAAGTAAAGCAAAATATCCATGTAGATGTTCTTGAGGTGTAATTGTGGGAAATATTGGTTATTAATCTCAAAGAAACTCTATTTAGGTAGAAATGATAGGAAAATCAAACTTGTAATAAGATGAGGAAAAGGTAAGGAAACATAAGAGTTTATTTTAATGTAGCACCAGACCAGCAATATCTGAAGTTCAACCAGAGGATATGTAGAGTACCAAAATCCCTTTCTCTTCGAATTATTAGTATTTGCAAACTCATTTCAGGAAAAAACCCTGTATTGTTTTATGTAATGAGACAGCTGACTGAATTGTAATGACAACATCCCCCTTGGTTGTGTGGGCACCTCATATGATTGATAAAAGAAGTTGTACAGCTTTTTGGGTTCTGTATACTATAGTCCAACAGTGACTTGAAAAGTTCACTTGTGGGAAGTGGAGATTTTTGTTAGTGGACAAATATAAAACAAAGATTTAAAATTGCTTTAGTCAACAGCAGTGTTTTGTTTTATTTAATTGAAGTTTGGAACCTTGTTTAAAATACCAGATCAATTTAAATATTTGACATAGTATTTTCATTCTTAGTCCATGCAGAATGTTTTTCTTTCTTTGGTCAAAAATATTTACTCTATTCATGAGTAGTTTTGATTGACTTGAAGCTGGCTTTACCAGTGATTCTCTTCCTTTATGCAATGTGGATTTTTTCTGATTTTACTCAGCCTTTTTATCAAGAGGATAGACTCATGCCGAGTCAAGCTTGGCCTGAATGGTCTTTGGCAAGGCAGAGCAGAACCAGTCTGCACTACTGTAAATTTCAAGGGAAAGTAAAACAAAAGGGGAAGATCGTGAAATAGCAATCATTAGAGGGAAGACAGGAGGAAAGGAAGGAAGTAAAGGGGAAACTTTTTCGCATCCTTAGTGCTTCCTTAAATATTTGGTAGGCTTTGCCAGGAAGCAGAAGTGGCCTGAATGCCTTGGTAGTACTTGAAGAAGATGGATAGCCCTGCCTCTCTGAACTCCTTGTCTTTTCTTCTCTGACCTCCGAGCTTTTATTTAAGCCCAGGAACTCATGCCAGGGCTTGTTGAGCTCATCATTTGATCTCACAATCTCTCTCTTTCCTTACACAACTCCACTAAACTTAGAATAAAATCCTGGCTGCACTGCAAACGTTGGCATGCACGGCAGGAACTTGTGTGTAAAGGTGTGACTGCATTGTCATTCTCTTACCCAAGTGTGCTATGTGAGGGAAAAATACTGAGGTCAGGGTAAGGTTTTGTCATTCTTTGTAAGGCTTTACCTGCTTTCCTCTGAATTTTCAGTACGTTGTCGTTATTGGTATTGAAATTCTTATCATTCAGTTAATTTTTTTACTCTTACTAATAAATTACTGTATCCAGATTCACAGTTATGGCTGGGAATGTTGCTGCTCTTTCATTTTGTAAATATTTTCCTTTTTTTCCTGCTTTAATTTCTTGCACAATATAGAACAATCTGCAGCTATTTCCGCCTAGTCACACTGACTGCCAACCAATTAAACTCTGGCAGTTTTGTTCTAGTTAGCATCTGCATGTGTTTTCATGTTTCGTGTGCTTCATCTGTACATAAAAATCTGCACTGTAGCCTGATCTAGAATATTTTTTCTGTGTTTTGGCTGTTTAATTAATGGAGTGATACAATTTCCAGTTTCATCTGCTGCAAGATACAGTACCTGGCATTTGCATTCTGAAGTCTTGGCTAAAAAGGCATAATGAACATTTAGCTAAATGTCCAGCAGTCAGATCAAATACTGCTCCAGAGAGGTTACATGTAGCCCTTGCTGTCTCTGTTATCAGGAGACAGGAAGACCTCTGACATTGCCAGACTGTCTGACTGCCAGCTGGCAGTGCAGACCCATCACCTCAATTCAAGTGAACTTCAATGTGCTTTATTAATGCTTTGTGCCTTCCCTGCTCTGTGGGCTTCTGTTATGTAACTGATTTCTCATCCTGCACAAAGAAAATGCACCCACAGGTGCCTCCTTTTAAAAATGCATGTTATAGAGTAATTCTGTAAATAATCCCAGGAACAGTTTTCTCCCTCTATTAGTCCCATTCCTGCTCTCCCAGAGGGGAAGTGAAGGGTAGGGCTGCAGAATGGGGAAGTGTGAATGGTTCTTGTGGCCACTGTGGCTGGACAGAAGGGGATGCCACATGACCGCCCAAGGCAGTTGGTAATGGGAAAAGGCATTTTGTGGACTGCCCTTGGCTAGAACAAATGCTCCCCTGTTCCCTCTGGGAAAGATGCTGGGCTGAAAGACCTCATGAAGTCCATGTTATTTTATTTTGATCTCATCCTCTGCTCTCGTGTGCTGAGTGATTCTTGAGAGGACAACATGTGATCTGGAAAGGGCTCACGCCATGTGCTGGCCTATATTGACTTCTGAACAATTAAAGAGCTCCTGATTTGATGCATTTGTGTGTACTTGGGATCAAAAGGATCCAATCAGTATATGTGTGGCTGTGGTGATTGAAATTGATATTAATTTATCTGAATTCTCAGTTGCAGCTATGTGGCAGCACAGAGCTCCAAGCACACTCTGTAACCAGTTTAACAGCCCATTTTCTTGCACTAATTCTGCCCTTGCCCTGATGCTCTTGGCAGTTGCAGAACCTGCACTCCAGGTGTTTCCCAAGCTGCCACATGTGCTGGCTATAGAAGGAGCTCTGTGCTAACCAGGGATTTCTTCTGTTCTACAGGAATGCTCAGGGATGAGAAGGTTGAGCACATTTCTAGCTGCTTTTTGTCATTTTGTACAGGGTAAAACTCTTGGAACCAATTGAGTCTTGTTCTCATGGGCTTTCATTGTTACATTGTTATGAGCAGAGCAATTTTTCTTAGCTTAAATTCAAACTAGACAAGATTTTTACAGTGAGTACGATGTAAGTTTTCAGTAGACTTGCTTGATCATATTTTTAATGGGATATTTCACTTTTGCATATGGCTGAATAGGTATTAAAAGCTGGGAGATAGAAAAGTATAAATGAAGTAATTTTGACTGCAAGAGCTATGTTAGGGGCAGGCTATCAAATTGTATTCCTTGAGAAAAGGATTAACTTTGTGAGAAAATCTAGGCGTGGTCTCAGTGATAAAAATGTGTTTGCTGGTGCAAAACTTTTATCAGTCACTCTTGCAAGTTCTCTCCTTAGTGTGCTGGATTACCTGTGTAAGAGCCTCTTTGTGCAGTTTCTTCATAAGCTGTGACTATATTATATACATGGAACAGAAGGGAAGATATTTCAGATAAGTTTAAAGATAAGAAGAACTTTTATTTTGGTATTCCCTCACTGACCTAACACTTTTGATTAGTGACCAAATTAGTACTAATCAGTTTTATAGCTCACTAGTTACCATGTGAAGTTGTCCATACCTTGCATATGACAAAATAAAGATAAACTAATCTATGTTTGAAATAGCAGCTATTGGGGTTTAGCTTGAATTGTCTCTGGAGTAATAACTTATTCCTTGGTACTTGTTGCAAAATGAACTCATATAGTTTCCTATTCTTGAGTGCCCATTCCTTGTTTATCGGAGGGGGAATACCTCTGAATCAAACTGGATTGCTCTTTCTCATGTTCCTAAGTGAGCATCTAAAGAAGAGATGAGAAACAAGTGATAAGTGAAGGAAAAATGTGTAATAGAGGTGAATAAACATGAAAACCAAAGTTTGCTTATGACAAATGGACTGCTTCAGTTCCTTTCTCACTGGCATCTCAGAAAGAAGAGATCTCCTGGGGCCTTGATTTTTCTCTTGGGCTTATATAGAGCACACAGACTGGATGCTTAAGTAGTGTAAATCAGCATAGTGCTGCTGAAGATGAGAATTGTGGCTGAGGAACTGCTCTGGGAGGAATTACTCTGGTTCATATGTGGTGTAAGTAAGCAAATGATGTGTGCCTTTATTTAGATCAGGTCCTTGAACTAAGGAATTGACAACAGATGAATAATGTTCTTAGTCGTGCCTTCAGCATGATGCAAGTGATCAAAAGAGCAGAAACATGGAAATAGAAACAGGCAATGAATGGGATAGAATCACTTAGCAAGAAACACTTTGGTGAAGACAATCAATACCTTAAGGTAAATTACAATTAATGTAAAGGAACTGGAACTGTAGGAAATACCCGACAGTGTTGTTAGTCTGATGGTGTTGTATCTCTGAAGCTGTTGGTCTTTTGCTCATCCCAGAGCCTGTAATATGATCTGCCTCTGTTGAAAAAAGGTTCCTCGTACAATTATGTATCACAAACCAATTTTCATATAACAAGATCTGCATTTCAAGTGCATCTGAAGGGGTAACTGTGCTGTTTGAATGTATTTAAATGATCCTCCATCTATAATTAATGTACATTGCTTGTGTCAGGTATGTATTGATTCCCATTCTATCGGGTGTCAGTTCACTCTCTCCAGACATGCACGGAGCAGAACAGAGCTGATCCTTCTGTTGGAGCTCTATTAAGCTGTAATGATTTGCAGTCATCCATACCACAGCAGCTGTGTAAGGAACCCAGACTGGAGCAGGCTGACCTGTGCAGTCTGGAGTTCAGCATCTCTGTGGTAATGCTTTGCTGTTTCTTTTCACATATCAGGGACACCCAGACTTGGGGGGGTATTTTGGTCCAGAAGTTCAGTTGTTGTACATACCTGTGTTAGGTGAAGATTTTAAATGTGGACAGCTGCTTCTTGGAGTTATGGAGTCCAGTGTATTCCCATATCTGGCTAGGCAGGTTTATGACCTTGATCATGTTTTTTAAAGAATCATAGCATGCACATCCTTTCCACTCCCTTTTCCTGGTTTGTCACAAGATGTGAAATCAGCAGTCTTATACTGGGGGTTTTACCTTTATTTTTCTTCATAAGTAAGAAAGGTTAAATATTTTCAAGATATTAAAAAAAAAAATTCAAAGTTGCTGTATCTTTAGTTGTTATTACTGGTACTTATTATATGTAGTAGCACTGAGTTTAAATGAAGGGATCGAATGTGCAAAATTATGTATAAATACAAAGCAAACCTCAGCTAGATTAGCATTAAAGAGTTTATTATCTGGATAGAATGAAGGGCTGACATTGTAGGGGCTCTCCTTGAAATGCCACAAATCAGTCTGTTTCCAGCTGCATGTAATCAATGCTATATAATCCATTGCTGTAGTGGGCAATTACAGGTGCAGTTTTCCCTGCATTGTTTTAAGTATTCATCACCTAAGGAATGGATCTTTCTGTGGTCGTGTGTGCCAAAATTGAAAGGGCATTATGACCAAAATCCTGGAGGCTGCAGTAGTTTACTATAGCCCTGAGACCCAGAATGCAACAATTTTGGATGGCTTTTTTATACTTTTTAGCCAAGCTAGATAAATATCTCTGGACTGAAGCATGTTTCTCTTGCAGTGGGGAGCTGTGCAGGTGATGTATTTTGCAGAGTTTAGCAGGACCTGTTACCTGGTGCAGCACTGCACTGATGCTCTCATGCAGGCTGGGACTCTGCTATAATGTGTAGAAGTGCTGCTTGGATCAGCTCCCATACAAATGGATCCTTAATTCCCTGTCCTCACTGCTATGAATCCATTAAGAGTTTTTTCAGACTCTGCTTGTCAAGTAAGAAAAGCAGGTCTTGTCAAGCATTTGGGAGTACTTTGTACTTTTCCATGGATGAATTTTCAGTATCTGAAGTGCTGAGTCATGCAACTTGGTAGATCAAGTGCAATTAGAGTTAATTCTGTTTTGCCTCCAGTCTTGACTTCAATCCCAAAGAGAAAGCTTGGATTAAAAGAATTTTTCAAAACCATATCCAGAGGGAACAAATACCACTGATTAACTTAATAGGTGAATAAGCATCATTGTGCTACAGAAATATACCTCTAAAGTGGGTTCTCAGTGCTAGAAATCCAAGGGAAGGTGCTTGAAAATGAGAGGTATTTTCTCTGTGTGGTTTATTTGTAGACAATTAAGCAGTAGTAGGTTTTGGGTCTCTTTTTTTGATGGGGTTGTTTGTTGATTTTGGTAGTTCTTTTCATTGAGCTTTTTTATTTTTATTAAGTATTTTCTAAAAATAAGGAAAGCTTGGGTATTCCTATTCATTTCTTAGACATTTATTTATGCTTTGAATATTGAAAGTCAGGAAGACTGTTATTAAAATGAAACAGAATCAGTATAAGAATCCAGGGATAGGAAAAGTTGGGAAAATGCCAATTTTTGTTTGGTGCCATTTTTGATGTTTCTGAGACCCACATCATTCCCTGCAGCATGCCAGCGAGGGCTGGTGGTGTGTTAAAGTTCATCTCCTGGCTGGTGTCTCTGTGTTTTCCACCAGTCATGCTCAGACTTCCCTGGGCCTGTTTGGGAGCCCAGCCAAGGATGCTGCACTCAGATTTGCCAGTGTCAGTTTGTGCTGTGCATGGGGAACGTGAACACTGAGATCACCCTTCTGGTGATAAATACCATGAAACCTTCACAGAAAAAGAGTTCTGACTTCCTCAATTTGCTCATTTGGTGGCTTCTAAGACAAGGGGATGCCGAATTTCTGGTTTCAGGAGCTTCTAGGCAGGCAGCAGGTGCATGTCTCATGTGCCCTGATAGTGGGGCTGAAAACATTAAGGAAAACTGAAAGACTGTCACAGGCTTATGTACTAAGTTAAAATGTGGCTTCTGAGCTTCAGTTCTTTACTGCATCTAGCTCTCTATCTCCTGCAAACAGTCTATTATATACACTGGGACATGTTACAACTTCTTAATTTTCAGTACATTTTGCCTTAACTTGGACACTATGGAATTATTTCAGAGATAGGTTGCCTCTACATCAAATATATGTTTAATTTTTTTGGGTTTTTTTTTTTTTTCCCAGATATGACTGTAAATACCTAAATGATATAGAAATTTTTGTTTCTGGTACCTTATAATGAAGTATCACTTCTTGTTACTGTGCTCAGCAAACCCTTTATTTCATGCCTGAACAACACCTGGGACAACTCACATGAGAAATGCTAACACAGTTCTAACTTGTTTGAGATTTGCCCTTGACTTTTTGTTGTACATCTACAGGCATTTTTATCTGCTTCAGGGAACTCAACCAAGTGGCTTTTGGAAAAAAAAAAGGGTTTTCTGTTTTTCCCTTGCACACTAAGCTTTTGGGTTAATATATCTTGTACTTGTGGAAATCCAGTGAAAGATTTCCTTTTTTGCCACATAAGTTTTATCTGCAGCCTACCTGAGCAAAGATGTATGTTGATAATTTCTGGTATTTCTGCACCAGTTAACACCCTAGTTAATGTTGCAAACCGTCTTTTATTAAAGCCTTCTTTTTATCCCATCAAATACACTTAAAAAAATTCTGCTGCCTCAAAACTGCCATCATTAGTCTCAGCTCAAAAGTTTTAAAGAAGGTTTCAATTAAATGCAGTCAGTTATTATGCAAGTGGGAGGAGAATAGAAAATTTCTATTACTTTTGTTTTGCACACAATCACTTAGAAATAGTTACTTATGTACTTCAACTGTGGTGAAGTCGGATTTACACATGCAGAGCTGTTCATCCTGTCAAAACTTATAGTTGGATTTTCTTTCTTCCTATCAAAATAATTGAAAACTAAACTAACCTAAAATCCTATCAAGTTGTTTCCCTTCATTTTAGGAACATTGTTATGGAATGGGAAATATGTTCTACTGTATGGGTGGATTAGAAAGACATTCTGGTGTATATAAATTTATTTTTTCAAGGTATTATTGGGACAGGAGATCATATACCTTGTTATGTTTTCCATGATTTCCTGACATGTCAGTAGTATAGGTACAAGAGAAGATACACCTGGGATATTACACTGGGATACATTGTCCTTTTGCTGCAATTTCCTGACAAAGAAAAATACAAGCTATTGTATTTTAAAATTTTATTTATTTATTTGATCTGATATCCACATCTTAGCACTCACTGTATAGCAACATCCTGTAATTAATATCAAGATCTCACATTTGTATTTGTAATGACAAAATCTGATATTTGGACATTTGATGATGAAATAGAAACTGAACTAGAGGCAAAGCTGTCTTCAGAACCTTTGTGTTAGCTCATAATATTCTAATGTTTTTGAAAACTGTTTTATTATTTTTTTTTATTTTAGTTACCTGAAAAGATTGATTTATGTTAAGCTTTGACTTTATTTTGGAAGTAGCATATTTTTTCCAGACTTCAGTTTGGAAAATCATTCAGTTCTGTCTTCTTTAGGTGGGGAAGCAAAATTGGCAAGTTTTGATGAATTCTTTTTGTAGCACTAATCTGTAGATAAAAGGTATTCTGTATGTTGTTTTAATTATTTCAACCATCATACAGCTACAGGATCCTTGAACTTTACAAAGGTCACACTAGTATTTAAGCTCTTTCAGTGGTACATTACGTAGACAACAAGTGAAAGGTAGATTAACTATGTGGGTTTTTTAACATGCTTTCCCTTCATTTTTAATATGAGATCAGTGTTGATGGTAGTGGAGTATTCCATTTATCTACTTTAAAATTAATACTATTTACATTATTGTAGGTGTTGGGAGTTTTTAAGAAAGTGAGTTTGCTGTAAACTTTAAAACTTCTAGTTCACCTTGAACATTTTTTGATGCTTTTAATATACAATGTATGTTTGAGTAACAAATACACCTGCTTTTAAATCTGGGAATGTTTTCTATGGTGCCCAAATGTTTTTCTGCAGAAATGACCTGGTATTCAAGAGAGTGAAGGAACCTTTGTGAATCTCTGCAACACACGACATGTACCTTGTTCCAGATAGTGGTAAACTGAGATGCCTCTTTCAGGTGCTGAATGTTGGATCTGTTTGCAGAGCAGATCTTTCCCCTTTTCAGCACCTGCCTGCCTCTTTTTGTTTGATGTCATGGTCAATCAGTGTCTTCTATGATAGCAATTTTTCTTTATAATCTGAGCATGGTCCTGCATTTGATTTTCAGTACCCTAAACTCTCAAAACTCTTTTAATTAGTTGCTCTCCTTGGGCTGGTAAATGACAGCAAATACTCCCTCCGTGTCCTTTCCTCAGTGCCAGGGGGAACGTGCCCAGGCAGCTGTGCAGAGCCTCAGCTGGGGCTCCTGAAGGAGCAGGACTTGTCCTCCCTCGGTGCTGCTGCAGCCCCGAGGGACACAGAGGCCCCTGGGTGCTTGATGGCGAGGCACATCTTCCCAGTGCCTCCATCAGCCTGCCCAGTGATACCGACAAACACTGAGCAAGCGTGGCCTTGGTCCCCCTCTTATAAATGACAATTCTCTTGGTTCAGTTTGCACGTGTTTCTTCTTTTGCTTCAGAACTATGAGATGTGTTGCTATTGGCAGTTTCATACGTGATTCCTGCTCTTCCTATCTGTTAGCGTTTCCTGATAAAATTTGACTCACAAAAGTAAAATTGTACTTTCTTAATGTATGACCTCCAAAAAACCCCCTATTTCAAGTACACCTAGACAGAAAGTGTTTTCCAGATGCAGTACATTTCTGCAGAGCAGAGACCACAGCTCTACAGCTGAAACAGCTGCCCCTTGGTGGCATTGGAGCAGGTGCTTCTCTCATCACTCAGAGCCATCCACTTGACATCTGATTTCCAGATGTTCTTAAATGGTACCTTGTAACAGGCTATTTTGTGCAGGCCTGATTATGTTCTTATCTTCTATTAACTGTTTTCAGGACATATATTAGTTTTCTGTTACAGAAAATAATGAAAAAAGTTGGATTTTAAATTAACTCGTAAAGCTTTTTAGGATGTTATAGGATGTAAATGATATTTACATCAGGCTGCAACTTACGAAGTTTATTTCTGTGGCTGCAAATGATTATACTTATGGGGTGGGCATCTCAGCAGTGCTTATCTGCAGGCTTTTAATTTCATCTGTCTGATTAGCACTGTTTATTTTTTTACCTGGCACCCTGTTACTTTTCAAGCTTTCACCTGTGTTTGTCCTTTTAGATGTCCCTAATTTCTCTCAATTTTCTTGACATCTACAGCAGGTGTCTTTGGCCTGAATGCTCCTCAACACCTGCTACCTTCTTGCTGATTCCCTTTTAATATGTATCTCAACTGCTATATGTTGGGGGGAGAGTAAGGTAATTGTTTTTATGTTATGTGAAAATTTGTTGTGATGCTTTTTTAATAGACAAGCTAATCTTCCAGTGGAAAAAGAATGGATTCCTTCCCCACCTCATTTTTGCTGGATGTTTTTTATCTTTTTCTTTCCTGTCTGTATGAAAAATCTGAAAAAAACCCAACACTTTTCAATTTTATCCTAGTAAATAAATGGGAAATGACCAATGAGAAATAAGATAAGATGCTGAGAGATTTTTTACTTTCTTCTGCAGAAATGAAATGTCACTGTTACTTTGTTTTGCCTTTTCTTGTTTAAAAGATAAGATGTAAAATATACAGGTTTTTGAAATGCCTTTTTCCTTGCATTTCAGCAGGTGAAGAAAGAAAACCTTGAGGCTTTGGTTTTCTATCTGCTTCACCAAAAATAAACAGTACAGTAACACTGGGAAGGTTATACTACCCTGAGATTCTGAATATATAGTTGTTCCTCTGTGAAACAATAAGATATCAAAAGAAAGTTACTGCAGGTTCTAGACACAGCAGTAATGTTGTGGCAGTGATGACCTAGGATTTAAGAATTGCTATGTTCATAGGGACAGATAGTCTTTTATGAGATCAGCTAGAATATTCTCCTTTCCAGCCTCTCATGACTGATCTAATAAAAGATAGCTTGTTATTACAAGTCTCTAGACTTAGGCCTTTTTCCATTTTTTTTTCCATCAGCCTCCATCATTCAACATGTGTCATGAACCCTTTCTCTCAGAGCAGTGATGACTCCCATGAATTTCAGTGAAAACTGTTTATGTCCAACACCTTTGAAAAGCAGTTCTGTCCCTTCTGTCCCAGGCTGATCACATAAAAGCCAAGAGTTCATTCTCCTCAGTTTGAGAAGAATTATTACATTCCTCCCTATTGGAAAGCTTCTGTCTCAGCAGAATTTCCCACCCCACCCCACCTCCTCAACCCCTGTGATACCCTCTAGCTCTGAATCTGCTTTTCCCAGACAGAGAATGGGACAGTAATTTCCCAGGTAAACTAGATCTGAAGTTAATTGTAATGATAGATTTATAAAAATAATTGCATCTATTTTCAATTTATTTAGTTTGGGAGCTCTGATTTCTGGGCCCTTTAGCTTTGGGGGCTGTGTGGCTTGTTTGACACTGGCGTATGGAAAAATAGCTGCAATCACAAAAAATATTATTTAAAAAATGCTTTTACATTCTAATCATTTGACACTTTTTGTTTTGTTCACTGAAGCTTGCAAAAATCCGTTGAATAATAAATCTATCATTTGTGTCAATTCCCTTGTCTTTCAAAGTTAGCAGACATATGAGATAGTAGTTTCAACAATCAATGATGAGGGAAAATCATTAAAGGTCTGTTCCTAAAGAATGATTTCATGGTATGTAAACTTTTTATTAAAACAAAAGCAAAATGAGAAACAAGCAAAAAAAAAGAAGAGAGAAAAGCAAAAGTTTTAGAACAAGCCAAGCTTTCCTCCCCAGACCAAAGTTGGCAAAGGGGAGATGGGCACCTTTTATTTTTATCTGACACAACCAGCTGTGTGCAGACCTTGCTACAGAGTTTTCTGAGCCCTCTGTATTCTCACAGGGAATATTTTGATTCGCAACAATAAATGTTCTACTAGTGTGGTAGTAGAGAGAAATAAAGGGGAAAAGTATGGGAAATATCTGCTTCATAACAGTGTTGTAGTTTGAGCAACATGTCTGACTGGTATCCATGTGTTAAATAAACAATTTGTCTCCTGAATGTTTACAGAGAAGTAACGTGGCTGATTTATTTTGTCAAGCCTGTGGTTGCTCTACCTTGTCATCAGAATCCTCATGGATATGCAATACTAGGTCAAAAATGAATGTTTTTTGATGGATCTGGAAGGAAAACATAAGAAACAAAAAACCCAAGTGTGTGATTTGCACTCTTGGAAGTTCTAAACTCTGAGAAATGTCATTTTAAAATATTTCCTGTTTTCTCTTACTAAGTCTCAATACGTCAGGCTCAGCTAAACGAAGAACTAAATTAAAACTGTCATTTCAGCTCATAAATAACAGATGTCTCACCCATTTAATTATTTATAGTCTTGAATCTTTTAAAAATGAAAATGGCTATACACATATTTAATGTAGTTCTTGGTAATTTGCTGCATGAATGATAAGATTCCAGATAATCCCAGCACACAAACATGAAAAATAAAACTTTGACTGACTCACTTATCTTATGTGACTGCTTCTTCAATCCCCTGTGACTTTTTTAAAATTAAAATTTAAGTGAAATCTAATCACAACAAAATGGTGTTCATACACTTGCATTAATAATTTATCTGCTAGAGATCACAGTGAAGGTAGTATGGACATTAGAGATTCATTTGCTGCCTGAAAATCAATGCTTTCTCTTTTTCCTAAGATTTATCTTTTCATCTCTGTGAACTGTGTTTGGGTGGTTCACAAGTCTGAAACAACAATGGTGAAAGAAATTAAGACTCTGCCAACATTAAAAAACCAATACCCTACCCCCCAGGAAAACCACGAAACCCCACTCTCCTGCATTCTGTGGCTGATGATAAAATTATGTCACTTGCCTTAATGACTTCTTCTCGTTTTATGAACACAGCTAATCTAGTGAAAGATGAACTCAGTGGGTTAACAAGGATCCCCTGGCAGAGCACAGTGTGCTGTGTGTGAGCTGAGAGAGGGAACATATGGGTGTGGAGTGATTACAGAAATTGCAACCTGAGTGCTCTGGGGAAGGTGGGATTGCCAAGGACAGGAGAAAGAAGTCAATGAGCTGAGGACAGCTGCTGGGCCTGGTTTGTGGATGTAAAAGGCACCTTAGACTGTGAGTGACTGGAATATCCACATAGACTGATTAAGACTTCCTTGGTGTTTAGTCAGCTGAACCAATATTCGTGAATAAATGTATAAAAGCATTTCTATGCATGCCAGGTGACAGAGCCAGAAAAATCAATCTTTTGCAAACGCTACCCATCCAAACTTGGCTTCCAGCTCACTGCGTTTGGTAAATATTATGTCAACATGATACTGCATAACAAAGGAAAAATAATATACTGGCATCCATTTTCTCAGCTGTAGGGAAATCTAGCTGGCTATTATAATTGAAGAATGATGAATCAGGATTACAGATTTCTGTTCTTTGAGATGTTTGTGTAAGGATTGACGAAGGTAAGTAAAATAATTATTTAAAAAATCTGATTCCATTTGTGGCAGTGTCCCTTTAATGATATTTTGCACTAGTGCAGGATTGCATATTGCAGCTTCTTACTAGACACTGCCCTTTGCAACTTTCTAGAAAATATTTTCCATCATTTTGACATTTCATTTAAAATGAAATATAGAAGATATTAGAAATTCATGTTCATGACAGGTATTATTTGTTTGACTTTGAAATATACAGAGAACACACATTAATGCACAGTGACTGAAGTGTTACAGGGATGTGTGTCTGCATATTCATGGGACTCTTCTTTACTCCACAAGCAAGTGTTGTGGAATCAGAAGACTGACCTTTTATAGAACTAAAAATATGTGTGTGCAACAATGAATAATTTAAAAAAGGGCCAGCTGAAATGGCCTCCTTCCCTACATATGTGTGTATAACCAAGAAAGAATGTTGCTTTTTCTTGCAAAGGTGCACAATTTCACCATGTTTTCTAAGTTGCCTTTGTTTACACATTCAGCACGGAAATTCTTATTCAAACTGCTTTGCTATTTTGCCATACAGTTATATCTGCTCTTATTGGAGTTCCTCATGGGGAATGTGAAGATATTATACATATGGGCTGGAAAATGGGTCCTTTTTAGTTTATACTGAAGTGTAAGCTGAGGGCTACTAAAGTGGAAATTTCTCTTGACTTTTGTACTTTTTAATTATTTGAGAAAGATTATTTGATTAGGAGTCCTATTAACATGGGTCAGGTTCTATTTCTTCTATACTAGAGAGGAAACAGGGACACTTTTCTTATTAAAATGCACTGTGTACATATATGATCAGAGTAGTGAGTAAGCTGGTTGAAGCTTTTAGGCGTGTGAAGGAGTTTTGATTGACAACCCCTGTTTGTTGAGCAGAAGAAGAAAAAGCCTATTTGAATTTGAACTGACAGTCGCCTTTCTTTTTGGATTAACTGCTCTGTGAACAGCTACTCTACACAGTTTTTGATGACCTGATCCACTCTTTCACAAATCCAACACATTGCAGGGTGGTGAGGGAGATATTTTCATCTTTCCCTTCATATCAGGTATTTCACAAAGAATATATTGTTACTGAGGAAAGTTATTTTGATTTACACAGCTTTTTCTCAAATTGTCAACCATGTGTATTGAACCTTGAGCTCAGCTGAGCTTCATATTTAACACAGTCACAAAATTTATTATACAAATGTAAAGCTTTTATAATGCTCATCCTGAACTTATGCCTGTGAATGTTCAACTGTGTGGCATAGCATCCATGGTCTTTGTAAAACTTAGAGTGGGAAGTTTGTTTATGCAGCTGGAAGAACCGCAGGCTTTCCTCCTGAGCTGAGGTTTTACTGCTTTTTCCTCCTGAAACTCTAGTCTGTTGAATGGGAAATTCTAATTGTAACTGATCAGCACTTAAAAAAAAAACCCACCTGTTTTTCCTCAATGATTACTGTTAAACTGTTATTCCTTAACTTTGGGACTTTGTTAGTTGCCATAAAAGGTACAAGACTTATCTGTTTGTATTGGCAATTGTCTCAACCTGGTGACACTTCTTTTTCTTCTGTCCTAAAAATGTCTATTTAACCATAGTGATTGCCATATTATTAATGAAGGCCAGATTTTTTTTCTAGTCTGTGTATCCCTTTGCCTATGCAGTTATTGCAACTGCACATGAGTATTGAAAAATGAGCTGAATCAATTATTAACTGCTAATGTGCAACCCCTGAATTTACCTGTGCAATTGTACAGTTTGGCAATACCCTGCTTTTGGCAATGCCTAGGTAACATTTGTTGGTCGTGTGCATCATAGGAGAGACTGCATGTATTTATGCAGAATAACTGACTAGATCATTACAAGGATGCAAAATCAAACAGGGTTAATAAGTAGATACATTTATAACTGGGATAAACTTGTTAAAATGTTTGATGGAGAAGAAGCAGGACTGTATCCCAGCCTGACTGTTACCATCTGGAACTGATGTCTGTCTTTAACTCTGATGTATTTGTAGGGTCCCCAAAAACTTCTGAATAAAACAAAGAGTGGGTTGGGAAGGGACTGCATCTGTCTGGTATGCTGGTAGAAGTCAAGGATGATAAATCTATTCTGCAAATTTGTGACAAACACCCATAGACCAAACCATTAGGTTAAGTCAATAATATCTTCTCAGTCTGAAGCTTATAAACCTTGTGGGATTGTATGATTTTGTTCAAATTCAAATAGTATATTTTCCAACTTTCCTTTGCTATTTTCCCTATGACTTCAGCTTCTAGCTGCAATTTCCACAGATCTTACACTCTTCAAAGCCAATGCTGGATTTTTTCTCAGGCAAAATGGTCTCTGATCAAGAGCAACTGATTATGTACTCTCCCTGCATGCATCAGCATGTTGATTATGTAAAATCTCATGAAGAATTACAGTCAATGCCAATCATTGTCTAGCTGAAGGTCAAATTTTACCTTCCTCTACTGATGTAATAATTTTTTTTTCTATAGTAATCTATAAACCATGTAAGGAAACCCTGGAATTAGAGTTGTTCTTAACAAAATGTATTTATGCTTTTGACTACTGTTTTGGCATGCAAAACCAGAGTTCTGTTCTTGTTCAGCATGCTATTTCTCTTATGTTTATTGATACCCGAGAAATGAAACACTCAGAAGAGCCCCAGGGCAAGGAGTGTTTAGAGCTGAAGAGTCTATTAGGCCTGTTTTGTGCAAGGTCTGCATTGGGTACTGCAGAAGGATGTATCCCTGCTCAGTGCAATTCCCATGGCATTATTCACATTCACATTGAATCTGCTTCTGCTTGAGCATCTGGATTGTGTCACCACTGCAGATGATGCTTTGAGGGATTAGTGCCATGTTTGTGCCCTAAAAGTCCCAGGAGCAGACCTCATTGGGTCAAAAGAGATTGGCCAAAAAAGTATATTATTCAAATGTCTTTACTCAGTGCTGTGTGTTTTCTGATTATGTAGTTTATATTTAACATGTCTAATTAATTGCTACCTAGCAATTGCTTTGTATTGGGCTCCCGCATGAAGCAGTCATGTATCTGGCAGATTGAGGCAGTCAACACTTTAATAAGTTTGATCAATAGAAGTATGTCTTTGTGGAAATAGCCACACAGTGTAGGGAGGCACTGTCAACTCGTGAAATGTTTGTCTAACTAAGCTTGTAGGAGACTTGGAAAGCCAATAAAATTGCAGAATAATACCTCCTACACTCCCAAAAGGAAAACATCCTGGAGTAGTTTTCACATCAGTTCCTTGCCCATGAAATATCAAGGCTAGAGATTTTGAGAAGGCAGTTAAGCTGTATCATATATGTGATGTCTTCATGTTAATTGCAGACGGGTTATCTTACACTAATACTGTTTAATATGGGGGCTATAAATGTAGCATAGGAAGATTAAATACAAGGCTGCTCTGTCCCCCACCCTCATTCCCAGTTATCATCTGCTTAAGGACTAAACTTTCCCTTCCAGTTTCTAATATAGTAATATATACCAGTGTTCAGAATACAAAGTAGGTAGTAAATCAATTTTGCACTCTTTTTCATAATGTTATAGTAACCTCACTATATCTACAGGGTAGAAGTGTGCATTTTCCCTTGCAAAATGGATATGCTTTTATTTTGCTTCCTGTCTTCAAGTACAGCTGTGTACAATGGGGAGCTCACTTAAAGGGCTGGCTGGAAACGTTGTCCTAACGAGGTTAGGTAAGGCTTTGTGCTCTGAATCATGGCTCTACATGTACAGGGACGTGCACACTGGGGGACTGCATTCAAAGCTGATGATCCATTTTTGCAGTGGGATATGGCTAATTCAGGAACTTGGAGTATAGAAGTGAATAAAGATTGCTATGCAACACATCTCAGTCAGAAATGGAATTTTAGTGCAGCTTTTGTCTTCCCTTAGATGAGATGTGGATAAAGGAGACTCTAATGACTTGACCAGTATTTCTCTAGTAGATCATGGACGTATATTTTTGTGTTAGATGCCTTAATGTTGCAACTAAGGAAGAACCTTGTCATATTTGAAATATCTGCTTTGAAATCACTCTTAATGGAAGAATTAAGTTTTATTATTTTTTACTTTTAGATAATTTTCAGCATGTGCTGGAAATAAATTTTCAAAAAACCCCAACACCAACCAAACCTGAAATCAGTTTGAATTACAGCTGCTGCTCTGATATATTGAAGTTATAAGTTCGATAGTTTTTCCATCCATGTTAGGTTTTATTCTCAGGTCTCAGTGTGCACTCAGTTGATTAGAGCATGGTGCTAATAGCATCAAGATGATGGATTCAATCCCTGTAAGGGCCATTCTCTTAAGTGCTGGACTCAATGATCCTTGTGGAACCTGTCCCACTCAGAATATTCTGTGATTCTTGGATCAGATTTGCAGTCAACAATTCCCTTTATTAGAAGGGAAAGTGCTGAATTATGGGAGGTAAAATCCATCTGGAGGTACCATTTCACATTTGCTGACACACCCTCACAGTACCTGTAGTACACCAGCAGTCATGCTCTAATAAATATATTTCCTGTGCTCAGTAGTGGAAAGGAATGGATATTTTACCAAACAGTCAAGATTTCATGAAGAACAGACATTTTCTTACAAATTATGTAAATACCAGATCTTATGCTTCTTAAAGAGCATGTGGTGAGAGAAATACCTATGTATTGCTCATGAGAGCAAACTCCACAGAAATACAGGTTCTGTTATGTGTCAACAGCTGTGGCCAGATGAAACCCAACACTGTTTTCCTGCAATTTTATAACAGGATTATACCTACACAAAACATTTATACACTAACAGAAATTTCTTCTGATGTGATTTATGCCAATGTGCTTTTTAGCATTGAACTGATTTTCAGTGGAGGATCTTTTTTCTTGTTAATATTTAATGCTGGTATGAAAGGAAGGCAGACATAGTATTTCTCATTTATTAAATTGTATGGTCAAATTGATGCCATTTTAAGAGAGATGGCATTTCTCATTTAATTTCTCGATTTGCATAGTTTAAATATAAAAAGTCATGTGGTTAAGAGTGTGGTACCTTAGTGTGGTCTCTTTTGGGACTTCTCTATTTGGTGTCAGTCAGTAGGATGATGGATATGTCTGTAAAGTCCAGAACTGGGAATTCAAGATTATGGATGTCTTTCAATTTAACCATTCACAGGATTACATTGTACTTAGCACAACTATCCTGACTTCATGATTTGAAAAATTAGATTTGAATTCTTAATTGTTGAAATAATTATTTTCTTGGGGAAATATCCCAGGTCACAACTGGAGGAACTCATATCTTTAAAAAAAGCAAAACAAAAATAAATAGAAAGTTATAAAATTACTGGATATGTGAAAATGTTCACTATATGTTTCAATTTTAGCCTGACATTTGCATATAATATTTGTGTAGTGAATTTGAATATGATAAAATCTAGTGCCTTATCTTGGCCAGAACAGACAAATATATTTTGCTGCATGAGATGTGGGAATTTTTCTACATATGATTTTCATTTTTCAATGGATGTAATAATATTTATAGGAAGCTCACATATATTTTTTGATATTTGAAAACATTCTTTAACTTTTGTAAAGAGCCTACCTGGCTCATGAAATGGATCTCAGCCAGTCAGGACTTCTGCATCTAGGCCTGGGAGAGCTCTGCAGCAGGAATCTGCAGCCCCACCCTCAATCAATCTTTTCTGAGTCCTCACTCTTAGAAAATTTACAGATTTTGAAGCAGCTTTACATTATCCACTTAGATCTGTGTCTAGAATGTTCACGCTCTTTTGTGCCCTGGCACAGGTAATTTTGTTGTTAAGCAATAACCTGTGCAAACCTGCTTCACAATGGGCTGGACTTCACTTTATAAAATCCATTTTGGTTGTGCAAGTTTTCTTTGGTCCTTTATGATGTTTAGATTCATATTAAGCAGACTTTTGGTTTCTTGTGGTTTTTTTTTCCCCTTTATTAAAAGGAATTGTTTCATCAGGGCATATCAATAAAACATTTTTTTTATAAGCTTCTGGAAAAATCAAATTGTGAATATGTAATGAATAGACTTTTTCCCAGAATTAAGCAAGTCGCAATAAAAGACTAAAAGACTGTTAGGAAAAAAAAGATCAAAATATAGAAGTGGGAACCGTCTATGCATAGTACTCCTTTAAGCAACTCAGTAAGAGTTGAATTTTTTAGTAAGTCATTTAATCAAAAATTATTTTTTGTCAGAATTTAAAATTACTGCTTCTGTACTGTAATTGAGCATGTATATACCTTGTGGCTTTATAAGTATGCTCATCAATTCAACTTCAAAGAAAGTGATTATGGCAGATGGCAAATCCAAGGCTCTCAATGCTATTCCACATATATTCACAGAAGATGGTAAGATGAGAAAAATATCACTAGGTCAAACCAAAATTCTATCCAGTCCAACAGCAGATTCTCACAAAAAAGTATTGGAAGACCCTTTTGAGAAAAGGGTCATTTTATATTCTTACAGTAATCATTAGTTTAAGGACTTCTAAGTCAAAAGTTATATCTGAACTGTCATATCAAATAACCAGTGATAGACCTATCCTTCAGAAGTTTGCCTAAACCTTGTTCAAGACATTTATTGTTTAGCCCTTGCAACACCTGTAGCACAGATGCACTTTTTCACAGTTCAGTTGTATATTTTGTGTGAAGAAATATTTCTCTTGGTATGTTCTGTGCTTAATACCTGATAATGCCTAATAACTGTAGTCCTGTTCATCCTCTCTGTGCCCATTTCCTTTCCGTGCTCTAGTGTGAGCCAGCCTGGCCCTTGACAGGGGACATGTGCTTTCAGCTTCTCAACCAACAGTGGGGGACATTTGAGCTTGGCTTTCATCCCTTTCTCTGTCCTCATAGAAATACCTGTTGTTGCTGGCATGTGACACTGGTCTTCATTGGGATTATTAAGGATGAAGGTCTGAACATTCTGAGACTGTGAAAACAGTGCCTGTGATTTGCATATTGCTCAACTTGCAGATTCTACTGCATTAAAGACACTAAACTGCATGTTTGCACCATAAACACTGTGTGATATTGTCCCTTGGGTCACTTCATTCCCATAGCCCAGCAGATCATTTGGATTGGACAGGCTCTTCCCTTAAGCATTTATTTTTGCAGATATGCAAGTTTTGCCTCCTAAGACATTATTTCCCTTGAGGTTGCTCTCCTTCACAGAGGAAATGATAAATGTCTGCAATAGCTTTGATGATTATTAATGGCATATACTGCATTTATAAAATGCTTTTTCACCCCCTCTCCCAAAACATTTTGGGATCAATTTTTCATAGTTCCTAAAGTCCCTACCATTCTCCCTGTGCCGGGAAGACTCAGGGAAGAGTCAGTGTTTCTCAACAGCAGCTTTGTGTGAAGCTGAGGGTGGAACAGAGGATAATGTGCCTCTTTCTAGTTCAGCACTTCTGGGCCACCATACAGATTTAAGCATCTGCACAAAATCCTCACTCAATCCACTTTGGGTTTGACTCAAATCCTTCTAGAGAATGATTTCACAATTTAGATGATATTTAAAGTCATCCTTACTCTTCCTTATTTCATCACATGTTTCATTTGGTTCACTTTTTCTACCTCCAGACAGGTTCATTCCAGGAAAACACTCTCTCCCAAATGAAAGCACCCACTGCTGTCCAAGAATATTGATATCACAATGAGCTGCTATCTCAGTATTTAGCCAGAGGAGGATTATCCATTGAAGTGTAGATTGGTTTTTACTGCTGGCTGCAGCAGGGATGCTTCTGCTCTGTAGTGTTTTTTTCCTTCCTAGAGTATTAAAAGGGAACTGTAAGTATGAGTCTGTTGAAATAATGCCACTAAGGAATATGTAGTAAATACCTGAGTGGACCTGTGTACATCTTAATAATTCAAAACTTTCATTATATTTTTCCATTTTGTTGTTGTTTCATATGATAGTCCCCTACTTGTAATTAAAAATGTTTCATTTCTAGTACTTGGGGACAATATCTGAGATGTAAACAACCAGTGATTTTTGGTACATATTGTTTAAAATTTCTGTTTGATTGGATTTACCTTTGTGTGTAGTTTGGGTTCTTTTTTTTTGTTGTTTTCTTGTTTATCATTTCATAAATATCTTCATTTCATAAATTCATAATCCAGTCAATTTGAGAGACAGTTAAAGTTAACACAGTCTTTAGAGTTTGGAAAGTTGCAGATAAGAACTCTGTAATGCTATTGTGGCAGCATGGAATAAGGAGTGAATTAGGAAATCTGAATTTAAAATAAGCAAATTGCTCAGTATCTCTGCTTTGCTAGTGGGTAATTTGAAACATTACTTATTTATTGCCATTATAATTTATTAATAAAAATGTTATTTATTTATGACATATCCATGCATTTCCTAGGCAACTCATAAAATAAGACTGATATTTACTAAGAAGTGTTTACGTGCTTAGATTGCATAAGATTTCATATTGATAAATGGTAACATATAATCTCTAAATCCAGGATTTTGGTGATGAAAGACTATTATAAAGAGTAGGAAAAATGTAAGTTTTTTCTTAGTAGTGGAATTATATTAATTTTGAATTTATGCTTCATCTCATTTTCTAGTTCTTATTTGATCTCTTTGGACATTTTTCCTAATTCAATACTTGATTCTCATCTTTACACTGTGCATTGCAGGGCAAAAATGACATTGCAGGCAGAAATGTCATTTTTGTATTTGATGCTAGAAATGCCTTAAATTGCTACATATTCTAATGAAAAGTGAATTCAAATTATATTCAATATTTCTTAATCTTAGCACTTCAAGCACAAATTTGAGGCAAAGAAAAAGTTGAAAAGCTGTCAGGTAAGGGTATTTTGCTTGATTGGTTTTGTTTGGTGTGAGTTTTTTTGGGTTTTTTTGTTTGTTTCAATTTTTGGGGGGAGCATTCTCTAATGTTTATTTTGGGCCAAGGACTCTGGGAGAAGGAAAAGTGAAAGTAAATGCACATGTGATTATCTGTTTGTATTTCAGTAAATACCAGGGGTTTTTTTAAAGACAGCTTTGGTCCAGTAAAATGAATGCTGTGAGAATTTACTTAACTTTACATGTTCACATTTTCAACTGATAAGAACACTGGGACTGCTAAAATCAGGCTTCCCTTCCTGTGACTCAAAACAATCTTGTAACAACAGATCTCTGCCTTGATATTTAGATGATTCATTTCTTATGTTTTAAAAATCACTGTAAAAATGCTGTTTGTTTTAAACTAAGGTTTATAGTAAGAACCTAAGTTGTTTTTCAGAAGGCACAATGCAAGTGTAGGTGAGAAGCAGAGGGAAATGGTAGGTGGCAGGTCAGAGTACCCTGTAGTTTTCAGTTACGATGATCATTTACAGGCTCTGGAACTAAACCATATTATTTCTGCCTTGTTCAAAAATCTTTAACACAAATCTTCGCATTCCAGATAAATCCTTCAAATCTGATCAGTTTCTGTGTTTATAGATACACTGAAGGAATGTTCAATCTGAGCTCTCCTAAATGTTTACTTTAGGATGAGATGTGTTACTAAACTCTAACTTTTAACTAGATTTCTATTTATCTTGAAGGGTGCCTCTTATTGTGTTATGTTTAAACCTCCAATTTCCTTCATATTGCAAATCATGTAGGGATCTAAAATCTAGCATTTTAAATTCATGTTTAGCTGCTGATCTGCTGACTGACTCAAACCTTCCTGTTGGATGACATGGAGAGCCCTTCATGTTGGTGAGAGAGATGGGAGGCCTGGGACCTTCAGCTGGGAGTGACCCAGTGCTTGCTCATATCCCACAGCTTGGGCTGCCACATTTGGCCACCTGGTCATCTGGTGGGGACCTTCACCTCAGTCAGTGCAGTTCATAGAAAACTTTGTGACTGGCCCTGGTAGGGAGACATTATTCTGATTTTTGGAAAAGACTGGAGGACAGAGGTTGCTGAATCAGTATTGGACTGTCCTTGGGTAGATTTGTATTCATGATATGGCAATTGTTTGCATTATTTTTGATCTGCTATGATAATCAATAGCTTTTAACTTTTTGTTTTATTCAAATTAAATGATAAAACTAATTTAAATCAACAGAATCTGTCACTGCTCTTTTTTCTTTTCTAAAGTTAAATTGATCAAGAACCGAAGAGATACACACTTTAATGTGATCTTATACCAAAAGCTTTTGCAAACAGGTATTTGTTTCCATGACCAAAGTGGTTGCCTGAAGCTCAACACAATCATAATCTGAAATGAAAGAGTAGTTAGCTCCTTTCTTGCTGAGATGGGAATTCATTAACACTGTTAACAGACTTTGCTGCCTACTAACATTACTCTAAAATTATAAAGTCTTTTAAATGCCTTCCTAACACATGAATGTATGACACAATCTGATGTTAAAGGCATTCTAGTGAAAGAAAATTCTTCTTTAGGTTGTATCCTGTGAACAAGTGACTATAATAAATTTGTTATATGTTGTATGGCTTTAAATATTGCAGCAGTATGAAATAAGTTGGAACTTAAATGAAGAAGACAGAAAGAATAGAATCACCCATGTCAGAGAGAGAAGGAATGTGTATTCAGTGTAGCTTTCTTAATATTTGACACAGATTTTGATTGTTTTCTGACATTTTTGCAGCTTCTAGCCACCTCATATTATTTACAATGTAGCACTTGATAGAGAATGTATTTAATAAATTAAATTCATTTAATCACTGGCTATGCTAATGCCAAAACAAATCCACATTATGACTTATGAATCACAAACCCACTGGGATATATCAGTCTATCTCTGCCACAAAAGCTCACAGAAAACATAGCCTTTGCAAAGTGCCTTGAGTATTAATGAATCAGGCCCTAAATTCTACAAAGTCAATGCAGTTGGAAATGAACATCATCCTTGACTGACATAATTCCGTTCAGGCTAGGAAGTCAGTTCTCCCCAAATGAGAATTTGACTAACTGAATGTTAGATTTGTGATCCAACATCTCATCTGCTGCATTAAAAATGTTTACATTTTTGCCCTTCTGATGCAAGGATATACCTGTGTATCTTTTCCTGATATAATTCCAGCCTTTAAATACTTATATGCAGGCTCAAATAATCTCATTTTTTTCTAATGACATTATGGAATCCTCCCCTGGTAATTTCTGAAACAAGTTCTTGTTCTGGTCTTAAACAGCACGGGGGAAATTAAATAGTAGGAATGGGGTTCCCATGTTTGATGTGCTGGGCTTGGTGTGCTGCTCCAGAGTGTGCCTGGGAAGAGTTTGGTGGAGAAGAGTGGAAGAAATGCAGTGAGTCTTTCAAGGTATCAAAGAACTGCAGATATAAAAGAATGTAAGAGATTTCTATCCCATTCTTATAAGATATAAAAGTTATTAAATGGCAGCATGAGTCTATGTTTTCAAAGCCTGTTTCACTTTGATGTTGCTTCTGTGAACAGAATTGTTCCTTACTGCTAAAATCACAATGGTACTTCAGCTGTACCAGTGCTGCCTGATGAGCTTGACCAAAGCATGCCCAGGGTGAGGGAACCTGCACCCCTCATTACACACTGAATTTCATACTGCAGAATTGTTTCCTGGTGATTTTCAATCTTCCTACAATCGGCTTAGGATCAAAAAGTTGTTTTAAGAGGTGGTAGTTTGTGAGGGGGTTTCATCACAGCCTTACAAGAATTTTTGTGTATTTCGCTATCTTAATAATAGTGTATACTTTACTGGTGTTCTTGTAGCCATTCTTTTTTTTCCTTGATTGTTCATATTTGTGTTAGAATGACAGCCCTGTCTGAGATGTAAATTAGATGCGAAGGAAACAAAGCATAATTTCTGAATTCCTGAATAGCAAGCAGAGTGATAAGGCAGAAGGTAGAGAAGTTTCAAGGGCCATGACATTGAGAATCTTCTCGGGCATCTGTCAGTACTTCACAGTGTCAGCTGACAAGACTGCAAATCAGAATGTTTTAGCTTTTGGTCCTGGATCTGAGCAGAACTGGGTGGTACAGGGGAATAAAGTCAGCCACCTTCTCCATGGTTAAGTCATGGTAGGATTAAAAAATATTTGGTCTTCCTGCTCTGTGTAAGGTTTTCTTTTGCATTCATCCCTGTTCAGTCTGAGTACAGAGCAGCCATGTGCTCATGGAGATCATATACTCTGCACACGGGTGACAAAAGTGCCTGATGAGAATGTGTGCTACTAAAATGCAAGATGTAATTAAAACAAATCTGCCCTCACTGAAGTCATACAAAATGCAAAATAACAGCTGCTAATGAAAATACTTTATCTTCATAATTGTTCATTCATGACCACAGGCTAATGCAGCAGAGCCAGGGACAAGGGGCAGGACATGGGAAGACAGGATAACAAAAGTATTGAAAAGCTTTTTTTCCCCCTCTTCATTTTGGCACAATAACACCACAAGGCTGGGCCTTGTTTATAGGAAGGAAGTAAGATATTTTGCCATTTGAGCATAAACATGTTCAATTTCCCAGTTATAAAATTGCCAACTGTTCTTTCTGGAAATCCTCTGCTTGTTTTTATCTACAAGACAGGCATTTTGAATGTTTCTGTTGGTGGTCATGCTGTGGTAACAAGATGCTTCCACCTCAAGGCACTCAGAGTTATCCACAGTAACCAATACCAGCATAATTACCCTGAACACAATGCTTCCTCCTTTTTAGGCCCTGTACAAGGACAGAAAGGTGAACTGCTAAACACTGCTTATCTCTGCTTTCTCACACAAATGAATGACATCTCTATGTGAGCAACAAAGGCAATGCTAAAATTGTTACAATTAATCAGTCATTCAATTGTGCTGAAGGAGTGAAGGCAATTTGGACGAAAAGGGTGAAAGCAGAATGTGTGGTTGTCAAGAACTGAGGACACAGATTTATTGAATGAACTCAGCTAAGAATCCCATGTATAGTAGAAATGTGCCCCACTGCATGAGAGGCAGCGTCTAAAGTTTTCCTGATCAGCATTTGCCACATAAGGAAGCTGCAACTGTTACTGGTTTTATGTCTTATTCTTGCAGCTTTGCTGTTGGTCATTAATCTCCTATATTATAAAGGGGCCTGAATCAGGACAAAATTTCAGTGGGCACTTGTACAAACATGCACTACCTCCCTGCTTTTTTGTGGAAAGGCTTTACCATTACTCCGAAATACAAAAGGGCTGTAAGGGATAGCCAGTAAGGAGCAGTTAGGGACTTGGGGATTATCTAGTTTAGAGAAATGAAGACTGAGGGGTGACCTCATGGCTCTCTACAGCTTCCTGGGGGAGGGAAGGTAGAGATGGAGATGCTGAACGTTTGGAGCCTACCACAAGCAAAATTCTGTTGTGGAAATTGCAAGTTACAGAGAACTACCATGCCTTTTGCTCTGAGTGGTGGTTTTGTAAATGTTGTTGTTTTGTTTAAATTTAGAAATAATTGGCTTGATTTAAAATATTTTTATTTATATCACTTTAGTGCTTTCAGTTTGTGTGCAGTTTTCTAGAATGTTACTGTTTGTGTTTGAGTTCCTTTGTACTTGGCATATCCTAAGGGTGTACTCTCTCTGTAGGAAAGGAACATCCTACAGCATCACAAACATGCTGTAGGATGTCATTTGTCACCAACTCTTGGATGACTTCCAATATCACTTACTTATCTGAATATGATTATTCTAGGCTTTAAATCCTTTTTTTTTTAAAGGAAATACATAGAACAGGTTATTTTGCATGGTTTCTAACTATGCTGATCTGTTTGGCCTTAGTGTATTCCCGTGCCTAGGCAGGACTAACTTCACTTGCAGTGTGTTTGAGCTTGAGTGACAGAGGGCCCTGGTTTGAACTGAATGTGGCTGTAGAGCAATGACTTCATTCTGAGTGCTGCTGTCCTTACTGTGCATGGACAGCTGAGAGAGAGCTTATCAAAAACTTATCAGTAGTGTTACACTGCCTTCAAACAAAACTTCCCATCCCATGAAGGTTGAGGAGCTTCTTGTCTGTGTGGACTCTGAGAACAGCATCCCCCCCTTTGCTGCTTGGGAGCTGGTGGACAGCCAGAACTGGTCCTTTTGCCATTGTGCCCTTGGAGGTGACATCAGCTGACAGTGCTTTATAAATAGTACTCTGTGTTTAACAGCTACCCAGGAGTCTGCTGAAGTTTTGAAATGAAGGATTGAAGGGCTCTCTCTAGAGGCTTTTACAAAAGAGATGAATGAGTAGTGAACAGTACTGGTGGTATGGGGATTCTTGTACAAAGAAGCAAAGCTGGATCTGTAGCAATCAAAGACTCAGATAATTGGTGACAGTGCCTCCTGTCCCTCATCTGCTTCTGCCAGAGTGCAGCTTGTGCTGTCATCTACTCGAGGCAGATTTCAGTGTCCTGGATGTTTGACCAAGTTTCAAAGCTTTGACTATCAGTGGAGAGCGTTGCCCTTAGCAGACATCCATTTCCTTCTAATGTGGAATACACAGTCTGCAATGTTAGTTTGTTCTTTTTTTACAGAGTTCTGATCTGCAGATGTGTTTTCTAAAGAAGTGTCATGAAGTATGATGATAGTTGCTGGCACAGCAAGAGAAGACAGAGTTTAGACTAAAGCCATCAAATAAAACAATTTAGTAGAAAACCTTTAACAGTGTTTTTTAATTTATTAGAAGGAAAACACTGTGTCAGCCCTTTTAAAATTGTACTTTCAAAAGGGTGGCAGAAAACAGTATGGTATTGTTTCTGCAGGTTCTTTCAGAGTTGACTCTGAAATGTATCTCCATTGTTTAAATATTGTTAAAATATGGGGCTGAAGTTTTGCAATCAATTTCTCACGCAGTGCTTTGAATGGGTGAGAAAGCATCCTGGAGCAGTGTGATGGGTTATGGCTTCAAACCTCGAGGACCTGAGAGACTGGCTAAGTACTCTGTGCTGCATTCTGTGCTAAGATACTGTCTGTCCTTTTGGTACCTCTTGTCTTTTTCCTTTTGAAGAATATCAGCTTAATATATGTTATTCTGTATTCCTGAATTATTTAAAACCACACAATTATATAGGCAAGGAAAATAATTCAGTCTGAATGTTAATTTCAAGAAAGTTCTGTTAGGTTGCCTGTTTGGTGCTTTTTCACACTCCCTTTCAAAAGAGAGAGTATGTACGAGAAGGGATCCACCTCAGATCCTGCTCTGGTGAGATGCTGCTCCAGAAAGGAGAGTCCTGGTTTTGAAGACCTTATGACTCCACAAGTTCTGTGGGTTTCAGCTTCTGTTGCTATGTTTGGGGTTCAAATCTGTATTTGGAGCTAGGAAAATGCTGTAAAGCCACATGAAGTGCTGTTCAGCCTGGCACATCTGAAAGCCAGAACTTTTCTGCTTACATCAGCTACACTCCATCTGTTTTTCCTTGCCACCTTCACCAGCTTTATCAGCCCAGATAAAATATGAAAAATCTCACCCTATTGCTCAACCATGGCAAGTTGAGGCTTTCTGAAAATTCAGACTTGTGCTTTTCTATTGCTAGATTGGGTAGCTAGTTCTCATTTATGCCTCTGTAAACCTAAAAAGACCATAGAGTATTTAATTAGACTTTGCAATATGTTACTTCTATCTAAAGGAGAAGATCTGGGTAATGAAGGCTGTAAACCTGGGCAGAGATGTACAGTGGTAAATATCAACACACCCACTGGTCCTTTGAGATTGCTTTTATCTTAATCTGAGTTCTAAGTTTTTTTTTTTTTTAATGATACCTGGAGAGTCTCAATTTGCGACAACTTAAATAACCAGTTCATGTAAAGTAAAAAAAAAAAAAAAAGCCAAATAATAATTTCATTGGTAATTACTTAGCTGAAGATTATTAGTTGTCAATCATTTTGGGACTAAGTTTATTGTACCTCAAAGACTATATTATACCTCAAAGACAGACATTATATAATTTAGACTTTTGAATCACAGGTTCTTCTGGAAAGTTGAAGTAAAAATCAGGCTACGGATTTGAAAAAAAAATTTAAGTAATTCAGAGAATCTTGACATTGCTAACATTGAGTGCAAAAATACTAAGGACCTTATTGATTAAAATTCATATCAAATAGAGTGGGACTTTCTGATGTGCCTGAGTGATTTTTATTACATAGGGGTTTTTCAAAGCATATCTTTCTTCTAGACAAGTAGCTCAATAAAATGCATGATAGTAGGGCAAATGTGAGAAAGTTTCTGTACTTTTCAGAGTGGTGATTTCAGTCTAAATGGCCAAGACCATTTCCATTGCATTCTGTGTATTTTTATTTCTGGATTTCATTGTCCTACATTGAGAATGTCTGGAATTACAAAGATAATGGCATTGAAGTAAATGTTCTTCTGGTGTGCTTCTGGTAAACTGATTTATATGCAGCAGCTGTGGGGTGAACTGCAGCAGAAATTGACCCCATTGCCCTTTTCTGGTTGTTCAAGGTGGAGTAATCTCAGGGGGACTTGTTCATCTCTGCCCCACAATGCAAGATGACTGTGGAGTCATTGCAAGGAATTCAGGTTTAGGCTTATAAAGATTTGTCACTAGCCACTGGATATCACTGGGCTCAATAAAATCAACAAGCTTAGAATTCCTCTGAACTATCTAACAGTAACCTAATTTAGAAATGCAAATAAGAAAAACATCTACCATAACATTAAAAATGTCTTAAAATATTACAGATTCAAGTCACAGGAAAGAGTGCTGATCTTGGAAAGCTTGATGCCAATTATGTGCTTCACTGAATTAAAATGAACTCATATTATTAATAAAGACTCAAATGATCTAGTCTGCTAGTCCAACCTTTCATCACCTCATATTTTCATTAGAAACGAACTTTTCAATTACAAACTGTCTTCCAAAACTTAGTACTGACTTCCAAAATTAAGTTTTCCAGACTGTGATTCAGTCACGTGGACTTAAGTAATACAGAACAATCTTGCAGAATTTGACACTGTTACATGTCCTTCTCTCTTGCTGCTTTATGGGTCTTTTCGCATTAAGTGATCATCTTGTTCGGGCCACTGACAGTGAAAACTAAATCCAACTGTGCAGGGACTTTTAGAAGAATAAGGCTCAGAAATAATCCAGATATATACAAAGAATAACATCTATCAAAAGCAATATTGAAATCTGAAAATTGAAATGCAGCTGTCAGCTCTTCTGATGACTGCCAGAAGCAATGAATGGAATGAAAAATATTTGCGAAAGCTTTGTGCTTTTTTTTTTCTAGTTTGAAGAACATTTCCTTATTGGAATATTTTATCCTAATAATCCTAAAGGAAATCCTGTTGATTAAGTTGAGAACATTTGACATGTGAGCCATTCCTGGACTTAGAGGTATTCTTGTGCTGGGAATTGGTAGATGAGGGTTCTACTGCTAATTTTATACTGGAATTTTTGTTCAATGTTGAATGAAATCTCTGAAAATTTATATAGATATTCAAGCTACCTGTAACATTCCTCATTACTTTTACTGTCTATTTTTTTAGCAGAATACTTTAATATTACACACCAAACTTGGTGGGACTTGTCTTAGGTGGGTCAGATACTATTAGTCTGGGAATTGTTTTAGTTATAACCAAACTACAGAAAATAAAAATTCAGAAAGGTTGTCAACTAGTTATCACATACATTTACACCCACACCTGCTATGATGCTTAAGAAATCATAAAAAAGGAATGGAAATGTTGGAGTGTTTTGCAAAGAACTATTCTGTGTTAAATAGCTCTGTAGAAGCAGTTGCATTTTCTCTCTTAAAGCAGTTTAAACACTGTGTTTGAGATAAATAGATTTACTGTAAAATTAATGGTTGTTTATAAAGGAGAAAACAAAAAAAGTAAATTTGGTGTGTTCCTGGAAGTTCCTTTGAGCTGAGTTCGTGTACACTCATGGAAGTCAAAATTTTTACTGAAAGCTTATTTTTTAAACTGAATGTTGTATTTTCATTTTTAAAAATAGTAAAAAATTGTCAGGAAACAGTAAAAGACTTTGTAAAATAATCAAATATATATATTCTTAAAAAGATCTGAGGATCTTTTTGTGGGGTGGGGATTTTGGTGGAGGGTGGAGAGATACTGTAAGAGAGACAAGCTGTGTCCAGCCGCCTCCAGCCTCATTCCTAGATATCTCCTAGCTAGAAGTTGTTCTTCAAAGAATTTTGTCTTCCTTCTCTGGGATTTTACTCAAGTCTCTCTGCCCAACAGTCTGCTTGCTCACCATTTGTTCTCCTTCTTCTGTCTTCTGGTCCAAGATTTTTGGGTCTCAATCTGTTTTTTCCCTACACTTACCCAGTTTTTCTTCCATTCCTCAAGCTCCTCTTCTTCCCAGTCTGTTCCCTGAAGGATCGGTGCTCTCCCTGGATATTTGGTTGCTTGAACTTAGTAAGGAAAGTATTGAAATAGCAGCAAAGACCTCCTGCCTTAGTTCAGACTGTTCAACTCATATTTGGCACTGAGCTGTAATCTGAGCTGAAAGACCTTCTCAGGCTCCTGGAGCATGTCCAGTACAGACAGAAAGGTTGGGAAATACAAGCCCAGGAAGTGCTGCCTGTGCACAGACCACAAGGCTTGAAGTTGGACTTTTTTGAGTGGCTTTTCATTGAGAGAGTGAAAGGCACAAGATCTCTGCCAACTTGGCAAGTCCTGATTCTAAAGCATGGGACTTCTTAAAGAAAGGTCTTCAGAATATTTTGCTTTCTAAGCAAATGCTATTTCCCATTGCCTTTTTCTCAGGAACAGCTGACTGAAATTTTCCAGGAAATTCAGGCTAGGGGAGACACATCACCCAGATGATTACAGCTTCCTCTGTGGTGCAAATGATTGAGAACAGGGTCTTCACTAGGGACACAGCATCAACCTTAACTGAAATCTGTTCTGTCAGGGAAAGTTTTTTTTTTTCCTGATTTTCTCTGCAGGTGTTTATTTCTTAATTCTTCTACTTTTAGTACCTGTTCCTTAAAACTTGTTATTCTCTTCATGTTTCAGTAAGCAAGCAGTGACATGAAAAACACTTGACAGTCAAGTCTCTCACAGTTCCATTTGAAACCCAGCAGAGGAAACTTTGTTATCAGAATCTTTTCAAGCAAAAATTATTATTATCTGGGAGGAGCTCAACTTGATTATTAGATTGCCAAGCTTTGTGCAAAACTGTTTACATTTGCAAGCCAGCAAAATTGATTTGGAACACTCTGCTATATAACCAAGAATTGCATTCCCAGTGTCTTTCAAGATAGAATTTTTCCTGTAGTCTTTATTTCATTAAAAGCTAAATGATTGCCATTATTTTCAGTACTTTTAGAATACGTTAAAGGTTATATTTGGGATGATTTTTTAATCTGAATTTTAGGTTTGTTTGTAGCACCTTTGTTCAGAATTGCTGCTTTCATGCTGGGGACACTTGAAATCATTCCTAGATACAGTTGTATTGAAAATATGTACATATGCATGTTTAAATTAGCATGTTTGTTTCTATTGTAATGAACACAACTGAGTACAGCAAGCTGGTGTGGCATGTGCTGTTCCACAGGTGGCTGTGCAAAACAGTCAGTGCTCCATTACTTGTGTGAAATATCTGGAACACTTATGGAAAGATATTAAATACAATAAGTTTCTAAATCCTAATTATAAAGTTTTGGAGTTTTTTCCTATATAACCTGTTTTGTATTTCCCTGCACTTGGAATAGCAATAAAGCCAGAGTAAGCACAAAGACTTTGGAGGCACAAGAAGGACTGAATAATCCTTCATGTAAAAAGCACAAATTGAAGATTTGGCAATGGGGTACATGGGCATCTGTTCCTAGACACAGCCTCGTGTTTAGGCGGGGCTGACAGTGAGTTTGGTGACACTTCTGGTCTGCAGTTTGTGTAGAGCCACCTAAAGAGGACCTGGCCCTGATAGACACAATGATTAACTGAGACCTAGAGGAATGAGAGGATGTGGAGGCTGACTGACTTCCCCACAGGGTCCATATCCTTGAGCTTTTTGGTGGGTTCATGTATTGAAGACAATGCACAAACTTTGTCTATTCTATACTCCCTGTGTACCTAAATGAATTTTTTGTCCTCCAGAATTATTACTAAAAGTTTGTACCTCTGCTTATTAGTTGTTGCCTCATGAGAGGATCTGCTTTGGCCTGTCTTCATACTGGGTTTTCCTATTATCAAAATGAACCCTAACACCATTATAAATGGAAGATAGACTGAAAATGTGGTTTTTCTATTATAATTTTTTCAACTTTATAGTGTGGTTTTCTAAAAGGATGAAGACATTTGGTGACATTTACTGTATGTGGAAGAAGCTGGAAGTGGTCAAAGATGTTAACAGGATGGGGAATTAATGCACCATAAACTTCTTCATAATTTAACGTTTATAATTCTGAGCAAGTCCATCATATACTTTAATGTCATGATGGCACCAACAGTTAAAATGCTTCAGTTCTTATTATTAAATTGTTAGAGCTTTAATAGCAAGTGGCTGTGATGACAATTTCCAGATCTTCTGGGCAAGTGTGGTATGATTCAGGAATGTCTGTCACCCAGAGCAATCTTACTTGTGCTATGGAAATTTTTAGTGAGTAGTAACACTTGTCTGGGATAGCTATGTGAATTACCCCTTAAGAAAAGACATAAAATATTTCTATAATTTATTTGCAATTACTTGTACTAAAACATTTAGTGTAGCATTCACTATTTCAAAGGCACTAAATGGAAATGTCTGGGAAAAAATCATTATTCACAAAAACTACTTTTGGAGATGTTTATGGTCAATCAATATTTTTTTTCTATATCATTTACATTAGAAATGAGTACATGCCTGGAAGATAAAATGTGGTGTAAATTCATGACTTCCCATAGCTGGCAGTGGAAAAAGGAGCGTGCAAAGTTTGTAGCATCCCTCCTGCCTCCATTGGGAACTGCTTCTCCATACTGAGTTTTCAATTCTGGACTCACAACTCTGAACTTCCAGACTGATTCTTTGGGTTGGAACTGCCAGCTGATGGGCAGGGGGAAGGGAGTTTATCCATCCGTATGCAATATCAAATAACATCCCAAGATGTCACTTCATAACATTTTGCTTAAATGCCATGATATTCTAAACAGAGGCCTGAAAAACGTGCTGAAATGGAGCCTTCTGCAACTTTGCAGACATCTATTAATGGTTACTGCTGATAAATGACAGTGAAAAAACAGCTTGATGAATTGCAACTTTTTCTTAGTGTAATACATTCGAAGATCTGCTGCTTCCTCTGCTAAAGGTTTTTTTCCTGTGCTTGTGTGCTTTGAGCTGAGTACAGGCACTCCCTTACTGCTCTGAAATGGGTGTTTATGGTTTGTGCAGGACAGGAAGGCCTTTTATCCTGGGCTATGAGCTCGTGGGCAAGGGCCTCTGAGAAAATTGTCAGTTTGTTTGTGACATGAGAAACTTTCCTGGGTGTATTCATACTCTGATATACCCAACAAGATAAATTGCATTTTTTTTACTGACAGATAAGCACCTTCACCTGCTCATGAGCTGAAAACATGCACAATTACCATAGAATAAGTGATGGAAATTAGTTTTCTCTTTAGCAAAGTGTGTATGTGTCTCTTTTCTCTCTGATAAAATTGCTTCAGAATGTAGTACTATCAGGCAGTTATGGAACTAATACGGGAAAGAAAAGTTTCTCTTTAATCTTTATCAAGTAGTATTTATACAGCCAAGGGATATCAGTTCTAGATTTATTTTTGTAATGCTTTAAAGCATGAGGATGCATGCTTTTTATTCAGTTCTTACTAATAAACTTGTGTTTCTCCTCATTATCCATAGATGTCTAACCTGTCTAGTGGCTGGTATGAATAACTAAAAGAAGAAAATTAAGAATTTTCTTTCTGTGTTCTTTCATGCTGATGAAACTCAATGAAATGAACATTCACTTAAGCAAAATGCAAAATAAAGAGTAAATTTTTGAAAGTTCAAAGGTATTTAAAAATTCAAATCCTTTATTTTACTTTTTCTTTTTGCAGTATTTGCCATCTCTCTTAGAAATCCAAAGAGAACATATTGGTTACCAGGAAATGGATGAATCACTTTCCTCCAGAGGCAGAGTTCAGTTGGGGAAAAATTTCAAGATATGGAGAACAGATATCAATGAACATAAACAATACTGCTGTGAGAAGAGAGAGCTGGGACTACTCAAGGCTCACATGAATTCCTACAGTAAGTACAGCTTGAAGGTTAAAGGGGCTCCTTCAGGCAGAAAAATCTTTGAATAGTATATTTTTAAACAAAATCATTTTCATAAGTGTTCAATCTGAATCTCAAAGCCAACTTGATCTGTGTAAAATTCAGCCAGAGGATATCCCAGAAAGTTCAAAGTGAGGCTTAACGCAATTGCACCTTGATGCAGAAACCTTTGGCATTTTTGTGGCTTATCAGTATTTTAGGAGCAATATAGCATTTATATAAAATCATTAGGGAGGAAATAAACAGTGTGAGTTGTGAAATTCTTTGTTATTTGGCAATACTGAAAAGCAGATGTGAAACACATGGCTGAGACATATTACACAGAGTTTTTGGGGGAATTTTTAAATTTAAATAAAAACACATTCAACTTTTTTTTTGTGAAGGTCAAATCTTTGAAGAAATACAAGTATGAGACATTTTCTTTGGAACAAATAATACATTTAAAAATAAAAATTCTACTTAGAAATGTTAGAAATTAGTTCAGCATTGCTTTGATATTTCCTTCTTTTTGTTTTGGCTGGACCACTGATTTTTTCTGTCAAATTGCTGTCCAGTGAGTGGGGTTTTTTTACAAATTGGTTAAAGCCTGAATGAGACTTATTTTTACAGCTAGGCCTATGAATCTTTATGATATGAGCTCAAGTTCCAGCAGCTAAACATGATTTCAGTTTTTGTTGATTGGCATGAGGGGCAGGTATACTGCTTATAATAAAAGTTTTTTAAAAAATTCCTGCTTTTCTAGAGCTATTATCCATACTCCTAGTACACATCTCTGCATTTTAGTTTGAAAAGCAGTGGCCTGTGACCTTTTACCTTTAACCCAAATTTGTGGTGCATGTTCTTTTAAAATTCTATTTATTTTAAAACTCCAGAGTGGCAAAACATCTGTTTTCAGCCACTTGAACACAGTGAATTTTCTGTGTTCTCTTTAACCATTTTTCATCAGGGCTGCTGTGATATCAAATCAGTGAGAATGCAATAAAGTGTGACAATATGTGAGAAAGTCACTGAGAGTAGAAAGTGCCAGATTAGTTGATTTCTCACAGTATTTTGTGTCACAACTGTGATTTGAAGGTCTAAAGGAATATTTGTTTTCCATCAGATGCTCATGTTTTATTTGTTTCCTAGGTGAAATCTGTTTGGTTTTTATAATCTATTTGCATCTGTTATAAAGTGATTATGTATTTAGGACCTCCAGGATAAACCAGTAATTATCCTAAAGGTGTCATTGACACTGCACTGTTATGAGTACCCGAGACCTGCTATGGTAGGCACAGTGGGTCATCTGCTGCCCTTTTTATTAAAGAACCTCAGGCTTTTGTATTGGCTTTTTAACAGTCATATATGTTTGGAGAACCCTTTTTGCCTCCTGGTTAGTATTACGTTCTGCATTGTTATCTCAATCTTTTAATTAAATCTCCTATGTGTGCTCTCCCATGCAACTGCAGCACTGCTCCTGCTTTAGACCCCCCTAGTGTACAAACATAGGAAGATGCTTTTGGAGGGCAGTTACACCTTAGGATGTCCATTAGCATTTCCCAAAGTAATTTGTGTCCTTCCTCGTGTGACAGAGATATCGATCAAATGCCTGGTGAGTTAAATGGTCGCAGCTTAATCATGTAAACTTGTGCATTGAGGATTCTATTGCTGGGAGTCAGTGCTTAATATTTCTCTACCCCTGACAGAGAAATCAGAGTCATGATTTCTGCCAATCTTCCAGCTGATTTTTCCAAGCTCTGTGCCATAGAACAATATATAATCATGGAATTCTTAAGAGATTTTGTTGCTGTATTTTTTTCTGGCTGCTGTAGCTACTGTAGCCTGTACAGATTTGACTTTCTCATCTTTTCTGTTGGCTGTTCTGAGAAGGTAGAAAACCTTCCTGCTGCTAAGCATGTTATCTGCAGACTCGATCTATCTGTAGAGTTCTGAGAAAAAGTCAAATGACAATATGTCAGCTTTGCAGTTCTGGAGAAATTATCCCACATTACCTTGGCAATGGTAATAGTTTACAACGTTCATGGGCTGTAATGGGCTGTTTGCCTAAAAGGGCTTTGACAGTTTTGCTGAACTTAACATGTACTCAGCTAAGGGATGATCTTTCTTCACTACATCACTTGCAGTTTGAATAGGTCACATTTTGATAAGATGTGTTTCATTTACTGTGAAACTTCTGTATAAAACCTCCTTTTTGCTTACATATTTCTCAAAAGATTCACTGTATTATTCTGAGAGCAAATACCTAATTATTTGCTACTGAAAGCCATGTAAGAACACCTCTCTGTTTCTGAAATTGTTTGGTGATATCTGCCACAGTAAGTTTACATCCAAAATGAATAATGCAATGGAAAGTGATTTCATTTTGTGGGTTTGTTGTGCTGGAGTCTAGATTTGTCATAAGACAAAAAAAATAAAAGTCAGAGCCTGATGGAGGAGGTGTGTGTTGGGGAGCTGTTTTCAGGGGCTTCTTTGACTCCATTATATCCAGGTGTGGAACTGAGCATTTGCTGATGCCATTGATATCAGGTCAAACTTTACTTCTAAACCTTTCAAACACAGGCCTCCTGAGAGAGTGCCTCTGAAATAGTTTCTTCTTACAATGATATTTCTTCCAATTACATATAGCAGAAGATAATATTTAGAAGAAAAATACTGCTGCCATGATGGATGGAACTTGCCTGTGCTCTTCTAACCAGTATTGCCAGATATGATTTGTAGGACTGCCAGGAAGAACTATCTTTGGTACGAGTTGCACTGCAGAATGGTCTGGGCTTTTCTGCAGGATTTGGATATCTCTTACAGTTGTGTTCAGAGAGGAAATGTTGGTTATGACAGGGCAGGCCAGCACAATGAGGTGATGAAACATCAGCACTGTAATGTCTGTGATTTTAACACTTCTACCAGGACACTTATATAGAGTTTAAGGCCTATAAAAGTTTGTGTAAAGAGAAAAGGCAAAATGAAGAAAATATGTTTAATAAGAGCATCTACTGTCATGTAAACTTTCTCTTATGGTGGAAATAAGGTTAATATAAGGCTCTTCACACATAAGCATTTAAAGTAAAGTTGTCTGAAGCTGTCATGACAACACTAAGCTCCAGAATGGCTCATTTTTTGTCATTTTGAAGATGAGCTTAACTGAGTGCCACCATACTGGGAACATGAATGATGAAAAATAATGCTGTGTGAACATACTGCACAAGAGAAGGTAATAAGTATTGTTATGCTTAAGGAAAGGTTAATGAAGAAGGTAATGAAAAAGCTTTACAAGAGAGAGTAAACTGTTTCCCTGAGTTGGAATCTAAAGCCCATGCATAGCTCTTTGGCTGTGTCTTTGGCTATCCTCCAGCTGGCAGAGCTACTTGTGAATTGTAGCTCTTTGTTTTTAAATGTATATAAAGTCCATATCCCAACTACTTTGTCTGCAAGCATAGCAGTTGAGCAGATCAGTCCCATCTGACAATCTCCATAAAGTATTGTAAGAAAATGATGATAATTCTGTTCCACCTGTTGTTTGGCTCTAAAAGGGGGATTTTCTTAGACTGGGCCTTCAGCCATCCATGCTTATATTTGAGAAATGGTAACAGACATTCTGTTTATCACTTGTGATAGTTGCCCATATGCCATGTGTGAGGTATCAGGTGGAAGCATCCTTACTTCTCTGTATCATAGCAAGACACACCGTGAATTTCAACCTGGCTGAATTTAGAACCCACAGAGTATATTCATTTGGCCAGAGGGCATCCCATTAAGTGGCATAAGGAAAGTCTCTTTCAATTGCTAAAGACCTTTCTTGCAGTAATCCCTGCTGCTCCTGGGAATTGGATTTGGGAAGTTAAACCAAACCTTTTTCTGGCAGCTCTGTGACAGTGCCTCCAGGGCTGCTAATGTATTAAGGAAGAATTCTGCCAAGCTTTCTACAATGTAACATTTTTGTTCATAAATATACCAGCTGATTTTAATGACACTTGTGAGATATTGATGCAGAATGTCAGGGTGGCAGAATCTTTGTCCATGGGTGGCAGCTCATGAGCAGCTTTAATTCCAGCTGCTTAGAAAGGAACAAGAAACGTCTGAAGTTAAACATGAATCAGAAAGTTTTTGCAGTTAAATGAAACACCTGGCTTTCCCTTCCACTTCCATGACATTCCTAGTGATCTGATATTTGCTATACCAGGCAGATCATCCCTGTGAGCTGATGGGTGAATTCTTTAGCTGTATGTCCATTCACAGTTCTGCACCTGTTTCAGTTTTAGACACAAGTAGTGTTGATATTTCCTCTTGATGGGCTGTTTTATTCCCTGTCAATCTAGTTCTTCCATAGTCATCAGGAGTCTCAGTAAGAGATGACTTAGCTGTTCCTTGATAAATAAGTAGTAAAGAACACATCAGCTGCTGGCATCTTGCTTTATCCTGTTGAATCATATAGGAAAAATTTTAAATGTAGCAAACGTTAATTAACACATGTCTTTCCCGGGTTTATTGTCCATTTCAACTTCCATAATAGGGCTGCATCTGAGTGAATGGAATATTTCCATTCTGAAAATGACTAGTGAGATTCATGTGTTTGCTTTCATTCCCTCTGTGTGTCTGCCTCTGCTCACCATTCTTTCATAACAAAGCTGTCCCCAGCTTGCTTTTAGTGTTTCAGATCACATAAAGGTGCTGACATTCAACACAGAGATAGTACATTTGTTTATTTTTCAGTTTACTGAATGCATCTCCCAACATAAATTTCAGTAGGTGAAAAAGATAACAGAGAATATTGAGCATAACAGAAACAGCGTTACAGCGAGTTCACACAATCACTTGTGCCATAGCTAATGGGATGCCCTTGCAGATATGCTGACAAAAGGGCTGTTTTAAGTCCTGCCCTAGTTGTGCTACCACAAGCCCTGCTGACTGCAGGGTGATGGCCTCCAAACTCTGCAGGCAAATGCTCAAAGGGCAAGGGCACACCACAGTTACCTACTGCAGGGACTTGCAGCTGCAGTCATTGATTTCCTGGTGCACAAATGAGAAATGACATCAGATGAGCTTTGTGCTGGAGACTTGATTAAATTGAATGCTGCACCAGACAGAAAGGATTACAGTGATGTTAGGTTTCTAAGAAAATGTAGCACCAAAGTCTAGGCTGTACCTCTGTCAGTTGAATCTGACAGCATTGGTGTGCCAGAAAAACTTCTGAAGGTAAAGACTCCAGTCTGATGTACTTTGTTTACACTGAGCTTATGGTTGTTTAAAATCTGGGTTTGGTGCTGCATATGTTTGGATAGAGCAGTCTAACTGACTTCTGGTATTTCAGATCTTAACACTGATTTAGCTTCTTATTACATATGCACAATCCACCAAGTGCACATTCCTGTCTAGGTGCTGTAAATTAGCTACAGTATATGAATCGCAGCATGTAATGTGATAGCATTTTACTCATGTTGGAAGTAATGACTGCATTATGTATTTCTTGCCCAAAGAGAAATAACGTGACTTCAGGCAACAGAAATTAACAGTAAGAAGCATTATTGTTTGTGATGTTGTTGATGTTTTAATTGCTGATCATTAATCTGTGTTCTTCAGCTCCAGTGTTGGTGAAATTATAATTAGTCCAGTGTGTTTTGCAGAAATGTAGAAAACAATCAGTCTGCCACTAATGATAGGGCATGTGGGACTCTGAAACTGAGTATCAAGTCAGTACTTCTGTTCCATAGTGCATAATTTTTTTTAATATTTATATTTCTGCAGCAAAATGTACTTATCAAGAGAATAACTTACACTCAAGAAAACGTACAGAATTGAAAAAAAAAAAAACAAAACCTTGCATATTTTATTTATTTTTATCTAATGACATAATAATGCAATTCCTGTACTATAATACAGGGGAAAAAACTTTGGACATAAATCTTTGTGGAAATGTTAATAATGTCATAGTTGATCCTAAGCATTGGGGAAGATATGAACTAAGTGTGGCCTTTACTCTCTCATATGCATGCTTGCCTACTCAATTAGAAGTACATATACTCCACTTATTGTGTTACTTTTTATTCAGGCAAGAATCAATTTAATCACAAGTTGACTGTCATCATAATACACGTGCACATGAGCATTCCTGAAATTTAAGACTGTGCATGTGTTTCAGGATTATTTGTGTTGTCAATATAAATGTAGTTTTGCTCTAACACCATATCACATTCACTTATATCACTGCAAAAGGAGTTGAAAAACTGCTAATTCATTGTATGCCTGTACAAGATGTTCACAGAGGAATATCTAAGGGCTATAAAGCAGCAGTTATGATTTTGCATTGTCTGTAGTGGCTGAGCTTAGCCTCTGTGGGAAAGATGTTCCAGCAAACCAAGGTATGACTGTAAACTTCCAAAAGTGAGCTGATAGAAATGCAAGTGTGGAAGATCCTTATTTTATCCAGTTTACCTGAAATCAACTGGAAAAAAGGCTTTTAATTCAACAGAACAAAAGAGCCCTTCAGAGGTGACTGATGAGTGTCCCATTGAAGGCTTTTCACACTGTAAATACCGTGCTTCAAGTGCACTGAGCTCACATTGCTACATTTTGCCTTTAAAGCATCTATAACCTGGTCTGGGTTGAGATGAAGTCACTGAGGTATTGCCACCTGCTACAAGAGAGAGGGTGAACCATGCTTTTAATGAGGCAGGGGCCAGCTCTCATTTGACAAAAATCTGTTTCAAAATAATTTATCCTGACTAGGAATCCATGCCCTTTCATTTAAAGAATAAGCTTATTTCCTATTTAATACCAACTCTGTAACATTCAACTACTTTCTCCAGGAAAAAAAAAATGTATTCTGGTTTAGCACAGAAGCAAACAAGTGTTTATTGAGAAACTGTTTTGTGTAAATCTAAACCCAGATGTTTCCACGCTAATCTCTATAATCTGTGATGACATCCTTATTGCCACAAGACACATGAATGCCAAGCTCTAAATGACTTCTGATTAGAAGTGTCAAGAGAGGGGAACAAATAGCCTTGGCTGTTATGTGACCTAGGAATTGTTAAAAGCTGCCCACTGTTGGTGTTAATCCAAGCCAGCTGCAAAGAAGATTGAGATGGGGTAGCTCTTCAAATGAAAATTGTTGTTGTAGCAAACCTTGATGTCTTTTGCTGATGTTGTGAAGACAACACTCATTTCATTGATTCATTCAGTATTATGCTGATTATAGCTCCTGCAGAATATCTATATAACCTAATCAGTTCTTTCCTTCCTTGGCAAGTCCATTTTTTGTGTTTCTGTGAGATTACCCAGCTCCCTGAGTGATGAGCAGTGCCATTTCTCAGCAGGATGTGACATTGCTTTTAATAAGATACACTACAAAGCATTGTGCCACACCACACCAAATATCACTTGAAAACAGCAGAAAACCTTTCACTTTCATTTCTTTGCTTTTCATTTTTTTACACCTTATCTTGGAAGCATTAAAGGCAACCAGCTTTTTGGCTTTCATGCCTGTCTGAAGATGTAAGTGCCACAATGCTAATGCCAAAATCACTAAAGAATCAGAACGAAAGAGTCCCTGAAAGGAGAAAGGGTGGGAGGGAAGCAGGAAAATGAGCAAAGAAGAAGATGAAAAGGGAGCACCGAGGAGAAAAACTATTTCTTAATTACACTATGAACTTTCTCTTGTGAATCTTGGATCTCACCCTAATTAAAGTAATTGGCATGTAGCAGTGTGATGCAGATGGAATTCAGACACATTCTGTACTGGGCAAAGAGGCTTTAAATTTGCATTTGCTAGCTAGCTTGCAAAAAAGCTCTTTTTTTTTTCCCCCTCTTCCTTTATGTGCAAAAGGAAGAAGGGGATTACACGGTTGTTAAGAAAGAGAAGGCACGTGAATGCAAATATATAAATTTTTCTTTAGGCTCAGTATGTTCACCTTGCATTCAGAAGGAGTTAAGAGCTCCTGCAGGATGTTCCTTTGGTAAATCCTCAAAATATCTTAGACTATTTTGTTGTTCAGGGGAGTTTTTGCCTAGTCTGTAAATGTTTAAATAAAGTACCATGAAAAGGTTAAAAATTGACAAAAGTATAGTGCAGGACAAATAAAATAACTTATTAATAACTAAACCTGCAGGAAACAAGAGCCATGACCCTAGAAGTAAGAATAGGAGGACATGATAAATCTAGCAACAAACCCAAAGAACAACTTTACTTGAAATTTGTGCTCATTAACATAAGATCCCTTCAAACTCAGCTTGTTCTGTGATTCTGTGAAAATACCCACCCACAGGTTGCCCTTACTTAAAAAAACCTCTTCCTCATTGAGTGTGAGTGGCAAAATAAGTGTGCATTGTATCTTTAAACAGATGAAGTTGCAAAGACAATGACCAGAGCTTTAGGTTGTCACACACATGGGAAATATACAATTTTATATTGTTCCAGGTGTGTAAAAATGGGCACCTGGCATAGCACCTGGCTAGGTGTGCTAGCTTTGTGAATCCTCCACTTAACACCCATCTCTGTGCAGATGCGAAATGAAATCATTTATGTCAGCTCTTAGAGTGGATCAGCTTATTGCAAAGGGTGAAAGAGCCCTTATTTGGGACAGCAGAAGTAGACAGGAATAGTTGGGGACTGACATACTTAGGTCATCTCCGTCCATGAGTTAAACACAGAAACTGTGACCAAAACCACAGGACATTTTCTTGGTAAAAGAGGATCATTCTCACAAGTGGCAAGTACCCTTTTTCTTCCCCTTTTAACAACACTTAGGACAACATGGTGATTCCTTTGAACGATGAAAAATTTGAATATGGGTTTGTTCCTTTAATTTCATCCTGTCACCTGTGCAGGGGCAGAAATTCCAGGAAGTCCACTCTTTCTCCTGTCCTTGTCAGCTCTTCTGTCTTTGCAAGCAAAGAAAACCTTAGCTTTTTCTTCTTCCACTGAGCCATTGTCAGTTTTTCATTTCCCTGAACCTGTTGTGAGATCAAAGGAAGGGGCCATTGGACAGGAGAACTGCTTCAGTGCCACTCAGCAATGGAAAACCAGCAGAGTAGCACAGCTTCCCTGTGCTCAGTGACCCTTCTTCCAGAGGTGAGGTCAAAACACTTGACCCTGCCATAGGTGTACGAAGCTGAAAGGAGAGCTTGCACAAAGTGCCTCGAAGGAGGCTCAGCTCTCCACCCTTCTCACTAGGAGCTCTGCTGAAACCCAGTGCAGCCAACCAGGGGTTTAATTAAAATTTCACTAATCTAACAAACTACAAATTCGGATTAAGAGGTTAAAAAACTGTATGTAAATAATTATTAAAATTATTCTCTCATGCACTGTTTCTTATTAAATGTTTTCTAGACTTTATTTCTGATGAATCAGAACCAATGGTGATTAGTAGTAGAGGTCACACATGCTCTGTGCAAGTTTAGCATATTTCTTAGGTCTAAGTCTTTGTTAGAACTGCAGATAGCTTTAAACTCAGTTGGAACCAGGGAGACACAGACTCAGGTGTTTTTCTGTGTGGTTTTTTTCTGGCATGAAACCATATATACAGGTGAGATTTTTCTTGTGGCCATGCTATACAGATTTTTGTAATTTCATTAAAAGCTGTCCATGGTTGACACCAAAAATTGTTTTATTTTAAAAAGTTTGAAGGGAGTTGAATAGGTGCTACTAGGATGCTCTATGCTACTTTTAGGAAGTAGTTACTGACTGATTTGTGATCTGCTGTTGCAGTGTGCCTTGGCTTGGACATCTACAGAGATAAGCAAATCACACTTACTGTGTGCAGAGTGAGTGTGTAACATTTGGCTGGATCTTGTAGGTTTTGGAATGTTTGGATTTTTTGTTTTGTTGCTTTCAAAGGTGCTGTTTTTATGACACTTGAAGTTTGAATCTAAGCAGAAAGCTGTGACATTAATAGATGGTGCTCTTGGTGCTTAGAGCACCATTGCCTGTTGTCCTTTTGTGTGTCTGACAGGTCTGGTATTTTGTGGCGGGAAAAGTTATAATTTTTTTTAAGTTAGGAAAATAAGTCCAATGAATCCTGCTAAAAGGCAGCCTCATACTGTTGTCATTAATGGCTTCCCCTGAGAAACTGGCAAATTGATAAATTAAGCTTTCCCTCTGTGACAGCCTTTCACACAGTCAAGATGTAGCTCTACTGTAGTCTTCAGCAGCAGTAAATCAATCTACTACAGAAATACTTTGCTTTTCCTACCCAGGTACAAAATATATCTAGAGACTTGGTGTGTAGTTCTCTGTGTTTAGCTCTAAGTAATTTTGGTAATCACAGGAGGCATAAATTTTGTATTTATGTTGAAATGCATCCCTAATTGAGATGTCTATATTGCTTCAAGCCTCTCTTCTTGAAAACCAATTAATAAATTTCACACTAGAACACAGTCTTTTTATTAAGACTCAATTAAGGAAGATATAATGAGGCCAAACTAGGTGAAGCTTTTAGTGTGCATTATACACAGCAGATCTTGAAAGATAGATGCAAAGTCAAATCTCACTTTGAACCTGCTTTCATCTAGCAGCAGTAAAAAATCCTATATGCTGCCTGTACCAGCAAGAAGTTCATAAATAAAAAGACTAAGCAAACTGAAATTAACATTCACAAGTACAAGATGAATTTTAGTTATGTCCCCTGTGAACATGGGAAACTGATCCTTCTGTTTCAAACTTTTTAATAAAAGTTGATGTCTTATTTCATTGACTATTACTAGTTACTACTAAATAATTATAAATTGCATGCATTACCTTTTTTTTAAATCTCCTCCATTTGCAAAGATTGTTTTAACAGTTGTTTAGATAAATTGTCTTCATATAACTATCAAGATGTAGTATATTTTCTCAACCTTGCTGTTGTTCTAAAGGGATTAATTCTTCCCTAAAATGTGGTCTTTTTGAAGCATGATATTAAACATCAGCCTAAGCATAAAAAAGGGGTGACATTGTCAGAAGCATAAAGAATCTGAGCCTACAGGACACTAGATGCCAGAATAACTTGAAATTTTCAAAGGGCTTATGACTATGTGTTAGTTTATTGATCTTAGCATCATGGATGCAGTGATAATTATCATTGATTATAGTTCTTTGATAATTCATGAGAGACTTTAGGTGCAAAAGTTCTTGTATATATCAGTGCCTTAAAAGTATTTGAAGGCATGGTTCTTAATTTCTTTTATTTGAGGAAAAAGTAAAATCACATACATTAAAAAAATTCTTTTGAAAATATGTAATGCATATGTACATTGCTAATAGGGATTACTGGAGTGAAACTAAGATGGCTGTAAATCCATTTTCAAGTATATAACTTAACAGAATTTCCTTTTAGGATACTATGAAAAGTAATTAGAAGTAAATAAAAATATTAAGGAAAATTCCAAAAAGTCTCAGTCAGCATAGCTAAATGAGTTTTGTTGATAAATACTTAAAGGGCTGTAGAAGGGGTAGACAAAAAATCATCACAGCTTTCTGACAATATCTAATAATCTATTTAGCAAGATTTGAAAGGAAGCACTTCAACAAGATTCCTGAGGTACAGTTGTTTTGTCCTGTTTAATTTTTTTTACCCTAATTTGGTATTGACTTATTGTTAGATCTCTTGATAACATATCTCCCAGTATCATGAGATTTCGGGCCATTTTTAGATAAGTGAACCCAGACTGAAGCAGTTCTTTTAAATACCATTATGGAAGAAGGACACTTTCCAAGACAATGTGTGTGGCTGCAAAGAAAGAGGAAACTGGGATTTTAGAGTTTATCATTAAATAAACTTTGAATTTTCAAGTGCATGTTTATTTATTTGTTTGATTTAGCTAGAGTTTAGTCCAAAAATCGAAGTCATTAGACCTTCACCCAGCGAGGCATTTACACACCTTCATAATTTTAAATACATGAGTAACTGGATTCAAATTATGGTCTTAAGTGTTTTGTTTGAGTGGGAATCCAATGATTGCTTTTTGGCACCAATCTCATTCTTCCTTTAATTAGAAGCCTTGGTTCACTTCCTTGTTCAGAGAACAATGCCACATGTAGAGCTTTGCTGACAGAGCTTTGGGAGGCTGAGCAAGACTTTTTTTTTTGAAGAAAACAGTATTGTGCATGACTTCTATTAATTAGTGCTTGGGCTGAAGATCCTTATGGCTCACTCAGCTTGAACTGGTCCCAGACATCATCCCGTCAAGAAGAATACAGCCATTTAAGATCCTGATTTTCAAATTCAGTAGAGCAGTTACTCCTTATCTTTTGAGATTTCTTAAGGCTATGGATGGCAAACAGTCCTTATAAGTGCTTCTGGCTGCAAGTATCAATAGTTTGTTTTCAAACTAAGTTCCTCCTAGCTTCCACCCTGATCATCATTACCATAATGTCTTCTTTGGTGATTGCAGGAGGCAAGGGGTAGCTGCTCTATCTGTGAGCTGCTTGGCTTACTTTTCTGATGTTACCTCTTCATCTTTCTTTAAACAGCTTAAGTTAATTACCTAAACAACTCATGTGAATAAGATTAGAGAATTTGAGAATCTTTCCATATGGCAGAATATCTGGGTTTGTTTTCTGGTACAATTAGACAGTTTTTCTCTAAATCATTTTCTGAAAAAATAAATTAAAGAAAAATCTTTCTGGCCCACTTCATGATTCTCATTTTTGAGAATCCAACGAAATACAGGAAATCATCCTGAGTTTACACTATTATTTTGCTTCACTTTCCTTCCATTTAAGTGTGTTAGGGTTCCCCAGGAGCTGTGAGCATAGATTGCTTTGTGTCCCTTTGCTGTTCCTCAGCAGCCCAGCAGTGCCTCCTGCACATGTGCACAGGTGGGAGCTGTCAGTAGTGACAGCTAAACCACACAGGGTGCAAGACCCTTGTGAGACAGGCTAAGTGGAGGAGCCATTTTTCATTGCAGTACACATTGTGGAAGAAGAAATTAGATGGGTTTTTAAATCTTTTTCTATTTTGAAGAACATATAAAAAAAGCAATACTGGACAAGTAAAAAAGAACATTTTGTATTGGAAGAACATTAGAATTCTTTGTGTGTGACTTTAAATTTCTTTGCTTGTTTTACCCCTTCTGGTTCTGAAGCTGAGAATCCAAAAGGCAGTTTTCTCAAGTTTCATTACAGGAAACTGTTTTAATTATTGTATATAGTCTGTGATTATTCTCCTTTTTTTTCTCTTAGTAGTACATATCTTAACAGAATCTGCTCCTGACTGTCTTGAGAATAAGCAGAAAATGGAGTGAAGACACAGTCTTTGATCTAAAACACCAAGGTATCAGTTAAAAGACAGAAGCCCTTGTGGGTAAAATTTCCTATGGGATCCATTTCTCACAAGGGTTCTTACCCTTGTTGGAAATGTATCCCAGAGGAAACTTGAAAATGCTTTAATAGCCAATTTCTGCTGATTTCCTGATGAGGATCATTTCTATTTATATAGATGGTTTCACTAGATCATTGAAGAATGATTTTAAAGAGAGTTTCCCATGAGAAGGTCACATTTATGTCTTTAAAATTAAACACATCATTAAAAGGTCTTGGCTAAATCAAGGCTAGAGAAACACAGGTGAGTGACTTCTCATTCAGACCTGAATACTTGTAAAGTAAAATGTGGGAGGCTTCTGAAGCATTATTCCTAATTTTTCCATTCAGTGCACTGGTTGGCAGATAACTAACTCCTCTTTCAAGGTCATTGTTTTTTTAAACATGGCAACAACATAGCTAAACAAACTCCCCATGATTACTATCAATTTCCTGGTTTTTTGTGTTTTGATTTTTTTTTTAATAGATCCAGAAGTTTTTGCCAAAAATGTGTTCTTAAACAGACAAATGGGAGAATACTGGGGCTAAAAAAAGCTGTGCTCACTGAATGTATTTGCTAAATGAGTCAGAATAACATATTTGGAAGACAGGGATCAGTGCATTATTGGCCTGACTGGGGATTTATGCAGAAATAATTAACAAACTATAAAGAATGGGAGGCTGTGGACATTAGAGCTCTATAAGAGTTCAGTAAGTTGTGTAAAATTATGGCTATAACCCTTTCTGTTTCAATCAGTGGCTCAGTCACTCTGAATGAGCTGGATACTTACCTGCCTTCTCTGGGTGTTTTGGGGTGAGCTGTACACATCTGCCTAAGTTGGAAAGTGAAACAGATTGATTTTGATTGGATAGAAAGAAAAACATTTCATTTTGGGGGCAGTCAAACTTTGGGACCAGCTTCCCGGAAGATTGTGTAGTCCCAGATTGTGTGGATTCCTTGAGGTTTTCAAAACCTGGCTGGGAAAAAGCCTGAGAAGCCTGGTTTGAGCTGATAGTTAATGCTGCTTTCAGCAGGAGATTGGATTTGGGCCCTTCAGTGAGCTCTTTGCCAGCCAGAACAAACATGTGATGTCTATATTTTGCATGTGCTTATGGTGAAGCAAATTCTCAGCCATGAGTATTTTGCATGAAAACAATTAGGGTCAAAGAAGAAACTCCAAAATCTTTTCAGGTCAGATGCCATCATTTATCTCTCCAGTTAAGAGCTTAAGAAGTGCTTTTTCTTGAATTGTGCTCTGCCACACCACTTGATCTGTTCAAATGTTGTCTATAAAATATTTCCTGAAACTACCCCTGTACTAAGCCAGAGGACACAAGTTCGGTTCTGATACTTGTTCAAAGATGGAAAACAGTAAGAGTGAAGAGATTACTGGAGCTAAGACAATTACCTTTGGCTAATGAGATTTTAAGATACTCACAGAGGACTCTGCTAAGTAAGTTAAATTTGTGTGCAATTTCTTTCTTCCTTTTGAACATAGATGGAATCCCTGCTCAGTATATAAAACTGGCCTGGGGGGAAATAAAAAAGAAATAAAAAAAAAGAAAAAAAATATTCTAAAAAAGTATCTTTGGCTAAGTTTGATAGTTATGAAAAAATTACTTTCATTTATTTTCTGATTGGTTGTGGGGGTGGAAAGTAATTGCAGATATTTCAACAATAAGTTGCCATTTAGATTCTGGACACTAGACCAGCTGTTCAGTCCCACATCAAAATTGTGTTAGAAGGAGGCAGTCAATGTTATAAGTCACTCTGGGCTCTTATGTAGAAGAAACAACAAAAGAAAATATTTTTCCTTTTACCCCCTACTTCTCTTCCCTTCATGCTGCCTGCTGAGAGGTTTTTAAAAGCCTATCTCCATCATAGGCACATGGCTGGGTTTTACCTTTATCAGGCACAGAGGAGGCAGGCCAGCCTTTTGAAATTTCTCAGCAGTCAGCAAGAATAAAGTGGGCATCCTAGTGGTAGGAGTAATTTTCAGCTTCCTGACGACAATTGGCAGAATGCTGGGAAAAGCTATTAAAAATGAGGTTCGATCACCAAAGTCTATTTTGGCCTATATTTAATAAGATGTGTCAGCTAGAATTTACAGTAAGTGGCTAATTGTTAATAATGTGCCTGTCTAAGACCCTCTGTGACTTCAGCAGATCTGCACAATACAACCACATGTGCTTGCTACGTTTGCCTTTATTGGGTATCGCTGGTCATTGTAGTGAAGGAACAGGATGTGCCAGGGAAAAAAAGCATTGTTAACTCTATAAAAGTTTATTTATTATATGTTACTGAATGTACTATATGGGTAAATTGCAACAAATAAGTTAAAACTTAAAAATGAAGATGTGACCTCAATAAAGCATTGGCATTTCATTTCCCTTCTTAATTATGCTCAGGATCAAGGGGATGTTTGTATTTAAGGCACTGAATGGCTTGGTTGCAAAGGTTTCTTACTGCTCTGGGCAAGTTGCCATGTATTTTTGTGCTTTGGTTTTTTATCAGTATAAAACTTCTTTCCCTAGCAAAAGTGAAATGCATATGCACACTGAAGTAGCTGAGGGATCTTAATAAGATCCTATAAAAAGGATTTATGACAAAATTACTTCATATGAACAAATCTAAATCTCACTTTCTTAATCTTTTGAAAAATATGGTTTTGAAGACTGTTACATCTCTTAAATTAAAAAAATGCCCAAACTCCCCAAAAAGAAAAAACCCAGTCTGTGTTCCTTAGGCCAGCACTCAGTGCATCCCACTGCAATGTGTGTGCAGAGCCAGTCTGGGCTGCTGTGCTAAGGCTGTCTCCTGACTGCCCTGCTCGCAGGGAACTCGATGCCTGAGATATTCCATGCTTCCAGTTTCCTTCTAGAAGGATTCCAGAGCTTTCCTTTCCTTTTTGTTTGCTCTTCTCTGGTTCACAAATGTTTTCAGCCATGATATCTTTCATTAAACTAACTGATATATTTAAAGAAAGCAGGAAAACTTGTTATAAGCAGGAAAAGGTTATAAAAATATTTTTCTTTGTATTTGAAAACAAACAGGCCTTGCTTAAATCCCTTCATCATATATAAATTGGTTACTGTTTCTGGCTATGCTTGATGAATATCTTCCTCTTGTGAAAACAGAAACTGCATATAAAGATTATTTATTTCCCAATTTTCTTTATCAGGGTTTTGCAGTTTCTGATAATGAACGCAACCTGGGAGACTGTTTTCTCATGTTTCCAAAATGCATTCTGAGGGTCTAGTGTAGCTTTTATAATCCCATACATTGTAGCTAATGTCAGAAAGCAGAGTGTAAATGGTCTAATACAAGTAATAGGAATTGAGAAGGTATATTTTTCATCTTTTAAAGAAATCAGAACTGTGTATTTAAGGGGTTGGAAAACAGAACCTGTAGGAACTTTTGTAATGGTATCTCATGGAAACACTGGTGAGCACTGGTTTAGCTCTGCATTTGTCCAATAGCTACCCAGGCATTAAGGGTGCTGGAAAATCACCAACTGTGTGAATGGGTTTATGGGGGCTCTGCAGGCCAAATGAAGTGCTTGGATTAAACATTGAGCTTGGCAGATAGAAGGCACATCTTTATAAAGAGCTGCACATGCAAATGGATCTTGTTAATCGAGCACAAGGTCTAGTACTTCAGTCACTTTTTTTGGATATATGAAATTTTTCTTGCTAGATTAGGTAATTTCTGAACAATAAGCTTTTACCTTCTTTCCACCTTCTCCAGCTCCCAGCTTCCTCTTAAATATGATGAGTTTATAAACCTAAGAAAGGCAGAAGGAAAAAAGTTACAAAAATAGAAACTGAAGGAAGGTGGCCAGTCTTGGTGCCAGTCTCCTGAGTGTCACTTGGCAGCTGCTCCAGTGGTCTGTCCCTTTCTGTTGATTCTCAGCCCATGACATGAGAGGGCACAGGGACCTTGCAGGGCTCCGTGGAGTAGAGCAAGAGACACAACGGCATTGCTGCTTCTCTATCTGTTACTCTCCTTGCAGTGATACATTCTGAGCACTTTTTAGTACTTTATTCCTTAATTTTATTCATTTTCTTATTGAAGAAATCCATTTTACTTTTTTTAAACAGCTGACTAAAATAATCAATCATCCTCCAGATTTAAAATCATAAAATTAAATTTGATTTCTTGGACTATCATACTGGTCTTGTGTATTGAGCATTTTGTTTCTTATTGCAGAAACAGATGTTCAGTTGTTTATTTAGTCAGCACCTGTCTTTAAAAAGTATTTTTGTTAGTTTATGAGTGTCATTAGAGGAAGTATCCAGGAATACTTTTCCACCCTTCTAAAGCATTTTTCTCAGCTTCACAATTAATACATTTTTGTAAAGCCGTCTAGATAGCATCCAAGAGATTGTCTTTCTTCTGAGCTAAAAAATGTCTTTGTATGTTTATTGTGTGAGAAAGGTCCACATGAAGGTTCTGATCAATTTAATGCCTTCTTAAAATAATTGTCTTCTTGGGAATATAATGAACCTCTCAACTACAAGAGTAGTCAAATGAAAGAATTCTAGCAGAGATAATAGTAGCCTAAAGTGTTTTGGTTTTGTAACCTAGCAGCTGCTGCAGATAGATGGTTATTCCACAGGGATCGCAAGAGTTTTAGACCCTAATAAATCGATTTATTTTTCAGAAGATCTGTTGTAGTAGGCAAGGTTATTTGCTGTCTTAGCAGTTGGTACCATATTACATTACATGGTGGTGAACTAAGCAAGTGAATTTGAAATGCAGTTTAATGATATTGCCAGGACAAAAATCACATTGCTAGTATTTTCATATGCTGAAATTTTGTGGTGAATTTTTTTAAAGTTTCTTTCCAGACAGCTAGTGTTGCAGCATGCTCCTGTGATGGTGGCTAAACTCAGACTGTTTTTTAATTAATTGGAAAAATTTCTAATGATGTATATTGAAGCAGTACCCATGATGTCAGTATGTCAGAGGGATGTCAGGAACCATTAATAGAAGCTGATGATAGTATTTCAGTTTTCCTTGTCAATTTTTTTTTCTTGAAGAAATCAGTAACAGGTATTACTCATATATCAAAAATATTAAATAGAGAGTGTAGATGAGCTTTCTTTTGAGCCAAGACCATTTTAGTGTGAAGAATAATGAAATGTCTTCTGTGTAAAGGAAAAGACAGTGATTCTCCTTAATAGTGATTTCAGAGTGTTTGATCCCTGTATTGCTGTCCAGTCATGTGAAACTGGGGCACATTTTTATTCTAAACTCCTGTGAATTTGTGGTGGATATCAGATTAATTTCCAAGTCAAGCATGATTATAATACTGTGCCTTCAATAAGTTTCTCCGAACTAATTTAGTCTTCAAAGGCATGAGGGGTTAGAGCTAGGTCAACTGACATCCTTCTTGCACAACAGCGTGTCTTCAGTTAATTATGTTGCATCTATATGTGTGTTCTGTGTTGTCATACTGACTAAACTAAGCCTAAAAATATTATAAAAGAAAAAATGGAATTGATGAAGATGAATGCCCAGACTGCCAGCTTGGCTTATTTAATAGCTTCTTGAAATGTATTAGCGAGGAGTTTCAGCTCAGAGCCCATTGTCCAATGCTGCAGCAGATCTGTCCTGCACACAAAACCTTACCAAGTGTTAATAAAGATAATGATGTTTTTTTAGGCTAAGCTCTACTGACACATGCATGAAACCATTAGAATGTATCAATTCAGATGAGTTAGACTTCTAACAGTAAGAAGTGTCTACAGATTTACATATTCATTATTTTACCACATCAAATAGATCATAGCAGGAATCACTGAGCTTTTTGTTAGCAATTAATCCAGTACATAGAGAGTTCTAAACTGTAACAATGCTGCATCATTTAAATGACACTGTTGAGCCCCCTAGAAGTAGAAAGAAATGTACTAAATTGTCTTGGTGATGATGTAGGAAAGTAACATTATAGATATGGATGTATACATAGTAAAAATAAAGGCTTGCGCTCCAGGCAAACCTGTGACACTGTTGGTTTCTTGTTTGTGTGAATCCTGTTCATGCTCATACTGGTCTGAATGTGCACAAACACAGCAGTGTCTGCTCAAGAGCATCAAATTAACTGTTCTCTCTACCCCTGTTTGTACTTTAGATAATATGCTCACAGCAATCATTAAGCGCTTGTTCAGGTATGAACAGGATCTCCTTTCACACCAGTGAACTCAGTTGTATCCCTGAACATGTTCTATTTAGGTATTCATGTCACTAATCACCTGCTTTTCTACCTGATCAGTTCACAACCCCATTGCAGCATAGATGCACATGGGACAGGACTCCAGAAAGTCTGCATGGCTGATCCTATCATTTCACCTTCTGTGTGTGCCATCCTGGCCGTGCCTCTCTCCTGTGTACTTCATTGCCAGCAGTGGTCCTGCTGAGATTGTTATCCATCTTTGCTTTTCAGTCCTGCAGGATCATCCCAATGACAGCCAGGTGAGCACAGTCCTGGAGCAAGGACTGCAGGGCAGATGATTCAGCAGCTGCAGTTTCCTCACCTGCAGAAAAAACTGGACTATATTGCAATGTTAATATGAGATTAATATGATCCAGAAATTTTTTAGATGTATTTTGTTGCTGTGATGACCTGGACATTTCTTGTCAGAGCTTCAGATATTCCTTGTTAGAACCCCAAACACAGAGCTGCCTGCCTGCCACAACCCTGTTTACAAAGAATGTGAATTTTAAACACAATGAAATTGAAAAAAAAAATACCGCACTAGAGAGGTCCAAGAATAGAAAATAAGTAAGACAAATAATAAAAGCTGTGGTATCAGATGATGCTGCATGGGATGTTGTTTCTCTTAGTGTTCTGGGAATGAAATTCAAAAGGCCTGTTTAACAGTGGATCCAGGGTTGCCCTCACAAGAGAAGATTTTGAATAGCTATAATATCAGTCCAGTAAATACTGCTTGGTATTTTTAGTTTTGGGGGACATTTTTGTGTTAAGAACTCTTCTGGTGTAATGCAATGAGAAATTCTGGCCTTTTGGGGAAGAATTAGCTGATTCAGGGTAAAAGCCATATGAGGGGCTGGTCCAGGCTGTGCCCCTGCTCTGTGCTTGTCAGGCTGGATTGCAGCCGTGGGGCTTGGGGCAGAGCACTGCATTTGGCAGCACTGTGTTTCTAGTTCTGTTTGTATTGCATGGCCTAAATGATCAATCTAAACCACTGAGTAGTGTCTCAGTATATTAGTTCTAAGTTTCTTATGCTAATTTAATTATTTACTTGTAAGTAGATATTGTTTGAAATTCCATAGATACAATTTGTTAGCAGCCACAAGCAGATTATCACTGTGCATTAGCACATAATGAGCTATTTATTATTTAACAAAAATGTAGAACTATAAAATAGCCTATTTAAATATTTGTGCTCATCTCTGTTTAGATATTTGATTAATGAGAAAGTCTCATAGACTAATGGAAATGAAAGAGCTATTTGCTCATCTAGAGGTACTTCCAACACTCAGTAGCACTAATAGTAATGTTCTGTAGACACTGAGATCTGGATGAGGCCATGTCCATTACTTCTCCCCAGAAATGGAGTCTGTGCCTGTATTTTGTTTTGAAATTGCACTCAGAAAAACAGAAAGAGGTGCACATTGAAACCAAGATTATGTTCAACATGACTTCAGTATCATAGAGGATGTGTAAAGCCATTCAGTTCATTTTTCTGTTATGAGATAAATGCTCTGCATCATAGAAATGAACACCCATGTATTTTTGGCTGATCCTTTTACGTCAAATTCAGATTAATGCTTTTGGTTCTTCAGTCCAAAAATAATCCTGCAAAAAAATCCTAATAACATAACTTTTTTTTTCTGTTTTCTGAACAAAGCTTTCATTTTTTTCATTCATTGTTTTTTTCTCAAAATTTATTTTACATTTATTACTTTATTTCCTCTCTGCTGATATTTCTTCTTCCTGAATAATTGGCTTGAGCCAATAATGGAATGAGTGAGAATGTTAAAGTGCTGGATAGTTTGGAACAAGAACTTGCTTTGCTGTGGTAGGAGGAGCTGTGTCAATAGGCTACAGATGCTGAGTTAATGAGGATGTTTTTGGTCAGCAGGTGGGTGGTGGGAGTGGTTCTGCATACAAAACAAAGAGAGGACTAGGAAAGTCAGGCAGTAGGAGGGCTGTGGTTGGTGCTCATTGTGATGCTGGTACTTGCTATTACTTTGGATTGATTAATTTACCATTATGTGAGGTTTTTTTGATTGTTTCATTTAGAATCCTATTCTTCTTTGGTTTTCATGTTGTAATGAGTGTGCTTCAGGGATGTATTTAGGAGACTATGATAATTTGAAAATTCTGAAATGATTCTCAGTGGAAAGACTGAGGATTGAATGGAGCCTAGAGACTGAGTGATCCTTAAAATGGAAACAAACATTGAATCTTAATTGAACTTTGTTATCCAGGGAGCTTTGGTAGACCAGATTTTAGGAGGAAATCCTGCTGAAGAGAATAGGGATGGTGAAGTTTCATTTGCTACAAGAGAAGATGGTGACAAAGTTCTTGGTGCTATACCTTATAAAAAACTCTCCTGCTAATCTCCAGAAGGCCTTTAGTTGCTGATGGCCTGAGGGTGACTATCTCCCTGAACCCAAAATGTAGGATTTGGTAACTGTAAGAAAGAAAAATGCAATATCTGCAATTAGTGTACTTATTTAAATAAAAAAGGAAGAAATTAATTTTACCTTAAGAGACAGGGAATTTATACTAAAGCATTCATATTTTGTAAGCTCTTTGGATTTATGTAATTTTGTAATTTATTTGGCTACCACAAGTGATGAGTGAGGCATGGAGTATTTAGTCTGTATTTCCTGATAAAAGTCTTTCCATGAAGGGAAAGGCCTTTCATCCATCCAAGAGAAGGGATACAATTTTAAAAACAAACAAAAATATAACTGTCAGAACTCCAAGTGTTGGCTTTGATTTGTACATTGTAGTTCCAAATAAAATACAAAGATGGGCTTTTTTTTTTTAATACTTATGCCTTGTCTCTTTATAAAACAAATAGATTTGTAGAAGAGCAATATTCATACCAACAGCATGCATTAAATAACCTTAAAACAAGAATGTATTTTGAGCTTTGAATAAGGAAACAGGTTGGATTCCTTGACTGTGCTTTTAACTCTGCTATTGAAGGGGGAAAATGTGCAGTTAGTCACCTCTTTGCCAGTTTCTTCTTAATCTGTAATTAGACAGTACTGTTACTAAATTTATGCTGTTGCAAACACCAAATATTTTTGGCTGCTGCTTCTTAGATTAATGAGGTTTACTTGGCTAAATCAAAGATGGTAGAACAGTACATGGCTCTGATGGACTGCAACTCTGCAGCTAGCTGAGCCTCCCACAGAGTGTCACCTACCCTGAGAATATGCCTTTTAAAGAAAAATCGTTTTCTTTTTTCTTCAAGCATTACAGACTATATAAAAGCAGTTTTGCAAAATTCATACACTACTGTGGGGGACAGGTCACATGAATGGGTGCTTAGAAAGAAGCACAGATTAAAACATTCAGGATACCATTTCTGTAAACTATAATTTGGAAAGCTGCAAGCTGTGTTCTGTAATCAGTGAAATTATAAGCATGCAATTACTGTTTTCTTTATTAAGCTTATATTTCAAAATAGTGTTGCAAATCATCTTGTCTCCAAATAATATCAACAACTCCTCCAACTCATCAGGACAATGTTCAAATTCATTTTTGCCAAGGTCCTCTGGCAGGTTTTTCTATGGGAGTAGCCACAGAAAAAGTGGGACACTGCAGAAATTGTATTACCATGTCCAGTGGTTATGAATTTGACCCATCATGGCAGGATGTGCAGATAAAATTATTCTTCAATTAGGCTGCAGTTATGAATCTTTCCCTGGGTCTGGCTGCAGTGGTTGAATATATTTGTTTTCATAGCACAGACTGGGAAAGTGCCTGAATCTGCCGTAATCAGTGCCAGTTGCTGTAGCTCAGACCATCTTCAGTGGTGCACTTGGCTGATCATCACTGCTCTCTGCTGCCTCTTCAAACCTGCCTGCAAATCTTTGTGCTTGTGCTCCATAACGAGTTTCCACAAAAGTGATTTAGCAGATGCAGGGACTTTAATCTGTTTGATAAATTGGTTGACCTAACCTGAAGTAAATTAGAAAGTTGTTCTGCTTACAAATTGAAAGCAAGTTTGAAATAACGCTTCTGTTCACAACCTGAGGGGTTGCATTACTAAGAAAGATTTTTGTCCTCCAAGAAGTTATGTAGATCAAGCCTTAATACCCAGCACAAAATCTTCCTCAGATTCCCAGAGAAGGTGGCACTGAATACTACCTTTGTGGGAATTCAGGGCTGATCAGAGGTTTTTGTCATCACTTTGTAATTCTTTACTATCAGTCAAGAGATAAGGTTTAAGGCACTTCTGGAAATTAGTTATAAGATGTCCTGAGTTGAGCAACTAATAAATGAGACTCTTTGGGTTAATGAATGCTTTTAAATACTCGGGGGTTTGTATCCTCCGGAAAGACTGCAAGGCCTGCCAAGGCTGAGGCTGCTCCAGGACGCCTGGCATACACAGCACATGTAGTATTTCCTAATTATGCACACCAGAACTTGGACTAATGCTGCTTTTACCAAATGCCTATGTGGTTTGATTTTGTTAGCTGAAGTCTTTTAAGAATGCTATTGAAATCCTGATCTACAGGAGTCAGTGCTTTCAATTTCTTCCGCATACATTAGTCACTAGACTGTTGCTGCAAATTTCCAAAGGATGACTCTTATTCATATGCAAACTAAGTTAAGGGTTGAGGCATGAGAACATACCACTTCTTTTTGCATTGAACTTTCAGGCCTGAGAAATCCTAATGTGCACAAGAATATCTCGGAAGTGTTCCGAGCTGCACCCGCTGGGAGAATTGGTACTCGGAGATTCATCAGCAATAAACTCTTCTACCATCACCATTTGCTTTAGAAGACTCATTTTAACAGAAAAGTGGCAGAGTTCCAAGTGGAGTTAAAATCTAAAGTAAAGTCACATATGTAGTATAATGGTACAGGATTAAGGAAACCTTGAAAAGATTCCAATAGGTTTACTAGTTTTATTATCATTCTGCCCTTCAACCCCAGATTATCATTTTCTCTTTAGAGAAATGTGCTGCTGTTGTGAAGCAAATGAATATAGGTGTTTGCATCCCTAGATAATATTTATCAGTTGGTGTACCGTAGGGAGCTTCTGACTTTGAATGACAACAGTAACAATACTTGGTATTGCATCGAACTATTTGCTGAAGAACTGTGATGATATAAATGCAGGCTTTGAAATAAAGGGAAGAAGGAAATGCTGATGTGAATTTACAAAGTGGATGGGTTTGCTGCCCTTCCAAGATTTGTATTGCTGAGTAGGAATTACTTGTTTTAGTGTAATATTCACTTGAAAATATGTGTTTAGGCAAGTTTTGAAATTTTGGATGTATTGAGCAAGTGCTAGGCTCTGTTAATTTGTTCTCAGTTTTATAAGGATATATTTATTTCTTTGGAAACTCTGTTTATGTTTAGATGTTGCATTGTCATGTTCTACCTGGCACCTGCTGTTACTCTTTTTTACTTAACTTCCTTTGCAGTTTGTGGGTTGGTGGTCGTGATTCTAAATAGGCGGGATGATGATCAAAACAAGGCTCCCACAATCATTTAATTCAAATTGTTTGCTTTAGCAATCCCAACAGTCCTATATCCTTGAATTTAGGTTTATTTTCAAGAATGCTACATGGCTTTCTAGGACTTTCTTTTCTAAGCTCTTGCTGATGTTTCATTTCATAAGAACACATTTCTCAAGTTCTGAATCTCTCTTTTGAAATAAGTTTCCATTGTTTATTATCTTTTGTTAAAAATTTCATATTATAATATTTATAAATGTACAATCTGGACTCATTAAATTATATCTTTGATAGGTGTCAGAGGCATTTAAAAATATTAGTATGTCACTCAGGGTGGTTGCTTTGTGGTCAAGGCAAACATCTGTGCTTTGATTGTGTGCCTGCAAAATCCTGTTTGTTCTTGAGTCTTGAGGACAGTCACAAGAGCAACCAGGCATTTTGAATGCTAATGAGATTGTGGCCTTAATTTAATGTCCTTCTCAAGCTCTGTCCTTAAAAATGGTTCTCAGACTTTTTTCCTTTTTTCCTTGATATGGTTGTTTCTGTCCTCTGTGTGTAATATAATCTTTGCCTGCTTTTTTTCAGAACGGGAATAATTCAAGATTGTTCCATTGTAACCATTTTTAGGTAGAGAGGCAAAAATAAGGTTTTTTTTTTTCTAAACAGGATTAGAAAATGTGCTCAGGTTTGTTGATATTCAATTGTTATTGTAATATATCTTTTTAAAATCAGTTAAAACCCTTTGAGAAATGGAAGAAACACTCTTCCATAACATATTTAGTCCTGAGATACCTTAGTTACATTACACAATTTCTTTGTAAGTAAACATTTATTTTAATTCAGCAGAAAATGGTGACACGACGAGTGTTTGAAAGCTGAAACCAGACAGGTTGGGGTTGGATGTTAAACATGAAATATATATGGGAGAGGGGGCTACTGGAACATACAACTGAAGCTCTGGGGTGTGGTGGATTCTCCACTGGTATTTGCGAAGTTAAGATTGAAAATAATGCTTTAATCACATACACGTTATTTGGCCCAGTGCAGGAATAACTGGTTGAAATGTAATGGTCTGTGAAACACACAAGGTCAATATGATCTTATGGATTTTTCTGGCTTTATATCCTGGAAATGAGAGTTGTAAAAATGTATTACTTCAAGTTCCTCTATATCAAAATAAGGTAACATTTTATTCTGTGTTTGGTTCAAAGTTGGAGTGGCTTTGCTTTTTTTCACCCCTCCCCTGCAGGGCCGGTACTGCTCTCAGAATCATATATCTGTAAGATGTGTATTGAACACAGAAGTAGCCCCAGGCCAGTAGCTTTTGTAATTTCTTCTGGGCCCTAGTGGTCCATACAGGAGGCAACTGAGACCTTAATAGACTTAACAGGCTTGACCCAAGCATGAAATGTAACTTCTGGCACCAAAGGCTTTATTAACCAGTGGATCATATAGTTAGAAACCTATACAAGCTACCATAAAATACCTGCTGGGATTTATTTCTGTGATTATGTTAGGTGTTGGTTTGAACCAGTAATCTAGAGAGAAAATTCTTCCTCCATGCTTACCAAATCTTTGAGCAATGAAATGACCCCTAGTAAAATGGTTTTCAGCCACTTCAAAGTTTTATGTATTGTTTATTGCTACTAACTTTCTCACTTTGAATGGAATAGACACTGACAAAATAATTGGTAGTAATTGTTGTACTGGTGTCAGTTTTAATAAACCATTCAAGTAGAAAATATTTTACATATCCAGCCATTTCCTACGTGTCACCAGATAAAAATTTCACATCCTTCAGCACCTGGATCTTAGAGCTAGTACTTCTATTTTTCTTTCATGCTGTATTTTTTTTCTTGTTAATAATAGAGCTGTCATTTCTAATAAAATATGAAACAGCCATCCAGGGAAATAACCCTGGTGAGAGACAGAGCAGGCTGAAACACTAGACTGAATGAACACAAATGCTCAATAGCTTGGAATATAATTCTGTCATTAAATGGAACCTGCAGAAGGAGTAGGACTGAATGCACTGGGGTGAAAATGCTTTGCACTTGGGAGGCTCGTTCAGCTCCTCTTGGAACTGTTCTGGCCATTGGCATCAAAACAGCCTTCTGAGATTTGAAGGAAGAAGGTGCTGTCAAAAATCAGACACAGTTAGACTGACCAAAGGGAAAGCCATAGAAACATGCACCAAAAATGGAGCTCTTTTGTCAGCCTCTCTACCAAAAGATTCACTTTGTCACCCACCTTTTTGAAGAAAAGGATGTCAAGTCCAATTGGAAAGTTTGCACACAAAGGGATCACAGGGAGGTCTCTAGATTCTGTGTTTTCTTTGGTGTTTGTCATTTGGATGCAAGGCAGAGAGAACAGTGCATTAGAGAGGCCCCCATATCCCTGTTCTGCTTTAAATGAATGTTATCCATGTAGGAAAAATCTTTTCCATGTGGATCTGAGAACTGTGTTCTCTCTATTTCAGCTCTGTGCTGTAAGGTTTGCTCACTAACTCAAGTATACCCTGTCAGCCACATGGTGAATTGTTTCTCCTCTGTGTCTTTGTTTCCTCCATTCCAAAAATGGAAATGAATATATTTCTTTTTTATCTTTGCAAAACACTGTGACGGTTCTGGATGGACAGATCATTAGGAGACTTCAGTGTCACTGTTATTGTAAACAATGCTGTTTCTTTGTCCCCAAATATTGAACACAAGTATTTTTGGGGGGGGGGGTTTGAGTGGAAAAGAAAAGTAAAACTGCCTATTTAAATGATAATTATGCTCTTCTCATCCTCCAAGTAACAGCTAAAATGTCAATGTTTTTCTCATCGAGCAGTCTGGTTGGCTAATGGACGATGTCAATTTGCAGTTGAAGCTATTTCAATGTTGACAATTAAGCATATATGTGGAGCAGGGTAATCAGTAGAATGTAGTTTTATCACCAATGTTAATTATCTAATATTTTCCAGCTTACAATTTTGTGAAAATTCCCTAGGCATAAATGGAAATGAACCCATCAGTTACAATTTTTCTCAAGATAACGGCTGACAGAACATTTGCTGCCCCACAGAAAATGGAAGTAAGAGCAAAATTAACAAACCAGTTGTTCAGGGTCTATAATATATAAATGTAGTCATATGTTACATGATGTGCATTCTTATTCTCGTGGCAGGAAACTTCCAAATTGGTGACTGGAATTGCTCATAGAAATTTTTCTTTTCAAGAGGTCTCTATACGCATCTATTTCTAAAATTTCTGAAGAAAGTGCTTTTAAAAGGAGCAGAACAAACCCTGATCTTGAATGTAGATTATGAATGAGAACAAAATTGATCTAAAAGCTATTGTTTACTAAAATAATTATTAGATCTTCACTACACCAGTGCCTAGGAGAGTGTATGCTACCTTATACAGAAACAAGGCAAGTACTCTCTGGCACGTCTCCTGTATATTCCTAAACAACTTGGCCTTTTCATTTTATTTCTCATCAACTGAATACTAATTTCAGTTACAATCATTCCAATCAGACACTCTCAAGTGACCTTTAAATGCTTAGGAGAGCCAATGAGGATTATTTGTTAACCTCCATCTTCCAAACTTGAATAAGCATCCTAAGTTAACAGGGAGTGAGAGAGACCATGAATAAGCAACATTTTTCAGGAAAATGTATCTTGGCAGCTCTACAAGCCCTGCTATCAATTTTTGTTTGGAAGTTTATCTTCAAATGAAAATGGAAGAAACTAAATTACTTCTTAAAAAAAAAAAAAAGCTGGGATTAGCAATGACTTTTAAAAAGCATTTAAGAAACTGAGGGACAAAAAGCTGAGCTCCAAAGGGAGGTGTAGGAGGATAGACACTATATTGCATGATTAAATACTTGGATTTTAATTTGACCCTATCTCAGCTTCCTAAGTATTTAGGTTTCTTGAGCAAACTGAAAGAAATGGGCTTACTCTCAAGAAAAGTCCTAGGCAGTGAGCTCTTTCTGCTCCTGAAACCAATTTTAGGTACCACAGGTGCAGGTCTTGCCCTCACTGTGCGATGATCTAAGTTGTCCATACACTTTTCTGTGTGTAAAACAGAGATAATGCATCTGATACCAGTAACAAAGCAGGTTAAAGCTGCAACCAGCTATTGACTGGCAATGCCAGCTGTTGATGTAGGTCATTATGCCACTCTGCCTGTGATCAAGGCAAGGAATTATATTTGCTCTGTTCACTGTGAGACACTAATGATTCTGAGCAATTTTAGCTGACTGAGCAGGCTGAACAGACAGAGATTCTCTAGTAGATATCAGGTATTGTTTTGTTTTGCTGGCAACTGTGAGAATCTGTTTTTACTTGTAAACTCTGAACATGGGGTGGACAGAAGCGAAATAGCCATTCAGAGATGGTTTGGCTTTTTACCCTCTCCATCCTCACAGAAAGTGCATTAACAATCCTGGTCTCTGGAAGATAATGTGTTATCTTCACTAGAGGAATACAGATAATGAAGCTGATTCTTACAGAGTTTGAAGATGCTAATTTTGGTGGAGATGCTGTCAGTGTGGTACAAAACAGCATGGCCTTGCAGAGCTCTGGTGCTAACTAAGGTTGCTGACACATGAAACAGAGATTTGATGGAAACATTCCTTGCAGTAGCTCAGTGTAAAACTTGATTGTTTTAATTAATTTAATCAAAATTTTTTAAATCAAGTTGCCATGTGGCCGCACTGTAATTGCATATATGGATTTATATGCAACATATTAAAAGCCTTGCAACAAAATCAACAATTTAATATCTTTCTTTTCATACAGGAATAGTCTTCCAGGTCTTTGCTATTACACAATTGTATGTAATTGCTTGTCAGTAGGTGACTGCTTAGGAGATGTTTTGCCCTGATTCTAAGGAAAGAAAAAGGAAAAAATTACAGCTTGCATTAAGTATAGAAAATGAGCAAGCCAAGCAGAACTCTGCCTTAAAAATGTTACCAGCTTCCATGTAAGTGTGCTGATGGCTACATGGGGCATGTTGAAGATTTAATTATATTGTGTGGTAAAAGTATATTGTATTTGTATTTTGTTTATCCTCACAACAAACAGGAATTCTTTCAAATAAGTTCTAGATCTTAATAGGCACATGTTTCTGTAACGTGTCATCATTATGCCTGTGTGTTTCACAAGATCATGTTCCATTTTTCTCTCTTGTTGAACGAAGTTGTATTTTATATATGTGATGAATAGATTTGTTAGATACTTTTCTGTGTCCACCAAAAATAAATAATTCCTAGAAGGGGATCTTTTGGCCTGTCTTTTACCACACTCCACATAATAGAAATTTGGTGTAGTTTTTCCAATCTTTTTCCATATTTTTTCATTTAAAAAACAAAACCACTCATAATCTTATTTCTGCTGTAAAGAAGTATCAACAGTTCAGCAGAAATTGAAAATACTTTTAATAACTTCTCACTTTTAACTTTCATGTAAATTGACTCATCTTCTAGACACCAAACAGCCTTAATAGGTAATGTAGTTGATGTTCCTGTAGCATAGGCTTATCCCCACAGAATATTTTTTTTTGTATTTCATGCATCCTCCCTTTAAATAACTCAAACCATGGACACATTTCTTTCAGAGACTAATTTACAGGCCTAAAGATTTAGTAAACAAGTCAGCTGTGGCTCATTAACTCCTCTGAGTATTATTATTTGCACTGTGATAGTTCATAGTTGTTGTGCTAGCCAGTCTGAAGCTATGTGACAGAGCTGTCCTTTGTTTCCCTGAGCCAGGAGGGCTGTGAAGCATCAGCTTTGTCCCTGGTGTGAGTTCTGTGCTGGGGGACGAGGCTGCTGGGCACAGGTCTGTCCTGCCATGGTGCAGAGGAAGCTCTGCACCTCCCTGAGCACGGTGCTTTCTGCAGGGATGGCTCTGCTGCCCACAGCACCTTTGCAAAAAATAAAGTAATGCTCGGGTAACTCTGCCAATACTGAGCAGTTTTCTGGTTTCAGCCACTCTTTTGGATTGTTTCTCCCCCAGTATATTGAATTATCTTTTTCTAGTCTCTCAGTTTTCTTCTGAAATATTGCTAGGTAACATGCCCATGACTACAAAGTCAAAAATCTTCAAACTTTTAAATAATTCAAAGATAGATTTCCAGCTAATTTATTGCCTCTTTTGCTTTGGAACCTACTTGACTAATACGACAGATAGTAGCAATCAAAAAGACTTAAGGAATCTTTTAAAACCAAAAATAAAAAGAGTCATAAATTTCACTACATTTGAGCAGCAGCAGGTACCTTATAGGACCATTTCTAGTATCATATGATATAAATTTAATTATCTTAATACTGAAAGAAACTGATTAATCTTGGAGGGGCTCTGATTTCCATCAGTATCAATTATAGAACATGGTGGTCAAATGAAGGTAAATAAATATTATTTTTATTTATAGGTTAGTATGATTTTATGAAGAAAAATACTAAACCATTAGTGCTATAAAATAAACCACAAATTTCAACAGGAATATCAAAGTTCAAATTAATTTAATGCATGTTGATTTGTTTGTAGACAGGTTGATGTTTCTTCTACATAGAGATTTGTCCCTTGAAGTGCAAAATTTTTCAATATGTCAGAATAAAAAGGCAGTGAACAAAAGTAGTTTGGGCTGTCTTCTTTGAAAAACAGTTCCTTAATCCCTCTTTTGAGTTTTCAGCTCATGTTTTAGTCAGCAAAACAAACACACTGCTCAATGTTGTAGGCAATGATAACACCAGGGTAAACAGAGGAAATGCTTTTATTAATGTGATCTAAGCATTTAATTGCCTTCCTTGTAGTTTAATCTTATCTTTACACATTGAAGCTGTGCATATTGTACATTTCTGATCCTCAAAGGACAGCTATTCATATGGCATTGTAGAATAAGACATTATCACCAGAAACCTGACAGGCCTGTAATGTTGCTTGTCAGCTGAGGGGTTAGGAAGTTTGTTATAATTATGAAGGAGAGGTACAAAAGATCATGGTTTGCAAAAGGCAATGCTCAATAGCATTTTATAATTAAAGAGAAGGGGTAAAGTCAAGATGTGCCATGAGTGCTGGGTTCTGGTGAAAAATGAAGTGTCAGAATTCAGTAAGCCCCAAACCAAAGAGTTCAGACTCCAAATGATACATTTACAATTAGCTTAAAATTAAAGAAACAGAGCTATAAACTATGAGTTATAAAAGGAATCTAAGCTTAATCCATAATTTAGGAACCATGTTTATGATAAGACAATTATCAAAAACAATGATTCTCATGTTCAACTTAAAATCTATCAGATTAGAGTTTCTCAGTCTCTGTTCTTGCATATGTTGAAGAACAGCCATCAAACTAAGAAAAGAAGCTTATTTGTTTGGTTTTTTTTTTGCAATAAAGCACTGGATGTTGTACAGAATTCAGGAAGAAAAAGACACAGAAATGTGTAGGCTTAAATTTTCACTCTGCCATTAGGCTGTACAGCTTCCCTTGGGATGTGCTGGAATTTAGGCTGCTGGAGCCAAGGAGCCAGGCTGCACTTGTGCACCCCTGTATAAACTCTCCCAAAATGTCCTGTCTCAACCTGCATGGCACTTGCTGATGTATTAGGTACCATGCATGCAGTTACATGCATATGTCCTGAATTCATATGCCAATATGCAGAAAATAGTTAAATAACTAAATAAAATTTCTCTCTCCTCTTCAAAATTTGAAATAAAGTAGAAGTATTAATTTTAAATATTATGAGCATATTTGTTTCAAAACACAGTAACTTTGCCAATTCTCTAAGCACCATTTTCCAGTTTGTCTTAGAAATACTATTCTAGGCAGCTAACGAAAAAAATCTAAGAGAATTTAAATTATGTATGTCTTAGCCTCTTCATCCATAATTTTCATGCAAAGACAAAATTGTATAGAACATTTATTTCAACTTAAATCTGCTACAGGCCAATATCCTAAATTTAGACCACTGACAAAGTCTGTTTTAACTGTATGTAACTAATTCATTTGATGTAACAGTAAACTTATATTGTCTAAGAACAGAAGCATGTCAGAGAAATTTCTGGAAAGCTTCTGATGTGTGACACTAAAGTTCAGAGGCAATCTTGTTTTATCCTTTTACTATTTTTAACAAATAATTGAGAACTGGGATCTCCTTTTCCATCTTGAATTTCTAGGGTTTATTGCCTTAAAAAAAAATTAAGTGCAGCAATATCCTTAAGTATTACTCTGTCTCCTCATAGCTGCTGAAGCTGACAATCAGTTTGCTTGTGTCATTTGTAACACCAACAATTTATCAGTATATTTTGGACTATTGCCTAAACTGTGTTCTGCATTATTATTTTTTTTGCAGCAGATCTGCAGTTGGACTCTCATTAGCTTTGATAAAAGCAAATAATATAAAAGAATGTCACTTTAGAACTATTAGGCTCCCCTTGAACTTTCTTTAGGCCAGGAACCTGCCCTGCTTTTTCCTTTTCAGATTTATGTGAGCATGGCACCCATTGCTTTTAGTGTAATCACTTCTGATTTACAGTAATTGAAACCAGGCTTTAGGGTAGAATAATTGACTTGGTAACAATGTAAAACAATAAGCATCTGCTCTGATTCCTTCTGTGTAGATTTCTATATGATAAGAGTGAGCACTTGGGAAAGGTGAAGATGGTATTAATATTACTCTGTGTGTTTTTCTGTATACTTTCTGCTTGGTTTTTGAACTTGAGGGGTCTATTGGGAAATTTAAGAACTCTTATCATTTACTCTAATAATAAATTCGTCAAGACACAGCTCTTGTAATACTTCGTTCTTGATTTTGATCCAATTATTTTGACATTACTGAAATGAACCTAGAAATGTCTCTCCACTGGGGAATAGAAAGGCAAAAAGAACAACATAATAAAGATGCCATGAAGAAAGCTCTGTGAAGTGCCAAGTGATTCAAGAAACAGACAGGTAACATGGTTCTCATTTCCTGCTGGCCCATCTCGGTATACTTCAACAAGTGAACCATACTTTACCATCAGTGTCTTTCATACAGCTACAGCAGTTTTGCTCTGATCAGTGATCCTTTGCCTTTTACTGAACTGAGAATAAAGGGTTTTGAAAACAGGTTGGGGGAAAGGAAAGCTGTGTATTTCTTCAGAGAAAAATAATCTTAAAAACCACTCTATCTTAGAGGATTACTGGAAAGGCCTGTCTGCTTTTACCTACCTGCATTTTATGCCATTCAATAGAATGTAAAGAAATTATAGTGGAATGAGATAGGGATAACAAAAGAGTTGAGGGGAGGTGAGGGATGTTTGGTCCCTTCTGAATGTGGGAGTGAAAAGCTTTGTATAACCTTTTGCATGATTAATAGTATTAAGTTGTAATAATGCCATTATTAAGTACCAATTCCTTGTAGTCTGTCTCCTATTTTACATCACAGCCTTAGTTCAAATCCTAAATAGGTTAATTTAACAGACAGATGACACCCAGGGGAATTAGTTTATGTAACAAAATAATCATCAGTACTTGTTCCATCTTAGCAGAGAACTCTGAAGCTTTTGCTAATGATCTGAACAACTGACTCGATATTTAGATTGTGTTCTAATTTTATTGTGCATGGTCCATTGCAGCTTGGCTTCTTGAAGGAAAGAAAGTCTGCTCTAGCTCATCTGCATTTCCTATCTTTAGATTGTTGCAGGATAATAAAAAGCTGATAGTCAGTTACAATACAGCACTGTAAATACATCATGGGCTTTTCTTATGTTAGTGGCAGAATTGCTTGCAGCAGGTCAGTTTTAGATTATTTGTCCTGTGTTTTCAATTGTCTTATATTGGCTTTATTAGTTAGTTGTGACGACAGGCCTGGACTGCTTTGGGCACAGCTGCTGTACTGCCAGGATTCCTGGACACATTGTCTTTCTTGAGGAGAAATTCTGCTACCACGGGGATTTTCCATTTGACAATATTTGACCAGTATTTCTGAGAATCTCGCAGCATGGTCCATGTATCTGTGGCCACAGTTTAGGTGGAGCCTGGAAGTCTTGGAGTTGTCTGGTTTGTGCTCAGGTGCTTTCTGCTGTCTGTGGAGCACAGCTGGTGTCCTGTGAGCAGGACTGTGTGAGCAGCTGCTGTGCTGTGCTGGGGGCTCCATCTGCCTGTACCTGACCTGGGTGTGCAGGGCAGCTCTGCCACTGCCCACACTCTGCCTTCACTGAAATACAGCCCACAGTGCACGAGAATTAATTTCCCCAGGGCATCTTGAGTTATTTTATAAACCACAATTTTAGGTTCTAATGTGTTTTGAAGTGCACATCTCACTTATAAAAGCTGGTGACTTCCTGGATCCTGTGAATTGTTAATCTGTATGGGAGAAAAGACAACTCTTCTCAGGTTTGCTGTTATAGTGAAATTAGGGTATCTAATATAATTTTTTTTTGCCTGCAGATAAATGATTGTTTAAAAAAATCAGCATACTTAGAATTTTTCAAATTAATTAAGAATATGTTGACAAAAACTTAAGATTCCCTACTAGCCTGACTGTACTTCTACAGGTAAGTTGGCCAGGGAAAGGAATGTGTTTGAAAAACAACTGTAATTGAAAAGACAGTACTGTCAGGGGTCTATAGCATGGCGAAAATTACAAAATTGGGAAAAAAAATCTACATCCATGGAGAAAAATGCTTCCAATTGCAAACTGGTTATGTATAACTCAGTATATCTTGGCACTTTTGCCAAGGTGTTTAGTGGTTTTTTTTTTATGGTTGCTTTTTTTTTAAACAGCATTCAAACTGAGCTCTCAAAGAGATAAAATTCTTTCTCTCTTCTATTCGTGTCATCTTTGTATCAGGTTAAGGTCATTTCAAAGACAGCCCCAGGGACCTTGCATTGTGGCTCTGTGCTCATAGAGCTGACCTATTGATAAACAGGGGAGTTTGGTGCTTGGATGTGCCAATCTGTGGCTTGACAAATATTTACTCAGAACTGAGAATCAATACATGAAAACTGAGCTTTCATTTCTTTGGGGATTTCATTCTTGTCTTATTTTGGAAAACTCCATTAAAAGCTTTTCTTCCACAGGATATACTGCTGATACAGTTGGATAAGTCAGATCTGAGTGCATCTAAAAACTATTCTGGAAAAAATATTTCTGGCTGGCAGCTGAGAATTGTAAGAGTGGTAGTGAGATGTGGTTGGTGTCACAGCAAACCTACAGATGATCAACAGCAAATGTAAATGACCATGTGGAGGGAGCTGCTGTTTCATCACATGCCTGTGGTGAGAGGTGCCCTTCCCTGTGCAGCACTGTGTGGAGTGAGGAGAACAGGCATCCCTGCCTGGATAGGAGTGATCTCAGATGATTTCAGATGGAACAAGACCTTTGCATTTCTTACCCAATAAAGGGTAGGTCCCCATGGCCCTGCAGCTGGGAACCTGAACACTGCTGGGCATGTCCTGTGCTGCCTCAGTGGCTGAGTGCAGTTATGTATTTTAGGCTTGGCCAGTTTCTGGCAAAGCAGTTTAATTCCATAACTTTCTATTGCTATTACTAATTTAAGTTCTTATTATTTTTCAAATTAAATACAAATAAAGATGCTTAACTTGTTGAAGATCAATAGGTTGATGGTTTGTGTGAACCATCTATCAAGGTGGTTCTATCACATCTGTGTAATTTCATAGATAACGTCTGACCCAAAGATGTGCAAATGTAACAAAACTGGAGACTTCTTTTGTATTCTGCTTTGCACTCTCAATCATGTTCTTTCTCTCTGTTATACTTGAAAAAATTAGGAAGTATAGAATCAGAAAGATTAAGTGTATTCCCTAACAGGTGCACAATTATTTTATGCAGGATAGTTCTGTGTGTGTGCATGTGTGGTGTAACTTTTTTTCTCACTGGAGTAATTGCAGACAACACTGAAGTCTATAAATTATTCCAAAGCCAAATCCTGTTGTAAACAAGCTCATAAGAAGTCAAGAGCTTCTTAGATTATTTCTGTCCTTAGATGTTTAGCATAATGACTTGTTTCCAATGAACCATTACTTGTGCCTCTGGAGTTCCCATAAAGGAAATTAAGCATTAAATTTTAAATGTTATTTTTTTTATTATTTTCCACCTGCCATCCTAATTGCCATTTTCAAAGCTTGCTTCCAGTGACAATGGAAATGTAGATTAAAATAGAAAAATAATTAAAATTAGTAAAACTAAGGGTCATAACACCAAGAAGGAGTGGTTGGAACTGAAGCAGTTATGACTGAAACCCAGTGCCTGTGGCAGGGCAGGGCTGTAGTTTGACTGAGCCTGTTGCTTGAATATGCATTATGTTTTCCCTGGTATATAGGTCAATTAGGATTTGGATTATCTTTTTCACTGACCTGGATATTCTTCAGGTAACACAATTCTGTATAAATTATTTCAGTTTTTCTTTGTTTCTTGTAACACTTTGGAGCCCTAACTGCTATATCAATAATATGTTTTACCCCCTGAGCCCTGTGTACTATAATTGGTAATGGTTGAATTTGTCAGTTCTCCTGGTCTTTTACAAAGAGAATGGTGAAATTATGTGCTGGATATTTTAAGCAAGACACAGATTTATTAGGGTACTTTGTTTTGCTTGGGTCTGGAGGATGGGCAAGATGAAGCAGAGATAAGCAGTTCCCGGTTCTGCTGTCTGCTGTTGGATTCTGTCCTGTAAAAATGTATTTTGGTGGAAGTACACTCCTAATCAGTCATTCCATGTGCAACAGTGAGCAGAACACCACCAATCCTCCTGTTTATCTCACTTCAGATCCATGGGGTGCTTTTAGATGATGGGTGATCCTCAGAACAGCTCTGAAATCACAGGTACCATCAGTCAAAAGTCAGGTGGAAACTGGGGCACTGGGGCGTCTGGTTCTGCAGCTGGGAATTCCATTTAAAGCAGGCTTTGCCTGTGGAATTTTGCTTTCTATGAAGTTAGGTGGGCCTTTTCCTCTTCAAGGAAGTAGTGGTTTTTCATGGATTTTGATTGGTCTTTTGAACCTGGACACCTTGGAAAAAAGAAAAATCTGAAAAGTTCAATAAAATAATGGGAAACAATCCAAATTTTCTCCTATAAATTCTTAGGATGGAATATGTTTGAGGCCACTCAGGGATGTATAGAAAAGAAGTGTCCTTTAAAATCCAGTTTTAAAGTAATCGCTTTTTTTCCCCTTTTCAATAACTCAGCATTATTCCAGCAATCTCTGTGCTCCAGGCAGTAGCATGTAATCTGCCTTTCCAGATGCATCTCTCAGTTCCCATCCAAGCTTCCTCTGCTGGAGACTGGGCCATGTGGCTTTAGTGAATGGAGAAACGCCCCAGGGAAGGGGACAGGGACCCACCCTGTGTGCCCAGGGCTCTGTGAGACTGCTTGAGATACTCTTAAACCTTTATAGAGCCCAGGGCTCTCTTCTGAGGCTTTCTTTGTTTCTTCCTGTATTAGACACTGCAGAGGTAATTGAACAACAGTAAATTCATCTGAATATATTCTGGAATTGGTTGGCCTGTTTATAAAATGATTTTGCCCATTCTCTGTCCTGTGCCCACATATCTGGGGAACTTGGCAAACCTGCAGTTAAAGTGAACTACTCTAGGTGTTAATTTTAATATGCATGTCATGTTTGAAAGTGTCAGCAGAAAAGCCTGAATGATACTTGTTGCGTTGAAATCTGAAGTACATAATTGCTCCAGCTGACATGTATGAATGCACTTTCATTATCGTGTCAAGAGGACACTTTGTGCTTGCAAATGAACAATGTTTGGGGTTGGCAATAAAACGGGAAGCACTTGCTTAAATAAAGTTTATTACAGCTTTTAAGAAAAATGTAATTATGAAGTGTTCATACTGAATTAGAAAACTGGTTTTGAAGTGTTAACTTTAATATAAAATGGAGTTATGGATTAAAGGGGAAGAGTGCACAGTGCTGAGGGTTTACTAAAGTGAGCCCAATATAAATGTGGAATGATGCTATGTGATTGGCATGGCCACACATTATTCAGTGGATATGTGAGCTGGTTTCACAAAATAGTGACTGACAGACAACCTCCTGCACTTTCTTAAATCAGTTTGCTTAATTTAGTGACCGCAGGTGGAAAATACATATGTAAATGGAGAGATTCAATATGAGAATTCAAGGTAAAGGGTCTAGTGTTTCATTAAAACTAACAAGTACCACTAATCTTTACTGCAGAAAAGATTCTCTGTTTAAGAACTAAAATGACCTAAGAACCGTTAAAGAACCAACCAAAAAAAAAAAAAAATCACCAAAACCTTGTTTATTGGCTAAGGATGAAAATCAGTAAAATGAAAAGTTTCATTCGCTATGCAAACACCACCTTATCTTACAGGGAAACTTAACAGGGATGGTGGGGGATGTTGGGATGCTCATTAGAAGTTATTTGGAAACTTCTTATGTTCACTAGTACTGTTGGACCTCTGGCCTGTTGTGTGGCTCTGTAGATATGACACATTACTAAATATGGATTTCTATGTCTAGTATAATTAAAAAAAATATTTGGGTTCTAAGCACAGCTTTCCAGCTTGCATGAGTAAAACTCATCCAAAACTGCTGTAAATTGCAAGGCAGCTGAGGTGGTACACAAATTTATTTGTTGCTGGCTACCAGCCACTTGCCTGGTATGTTTATTATGCAGAACATGTGAGTTAGGTATGATTCTGACCTGTGTGTTGGTCTGGCTTTAAATCAAGAACTGTTGAATTACGGGTTGTAATCTCTGGAGAGGCACTGGATGCAATCTCCCTGTGCAATCTGAAATGTCACCCTGCTGTGAGTTGGGCAGTTCAGGGAAATGTAGGATATGCAGCAAGTAGGAGAGGTTGTGGAGGATGTAGTCTCAGATGATGGTGAACATTAGCAGCAGCAGCTGGAAATGCATCCATCCAGGGGATGGAGGCTGAGTTTAGCCTGGGAAGCTGCAAAATTTATTGATTCCTTACCTGCACATGACAGTGTCTGCCTGCAAGGTTGTGATGCAGCCTCTGCTATCCACTGAAAGCTGAAGCCCCGAGGGAGTGTGATGGAAGTGGTGTTGTTCCCTGGGATAATTCCTCCTTGAGTGTACTTTTGCACACCCTTGTGCTGCAGGAGTGAATCTGACTCACATGGAATTCAGGAGCTCAAAAGAACTTGTTAATATCTTTTGTGGTTATTTAGTATTTCTAGTGGTCTGTAAAGATAAGCTATTACTCTTAAGACAGTGTTTTTTACCTCAGTTTCCCTATTTCATGTTTTCCTTTGTTCTTTAGGAGATCTTTCAGAAACTCCATCTGTGCTACTGTGTTTAAAAGAACATTTATTGTCCCAGCAGTGAGGGAGAATTTTGCAAAAAGGAAATAATAATTGAAGTCATATGAAAGCATTGCTGTCCATCAACAGAGAGTCCACATGTGTTTCCCTGCATATCCTGTTTTGTTTGCCTTTAAAAATAGTGTGACTTTAGATGCATTTCTGCTGTATTTTTTTTTATCTCTCATTTTATTTCTTAGGAAAAAAAATAAAATAAAGCCACTTTAAGTCTTTCCTCCTTTTGGACAGGAATTTCTCAATGAAATCTTGTATGCTCCCCAGCTTCTCTCTAATGTTCTTTCTCTAAAGGTTTTGATAACCTCTTGGAGGGCTGGAGATGCTCATATAAGTCTGTTCTGGCAAAACTTATGCCTGCAAAGTGGCACTTGTAGCATAAGTGCTGCCATTCAGTGAAGATTCTCATAAGAGAAGATTACTTGTGATGTCCCTGGAACTGTGTATCTTCCAATAGCTTCAAACTTGTTGGGCTCTGAGGGGTTGTAGAAAGGTGAGACACTGCTTGTAGCAGTCTGTGGTCACCTTCCAGTTTTCAAGCTGTTAAACTACCAATGAAAAATTCAGATTCCTGTCTATTTGTCTGCTGTTTATTTCTGGAATGCCAAAGCATTACTCTCTAGTGACATCTGATTGTTGTACATCAGAAAAAAATTGTTGAAAATGACTTAAAAATTATTATTTCTTTTTTTTTTCTTTTGTATTTAATTATGTGTGCAACCAAAGAAAGGCAATTCTCTCATACAGCTAGTTTTATTTCCCTGGCTGAATCAAGCAGTAGCTGCAGAGATGGAAAATACAATAATCCCCTTAATAGAATTTGGTGTTTATTGCTAAACATGTAATATTTTCCAAGACTGTGTATTGTGTAACTTAGATTGGTTGAAGCACAGCTGTCTAGCACTGGAGCTCTCTCTCCATCCTTAACCTGCAGGGAGTATGTGCAGTGCCTTGGCACTGACATCTGAGATGCTATTTGAACTCTGGGGTTTAAGCATAGTGATGAGAAGTAAAGATGGAACTGCACTTAGTTCTCAGTACTATTGGTATTTTTAGATTAGATAGCACTTCTGTAAACTACTGGGGTTTGTGTGCATTACAAACTATTCCATGTTAATTTAAATCAAAATAAGAGACAGTAGAATGGACCTCTATTGATGCAATGGTAGGTGTGCTATTTTAAGACCAAGAAATTGGTAAAAAAAATCTATTGACCTTCTAATGTTCCTCCAAAGCCCCCACCAAGATACTGCACTGCTGTTTCAGGAAAGATTGAAGACTACTTGGAAATATAATAGTTATGGAGAAAGAGTGGCTGCAACACTAGGTATTAGCTTAATGCTTATTTGTGTGCTTAATTATTTCATTATTAGCCCCTACTGTGCACTTGAAAGAGTGAGACATTCATGGATAGAAGCTTTCACTTCCCACTAATGAAGAAAGATTATTCGTTTGCAAAATTTTGTCAGCTTTCTGTACACAGTCTTGTACAGAAGAGGAAAGATGTCACATGCAATTCTTCATTGGCAGAAAGGGAGAGGGGAAATGAGTATTTTGCTTTGGGAGAAGAAACTGGGAGGACAAAATCTCTATAGGTGTGTATACAATCTGTATTAGTTGCAAGAACACAATAGGAAAGCCTGACCAAACTGTGAGCATAACTAAATTTTATCTGGTATGCTGTATGGATTTATTTACAAATTGATCAGGGGCTTGCAACTGATCCAGAGTGGCTCAATTCTTTATTATTTTAAAGGTTTTTTTAGTTTGTTTTAATAAGTTCTGTCCTGGAAAAAGCAGATCTGAAAATGTCAGTCATAATACAGCTTTTTGCAAAAAAGTGAAAGCACATCTCTATGGAAAAGATGATTTAAAAAGATTAAAATTAAAATGGAACAAGTCATTTCAAAAGAAGATTGTTTTGAGCAGGGAGCCAGGTCATTGCTGTAGTTTCTTCCAAATTCCAGACAGAATGAGAGCACCACTGTTTCATAGCTGTAGTGTCAGTCCTGGTTATTTTGCCCTCAGCAGCTTGTGTCCAGTACCAATGCACAGTTTGTGCAAAAGGGGATCTCTTGCTTTCTACAATGGGTGGCAGGTGTGGAATAATTATTTTCCTGTGTATTTTATTGTTTGAGGGAGGAGAGTTAATTTTGGAGTTTTTTTTTGTTTTCCTAATTTTTAAAAATTATTATTACTCAGGTGTTTTGATTAATTTTATTTGGCTGCAAATGAAAGAAGTAAAACATGTCAGATTTCTATTCTATCAAGAATATAAAACCATATAGATATCAGTTTAGCTTTTCATTACCATCTCCTCCCTCTTCCCCATTCAGAAGGCTTCTTATTTTAAAAGTGTCAAATATTAGAAGATTATGATGATAAATTCGGTACTGACCAAACAAACTGAAGAAATACTTTAATTCCATACATAGGTTCTAATGTTCTTCTGTCATATTTTTCATAGTTTATCCACAACCCCAGTTAGCCTTGACCATTAATTCTGATATTGCACCACAGGATGATGTCAGCATCAATGAAACATGATAGTAGTGGTCAGTGAAATTGATCTTTTGAATCTGGACAGAGCAAAGGAACAATGTGGGATATGCTATAGTTATTGAGGTGGTCAGAGAAAAAGAAGTTGAGTAAGAGGTATGAGAGTGTGCTTCAGTAACTGAGCCAAAAAAAAAAAAAAATAGAGGAAAGGAATTGTTTCCAGATGTCAGAACTGCAGGAAAAGGGAAGCCAAAAGAAAGCAGCTCTGCATGTTTGGGGAATGGAGGTAAACAGGGATTTTTCAGTATCAGTTTTGGTGTATAAGAAGTTACCAGCCATGAGGCTGATGTGGCAAGCAGGTGATATTAGAGACTGAATGGGACAGGTGCAATGCAGAAAAGTGTATTATTAACTTAAAACAGTCACTGCACATTAAACCAATTACTGGTGACTGCTGGGCATATTTCCTCTATTCTGTGCTGCCTGTCTAAAGCTGATCCAGATTGCTTTTAAAGTGCACTTGCCTCCTTTGACTGTTATAATCATATTGGCTTGATAAGTGTTGTAAAGTAGCATTAGTGACAGCACTGCCAAATTAGGGAGTTTTCTGTTTTAAAATACACATCTGATATACAAAGAAAGTATGACAAATGCTAGGCCACCTTCTGATTAGGATTTTTGGGACAAAACATGCTTTTGGTGTCATACACCAATTGATCTAAGTAAAACAGAGTTTTTAAAAGTGTATGAGAGGTATTGAAATTCTGTCTCAATGCTGAGTGCTTTCTGTCAGAAATCTGCATGGTTTTCTCAAGGCTTTCTGTAGGGCCAAAAATGGGAATGTTCTTTGACAATGGGATGGAAACCATTAACGGGACAAAAAAGAAAAATTCAAGTAACTCTAGTGTTTATGAAATGAGAAGAATTACAGTTTCTGAAAAAATCATTTCATATTCAACTAGCATAAGATCAAATTCCAAGAGTTGAATAATACTATGGATCAGAAAACAATAGGTCATGTTTTTGATCTTTTGTTTATTTATATGCAGAAAAGATGCCCTCTGACTTCAAAACTCCTTATTGCTTTCCTGTCATTGTTTCATGTGACATTTGAGCTGCTTACCTTTTCTCTGCTGACCTAGTTAAAATGATGAGTTAAATTTGGTATATTGTGGGTTTTATTTCTAATTAGCTGTGATGTAATCATTCTTTGAACAAATCTCATCAAATGACTTGGGACTGAGTTGCATTTAGCTTGAACAAACAGAGAATAAATCTGTCTCTGATTTCATTCATTCATTTTGATCATCCCATTTACCTGAGCTCAGTGCCAGTTTCTCATATTGAAGTATTCTTTAATTTCTGAGTGAAAGACTGCTCAGCTCAAGTGTGATGGAAAATAAGGCAATGAAGTCTGAAGCAGACACGGGTGGGAATTCTAAACTTGTTCACCGCTGAAGTTTCTGGGTTAGAAAAACTCTTGAGCTTAGTTGAGTCATTTCTGTCCCCTGGGCCATATGTGGAGATCCCAGACTGTCACTTCAGTGTCTCCTCAAGGTACCGCCGGGAATGAGGCCTTGACACTTTACATGAGTGTCAGCCTGATGTGTCAGAGTACAGTGGGAGATTTCTTCAGCCCTTTAAAGGAAAAGTCTTTCATTTCCAGTGTCCCTTGCCCAGCCAACGAGTATCCTTGCTGGGCAGTGAGATCCAGGCAGTTTGTAAGCACAGCAGAGCCTCTCACTGAGCACCAAACCCCAAAGGAGCAGCATCGGGACCTTGGCTCAGCCAGGGCTGCTCAGCAGTGACAAAGGCACAGCCCTGCCACTGTTTGAGTTGTGTTGTTGGCTCTGCTCAGCACTGTGGAAGCTCTGTCCCACTGTCCCACTGCATGTATTTGTCTAAAGAGCATTTAGAAATTCTAACTGTACAATGATGTGTATCTGTTCTAGGGATTTTCTGTGTGAGACTGCTTTGTCCTCACCAAATGAATGAACAATTATGGTCTCCAAAGACGATTTAGAGAGAGATACAATATTAGATGAGATTGAAAATAATATATTGGTAGTGAAGGATATTGAATTACTCAGGTTGAGTCCTGGAGTGTATTCCTGCATTTCTGCATAATGATTTTGGCCATTATAATGAAATAGTATATTAAGGGAATAAAAGATTGTCAATAAGGTAGTTAAGCTTCCAGTAGTGAATGTAAAATACTTACATTTTGCCATTTAATACCAACTAGGATACTTCACCTTATCAAACTGCAAGAGATTAGGAGAAAAACTGTTCCTTCAGTGTTGTATATCAGCCCTAGGGTGAAGGTAGGGTTAAATTTCACTCTCTAATGCACATTTGTTCTCATCGTAAAGCTAATCTTGTAATTTCTCACTAGACTGGCAATCTTGGGAGAAATGAGCTAGTACTGAGGTTAAATTACCTCTTACCCTAAAGGAGGCAAAGGATATTCTTGGATGAATGGCTCAGCATGATACACATTATAGATAACTAAGGTGTTGCATAATGCAAGTCTTGGCTTTTGGCTGTGGAAAGAGATTTAGGTCTGTTTCTAGTAGCATATCTGTCTGGAAAATAATTCAAGGCTTTTTGGAATAATTCTGTTTTACTGAAAGTCTTTAAAATTGTACTATCTCATTTTATATTGTCTGTTGACTACTGATCTCAGAGTTTTCAGTATTGGCTGGAGCTATTAATGCAGTGACTTGCTAGCAGAAAAATGTATAGTGCTGACTTTTTTGATGAAGTGTGCAGGATACTGGAATTTAAGTAATGTGGGTTTTTTAAAGTGGTAAAACACCTTTTCTCAGTATAGCTATGGAGCTAAAAATTTTAAAGACTTTATTTCAATGATAACAGATTTAAAGACAAGAAAATGTAATGCTTTCAGCACTTATTTAATATTAATTATTGAAATTAATGAATCTAAGAAGAGGTAGATAGACTCACACATTTGCTCAAAACAGATTTTGCAATCTGTTTTTGATTGTTTCCTGACAGCACTGATTCTTCTTTTCTGAAACAGACTAAATTACAATAAAACATACAGCCATAGAAGGAGTTGAAAAATAATCCTGGAATGACTTATTTAATGCTGGTTACACAATTAGTTTTATCTAATAATAAATTATTTTTCATAGTTTTCACCCATTCCTTGTGAGAGTAACAAGAAAAGGCAAGCTCAGCAGAAAGTAGGGACATTATAATTCATGAGTGGTTATTAAAAGCATCAAGAAAGGGAAGTATTTAGAGGAAAAGTCTGGATTGAAATAAATTAAAGTGGCTATAAAGATTATTAATATAACATAACCGTGGCTCATAGTTCAAATAGTTGAGTGTTTCTTGAGTGTGCAATATCCCTTCATTTGCCAGTAGTGCAGAGTTAAGGGGAGAGATTCACTTTACTCAGTGCTCTTTGATATATCTGTGAAGAAATTCAACAAATTTTTTAAAACATTTTTTGGATTGAACATTTGATTGGAGGTTGAAGACATGGCACTCAAAATGGCAGAGAATTTAATAGAGAGGCAAGATGAATGCAATATGCAACCAGTGAAATGATAACTCTATAAAATGGGCTGTAACTGATAACAAGGTCTTATGTTGTTGGCAGTCACAGATATGAACAACTTCTGTAGGAATGTGTAGAAGATTTCAAGAAAAATAATGGTATGTGGGATCAGGTAAATAAAGGAGCTGGGATATATTCATAAAATATCATTAACTGGAAGGGACCCACAGGGATCATCAAAACTTTTAATCAATTGAGTTTGATTTTAATCTCTCGTTTAGGTCTGAATCCCTTTTTGATTATCTAAATCCCTCAGTGACCCCCATTCCCACTGAAGGAGGGAGAAAGGAGGGGGTGAAAGGAAGGTGAGGGTCACCCCCAAGTGCATGATTTCTTTCTTTGTACCTCCTGAATGAAAGTGACAGCCTTTCCTCTGTGATTTATTTTGTAATCATCTGCTTCTTAGGAGTAACTGCTAACAACAGTAAATATTAGCACGAGTTCCAGCACAAGTTACAAAATATCATTTACATTCTGAGATAGAATCATTAGCACCTGATTTTCTGATAGTATTCTGAGACTGAAATAGACTGAGATTTGCGCTTGCAGTCCTTTCTGATTGTATTTTTTTAGTATTTCATTTTAATCTGTGCTCTTTCTTCCTGTAGAGGGAGAGGTTGGCTTGTGTCATCTGTTACATGAGTGAAACTATGAATTTCAAACATCACTTCCAGCATCTGGGCTTCGTGCAGATGTGTGACATCTGAGCTAGGTAAAGAATACATTTAAATTACTTTCTTAATTGCTTTATTTAGGTGCCGGAAGTTATTAATAGAAGTGGCTTAAGAACGAATTTTTGATATTTGGACAAAATAAAATAGATAGGATTGGATGGTGTTAAAAGGTAGTAATAGCAATGATCATAAATCTGGAAAGTTCAAGAAATTATTGTCCTCAAGAATAATAAGTTTCATGGAGATGCTGGCATAATTATTCTTATTCTGAGAGTTGTTTGGGTCATAATGTGCTCTTAAAATGAGTAAGTGAAAACTCTTTCAGTAGCGTCTCCAGCTGTGCTGTGTCTGCTACCTGAAGAAATGGGTATGTGAACAAGCCACATTGTCAAACTAGGAGTCAATTTCATACTATTCCCACTTTTTCTCATCCAGTTTTTGATAACTTTAGGGGTGTTTCTGATTTCTGCCACCTGCAGCAGCAGCAGTGGCAGCACAGGAAAATGCCAGGGACCCCTCATCACAATGTTGATGACTTCAGACAGGGGAAGGACCATTAAAGTTAGAACTCCTCCACACCCATTTTAGATGTGTCACCTCTTGAACTGCCTGATATGGTGATTGCATGGGCAATTCAAAAATAGCTGCCCTACCCTGCAACCCCATTTCCAAAGGAGCCATGTTTTCAGAATAGTTTCTCTTACTCTCTGCAAATCTCTGCCTTGCTCTCTAATTTAAAAAGATATTCTTTGTGTCTGCCACCTCCCTGCTAAATGTAGATTGTGTGTCAGGGGGCTGACACACAAAAGGCCTCAATCTCTTAAGAAGCTGCCACCAGAACACCTAATAGACTGTCAGTTTGAATGTTTAAATGAGACGCAGCAAGGGAAGGAATAATGCTTTTAACAAAAGAGTGGTGGGGCTCAGCTCCACTGACAAGGTGACTGGAAATGTAGTACTTGCAGTGGAAGGGAGATATTGATGAAAGCATCAGTACCAGGTGAAAAATGGTGCTCAGACTTGGGCTGCTAATGGGGAATAGAGCACACATTTATGGCTGTAGAGAGAAGCAGGTAAGGAGTCAGGTTAGGACTAGAAGATTGGCTCCTTTGTAGGATGCAGTGCTGTCATCTCCCCCTGTGACAAGCAGTACTTTTAAGCTACATCTCTGTATGTAATACAGATTTGGGCATGACTGAGCCCTTAAAATTAGTATTTGTACATCCTATTTACGTTTTAAACCATTGCAGGTAGCTACATCTTTGAAACTATCCATGACATTATTTGGTTTAGGGATTCCAAACCGAATTCCTGCAGGTCAGCAGCATCTCAAATTGCCTTGCTCACAAATGGAATGTAGAAGGATAGAAATTTCAACAGAAATTGAGTGATTCAAAAAAGAAGCCATTACAAGTCAGTCATAGTCTCTTTCTTCCTCCCTAGTCCTGACTAGGATCCACTCATGCCTCTGGCTACCTGTTTTGCCAAAAATTTTCCATTTAACAGGTGTCAAGCCCCATGTTGCTGGATGTTATTAAATAAATGGTTTTCCAGATGGCTGTAATATTGTATCTTTAAATAAAAATACACAAGCTTAGTGTCAGCACCTTATTTATGGAATGCTTTTGGCTCCTGAACTGCTTGTTGAAAATGTTGTGAGCCATTTGGTCACTGAGAAGTAATTGTTTATTACTGTAGACAACAAGCTGTTTGCATTAATTAGCAATCCAAGCATATTGCCAAATGGGGAATAATATGCCTTTGACATCTCTGCAGATCCTGGTAACTGAAGCAGTGCAAACTCATGGATTGTCCTTTGCTGCATGTTCGTCGTGTGAACTTCCAGTCTGCCCATCTGCAAAACCACCAGGGACACAGCTGAGAGAAATAAAAGCTAAGGTAGGAGAATCAGTGTGTGAAGCTACAAGGAGTTTGTAAAATGTCATTGGTATTTGCAGCAAAAGTAACTCCTGTGATCATTTCTAGTGGCTTCCAAACATGGGGAATGGTAATGTCTTGCTCATGTGTGCTATTTCACCAGCTAAGGAAGAGTGTGAGTTGATCAGAGGTACCCTGAACCAGCCTTAGGGAAGCACAGTACAGCATGATAGAGGGACAACCCTCTGAACACAGCCCAGTAATCCAGCTTGGATGAGGCCATGGACAGGCCAGATCTCACGGAATCAACCTCAGAAAGAATTCTAGCTATCCTCTCTCTCTCTCCCCCTTTGCACTTTTGAAGGCACAGCAGTGAGACAGCAATGCCTCCACAGTAGATTTGGGTGTAGAAGGTGCCCTTGGCTGAACAGCTAGATAGGATATACTTTTATCCTGTTTCATTGGGTTTTTCTAAAAAATAGTTGAAAGATCATGAAAAGATGGGAAAAACTGCAAGAGAACAGGAACTTTGTTCCATGTGGAAAAAGAAGGGTGAAGATAAAAAAGATACCTCTATAGAGTTGACACTAAAAGTAATGCTGGGAGGGCTTTCCCCTTTGGCCAGTTATCTTGCATCTTCTCTTGAAAAATAATGTTCTAAAATATCAACTGAATCCTAAATAGCCATTGTTGTGATAGGCACTATGAAAACCTTAGTATTCCTGAAAACATAGTATCTTCTGTGTAGCACTGTTTTTCTTCCTCAAGGCTTTTTGAAAATGTTTTCCTTAGTGGGAAAGTTTCATGTGAAAAGTTAGGAGCAAAGAATCCAGAGTAGTCTGGTCCCAGGGGCAGAATACCCATAGGGAGAGTGGGAAGTGTGTATTTAAAATTTTACAACTCTAGCTCTTCACAATCCTCCTTGCTTGGGAGTCCCAGCTTGATTTTTGGTGACCTCTGAAGTCTTTGTTGACAGAGGTGGTCAGGAATAAAGAAAAAATTTTTTGAGCAAAAATTACCTGCATGCTGTATCTATTTGTCTTTTAAAATCAAATTAATTGTGTAGGCATAAGGTGGTTTTAAGAATTACCTTCCTGGACCTAAGCTAATAAGTGCATATGTCTCTGAAAACTCTTGTGCTGCTTTGGTGGATTGGGATAATTTTATCTATGTGTTTTGTAGGGCAAGTGATAAAACCAGTGTGCAGATTTGTACCCCCTGAGCTAGGAAATGTGGGTGCTTAAAATCCAGCAGTGGTTCCTGCCTCTTTTCTGTTGTGTAGGGAGCAGAGGCACAATGGGAGGGAGGAAGGAAAAATACATTCAGGTGCAGGTCAGTGCTTTGCATTTTGACTTTTTGCAGCAATGCTTGTACTGGGAAATGCATTTTTTCATTTATCCTGTGCTTAGGAATTAGAGATGTTTGCTACTAAAATGCCAGGTCCTCTGAGTTATTAAGCAGAGTATAATGAACCCTTTGCAGAAAATAACTAGAATGTGATCTATGTCTGCAGAGGAAGGAAAGGAGCAAAACACATTAAAAAATAAATTAATGTAATGCAAAATAACCTTAGTTCCAGTGCACAGAAATTTATAATTGGACTGATCTTGTTAAGCTGTTCTTCCAGAAGATGCTGCACATTCTGTGCAGAAGTACAGTATGGTGATGAGTGTCATTCAAAATTAGGATCTTTCATATTCAGAGGGTTTCACACACACATTTGGCATGTACAGGTAGAGACATTTCAATGAAGCAAGATATTATCTAGACAGGAACTCTTAACAAACAATTCCCACCAGGGGCTTGGGGATGTAGTTTTCTAGTGCTTCTGGGTTTTGGCTGTTTTATTTCATTTTTTCTTCTCTAAGATGTACTGCTTTTTCTTTACTTTCAAAAGGCAGTGCACTGACATAATCTTTTAGCATCTCCTTCATACCTCCAGGGTTACACTGGAGGTCAGGGCTGCATTCTCAGCTCCTGGTAGCTTGATATGAATAAATTGATTTTGAAATAACTAAATAAATTTCTGTGATAGGATAAGCAAAGCTAAAGCATTTTCACCAAAGGGTTCAAAGCCAGCATAATTGGCTAATAAATAAATAAGAAAAATCTCTTTGCTGTCTTTCAGAATAGCATCTCTCACACAATGTTTTTCACAACTGTAGGGTTCACTGGCAGAAGCCTCGTGTGATTTTAGTTACCCAGCTGAGATTTGTGAGCCCTTAGAGTTTCTAGGGGAAACTGATGTCCTGTGTGCTCCCTAAGGAAACGTGACTGTGAGCAGAGCAGCGTGTGGTGATGGAGGACATTTAGTAGGGAATCTTCTGAGGGGACTTTGTGCCAGCAGTGCACGCACTTGGAAGAAGATCATGGATTCAGGCAGTTCTCTTGCCTGTGCAGGGAGATGTACAAAACCCTGTGTAAGCTTGGAGTTAAAGCAGGCTGGACAAGTGTGTGAGAGGCAGGTGAGAGCTCCTCACTGCAGGGGCTGCAGGGGAGGGCCCTGGGCCGGCAGCGTGGCTGGCCTGGCTCAGCCCTGCTGGGCTGGGGTTTGGGGATTTTTTTTTGTTGTGTTAAAACATTTTTTGCCTTCTGTTATTTTGCAAAACTCATTGGGCATTTTCAGAATGACTTTATTTGGGCTATTTCTTCCTTATTATGACCTGAACTAAAGGGGGCAAGGAGTGAAAAAAAAATTAATTTTAAAAAGCTCCCATAGTAAGTAAACTGGACTTTTAAGTTTTGGTCAAAGCAAAATTTTTAGGTAATGTTTCACTAAATTTGACTGCACTCCTTTTTTCTAAAGCCATGTTTATTTGCATGGAGGCTGAGTTGTGAAAGGGGAAGGTGTGCCTGAGAATGAAATTGAGCAAGATGCTTTCAGCTTGTCTGGCTTTGATTACTTGTCAGGAGCAAGTGTTGCTCTGTTTACTGAACTTGTTAGTGTTATGCAGTTCTGCTTTTCCTCAAAAACCTCCATCAGATGTATTTACATGTCCCCTTGGATGAAAGCCCCAGAGCTAGGCAGGGGTGCCCCTGCTACCTCTTGTGCTGTCAAGTGGCTGCAATTTTGCTTTTGGACCTGGAATAATATTTTAGTCTTGTATCAGTGTAGGGTATTAATCCCATATAAATCTTCTTGGTATGGCTCTTCAGACATGAAAACTTAGCCTTAAAAATTTCATTTAATACTTAATTCATAAAAACAATGCCTGCATACTTTTGTTCCCCTTTGTGTTTTTCTTGTCACACTTCATTGAGGTGAAAACAATTTATTTGCTTCTCTTGCCAGGCTATGTCGATCTGACAGTGAAAATAAGATGTCATTTTCAGTGTCTCATCTGATCAACAACATAGACAGCCATCAACAAAATATTTACATTCTCCAGTGATGATTATGGATGAGAATGCATAAATCAAGGTTGTTTTACATTTTATAATCTAAATTGACACATATGAATTGATTCTGAAGTTTCATTAGGACTAGAAAGTGCCAAAATGATTCAGTGAACTCTAAGCATGGCAATAACCATTGAAAACAGTCAATATCACAGCTATTCCTCCTTTTATTAATTTTTTAAACTACTTTTCTGCTCATTCTTGCAGTAGCTCCCTTTCATATTTGGTGTAAAAGAAGGTAAAATGTTCTGAGTATTGTTTCTAACTTTTTGCTCATAATCTAAATTTCTGCATTAGGCATATTACCAGAGAGTTGCTAATGGGCAAAGTTAAATCTACTTTTAGTTTTTCATATTTTTTTTACTGTCGAGCCAATTTATATGTTATCTAAATTTTTGCATTTATCTGCAATTTCCAGTAAGCTAGGTCATGCTCTCAATTCTTTTATCTGATATCTTCTTGCCTCCTAAATACTCTGAAAAGTTTGGTTGGATACTGTGTCTCTTAGATGTAAACTCTGCCAGATATTGAGTCACTAAACACTTGTGAGAACTTTGGTGATTGCAATGCTGTCAACTGCCTTTAAACTTTTTGCGTGCTTTTATAATTATCTCATTTGTTCTCACAGGTGCTCTTATAGCCTTGGGTCCTTATTTAATGAGCTATACAGATAGAAATGTACAATAGTCAAAAAGAACATAATAAAAGACAGTTAAATACCGTATATATGTCTTAAAAAATCTTTAGGGTTCATTCAGTTCTGCAACCTCTTGGGTATAGGAGCAAACAAGCTGCCTCATAAGCCAGCTCAGTTTTTCAACTGGGAGATGGAAGTTCTTTCCCACAATAGAAAAGAGCATTTTTCAAGTACAGCTGGTGTGATGGGATGTGGTGCAGCCAACACAGACAGGAAGGAGTGGCCATCCATCATTTGACACACTAGTCTCTTGGTCTTTCAGAAGTTATAGAAAAGCAAACCAAGGTGGGGAAAAGCAATTATTTTATACATTAGAAGTGCCAGTTCAAGTTTTACTTCTGTTATTTTTATTTTTACCCTCTGTTTTGATGCTGGAATGGAAAGTGTTGTGCAAATAGCCAGCTAAGACAGAGCAGCAGCTCCTTGTTTCTGCTGCTGGGGAAGCCCAAATGATGCAGTTACACTTGTGCTGAATCCATGAGCAATCCATGACATAGATGTAAGTTCTCACTCCAGGGTGACTTTGGTAATTCTTAGATTCTGTCATCTCTTTATATACCCAATGCTGAGACTTGGGCTGAGACTTCCATGGATTTGGAACAGCTTCATGGATGCAGATGTCCATCTGCATAATGGATCCATAAATGGTTTCCTTAAATGTTTCTAATGTTTCTCAGAAAGGGCATAATCTCTATGCTCCCAGATGCTCTAAAATGCTTTGACTGTTGTTTTAACACCTCTTCTGAACAGAGAATCTTTCCCACACTGGAAACTTAGAATGCAAGTACATGGGACCTGAATCTGGTATTCCCAGTATCCAAATAAATGGTAACACACAGTGACCAGAAAAGTGCTAATTTCTGAAGGTAACAGGCTTGTAGACAGCATGAAATGAAGTATTAAACAGTTTTTCAAGCTGATGACCTTTTACATTGGGGAGGGAGGATGTAAAACCTGACATTTTTTCACTGATCACCTTTCACAAGAATAAAAAAACCCTCCTTTAATCAGTGAGTGATAAATGCTCTTTTTTGGTTTTGAAATGTTCTACGATTGATTGCACATGCTAACTTAGAAAAATTGCTACAGACTCATAATGACAGGATTTATCTGAAATTATGTAAAATTTGTTCCTGTATGGTTTTTTAAAAATGAACAGGTTTCATTGTCCTTAGGTAGGAGTGAGTTACTCCTCGGTGTGGGTAATTGTACCTGGTAGTCATTGTTAAGGAAAGAAAAAATACCTCCAGTAGTTTTTGGTCCCAGTTCTCCCTTCCAGTATGCCCCTTCACTGCTTCCTTTTTCAGCCAGAGCTGTTTAGCATGGAAACACAGTACCAGGATGTCCAACATGTGTCAGTTTTATAAAGTGTAATTCATGAGCAATGCTGAAACCCAAGTTGTTGAAGGGCATAAACACAGAGAACTAATATTCTTCAGGCAAATCCAACTTTATTTTGATATAAGACAACTTCTGGCAGGTTACCTTCTGTCCTTCTGCAGTAAAATAATGGCTTTTGTCACTTGTTTTTAATTTCAAACTGATGTGCTGGAAGTATCTATTTCAAAGATGAAGGAAAAGTAAGACAAAAAGAGATTGTTACTTTCCCCAAATCAGTTTGATTTCTGTCATTACAAAACAATACCTTTCCAGCAGATGTCTTTGAACACCAGCCAGCACTATGACAGATAACTTATAGCTGCTCTGATTATTCATGCAGATATCAGCAGGTTATTCCAAAAGGACTTTATTTCATATTGTTAAAGCTATTCTCTAAAAGAAACAGTAATCTTTCTGATGAGCATGGGGAACAATTTCTTCAATACCAGTCCAATTTATTTGGACCCTCTGATTGGTGCTTTCAGCTAGATCTCTAAGCACAATATTAATTATTCATTAAGGTACTTGAAGGGAGAATATTTGCATAGCCATACTGCAAAATTGATGAGGCTTTGCCTATGCACCATAGGAATAGCTTTCAACTTAGTGCTAAAATTAGAGATGATGCTAATAAAATTATTTTTAAAAATTATCTAAAAAGCCAACAATAATATGAACTTTCTCATAACCACAGAACATTTATTTTTATAGTACCCAGATGTCCTATTGAGAGATCATGAAAATATTCTTTCTACATCTGGTCATGTGGGTATAGAATAAAAAAAATAATCCTCAAGAACCTTTGTATAATAAAAGGTCATAATGGGGATAATAGAAAGTAAAAAGGAAGAATGAGCTTTTCTGTGAGTGGGAGGAAAGAATAAGGCTGACATTTAATGTACTTATCTCCACTTGGAAACACACAGACTGGGTTTATGGAAAATTGCATTGTTCTGTCTTTAAATGGGCAGAGGGTCATCTGCTCACTCAAAGGTTGGGGTGCTTCTCTTTGTGTGTGCATGTTAAGGTGCAGTTATTTCTAAAATGGTAAATTTTAAAAAATCAAAACCTTTAAATTAAATATTTTTTTTTAAAACTGTAAAAATTTAAAAAGGTCTTGGTAACTGGGAAAGTGCAAAGTGGCTGCACTGTGGCCTGGCTGCAGTTCCCACAGCTCTTCTGCAGATGAGGGAACCCGGCTGGAACATGTCTGAGCTTTTAATCATCCCTTACTCCTTTCTCCCAGACCTTGAGCTGTACAGGGGAGAAGCTCTTGCTTCACACCCCATAGAAAAATGGAGTGACTTCAGGAGCTTGTGCCTGAGTTTCAGTATTTTCATTCACTTTCTCAGTAATGCTGGCTTTGTGTGAAACACAGGCTGCTTCTTACCCTCCAGTGTGGCATCCTTGTTAGCAGGGAAGGAAGGAATGTTCCCAGTTTGTGAGCTTAGGGCAGCAGAGCCATCACTTTTGGTAAACACTGAACTAGAATTGGTTGGTTTGTCAAAAATCAGGCTTACAGCCCATGATTTAGATAGCTGATAGGAGAGGTGAGTTTCCACTCACAAGGATGGAATAATGTTTGTAGGATTATCTTTCAGAAGGCACTGAGAGACATATAGGAAAAAAGTGACCACTTGCTGGAAATGTCAACAGGGAATCAAGAGCAATATAGTTCATTTTTTTTCATTGCAAATTTTTAAAATTCTATTTCTAACCTAATTTCAACATCTTTGGAAAAATAGTAGATTTGCCATACTGTAACTATTTGAAAACTAGAACTGGTTCAGTTTCAATACAATTCTGCTGAATCTAAAAATGTTTGAATACACTGGAAAACTAATTTTAGTGTAGATTTATTGAGAAACCATCATAATGTAAACTGAAATATTGCCAAATCAAATTCCTTTTAATCATAAAAATTAAATAAATTAAACAGAAAAGAATATGCTTAGGTAATTTTGTAATTCAGCACACAAAGAAATTCAAATTATTCCTATTTGAGTGTCAAAGGGTTTTTTAACTGCCATTTGTTCTGTTTGAGAAGCCACAGAGAAAATATATTTGTTGATTCACTGATGATACAAAGTTTGGAAATGTTTTAGAATGCCAAGATACAAAAGATACTCTAGGTAATGAAGCAGGTCATCTTTAATTTCCAGTCTTTTTATTTTGTACATGAGTAAAATATTTTTGGTCTCACAGAAGGAATTTGGATGTTCAATTTGCATTGTAACTAAGGGTAATTCAGCATTCCAGTCTCCCGAGAGTCTTTGAGAATATGATAACCATACCTAAAATCTCCCCTAAAATCTCATTTTCTTTGTTTTTACCTTTAACAATTCTATACACAATATGGGCATGATTAAAATGCCCTTTAAAATGAGCCTGAAAATATTGGGATTCCATTTTGAAAAAGGCTGAATATAATTGAAGGTATTAGGAGAGGGAAAGGCTGTAATGAATGGCAGAAGAGGAATATGTGCTAGTCTTGTGCTAGAATCGGAGGCACTAACAATGGGATTGGAAAAATGCAGTCTACATTATAAGAGAATATGAATTTCATCAGTATTCATAACATATGTTGATATTCCATCAGAGAAACGCTGCTGTAAGCATCAGCCCATTTGCATGCAGAGCAGTGCTCTCTTAAATAGGAAAATAAATGAGGAGTTCGTCCTGATACGGGAGTGTTTCAGACTATTTCCTTACATTGAAAATTCAGCAGCCTTGGTATGATTGCTGATTTCTAAATTTTTTAAGAGATAACCATGAGTTAAAAGAAGTAGCCACAACTGAAATCAAAATAAATATTTCAAGGCAGTTTTGATAAGCATTTTGGACTTCATCTGAATGTAATGCTAGATCTCAAAGTTGTTACACTTCCTGCCCTTTTTTAGTTTCCCCCACTCATTTCTCTTAATGTAGTCCTTGGAAAACATGCCCCACAAGATACAGCACACTCCACAATACCAAAAATGTTTTGAATTGCCTCTGCTTGAGTTGGGCAACTTAAGCTGAATTTTCCTCTCTGATACACATAATTAAAATGTACAAACCAGCCATTTTACTGCTGGTTGTACAGATAATACTGCCTACACATGTGCTTTTCCCAAAAGAAACATTTTTTTTTCACATTTCTTCATATTTATTTTGGTTTCATGTGATTTTTTGTTGTTGTTTGGTTGGTTTTTTGTGGCTAAACTGTACAGATATCTCAGTCTGGGTGCAGATGGGGCAGTCATCCTTAGCTTGTCCTCAGTCACCATGTTAAGACTGATGACCAATAGCTGAAGGCTGTGGCTGCTACACCTTTTCATAGTGTAGTTTAAAATTCAGGCTGAGCTTAGCCTGAAGAGTTGGTTTCACCTATCGAACGAGCTCCAACCACTTTGACTGAAATTGAATCTGACATCAAGAGTCACCCAGATGTCCATTAGGTAATAGGAAAGTGTGAACTGAGTTTGCCAGAGAGGAAAAGACACATGCCTACACACAGGTCTGTCCTTTAGGTTTAATAAGATGGGGTATCAGGACAAAATTCACCAGAGGTATCTAAAGACATGCCTGTAATAGTAGTGAGCAGCAATTTCAGTGCTCCCTTTTGACTGTGTAATAGAAAAAGCCATAAAACTGGTGTAATTTAACTGAGAAAAGAAATCTGTGCACTTTTGCACATTGTTGTTCATTCCACTTAATAGAGTGCACCTAATGGGCAGCAGATGAGCTGAGGACATGAATATTATTCTTTAGTGAGACATTTTCTTGAAAATAATTCAGCTTCTGTTAAAATAGTGTCTATTTGCTTTAATATGTTTTTCCCTTGGGAAGATTAAGTACATAACTTTTTAACTGGTGAAGTTAATGATTGTGTGTATGGAATGAAAGAGTTCTAAATTCCTTTATCAGTCCATGCAAAACAGGGATGATTTGACATGAGAATAATTGGATGTTTCTGTACAATTCTGTACTGTATCTCCAAAGCCTACACTCAGAACTGGAGCTTCAGAAGAGGAAATCTCCGCATTTACGGAAATAATGTGAATTTTGGAACATCCCCATATTTTGTAGTCATGATTTGGTGAAATGTCAGTGTCCAGAAGGGTAAACATTTTAGACTATAGAATTATTAAGACTGGAAGAACCCTCCAAGGCAGTCAAGTTCAACTTTTAACTGAAAACCACCATTTGCACTGAAGTGTGGTGGTTCAGTGGGTATGGTGAAAGTGGGCATGAAGAAGCCACAGAGCTTTGTCCTACCTGCCTGAGCAGGTTTGTCCTTCCATGTTTCTTCTGAAATATCTTTTCCAAAGACAGATCACTTCCCACAGTCCCTTAAATGACCCCCACATGAGGGTTCATACAACCAAACTTTAGAATAGTGCTACTGCTTTAATTTATAAATAATTTCCAAAATTAACTGTAGCCCCAGGTATGCTTCAAATCTAAATTCTCATTTAAATCTAGCTTTCTCTGGGTTTCTACTGCCTCCTTGACATCACCATCAAGTGTGGCTCAAATGTACTTTGATTTGAGGGAAAAACGTGAAACTTTATGAGGAAATAACTGCACTTAGCAGATTTCCTTTTTAAAACAAAAGATTTTCATTTAAATAAATCTGGAAGAAAATGTGTCTGGGTAAACTGTACTCTGCTGTTTCCGCTAAGGATATAGTGGTCATTATAATGTACAAATTCTTAATAGTCACAGACAGAGCAGTTAACCTCTAGAAATAGTGTGCTGTGTTTTCAAACAGATGCTTGGGAGTTACTGGAAAAAATGAAAGGTTAAAATAGTTGGGTCTGCAGCTCCAACAGTCAGTGTTTCCTTCCAGATGACCTACACTTTCAAAACTACCCTATTTTCCCTTTTTCTTAGCAGAAGCTGAAGAAAAACATACTTTATTTAACTGAATGTTCAAGAGAGCTTGGTTGTGATTTTTTAAATTAGTTTTTTCATCAAAAGAATCTGAGTTACATCCTGAAAGCATGTTCCCTTAATAACTGAGTAATGGTGCTGCTGTGATGGTTTCTGCTGATGGCTGCATCTATCTTGATGTTGTTCCCAATGCCAGTGCTGCTTTGGAACGTTCAGATAACATTTCCATGGCCAATTTACTTTATGCCATGATGCAGTATCATGTTAAATAGGTTAATTATTTTCTTCTTTTATTGTTATTGCTTTACAACAAGTACTTATCAGTATTTGAACAGAAGGGTATTAAAAGTCACAAATGCAGCTAGGAGTCGAAATATAGGTGGGAAAATAATGATCTTCATGAAGAGTTCTCTTGTTTTTAGTACTGACTGGTATTCACAAATAGAGTTTATCTAAAAGTCATCTTTAATGCTGCTGACTCAAAGCTTGTCTGTGTAGTTTGGTAGACATGCAGCAGCAGGATGATGTTATTTGAAGAGACTTTTTCACTGGTTCTCAAAAGTGGTTAAGGTAGTGTCAGTTCTTTTATGTTCTTCAATCCACACTCTCTTTGCAAATTATCTAAGTAATAATGGAGCCTTTCTCTGTCAAGGTCACTGTAACCTCCCCAGCATTAGAGCTGTGTACTTTCCAAGGTTACAGGACTCAGATTTTACATAGATCTCACAAGCCACTAATGCTGAAGTAGATTAATATTTTAGCTGTCATGGGAGATTATTCCCTCTCCCTTAAATCTCTTTTATTCAAGCAAAATTACCATGATTATGATCTTACTCAGCTGCTGGAAATTAGAAGGCACTATGAAGAAATAAACAGGAATTAGGAATAGTTTATGAATTTTACAATATCAGTTTGCTGTTAAAATAATAAACCCCAAATGGGAATTATGTTTGCTGTGCCTTTTGCAATATATATGTATTTTCAAATTTATATGTAAGTTGAAATAAATGAATACATAAAAAACGAGACTTTTTTTTTTTTAAATACAAGTAGCAATTTTTCATTAAAATCTTACTGTAAAACACATTGAGATTTATCTATTCCAGTCTTTTCCGTTGAAGTTGTTTGATGTTCTATGAATAATAATCTCTGGAGTCATGTCTCTACTCACCTGCAGCACACTGAACTCCCAAAAGTCTTCACTTTTCTCTGTGGTCCAGTAAATATCTTACTAATTTCATTCTCTCAGAGATGATGGATCTGGGTTTGCTTTCTGTCTGGAGCATCAGAAGAAAAGGAACCTTTCTTATGAAGAGTTTGGAAATAGGGAGAATATAGAAGCGGGGTTACAAAAGGCCTGCCTACCTAATGGATCTGGCCCTGCAGGGAAGCTGGATGGTGGGTGACCTAAACTAGGAGCACTCTTCTCATCCTTGGCATGGGAGAAGCAGTAGCCAGCTTAGTTTTGAGCAGCCTCAGGCTCTGTGTGCTTGTTCAGTGGCTGAAATGTAAAGGACTTTATTGGCAGGCACTAAAGTGAAGCAAATGTGTCCCCAGGATGTGAGCAAGGTGTTGGGGGGCTGGGTTCTGCTCTGGCACCTGAGCACTGGAGATGAGGACACACAGTGACTCTCCTGTGGAATAATGTGATTGGCTGCTAGGGGAAAATATGTCAGGTTTGTGGTGCTTTGTCAGGGCTTGGTGGGTGTGATACTGTCTGGGGTTCTTTTCTGCAGCTTGTCCTACTGCATCACATCTGAATGTGGTGTCTGAAAACATTGTTGTGGTGCCAGGAAGCTTTTTTCCCCCTCAGATTCTGTGTGAACCTTTCTGGAAATATATTCTGCCAAACAGTAATTAACACACATCAGTGAGTGTACCAGCTGCTGTGCTCATTTCCCTGATTTCATGGGTCTGCCCCAAACCCCTGCAGGATGGTTGAAGTAGTTGCTTTTTAAGCCTGCCTCTTAGTATTAATCCTTAGTGGGCTGACTTTGTGTTCAGGATGGCCTTCTCCTGGATAAATTCAATCTGTGGTAGGCACAGGAGGAAAGGCACATGGACAAAAAAAGAGTCCTTGGGAGAAGCCACGGCATGACTATGTGTGTTAAGCCATCAGCTGATTTGTCATGAATCACCTCCTTCCCTTTTCAGACAAAAATTTATGTGAGGGGTAAGCCCATTCTCTCATTTTTAATTGTGTTATTTAAAAAAAAATCTAGTAGCAAGAGAGCTACCACAGGTCTGAAGTAATAAATGGGTTTTGCATTCATTATCAGATTAATCTAGAGTTTCTTGTCCTTATGTCCACACCAGCAAGTGCATATTGATTACTGATGGTTTAAAATTACTCAAGCAAAAGAAATCACATGGCATTTATAAATAGAACCATTTCTAGAAACTGTTTACTCTCCCCTTGTGCAGAATACATCCTGAATTGAAAATTCTGAGAAAAGTAGATGTGATCTGAACTGGATACTGGAAACTTGGACACAAATGCTAACCAAGAAGCCAAATAGTTAATGAGTAACACAAAGGTCCCAGCCCGCTTCTGTTCAAAAAGAAAATGTTTTTTCTTCATTTTGGGGTAGTTTGTAGTTTTACTAAAATTCTTTTTCTGTAAAAATTTTAGTATCTTTTCCTTGCCTAGAAAAATGTTATGGCAGAATCTCTGATTGTTCATGAATTAGTGAAAAATACAGAGGCCCAATGACACATTTTGCCTTAAAGGTCTCCTCTCTATTCTTGCACTAATCAATTTAGGACTGTGTTGACAGTCAGATGGCAACATGTCCTGTCTGTCCACCACCCATCTCTGGCTGCAGATTCCTTTTCACTTCCCTTGCACTAGCTCAATCTGCCAAACTGACACTGTGGGCAGTCCAAAAGTCAAGTAAATAGGGAAAACAATCTGTCAGTCAGCTACGATGCTACATCCTAAATGATTTGTATATTGTCTTCCCAGCTACAGGAAATCTGCAGTTGCTCACACCTCATTCTTAATCTAAAAGGCAGAGAAACCTCCAGGTACTGGGTATCTGCCTTAGTCAGCACCTTGCTCCTTGCCTCAAAATCCTGTAGATGCAAAGCAGCCTCAGCATCATAACCTCAGGTGTGATTTGAGCTGAGAGAATGTTTTGGTCTGATAGTTCTGAAACAGCATTCTGAACACAATAAAGGTATTTGACAGGATATGAGCCCTGAAATGCAACTGACAGTAGAATTTGTATCTTAAATATATATTGCAGAAATTTCTAATGGCACATCACTGTATGGTGGGCCTGCAGTGCAACAGCTGAGACATGGCTGGATCTGTCTGTAAGTTGCTATGCTGAGTGTGCCAAGTGCCTGTTTGGAATTAAGGGCTCTTTCATTTGGGGGCACTCCCTTAGTATTCTCAGCTTTGGCTGGGTTGGCATAAGAAATTTTTCACTGTCATTCTTACACTAAATGAAAAATGAAATTTTAGTTTCTTACTAATTGAGGATGATCTGGGGAGTAACTAACAGTGTGTGGGAAGTTTGTGCAACTTCTAATTCTGCACAGAAGGAAGCTTGGACTGTTAACAAAATTTGAAAAAAGAGTTCCTTTGCTGTTAAATTGCAACTTTTCATAAATTTGTTCTTTCAAGAAAAATGTAAAAGTAAAAAAAAAAGTTTAGCTCAGTTCTTCCTTCATTAACTCAAAGGACACCATTGTAGCAGGTGATGAGTAGACTGCCAGTCTGAATGTAATAAGGACAGTTGTTAACTAAATTGGATTTTAGTGGTGAAGTCAAATGTGCCAGAAATGATGGTGTTGGAATTCTGAAGAAAAAGGTACATCAGAAGTTGAATGTATGAAAGCCAAGAATAGGACCTTGACAGTAATAAATGAAATGTGTGAGGAAAATATAAAAAACAGGAAAGAAAGCTTTATTATAGCACCCAATTGGCTAAGAATATATATGGAAACTTGGTGTGATCCCAACAACAGAATCTTTGGAACAGAGAGGGACAGGATTGGTGAGGGTGTCAGAGAACACTCTCAGGAAAGCTTTTGTAACACTGTAGGAGGGATTGAAATGAGTCTATTCCACATTTCATTCTTTTAACAAGGGTGACAAGACCTTGAGAACTCATATAATGGGAGCTGAATGAGGAATGTAGGGAAAAATCTAACTTCCTGGTAACACTGTAGTGGAACATTTGCCCCATCAATTATCTGAGTGCTGATTAGTTAGGGAATATCATAGTTGTCACTTTTACCTCTGTACTGTGTTCTATTCGATAGAAGAAAGAGTAAAGGACAACCTTTAGCCTTTATGTTAAGATGTTTTAGGCTTCTTAAGAAGAATTTGATAAATGCTTCAGCATCCTGTCTATCTCAGACGTGTCAAGAAAATCTTTTTTTCTTTGTGTTGATTATGAGTCCTTGTAATAGACACATTCATTGCCTGAATATCTCAATGTTTAGTCTCTGATTTTTTTTTAATCTTTGTTTTTCTTTTTAGGGATCTATTCTTAATTGTCTATAGATAAAATAATTAAACACTATGCAGTTTGACCTCCCTCTGTAGGATGCTGTGACTTCCAGAACAGTACTTTCCTCTAGAGTGCACTTTAGATTGAGCAATGGAGAAACATCCCTTCATCCTGCAGCTGGAACTATGGCTCTTCATGACTTTTTAAGTCCCCATGTGGTAGGAAAACGTGGTCTAACTGGGGGGCTGCTCACATCTTTGGCCATCTGGATGTGGGCAACAAACAGAAACACAAACACTTTCTTAGCCAAGTAATCATTACCTTGAAGAACATTCTTTGCCATTAAGATTTACAAACTTAATGTTTCTCAGTGAAAAGCAAAGAAATACTTTTATATATATTTCTGTATAATCTTTCACTACAATATTTGCATACAGACAATGTTTTATGATTAACATGCAGTTAGGAGATATGGTATCTGCTTGAAATCTATATTTACAATAAATTTAAGATGTGCATCTCTGAATATTTCTTTCTGTGCATTAATTGATATATTTTCTTCATGTATATTAGGGAGGTTTTTCACTTGTGTGATCAAAATTTGCTGAACTGTGGTTTATAGCAGACAATTAACAGCTGTTAAATAGGATTATTGCAGGCTGTTATCTTCACATAGCATCGATTCAAATGCTAATTTTGCTCAATTACTTCTCATAAGGCCACCCTACTGCCAGGTAGCTATTCTTGTGATGAGTGACAAAATATATCTGGAAATAGTGTAACCTGTTTCAGCAGATTTCATGTCCTGGTTTGCAGCTCCTTGACTTGGGTCAAAATTCACAAGTGCTGTGTGAAGCCTGAAGAAGTGGTACAATCAGGCCTAGCCCAAAAGAATTGTTACAAAACAGCATTTTCTAGTGGGTTTTTGTGATTATAAATACAATTCTGGTAATGAAAATGAAGAATACTTTTCACCTTTTGATTGTTTTGCCTCTTGAGGATAGTCATTTGTGCTGGGGGATGTGGTAGGAGTCACCTTTGGGTGGGCGATGTGTCATCTCTAAATGGTGCACATCTGTCCATCTGCAGGTTAAAACTCAAAGTACATATTTTTTCATGCAAAGTTAAGTATTATTTCCCTCCATCAATTTTCCTCCTCTCATCTTTCTCATATAGCTTCAGAGTAGATGCTTGCCTCTTTCCAGGTTAACTTCAGGATGCAATAATTTTCTGAGCTTTGCTGCTGGGATGATGATGTCGTGGGAAGACAACATCCTCCTTCCTGCTCTTCACGATCTATTTCCCTGTCAGCCTTTGGCTGGCAGTAGCAATTACATATGTTGACCAAGCAGACAGGAAAATGACACTTTGGAAAGGAATTTCTGGTGAATTATGTCCCTGCCTTGGGTCTCTGGGTAGTCACAACTCAGTCAACAAGAATGTGTGGTGCTTGGGCACTGGGATTGCTGTTTGGAACTGGTCTCAGACTCAGCTGGGAGGCTTCATCCTTAAGCTCTGCTCTGTCATTAAACCCAGTTTCACCTTTACAGCCAGCATGTGGTCCCTTGGTACCCACACTGCAGCTTGGCCCTGGGTCTGTGCATGCTTCTGCACAGCAGAGTCCTGGGTGCTTTAGAGTTTGCTAGTTCTGTGTAGAAATGCCATACACAAACACTTCTTCCTGTCTCTAATGCTTATGAAAACAGCAAGAGACTTAAACTGTTAGGTTTGAATTCTGTGCTGTTGTCCCTGTTGTTTGGCAAATCTTACCATTTATGGATTAGTTAATGCTTTCAAATGTTGCATGAGGAGAATTTTAATTACTCTCTGATTAGGAATGAAAGAAAGAAAAAGATTGTCTTATGCTTTCAGTTTTACTGTTGTCTCACCATGTCTTTCATATTTAAACAAGAATTGTATAAAGTAATAAGGTTATTGCTACTGCAGTGAAAGGACATGCAATAAAATAGCATATATATTCCATTCAGCCTAATTATTTATCTGATCAGTAAGTTGTAAGGTTTATTCTAGATACCTTGCCTATTCTATAGTTAAATTTTAGACTTGGCTTTCCAACTAAATCCTTGGCAATTATGTTATATTAAGTGAAAATATTAAAAATAATTTAATTTTTCATAGTCCTGTGTAGGCCACAGATCCGCAAACATACAGCAATAATCTTTCATGTAATGCTTCTCAGATTCTTCCTAAATTTTATTTAAGTGGGTTACAACAGGGGAAATTAAGAGCCTATCCTGATAAAATAATAATACAATTCGAATGAAGTACCACTAGAAAGCTTCAGCCATCTCCCATTTAAATAAATACAATCAATCACATCAGAATCACATTTTCTTCATCAAATAGGCAGCAATGTGTTGTTCTTAATTGCATGCAGATTTGTAACCTAGGAAAACTAATCACTAAGGGTTTAGAATTGCTATTAATGCTCAGAAGGACTTATTAGGATAAAGGGTTTAAAACCTTCTGGTTTTCATATGGGCCAATATTTATTGTGGTTGTCTGCCAGCGTGTCTTACACTTGCATGACAGATGTTACAGTGTTCATCCATTTTCAGGACAATGATAAAGCAGAACATACATTGTTTTGTGGGCTTTCAACACTTTAGAACAGAAACATAACACAGGATGATGAATGGATGGATGTCTGACAATTAACAACTGTAAAAGGAATACACTCAATGAATAACTTTGCATTAAGAAATTTTCTCACTAGCTCTGCAGAGTAACAAACAATTATGTTAAGTAAAATTTATTCTTAAGTAATCTCTACTTTAGAATACATAAATAATCATATGTTTTAGGATAATGCCACTTGTTGGCCATAAGAAGTAGGTAAATCGTTATTAAACTACCAATTTTCTGATAAATTAAGCCTGTTTTCTGTTCATGAAATATCCAAGCTGACTTAGAGTGTTCGTAATAATTTGAAACCACCTCCTTCCCTCTGTGTTGATTGTAAGATAAGAGTTATGATAAAGCTCACTTATTTTCCTCTGCTGGCAGAAGGCAGAAACCTTTTACTCTAATGAGGAGAGAAATTATTACTACTGACAGCTAACCATATTCATCTCAAAGTTCCCCACTCCTGTATAAAACCCAAAATGAAAAATAGCCACTCTCCAGTATGTTTGGAACCAAAACTCACCTTGCAGTCCTGGCAAAACAAATACATCAAACTTTTCAGGTACAGCTGAAAAAAAACTTCAGATACAGAACTGACCAGAAGACTTGCAGATAATTAATCAGACTTGCTGTTAGTTCCATAGTGCTTATTAATTTCCTATTGAAGTAATCTGAACTTTAGTTTCAGAGAAATCTTTACAAACAGAGCCTCTGGAGTGGCTTGTGATCTGATCAAGTGTGTCTTGGAGATGACCAAAGTGCTGCAGGGACGTTTGGCAAAGGCTGTGTTTGGAGCAGTAGCATGTGGCACTTATCCCATCTTGACACATGCAAAAATAAGCTAGTTTGGAATAGTTTGTTCTTGTGCCTTTTTGAGTGAAATCTTGCCCACAGTGGCTTTTTGAGCTCATTGCAAAATTCTATGAAAAATTGATAGTCTGGAGCCTGCCTTCAAATATTTGTCCATCGGTCCCCTTGATTTAGTAGCCTCTGAAACTCTATCCTGTCTTAAAATGCAAATCTGACTTTATTACTGTCATAAGCAGATAAATTCTAGCAGCAAAGACTTGTAGAAAAAATACTGTGTGTTTTAGCATTACCAAAAGCTCTAAAATCTTTCTGAACCAATGGAGAAATTAATAAATATAGCTCCACAAAGCTATAGCTGCCTCTTCAATCTTCAAACTGACACCTTTCACTCAGACAGGTAATGGAGATGCAGAGCAAATGCTCAGTCCTGCATCCCATGGTGCCTGAGAGCTGGAGCTGTGCCACAGACAAAACAGGTGGGGGGTGAGGAGTCATCTTTTGATCTGCACTAATCAGAAGAGCAGCAATAGGATTCTGCCAGCATTAATTGTAAGTGTAATTAGGAATGTTACATTCTGTGTCTGCATTTGGTGGAGTATGGCTCAGTGTGGAAATACCAACTGGAAATGTGGTGAGAGTACTGAGACACAGGGGAGGAACAATACTGGCAGTGAGGGCATCAGAAAAGCAACTTGAAATCTGCATTCATCTTATTTTCTGACCCACACAATTTAAAAAAAAAAGAAGAATAAAAAAGAAGTAAACCCCAGGATTTTAAATTATTAGCGTTTTCAGAACAGTGATTGCTTCTACTACATGTTCATACAGATCTAAAAAACATCAGGGTCATGTTACTGTGATATCAAAATGAGAAGTCATTCTTCATTAGAGACCCTAAAGAGAATCCTTGAAAGGCTGAATATTGCAGGTTATAGTGATAGCTGGCAGAGCAGAGACTGAGGATGAAATTCCAACTTGGCTGACTTTATTGTTAAAGCTCTCGGTGATTTCAAGGTGGCCGAGATTTCAGCCTGCATATTTCAAAGCACCCAGAAGAACACCTCAGACTGTTATCACTAAATTGGTAGTGGTGTTCATAGGTCCTGTTGGGGAAGGAAAGCTACAGACAGATTTGCTTTTATTTGTGCTTACATGAGTATTGTATTAAGTGTGTATTGTATAAATGAGTAATTACTAAATTTAATCAATTTATCTTTGTTTCTTTTACAAGTGTTCCTTTTTCTGTGCATGAGAGGGAGTGCAGAATTCAACACAGAAGTGAAATTAAATAAAAAAGGGCAAGATTTGAGTGCAATCATAGTAAAAACACACCATAATTTATGAGCAAAGCATCTCTGTGCAAAGTTCTGGGCCATTTGTATTGATATTCATTAATAAAGTAAAGTTGATATGGTAGTATAACAGTCATGTAATATATACATTCAAGCTCATGCTTATTTTGAAAACAGCTTGTAAAAAATAATGGAGCAGTAAAGAAGTATTTTTCTTGGTTAAAGAATTTTATAATAACAGTATTTGTAAGTGGGTTTGTCTGGTTTTATGATGTTTGAGAATACTGGATAATGTGGAGACATTTTGTTTAGGAAAACTTCCCTCTTTACAAGAAATTATTCTAAAAGCTAACCAACAGACACCTGCCCCCAACACATCCAGAAAATCTTATCAATATTCTTTATTTATTGTACCTATGCTGCAGCGTCTGTTGGTGCTGGGCTCACTCGAGGGGTTTTCTTGTCAGCACAGGAAGGTATCACCACAGAACACAGACCTCCAACATTCTCTTTCCTCAGGTGTTTTTCAGAAGCTACTTACTGTAAGCCAACAAGGCTTTAGATCACTATAACTTTTAAAAATTACTCACAGAGGTTTCTGACCTCTGGACAGCCCTTTGACTGGATTTTTTTTTTTTGAGAGATAATGCAGAAGCCAGGTTGGAATATGAACTCTGAGCTATCATCTCATCAGAGTTTAGTATTGCCATGATAGCACAGAGAAAGGAAATAATGTTAGAAAAACAGGAATTGGAAACATGAATGCACTGAAACATGTAAAGCATAATTTGTAAGTAGTATTGTGGGTTTTTCTCTTCCTTCTGGCTGCATTCACACCCGATAAAGCAAATGCCATATGGGAGGATCAGCAGTGACTCACAAGGCATTGTACAGAGCTGGTTTGCGAGTGCCAGATGATGTATTTGCTATTTATGTAGTCAACAGACAGTTCTAGGAAGCTTCTAAAGTGGTTCAGAGACAAAGAATGATTTGTCACTGACAATCAGTGTCTTATGTAGCAGCTCAGAGCTGGGGCAAATGGACTAATCTCATTCATTCCTTTCCGAGTCTTAATAGTTTGTCTGGAAAGCATAGACTATTCTTACACATGCAGACCCTAGAAAAATAAACCAAATGCTAGAATTACTCTCTTAGTAGTAGAAACAGGTAAAAAAAAGATCATTAGGACAAGCTAGCAGTTCAGGTGCCAGCACCAAAATTCGAGCTTCAAATTTCTTCAAAATTTACAAAATTTTTTATTCAAATATTATGATTTGAACCTTCCACCACCTGTATAATTGCTGAAATAACCAAGAACAGTCTAGAACTTAATGCCCGTTAAAAACATCTACAGAACCATAAAAATAAAACAATAAAAAGCCCAAAACAAACCAAGCAGAACAAAAATATTTATTAATATTGCTTCAGTGGACATACTTCGTTATGATGTCAATAGATTTTTAAAACTTAAACTTTCAATGGTTTTATGAATTTAAAATGCTCAGATTTTCAGTGTATAAAATTCTACTAGAGTTGGTAATTTTTTCTATTTTATTTAAATATACATCAATTTGCATCTAATTTCAAACATCTTTAATGTTTGAAAGATAATTCACTGTGTTTGGAGAAAGTACATAATTTCTTTGCCTGTCATTCTCACTTTTCAGAGATGATATTTTCAAAAATTGCACAGTAAGGAAAAAAGAAGGAAAAAAGCTAACTTAATTTTTGGTGTGTTCACAGAAATCTTTTGGACAGATCTGGTCAGTGTTAACCTTCACTGATTATTGCTTTTAAATACTAGAAAAATGAAGCTTGTCCTTGTGTCTTGGAGAAATATCACCCTCAAATTTTTTTGGCTGTTACTCTTGTTCTGGTAGGTGAAACAGCTTTTTGTACTTTCACATGCTTGTATTTCAGTCTTCTCAGAGGGGTTTATGAGAAGCAGAATGTGTGATGAGGAGTTGGCTGGTAAAAGAGAAGAAAGAAAGGCCTGAAGCCTTGTTTTAAATCTTGGAAACTTAGAAGTTTTCTGTCTCAGAATGGTCCGTGCCAAAGCATCAACACTTTACAAGTAATACTGTGCTACAGACCTCTTCTGACTTGAAGAAGTTTATCTGAGGAAGATCAGTGTACTAACTAAACCTAAATCTAAAGATTCAGGTGTAAAATGATAGCTGATTAAAAATAAATTAGTAGAGGATGGAATGTCTTCTTTTCTGAATGGTTGGTTTTGGAAAACTTGAAAGCATTACAGCTTTTGTGACTTTACAAATCTTGTAGTAATGGGACTGACTTGAATTTCTTCAGAAGTGACAACTCTGATAGGGAAAAAAGGGAACAAGGGTTTTTATTGTCTTATACCTCTTCAGAAGTTCCCCCCCAAAAAAACCAAACAAACCAACCTAACAACCGAATGGTCAACCTGAAATTGTTTTTCTCATAAAAACATGCAAGTTTCTTTGCTTCTTTAGGGTGATCTGATTTTTCTACTTGTATGTGTTAAAGATGAGGATTCACCCTGAAACTGAAACCTCAGAACTGTAAAATTCTTCCCTTTGTGTGCCCTTGCCCTTTGTTAGGAGCTTGTTTTTCTGTCTGAGGGTCACAGGTGAGTTCCTCAAGAGCAACTGAAAACTTTCAGTGATTTTTTTTTTTTTCCTTTGAGAAATCAATTATCCTCAAAGCTTCTTGGGATGTTGCCCTGTTCTGTCCAACTGGGAAAACTAATTTCCACAGCAAATTATGTGTCTGCTGATCTGCATTACATATTGGAAGGAGGCTGCATGAGATTCTGCCCTTTAGGTGGATTGAATTTGTCTTTAATTTCTTGAGTTTTCTTCTTTTGCTGCACTGTAATGATAGACCTTGCCTAAACTGATGAAATGCTGGTTCCTGGCCAAAAATTTAAAGCGACAAGTGTATTTTCCACCAGGAGAGTTGATATTAGCTCATTAGCATCTTTCACAGCTGAAATAACACAGGGAGCCAATGTGAATCAAAGGTTCCCAGGGGGATAATTTCCTTCCACTGATTGGAGAGTGATGAAAACAAAGAATAAGAGGTCAGACTGCATCTAATTTCAAAAAATGCCCTATTGGTGAGGAGAACATCTGAGATCAAAAGAACATCATCCAAGTGTAATCTATACAGACCTGGTCTGTGATAAACAGTGAAATCAGCCATTATAACAATATTACCATTCATTATTTTAATGCATCTAATGATTTTCCCCTCTATGGCCTTTTTTTGCCCTTTACACAAAATCCATACTTGTATTGTTAAATTTGTATTGTATTTGAATTGATGAGCAGCCTCTTTGGCAGTTGCTTTGCAGCTGAGCTGACAGCATGCCTGTCTTCAGAGCCACCACCACGGGGGTGGCTGGCTGATAAACACAGGGAGTGTCTTCACGTTTCAGGTTCCTGAATAAAGCTCTTCCTCCTAAGGAAGGCCCTCTCTATCATACAGCATTTTTGGTACATTTCCTCAGCTGCTCAAATGCCTCTAATATCAGAGAAAAAGAAATAATTAAAGACTAAAATTCAGCACAACAGATGCACAAATGAATGTTGGGATGAATATAGCACGGGCTCAGAAGTTAACTGTCATCACTCCCCATTGCATTTTGTCTGTTCCATGTGCTGTGCACCTGTGGCTTGCAGACAATGGCTTTGATTGCACTATGGAAAACTGGCAGTCAAGTTAAAGCTGCTGCTGCTTGTTGCTGTGTCTTTGTTCTGTCCTGTGAGCTCCTTGTAAGTTTCTATCATGTTCTTTTTATTAATATTATTTTTATATTACCTCTGTGTGGTCTTTTAATTGTTATATTCATGCCCTCTCCTGCCACTTTTGAGATACTCTAAATGTAGTGAAGAGGAAAACCAAAATTAAGTGAAGGCAATGTGGATTTCAGAGAGAAGAAAACATATATTCACCAGTTTGTGAAGTACACAAACACAGGGCCAGTGTTGTACTGACTTGAGTCCACCAGGCAGCAGAAATAAATTAACAGAAGACTATCCCCTCCTCCAGATTCTATCATCAAAATTAAGTGAACACCTGCACTAAATAAAATTGGGTTGAACTAGTGTGAATATCCAATTCTGGACCTGATTTACTGATCCAATACTCCAGTTTTATGTTGGCATAAATTCCTTTTAATAGAGTTACATGGTTATGAATTGGGAGTAATGTGGTTGTGAATTAAGTAGTTCAGGCTCTTTCCTCTGATGTCAGGTCTTGTTTGCTTTGGAGTATCAATACAGATGCCATTTTATGTCCTTTCTGATAGAACATAGAATTGGAGAAGTACAGTGGCAGACTACATAATTTATGAGAAAAGTTTTTTGTGACATTTTCTATTGCTTTGTTTCTGTAGATTCTCACACCCAATATAAGGTTTGGGTTAGAAGGGGCTTTAAAGATCCTCTCATTCCACACCCCACCCCCCCAGCCATGGACAGGGACACAATGCTTTGTTTCACAAGCTTTGTCAGGTGTGTAGTGGGGTTTAAGGTCAATGGGAAGCTCAGTTTCTCTAACAGCTCCTCAGCAGTGGGCTCGGTGGGGCCCCTGCAGCAGGGAACACCACAGAGGTGATGGTTCCTCTGGAAGGGCTGATGGGCACTGTGTCCTCATGCAGCCATTTGTACACAGTTCTTTCATGGACCATGATCCAAGATTACAGAGGAATTTGCACAGAATTCAGTGCAAAACTAAAGCCATAGAGCTTTATCTGCAGCACTGCACTCATAGCTCCCATGCTCTTCCTCAGCTTGCCGGGTTTGGTGTGCTGGAGAGCCCAGAATACCCCGTGGGAGAGAAAAAAAACTTCTCCAAGCCATGCTTGGGGATGTTAAAAGAACTTGGGCTAATTATTTTATAAGAATTCTTCTGTCCATCCTGATGATGAATTGTGTAATTTCCCATGTTGTCATATCCAGCCTAGCCACTTGATCTATAGTGCTCATCCTATTTTCCTTTATTTTCTCCCCTATGATAAAGCTAAGTGGTTTTTAAAGAGACAAGTTTTAAAAATAGGGCAGTGGGAAAGATGCAAGGAGATATAGAAAGAGGCATGCAGCTGCAAGTAAAAATGCTACCAGATGAATAAGCTGAGACCTTCCCCCTAGTCCCTTGTCTCCTAGGGCTTAATCTCAGGCCTTTTGAGGACTTCCATGGACTTCAGCAGGCATTGGGTCAAGCCCTTAATCCTTTATTTTAAACTTGGATTGACCCAGAGGGTTATTTAATTTTCTTCAGGAAATATGTGTGGTTTTTTTATTTTCCTTTTTCCTTCCAGGTGCTGGTTAAATAATTTCTTCTTTTCTGGATTATCAAGACTACCTTATCCTCTCATTGAGTGACATGTTTATTGGTGATTTCTCTATTTGTTATAAGTTGCACACTATCCTGGGCAATTTGTAGAAAGATAATACTTAGTTCTGAAAAAACAACCAACCCTCATTTCATTCTGTAGGTCACTTTTCTGTTATGGTTTGCATTACAATTTTTTTTTTCAGCTACCTGCTCTATTATTAATTTAAAAGTTCTCCAGCAAATTCTTGCTGTACTGGACTAGGGAAAATTTCACTAAACCATCCTGTCAGTAGTATTGAGCTTCTATTGGTATTTCAGATGCTGGTAGACAGGATGCTGCAATATCAGTCTGCCATGTCTCAGTAATCTATTCAGAATTCCTCTTTTTCACACATACTACTGAATCAATGTGCAGGTTTTTGTCAGTGCCTGTTGAATCAGACACAAGGAATTTGTAGGGTGAAAGATACCTTTCCTACAGGTGTTGTTTTTGTCCCTACATACCCAAATCTGTGTCCCATATTTGAAAGGCCTTGGAGTTCTTCCTTTGAAAACAGTTTCTTGGTAAGATACATGTAAAACTGCTTGAAGTTTTTAATGTGGAAAATTAAGTGTGAGATTGGCAAAAGTCAATTGAAAATCCAAGCTTGTAGTAGAAATAACATCAGGTGAATAGAATATATAAGAAAGCAACAAAAAATGATTTGACTTTTAGTTTTTAATACTTTGAAACAAATTAAGTTTTTCATAAAACAGATTTTGTTTCAAATCTGGGCTTCAAAACATAAAAATATATGAAAACAGAGTTACTTTAGTATTTTTTTTTTACTTTATTGTGTGCACAGAGAAATTTAAAGTATTCCAAAACTTTTAACAATTATTTATACTTCATTTTGAGCTTTTCAAACAGATTCTCTAAAAATAGTAGATCACCCTTAGCTATTCCTGCTATTGATTAAGCTGGTATTAAAGGAATACGGAGTACAAGAATTGCACCCAGATTTGTGCAAAGCAGTGATGAGAAGTGTGGCAGTCATTGACCATGGTGTTAAGTCAGAAGATTTTCTAAATACCAGCATGTTACCAAAGTGATAAATGTGAACAGCAAATGATATGAAGGCAATCTGACTTCTGATGAATGAGTTTAGTGGGGTAAATAAATAACTGCACAAGGATTTGCTAGTCAGCCAGAGATGCTGGGAGCTGTAGAGACTGCACACTTTCAAAGACAACTTTCATTTGTTCTGGGGGTCCACCAGTTGTTCATTCCAGTTGCTGTGTGTATTTTTTCTTTATTTGAAGTGGACTCTTCCATTTATTTCTGCATTTGCTTTGCATCCTCCAGCTGTTACCATCCTTGCTTTAGTCCTCTTTAAGGAGTCTTAAGTTAGGCAGTGGCAGCTGCTCAGTCCTCGTTGGGGTTGTTTTGGGATCAGGGAGAGGTTCCTTATGCTGTCTATACAGCTCTGGCTTTCCTGGCAGGCACTTTGGCTTCTGTTTTTCAGCACCTTTGACCCTTATGGCTGTTCTAGGGAGGAGCAAAGGGAAAATGATCTCCAGAACCAAGCTGGGCTCTGTAGCAGGAAATGTGTGCCTGTGTGCCCACACATGCCAAGATAAGATGGCTCTGACTTTGTGTCCAGACAATTAGTTTGTCTGTGAGACCGAATTTTAAAAGAAGTATTGGGCTGGGTTGGCTTTATAATTTTAATAGCCAAGCAAAGCATACAGAGTATAAAGCTCATAATCAAACTTCTGTTCTTGCCAACATAGTGTTTGTCTGAGTGCAGAATAGTAGGAAGTAGTTATGGAGTTCCTTTATTCATTAACAGAAATAATTGAGGTCATCTTTGTATCAGCAGTATCCCTTCATCTAGTGAATGATTATGTACAAGCGAATTTGAAATGACTTCATTCTTTAACACATCCTTCTGACATAAATGGTTATGTGTGCTGGCTCTGGGGCTCAGGTAGCTGCTGATGGGAACTGCAGCAATATGCAATAGAGGTGGGCATTTGGGCTTGAAATATTACCCAAAATCGAGGTGTGATCTGTGAGCAGCAGCTGAAAGCTGGAATGGTGTTCCATGTGGCATTGTAGTTGAGAAGTTGTAATAGAACAGCTTTTGTTGCTTCTCTTCATATGCTCTTTCTTGTCCATAACTAAGGGACTTTACTGCTGGGAGCTGTCAGTCCTGAACACTTACAGATAAACATTTTTTTCTTCCTAAAGAAAGAAGAGTAGTGAATGTAATGGAAATTCCATCGTTGTATAGCAAGTATTTAGAGTTTTAATTTCAACAATGCTGATTTAATGAAAATTGGCTCCTGCTGCTGGGAACTTTTTAAGATGCCCTCCTTCTTTACTGCAGGTGGGTTTTAACTTGCTGGTTTCAAAGCAGGCACTAATACAGACTGTCAATTTCTACTTAAAAGAAGATTGTTGTCAGTCCCCTTGATACTTTCTGCCTGACAGTTAAACTTCTTCCTCAAAGAGGTTAGGTATACATAACTAAGAAGTAAATACCCCAATGACACATCACAGTGTTTTACAAAAATAGCAAAGAGAAGGAAAGGCTTAATCTACAATACACTGAAAATTATTTCCTTGAGCTGCATATTTTTGTTCCTGACAGAATGTCCAGGGAAGTGAACCAAGGAAATGTCACATAAGTGGCAATCTGCAGAAGACGATGCCTTGGTTTGACATAGCTGAAAAAAAAAAATGCAGCTCTCAGTCTTGAAAATGTTGCTTTTGCCTGACTAACACATCAGCAAAGTTGGGAGATGGACTCCTGTTGTGATTTAACCTTAACTAAACACTCCTTTCCTCCCCACCATGGGATGGGGTAGAGAATTGGAAGAATGAAAACCCCTGTGGGTTGAGATAAAACCAGTTTTAATAGGTAAAGAAATAGCCTCTCCCAGATGCAAAGGAAAACAAGAAATTCACTCACCACTTCCCATGGGCAATCAAGTGTTCAGCCATCCCCAGGACATCAGGGATGTCACACACCTCCTGGTGACACAGGAAGACAAACACCATCCCTCTGAGCATCCACCCTTCCTGCTCCTTCCCCGGCTTTCCACACCGAGCCTGGCACCCCATGGTCTGGGACATCCCTGGGGCAGCTGGGATCAGCTCTCCTGCCTGGGTCCCCTCCCAGCTTCTTGTGCACCCCCAGCCTCCTCAGGGGTGAGGGGGAGGAAAGGCCTTGGCTCTGTGCAAGCTCTGCCCAGCAGGAACTAAAACATCCCTGTGTCCTCAGCACTGTTCCAACACAAATGCAAAGCACAGTCCTTTATTGGCTACAGGGGAGAAAAAACCTCTCTATCAGCCAAAACCAGCACAGCCTCCATTAACAAAGCTGTTTTCTGTATTCTTATTAAAAAATATAAATAGTTTATGTGAACAATGTGAGACTGTTAGAAGGTAAATTAAACAGGAAAAAATTTATTTATAGGGAACACCACCTTAATTTTCCACCACTTTGAAAATGTAGGTGGATGACTTGGGGCAGAGTGCTAATCCAGTCAGTGCAGGTTGGCGATATCCTGTGCTGCTTTGGGCCTTGAAGTTATCTGACTCAGACTCCCTTTGTTGTCGGTGGAAAGACATGCTTCTGACATAATTCTTCTCTTCTAGTAGTAGAATAACATTGGTAAGAATTTTTCACCCATTCTTTGCTAATTAGAATGATACACTTTATGTTAAATGTTGCTTCCTTGCCCTATGGAACATTAATGTTTGCTATTATTTTTTGATGATACCATAATACCAGAAATGAAAATGGTCTTTGGCTGGTAAAGTTTTTACAGTATTTTAGTAGTTCTGTAGTGTCAGTGATGTCAGACCAGGGATGTCTCCCAAGGTTCACTTGGCACCTTTTCAGCTGGGGATGTTGGTCATGCCCAGTTCTGTACTTACCTGTGCTGTACATCCATGATCTGCAGAGGCACAGCAAGAACATGAGCTGATACTAACATGAGCTGAATCTTGCTGTTCACATGATAAGCCTTCTGCCCTACTCCTCCCTCAGTTTCAATTTATAGTAACTTCATGTCATGTAATTCCATATATAGCCTTGGAAGAATGACTTTTAGCCTGCCTATTAAGTTAGAACCTAATTTTGTCTAAAATGGCATTTTACAATCTCATGGTATTCCTGAGAGACTCACATCTCAGTCTAATGTTTTACATTAATATCAATGTTTTTCATAATTGTAGAACACCATTCTGTGCACTTCTGGCAAAAGATCATAATTATATGGACATCCTCAATGAACATAATTTTTTTCAAAGCCCTGTGAGCCATCCTCATTGTCATCTACATGGGATGTTTCTCTGTGAGGTGCACATGTCCCCTTCAGTTTCCAGTTTTGAAACCATACAGCAAAGATTCATTTGTTGCTCACACACTGTCTAATCCTTTCCAAACTGTCAGGAAAAAGAATTATTCTTTATTCCTTTTGAACCTTTTCTAATTCCATAAGCTTTCACTTAATTTTGAAATGTGTAGATGGCTTTAAAATATTGCAAACTCATGTTCATCTAATCCCAGAATAAACATTTTTAAAAATTCATCTGCCTGCACTAATAGAATATAATCCCTAGAATATAAGTGTTGCTCTGCTTAGAAAATAGAGTGGGCATGTAACATCTCTAAACTAAGTTAGCTATTCAATAAAAAGCAACCTTTGCAATCTTGTAAGCTGTATGAAAATGAGAAATGCTGAACCACGAGGCAATCTATGTGCACACATCATGCTCTTAATCACATTTTTCTCAAATATGCATTGATGGCTTTTGTATTTAAAGCTGCTACTGTTGTTTATTTTTCAACTTCTTCATTAATTCTAGATTCATATGACATTAGGCAATAATTTGCTGAAGTACTGGCATATATTTTATTGCAAAATTACAATCATGCTTGTCAATTATAAAACTGATTGCATTATATGTCCAAGTTACTTTTGCTTCATATAATTTGAAAGAAAAAGAGAGTCCCTAAATCTTCCTGCAGTAGAATAGCTGAAAAAATATTTCAATTATTCATTAGTCACACTAAGATTAATAGCACCCAGTCATTGACAAAACTCTGTCCTGTAACAACATGCAATTGTTCATTACTGAAAAGGATGTAATTCTGAGAAACCCATCATTTGATTAATAAAGCTTTATTTGTGTGTCTTGAATCCAAGTTAGCAAGTTTCTGCTCTGTTCCTTAAAACCCTCCCAGTGTGGTAAAAATATTTTACTGTCTATTCTGGGAATGATGCAATAAGTCCAAAGAGAGGATCATTGTCCCGGTCATTCCAAATGACTAATGTATATGGTACATCACTGTGAATTGTGCTGTGTTAGACAGAAAATCCAGTTTATAAAATATTTTAGGATATTTTCATTTAATTTATTTGAGAAGATTTACCTGTTGTTCTTATTCTTTCAGTCTTATTGTACAGGGCTCACAGCAGTGAACATTGAAACTTTGAGTTTTGTAATGTGAATTCTCCAGAGCAGCATGAAAATTCCCAGTAATAAAAAACTGGGAGTCTTTGTGAGACTGAATTCCCCAGAAGGCACTGTCAAGGTTAGCTACAAGGCATCAGAGTGCTGGGCTCAGGTTTGAATGTTGTGTCAGGTCTCAGGCTATGGGTTTTTGGTAGCTGGTGAGTGGAATGGGGCAGCCTCTGCTAATGGAGGCAGCACATGGGAAGGGGAGAAGAAAATGCTCCTGGGGGAAGCCAGCAGCAAAAATGGTCCCTATTTAAATGTGCTGTACTTATGCAGTAGATTAGTGGGCAAAGTTCAGAGCACAACACAGAGGAAAGGTTTGCAATGCAGAGCACCCAGGTAACATATGTCAGAAGTGTCCCTAAAGTTGTATGGCTCTATAATAGTCCTGTGAGAAAATGAAGCTTCAGTTACAAGGCAAACCCTTTGTTGTGAGAGGTCTTGTTCCATTCTGTTATGTACCAGACCTAGAAAAGCAGCTGGAAGTGAATCAGGTGTCCCCTTCCTTGGGCTCACCTATAGGTAACTTTAAACTTACAAAGTGTGTTTTAAATTGCAGTTCTGTCTCTTAGAGAAGAGGTAATAGGAAGGATAACTCAAACTTTCTTAAGACTTACTGAGGAAAATATTTGAAGTGATGGATGTTGAACTCAAGAGAAGAGATGGATATGTTGAACTCAAAACCTGTGTCATTAATTCCTCTGTAGTGTTTAACATTACCCAATGTAGAAAGGGGAAAAGGCATTCTGGTAGGGATTTTGAACTAGAACTGGGATAGATCCTACTGGTTTGAGAAAGTGTAATTGTTTATGGCTGTGGTTTCTGTCTTGTAACTAGATGTTCCTTCCCAACCTCACCTGGGGTTTTTTAGAAATGATGGGTTTTGTATTTAGCAGCAGGAGAGGACCTGAGATGGGCTTGTACTGAATGTGTTCCTTTTCTCAGGAGATTGATTCACAAGATAAAGAATAAAAAGAGAAACAAAAAACTTGCAGCTGTACATTTTTTGATGTGAAAGTTTTACAGAGAAACACATGAGAGGACTTCTTGGGTGTCTTGGGTCAGCTGCAGATGAGTATTTGGCTCTGTCTTCCTAAAGACTGAAAAAGGAAGAGCCAGTTCTGAGTGAGTGGTTATTATACACATGTTTACACAAAGTGTGGAAATTATCCTTGTAGTCTCATTTTTCCTACTGCTAACTTGGTGGCAAAGCAGATGTTTCTCATAGGGAATTGCTTGGCTGTTTGCAAACAGCTTCTCCCAGAGACATTCCCAAGAGCATGTAGGTTGCTTGTACACTGGTGTCTTTCTCCAGAAGTCCTTGGCTCCTTTTTTAACCCCAACTCTTGCACACTCTATTTGAAAATTTCATTTATCCTGAACGTCTGTCTGGTTTAATTATGATAATTAGCTCTGCATCATGAGTTTCTCTATTTAATACAATTTAAAAATATTTCTTGAGTTATCTATAGCAGTAATGTCTAGTAACTGGCAACATGAGTTTCACTACAACACCAACACAAAAAATATTCACTGTATATTAGGAGGAAGCTACTTTTGTGGACCTAATGTGGTAGAAAACTGAGGACATGTCATTATAATAAGACAGTACTATTAAAAGAGGGAAGTTAAAGTTTAAATACAATTTCATGAAATATATTAAAAGTCTTAGTCATTTGGGAAGTATAGTAGGAAAGGATTTATCATTATTATCTAAATGAATAAAAATTTGAAGTTTCTCTGTGTACTGGGAATTGAAGGTTTTAACTAGCCTTTTAACAGGAGATCTGGATTCTTTTCAAGTTTCATTACTTTTACAGCATTGTGTTTAATGTTCTGCTTTCCCTCTGTCCAAGATCAGGACAATATCTCACTGTCTTGCTGATACAGTGAGACATTTACTAGGATGGTGAGATATTTTACTAGAATAGTGAGCAATTAGGTGTGACAAATTAAGCTCTGCAAGTATTTTGAACTTCTCATGTGAAAGCTCCCATTGAAATGTGAGCATTGTTTTTTTCTGAACAGGTGGGATAGAATACTGCTTGAATTTTGAAGCTCTTTAGCAAGGAAATCCAGTTCTTAGCAGCACCTTTTCTATCAGCTACTTGTTAGAAAGCCTGGAACAATAGCCATATTATGGATTTTCTGTAGGACCCCTGATTTTAAGGGTGTATCCTGCGATTTCAGCCTTCTGTTCTTGCTGTGTTCAGTCTCAGAAATAATGGCCTCTGTACCGTTTCCCTAAAGTCTGTATTAGAGCAAAGTGTAATAACATCAGTGCTCAATTCAGAAGGTGGTAAGGCATCAGTGCCTGCAGCATTATTCACAGTATGAGCACTATATCTGGTGCTGACTGGCTCCTACTATATCACAAAGTGACAGCAAACTTGCTCAACTATGGTTGATCTAAAAAAGCTCTCTTGAGCAGAGTCCTACAGGAAAGCATAGAAAATTGTGGTTTGTGATTTATATTCACCCAGTTTGATGATCTATGTAACTAAATGCTGCATCAGTTGCTTTCAGGAGAGAAAATATTTGTTGTTAAAATTATCTCACCTATTTTGAAGAAGTAGCAGGAAATGTGGTTACAGAATCTTTTCAAGATGCTTTAGCTCCCCACTTACCAACTGCTCTTTTTGCAAATATACTGGCATAATGCAAAGGCAGACATGAAATCAAGGCTTCACTGAGATCCTTAGCCAGATACGAAGATGAGATTTACTGCAGTTGACATAAATACATATTATGACAAGCCCATTCTTGATCTTTCACAGTTTGTCCTTTTAAAGTAGCACAAGGCTTCTCCAATTATCTCCCATGAAATCAGTAGAGTCTGACATTGATTTTCATGGGATCAGAGCAGGCACACATTATAAAGATCTTTTCATTCTGGTCCTAAAAGTAGTCGCTCTAAAGCAAAGAGTACATTTGTCTTCCCCTGTGTGTATGTCCCTGCAGCCCCAAAGCCTCTCCATTTTTTAGACTTGTGTGGAAGAGGAATTAGAGAGTGGGTTTAGCAGACCCCAGGAAAGTTGCTGGTGATTACTGTAAATTTTTGGCTTTTTTCAGGATGATACATTCTCACTATTACTGTGAGAACTGTCTCTGTCCTTTAGAGCAATGCAGTCTGCTTAAAAAATTGTCTGGCTTTTTGACATTGTTCCAGCATTCATCAACACTTCTTTTGATTCTATATATATACACTGGGTTTGGCCCATGAACAAGTCTACTATTTTCTAAAACATACTTAAGAGTTTATGTTCCAAGGTGGCAAGGAGATAAGCCCTAATTCCTGATCTAGCTCCTTAGTTGAATGGTGCCTTCAGCTAAACTGATGAACAAATGTAGACCATGTAGCGCCCAATCCCTTTCTGTCTTATTTGTTTGTTGGAACTGTGGTAGAATCAAAACTGATCCAGGGCAAACCAATTCATGACTGAAGGTTTGAATTTTTGAAGGTTTCAAAATTACTTGAGACCTTGGGCCCACAGTCCAAGACTTGAGATGCAGTCTGGCATGGCTGAGGAGAGAGGAAGCTGTTAAGGAGAACTACAAGAAGCAGCTGGAGGAGCTATAGGAATGTTTTCTCTCTTACACAAGTTAATTGAACAAGTTTATAGAAACCTTTTTCTTCTGTAGGAAAAAAATCCTCAAATACTCTACAAAAATGACATTTCTAATTTTCTTCAGTAAGAAACAATTCCTTCTGTGTGTGTTCGTGTCCCAGTAGTCTCGAAGTCTCTACAGACAGCCAGATTTATATTTGAGTGAAAGCCAGTGCATCACACACAGGAGCTTGCAAAAGTACAGTAAACATCCTTCAAACAAATTCTCATGTGCCCTGACTACAAAGTAAATGAAAAGCAATACACAGGGTTGGAAAGAAACCACATTTCTAGGTTGGTTTCAATAGACTCTTAGTTTTCCCAGTGTATTAGTACTCACTCCGAGTCTGCTGCATCCTGCTTTCTCCCCCACAACACAGCTGAGCTGCACTTTGTCTACCACTGTGACATTTTATGGAAAATCAGCATATCAAGGTTTATCTTTAAAACAGTAAAAATAATAACTGTTGTTACTTGTGTGAGGTCTGGTTAATTTAATATCTTAAAATGTAGTCAATAGAGACATAAAAATAACAGTTTTCTTGCCATGCTGAAGAAGCAGGAAAGAAAGTAGACTAAACCAGAGTCCAGGGTGAGTTTAAATATGCTGAGCTATATCGTGGCACTGATTTTTGAACAGAAATCCCCATTGAGTTCAGTGGGGATTTCTGCTTTAAAATCAATGGTGCAAAACAACACCCTCAGATTAAGATAAAAAGATGGAGGATGATACTTATTTGGTGCCTCCTTGTTGGGATGGGTTTCCCCTATAGATGGAGTTGCTGCTCTTTTTAAACAATAGTAAAATCTGAAGGAAATTCTGTGCAAGATGATTGTTATTCTATCCTATTCTTACTGCAAATCTTAATTTATATTAGATTTCATTAGCTTAATTAAAATGGACATAGACACATATTAAAGTATTATTATTTTTTTTTTAAGATTTGAGGTGATGTCATTAATCTCTTTTGGGAGCTAGAGTGTCCTGCCTGGGAGGAGGTGGGGTGGGGGGGGTGCATAAGAGCATAGCCCAAGCACTCTAAACACCTGATAGACTGAGGAAAAAGCTCAGACTTCTTCTGTGGTGTTTTCTGCAATTAGTGAATATATATTGGGATCTTGGAAGGCAGCACAGATGGGGAAATGAAGCACAGGCCTGACTTGCCTGTGTCCTTTCAGGAAAGGGATGGCAGTGGTGGTGACTGAAAACTCTGTCCCCTTCTCCTGAGACAAGGTCTGCTGCCTTCTCCTTGGAGGAATGCAGGGCTGATTCTTAAGAGGGCACATTTCATGCAGAGAAGAAAGATAGCCACAGCATTCATTTTAAGAAAGCCAAATTGCAACTATTGTTGTTAAAAAGTGGATTAGATGATGAAAGGTCTTTCTAAAAATTCTACAATCATAAAGGGAAAAATAGGTCGTGTTTGAAGAAAAAAGTTCCTGTCTGACAAGAAATGAGATAAAAGCTAACAGTAGAGTTTCAGACAGAATTCATATTACTTTTTGCCTATTCTTATCTGCTTGTGATTAAAGGAAGCAATGGTGTTTTGAATTAGAGCCGCAATTCATCTTATTGGTCAACAGGCCAAACAAAAAGTTTGGTGACTTATTGCCATTACAAGAAGCATTCTGGGCATTGCTCAGAAACAAATATTTTGTGGTAATGTAAATAAAAGAGAATTTAGAGATTCTGAGAAAAATTTTGACTGGAGGCTGGTCCTGCTGAAACAGATTGTGTAATCTAACTACTCTTGACTTCAAAGAAACCCAGCAAATTACTGTTTTCCTGAAAAGAAATTACAACAAATTTGATGGGAGTCATACAGTTTTATAATCCAGTGATGGACACTTTGAGACAAAAAACTGATTCTTGCATAGCCTCGTTAGATTTACTCAAGGTGTATTTCCTTACGTAATGTCTTTTTTTTTTCCTTAAAAGCAAACATCTCACATTAAAAGGTGCCTTTCTGTCTTTGGTTTCTGCTACTTGAATGTAAAAACTCAAAATTTTTGTTTCCTGAAAAGAGTAGGGGAAAGAAGTCAGTGTTTATGTAAAACTTAACATGAAATTAAAAATAAAGGTTTTTTATTTTCTCTTTCAATCTTACCCACATTCTCATGCTTGAAAGCTCCTGTAGGGTGTATATATCATTTAATTTATTAATACCAAGAAATGCATATGTAAGATACTTTTTTGCTCTGAGGACAACTTGTCTTTCCTGTGAACAGCTTTGCCTGAGGTGTCACTGTTCTACAGGGAGAAGTTGTCCTAGTCTTTGGCTGTGTGGTTTCGTTTCCATCGTGTGCCATGTTTTGTATGATTTGTTTTTAACTGGAAATTGAAAAGGAACTCATTCGATGGGAGAAAAATGACTTTTTAACTATGCTTTTGACATTGGCTCGGATACATCCCAGTTCAGCCTAAGTGAGGTGACTAATATTTGGCAGGTCTGAATATAGCTCAGCAGTGGCTGATGCAGCTGTGCCCATTTGGCACACAGGTTTTTAATTTTGTAATTGGTAGCTGGCCAATAACCACCCATTCTGTACGTTTTTCTTGCAAATTGGTGGGGAAGGAGTGACCCACAGTTTCTGTATGTGCAAAGAAGATGCAAGGATACTGGGGGTGTGTTCATTCCACTGATGGCCTTCAGGATTACAGTGGGTGGCAGATATGCAGTCAGGGAATAAGCATTGAATACTGGCCTGAGTTCTCTATTTCCTCCTGTAAGGGGTTGCAGTGTTTGGTTTCTAGCAGCTGACTTCCAGTTGAAGAAACTGCAAGACATGATAGCACATATGTGGGGTTTTAGTTATGTTCAAGGTCCTTTGACAAACCAGATGTTTTCCAGACAGTTTCCTTATGAATTTGCACAAAATGTCAAGAACAGAGGCTTTGTATACTTTAGGAAGTATAGTAAAAGGAACTGAAGAGTGCCAAGACTATATTATAGCCTATATAATATTATCCAAATAATGTGTTCTAGATCTGGTGTTTAGGACTTCATCAGTCAGTACTGGAGGTCATTTCCATCCAGAAGAGGTCCCTAGAATGTGGTATAGACCTTACAGAGTTTTTTCTGTGCTTCTGTAGACAAAAAAATTCTCACAACCTCATAGAGACATCTTTTCATCTTGCTGAATACCTCAGCAGGGCATCATTACTCACAGGAGCAAGCACTGGACATTAGGAGACATTATTTCTTGGGAAGGGCTGTTAAACATGGAATGTGGTGGAGTCACAGTCTCTGGAGGTGTTCAGGAAGAGACTGGACGAGGCACTCAGTGCTCTGGTCCAGTTGACAAAGTGGTGGTGATCTGTCAGTCAGAGGTTGGACTTGATGACCTCAGAGGTCTTTTCCAACCTAAATGATTCTGTGAGCATGAAAAAGAGAAAATGGTTACTTATGCAAGGCAGTTTGTTCCTCTCAGATGAGATGTGATGACTTGAAGTGTATCTGAGACTGCGTCACTCCAAGAGTAGGCAATCCCTGTGTGCCAGGAAAAGGGGCACAACTGTGTTGTGGCACAAAATATGCATCAAAAGATTTGATGAGTTGTCAGTAAGAGGCAGAGTCAAAATCTAGAGATCTGGATACCCCATCTGTCTGCTGCAGTTTGTGTGTTAGAGAAAGATGTATATGTTTATGCTTCTAAGGTTGAGCACTGATTATCTTGTGATTGTTATTTATTATTATTGTCAGGTTGGATTAATGTCTGAGGGTGCAGCATCTTTCCTAAACCTTTGTTTTATTGGAAAGAAAAGTTCCTCTAGTGACTTTGCTCTGTTCATTTTCTTTTCTTAGATTGCTGGTGCTCATAAAAAGACCTGAAGCTTTGAAAATGCTCTTTTTAAAGTTAATTCCATTCTGAGCCATCATGTCTTTTCAAGACTCCTCAGCACTTAAGCCTCAGGTCACAGTGCAGTGATAAAAAATATGTATGTTCATAATTAGCTTATAAATAATGCAGTTTTCTCATTCAGACTTCATCCTTTCAACATGCCCATGGATTATTGTTCTCTCAGCAGTTTAAATTTCTGATCACTCTGTGGTCCAATTTTTCTGCCATTTGGTGGGTTAATTCTCTGTTACAACGTGCTCAAAGCAGCGGCGGGGAGTCTGGGCAGGCATCGTGTCTGGTCTTCATTTGTTTTTGTGTCATGAATGAAATAAATAAATGATATGGTTCTTGTCTTCAGGTATGAGTTTGTGTAGCTGAAGTCTGAGCTGCTGATGCAGTTAGACTCATACTTCACTTCTCTATCTCAAAGGTTTTATATTATAGGTAGAAGTAGATTGGGCTTGTTTGAGGCTGGGATGCTCTAATAGGTAGTTAAATAGAATAAAGAGTGTGAAAGGAGTCCAGAGTTCACATGAAATATTTGGACATAAAAATGAAAGCACCCTTCAGTTTCTTGGTAAACAACCTCCAGTGCCTCTTAAAAACCTTGAAAGGTTTGGTCATTTGAGAGGAAAATAAAAAAACCCAACCCAAACTTAACAATATTTATTGAAGAGATACCTTTCCTTTGACACAAGTTTGCTGGCCAGCTTTAACAAACTGGAATTCTCAATACCTGCTGGTAACTTGCACAGAGAAAGAGAGAATACTTGGCAAAATTCACCCTAATTAACACTCTGCAGATATCTTTTGTTGAATGGGTGCTGTTGCTCACTGAACATGGACCACGCTGTTATTTTCAATGGAGATTTCTGTGGCAAAAGGGCAGAGGGACAGAAAAAAACTCCTTGATGGAATGCTTGCAATTTTTTTATTAGGCATTTTTCCAAAGGTAAAGCAATCAGAGGGAGGGATGAAAAAGGAAGAAATTTCTCTCAAAAGCAACAACTTGTAGTGTCTCTCTGCCTCCACTCCTCAATACCTCCCACGTAACTCAGTTCCCCCTGGAAATCAGTATCATGGGGATCCACAAACCATTCTATAAATACAGGAGCTCTCCTCATGCTCTGGTGTGTTTACAGAACTGGTGAATATCACTGCTAGTTTTCAGTCTCCTTTCAAAGCTTTCTTTTCCTTTTGTGGAGCTAGAAAGGTGTGAGATCTAGGCTAGAGCAGGAATGCTACAGCAGACTCAGGCCATTAGTTGACTTTGAAGGGTTACAGAGCATGAGTTTGGAACCAGAAGACTGGAAAAGATGAAATGTAAAACTTCTCATGAAAATAAAAGGGGCAGACATGGAAAGGAGCCCATAAAAAGTGTCCTATTCCTGTTATATAAGTATCTGAAGTAGAAAAACTGTTGAAAAACTGTTTGGATAAGATAACTACAGCATAGTTAAAAAAGAAAAATTCCTGGTCAAAATTAAGGGGGTATTGGTCAAAATCCCATCTCATGCTGCCTTGATTTGGATTTATGCAGTAAACATAATGAATAATGATGTAATGAAAGACCCAAGTGCTGGAGCAAGGACTAAGATTGAGATTTTCTGGAAAGAATCATCAGAGTGGGAGGAATAGCCAACACTTTGCAGGACAAAATTAAAACTCAAAATTGTCTTTGTTGAATAAAGGCTGGTCTGAAAAGGTAGGATGAAATTTAACAGGAATAAACAGTACTGTGTTATCCAATTGACACAGAAGTAATCAACACACGCATAAGAGGAGAAGCTGCTGATTTTGGTGGATTTGTTGGTTTGGGTTGTTTTTTGTTTGTTTCTTTCTTTTAGAAAAAAAGTGATGAGATTATGGTGGTTTATAAATTTTCAAGAATCAGAGGTCTTGTACTTTTATAAAAAGATGGAACACAATTCTGGAATGAAAAGAGCATTTCTAAACCACACATTTCATGAGCCATGAAAGAAGAGACTATAGCTATAGTACACACTATCAGCCTTAGTTGTTGTCCTGCTTGGAGAAAAAAAAAAAAAAAGTTGGAAGTCATCAGAGGAAGACATAATAATATTTATGTACATAAGGATTAGTGCAAAATGAAAAGTTTATGTAGAATTTTGTGTTGACCATAATAAGCAATAGAGTTAAATCAGAACAAGATTCTTTAGGGAATGCTTCCTAAAGCAAAGATAATGCACTCCTTGGGGAGTTTTGAAGTTTCACTTGTTGGAGCTCTCTAGGAAAGGGATGGGAAAGTGTTTTAGAAATGACAGAGGTGTAATGGATCCTGCCTTGGGCAGCACAGCCATCAGTGCTGTGCAGTGACCTCCCCAAGCCCCCTGGAGCTCTCTGCTCTTACGGTTTTATGTGGTGGTGTGGTGAAAAGTGTTTTGGTCAGAGCAGCTCATCCATTTCTCGAGGACAATCTGCATTGTTCAGAAAGCATGAAAATGTCCCTTATTCCAGCACTGGAATTACTAGCCAAGGGTTCATTGCATCGTTCAGTATAATCATCATTGCTTTTGATAAAATATTTCATCTCAGAGTTCCTTTGAATTTATTATTATATGATGAAAGACTAGTTTGTGGCTTAATTCACAGATTAGACAGCACTCTGTAATGGAGTTCCTTCAATGTGTGAGTGACACTAATATGTTTGCTGCGCTGGTGTAAATATTCATAGGGAGATTTTTTGTATTATCTAGTCCGTTCACAGAGTATATTGTGGTCTTGCAGAGATTTCATAGGGATAAACAGAGACGGAATGCTCCAGCAGTAGAAAGTGATGGTGAATAAGAAATGAAAGCATTCCACTTTCTTTGGTATGATAAAAAATACTTTAAATTTTTTTTCCATTGTTTTGGATGATTTGAGGGTCTTTGTTAAAGTTTATTTAAATTTTAATTAAATTTTAATTAATTACACTTTAATTAAATAAAATTTTTTAAAAATTGAAAGCTGAGATAAAATTTAAAAAAAAATTTAAAGTTTTTTTCTTATGTTTGCAGTTTGACCAACTGCAAACATAAGAAAAAGCTTTCAAATTTTTTTACAGGGAGAATTCATTAAATTCCATTCATAAAATGGACAAAATGGATTAAAGTTCATGCAAATATTAAGTTGTTGAATTGAGCAGGGAGGCAGAGTGAGATGGAGCTCCTAAAGTATAGCCACTATATACTGTAAGAAACTATTTTGGATTGCAGTGTGGACAGTTAAACCTTTCAGTGATTTGCTGGTTCTGTGCAGAAGAAACACAGAATTGCTGTGCCTGTATTTGAATTGAGGTTAAGGATTTGTGTGTTCCCAGGAAGTTCTGATTTTGGTTAAATAAAATCTGAAGCAGTGAAAATCAAAACTTCTCATCTCTGTAATCTCTGATTTAAACCTTTTATGTTTAGATGCATCAGATGATCAGGGCATTTTGGGGGACATTATATAGTTAACTTTTAGGCTTTTTTTTTTTTCCTTCATTCTTTTTTCTTACTTCTTATTTGGGAAAAAAAACACTATTGTGCTTCTTATGTGCTCCATAGGACAACAAATGTCAAAGGTTGAAGTCCCACTGGCTGAGACAGACATTTCACAGGGTGCTTCCTTTAGGCAGAGCTGAGAACAGTGATATCGAGGGGAAAACCCAATAACAAAGCCCTGCTGGCTAGCCTTTGTGAACAGCAAATGTGCAATAATTCTGTCTAGAAGATGATATCTTACTGTTGAGTTCTTTGATCTGTCTTGGTTTTTTAATTGCACTTTTTTATATCTGAGATGGCTTTCACGGGCAGAAACCTCCATAGGAAGTTTTTTTTTTTTTTGCCATCCTCAAAGTCTCTTTTGTCAATTTATTATCACAATAGCCAGATATGCACATGGAGTAAATCAATGTAGGTTAACTTTTTAATGGGAAAGGCATTCTACATTTTTTGGCATCAGTCTATATCTTTTTTTCAATTATAAAATCTCTCACTGGGCTAAGCATTTGTCTGGTAGGTGCATGTATCAGTGACAACTTAATATTCAAAGGTCAGACTGCAAAGATCTGGTCAGTGTGATGGCATCTTTGCTCTTTAATAATCAGATGGGATGTCTGTGATCTCTTGAAGTGCTTCTTCTAGGTGGCAGTGTACCACTGCAGCAGTTAATTGCCTGTTAGCTTCTTGGATCAATGTAAAAGAGAGATGTGAAGATTTTTCCAAAGTCTCTTTTCTTTTTTTCCTCCCAACACAGCTCTATTTGAACACTTTCCTCTGATTTATCCAAGAATAACCTGACTATGTGAAAGGAAACTTCAATACTCAATTTAGGCAGCTGCCTAGGAGTTTTTTTTTCCTAGAGGCTGGTAAAGGAAAAGGGGAAATTGTGCCTACTCTTCACTGGAGGTTGATGGTTATTCATTACATAGGGTCACTGAGAAGAGGTTTGGTTTCTCAGCTTCCCCCATGTGCCTTGGTGTTGTGCCTCCAGTGGGGTCAGTGATTCTACATAATTTTTAAGCTTTTTCCCGTGGGGAGCTGAATTTACTACTAATGTATTCTGCAAATATTTTGGAGTTAACAAAATCCTATAGGTGTGTTTCCCTGTCCACTCCTTACTGCTTTTTTCTTGCTTCCTCTTCCTTTTCCCTCACACATGGAATGATTCCATGTGCAGCTGAGATGAGCAAGCTTATTTGCTGGACTTTTAGAACAGGCTTTACTGAACCACCCCTGACCTTAATGGCTATTAAGGAAGTTTTGTTTGAATGCTCAGACATACCCCATCTGAGAAATAATTTGTATGGATGCAAATTTCTGCCACTGTGGATACAGCATGAGCTGCCCACAATTTGTGTCTGGGGCATTGCACCCATTTTAGGCAGATATTGTAGAATCATAGAATAGCTCGGGTTGGAAGGGACCTTTAAAGGTCAACTTGTCCAGTGCCTCTGCTATAGGCAGGATTGTCTTCAGCTAGACCAGGTGACTCAGATCCCCATCCAGCCTGACTTGGAATGTTTTCAGGGTAGGGGTCAAATCAAATCCACATCACATCCAGAGAGAAAACACCTCAATCCCTTCCCCTGTCCCCTGATGCAGTCTCTCCATCATAGAAGGCCACTGGGTTGGTCAGGCAGGGCTTGCCTTTGGTGAAGCTGTGCAGTCACAAATCACATCCCTGTCCTGCTCATGCCTTAGCACAGCTCCAAGAGGATCTGTTCCGTGATGCTCCTGGGCACAGAGGTCAGGCTGACAGAGGTCCCCAGTCCTCCCTTCTACCTTTTTTAAAAGCAGGTGCAGTCCCTTTTCCCAATCATCAGGGACTTCACCTGACAGCTGTGACTTTTCAGATATGGAGAGTGGCTTGGCAATTCCCTCAGAGCCCTGGGATTTCAGGTCCCACAGATTTTTGTATGTTCAGGTTCCCCAGGTGTCAGAAATCTGGACTAGTGGATGTAGCTTATCTAGCTGAGTTATAGCTCCCTGAAAAATCTAAGCACTGTGGGATCCCTACATTTCAGCAGCTCTCATCTCTTTGAATTCTTTCCTTTATATGAACTTGAATCTTAAAATAAAAATGAAATTTAAAAATTAATAAGAGCAGTAAAAAATGTATCCTGGCTTCTATCTCTTTAAAGATTTTCTTCTGCCATGGTCACAATTCCCAGGAGGCAGAAAACAGCAATACTTTAGACATCAACTTTACCCTGTTGGGTATTTTTCGGCCACAATCATGTCATAACATCCAGTGCAAATGTTGATGTTGGTTTGGGAGAGTCCCAGTAGCTCACAGCTGTTCTACCCCCTGCAGAAGGAGAAGCTCTGAAATACAAGAAATGAAACACTGCAATTTGTTAATTTGCTCATCTATTTTACCACTTCAACATTATGAGGAAAAAGTAATCTTGTGCTTGCAATTTTTCATTTTCCCCTCTTCACAAGCTGCCAGAATGCTATGAAGCACATAATAGTGGTCAGTACTGTAACAGAAGTTTTACCAGGATGCCTTTGAATGCCTTTCCATCCTAGGTGACCATATATTTCCAAATAAATATGACTCAGGGAAGAAGGAAGAATTTTAAATTAACCCAGTGTATGTGTAAGGATATGCTATGCTTATAAAAATGAAGTAACTTTTGGTTATCTTATCACTGTGAAACTGATCAAGTACTTTCAGCAAAAGACTCCAGACACATCAATGTACCTATGTGAAAGCTTTTGAAAAATTAAGGCTGATGTGTTGACAGCTGTAATACCACTTGCTTTTAATCCTTGGTTTCTTTTTTCATTATTAGGGATTCCAAAACATGGGTAGAGGAAGATTAGGTTTATCCACTAACAATATAAAATCCTGTAATCCCTTGAAAGTTTAAAATCTTCCTTGGGCTGAAGAAGGAACACTTTATCAATATGTACAGCTATGGCCTCTTTAAAGGATAAAAAACACATCTCCTAGCTTAAGGGAAGAAGAATCATTTTAGATTGGCCTAAGGAATTTCAGTTTTGAACCTGTGCTTCAATTCATGAGAAAGGCTTGAGTGAAGCTGATATTATTATAGTGTTATTTTGATCCAGGAAAATACCTGTTTTTTGACTCATATATTGCTTCCCACCTGTTGCTTCCCAAGAGCTTTACAAGGGTCAGTGAATGCCATGGAACTCTTCAAGTTCTTCATGCCAGGTGTTGTCATGGGGGCCTCTGGAGTCCTTACTAAATAACAACCCACAAAGGCACAAGCACCATCCAGAAACCTGGGAAGATGAATTTAATTGTCTCAGCGTTGTCTAAGTGAAAGTTTCTTGCTTGTAAGAACTTTCACTTAAGCAAAAGGAACTTCTTTTGGAGTGCTGGAACCGTGAGAACATGCCATGAAGAGTTGCCACACAACCTACACCAATGCCCAAACACCCACGTAAGGCAGTTGTCAGCTGGTTGCTCTCTCTTCTAGGGTGATGGCACACTCACAGATTGTCTCTGAGGGTACTGTTGAATTTCTGTGACCTTTTAGAGACTGGCAAGGGAAGTGGGACCTGATCTTGAATCAGCTAGAACATGGAGGTAGAGCTAACTGGTGTTGCTGCTTAGAGTGGAGCTCAAATCAGCAGGGCTGTCAGGTCTCTAAAATGGTATTTCATGAGAGACATGCTGTACTGAACCTCAGCTTGCCTGAAGCAGAGGAAAATAAAAGCTTCTTAAATGGTTTTCCTCTTAACTTCTTTCAGTGAGAGTCCTGTCCACTGACATTTTGGGGTTATGTCCTGCTTTCTTTCCTAAACTGAAAGCCTTTTGATGTCTGCTTGCACTGCAAAAAACTCTTCAAGCACCCTTATGGGTCTCTAGCAGAGGTATCTTTGTTTCGGTGCTCTCAGTTTTGGCCATTTCTGCTCTTCCAGGTCCATCCTTACCACAGGCTAATTTTCTGTATGCCCTGCCCCTTCACCACCTGACCTGCTTTGTGCTCTAGAAGGTCTCAAGGCAGTTCTACTGATGTTCTCTCTGAGAAGACAGAGTGCATCCCTCCCTGTCCTTTCCAAAGGGACAGCACCGCAGGTGACCAAGCGGCCTTCCTGTTGCTGAGCAGACATCTGATTTTAACAGACTGTGCAATACTGAAAGACTACACAGCAAAACCCGAGTAAAAGGCACAGCAGGAGGCCTCTCCAGACTTTCTAGTCCTGGTATTTCTCATTAGCCACCGTCCCTTGTTGCCTCTCATCCCCATTCCCACCATCCTGCACCAGCAGAGCTCGTTGCTCGCTGCTCCCATTCCTGGCAGGGCCCCTCATGGTGCTCCAACTCACTGCACTCATTGCTGGGCTCCCCCCTCTGCTTCCTCCATCAGCTGCTTCCATCCTGCTCTCTGCAGGGCTCTCTCAGTCAGGGAATCTGCCTTCCCACTGCTCTTCTCCTGATCCACAGCCTCAGAAAGGTTCTGCAGGAAAAGTCCAGATTTCTTGTCACAAAGCAGAGGCTTTTACAATGGAGCTTTCCTGCTAAATCCTGCAACCTTTGCCACAGTTTATTTGTCACCAAGTTGCAAGATGCAGCATTAAATCCAACTGACTCCTTCCCCTGAAGCTCATTGGCACCATTGAGCTTTTATGCCTCGCACAATGAGATTACAAATGAAATCATTCCTTCAAATTCTCGATTTAGACATTTCTGTCATGAAAGTCTCAAAATATGGTATATCAGTAGGAAAGTGCAATGCTGCTGTTAGTATTGTTTTCTTTTGTTTCTGCTAAAGGCCCAAAATTTATCTATCCACACCCTCCACCCTTTGGATTTGCTTTTCTTGCTAATGTATTTGTTTTGCTCCGAGAGAAACAGAATCATTTGTCCAGTGAACATAGTTAACAGCCAAATACATGAGAGATATCAAATCTTATGACTCTCCATCATCTCTTAGCTGAAATACTCGGAGGCAGATCTCGGCAGCATTCATCAGTTTAATCCATACAGTGGGAAAGTGTAACTAGCAGCCAGTGCTGCTGGGACCCCAGTGCCAGGCTGTAACAAGCAAGAGCAGGGAGCCACCAGCAGCCTGAGAGCCAAACACATCCCTTCCTGCAGCACAGCTCCTCAGCCCCTGTGCCCAAAGCTGGCTGAGCCCTCTTAGCCGCCTGCTGCTCTTGAACCGACCTTTATTTGTTACAGAAACCTGTTTGTCAGGTCAGTGTTCTGAAAAGGCTCTGATAACCCAATTCTGCTATCTGTTAGCTTTATTAAAGTTATCCCTCATGCTTTATAAACAACAGCTGACCCTATTTATGCAATGTAGAATGCTAACTGAAGACTAATGGGGAATCCATGTTTAAAGTAGTTTTCCAGTGAGGAAGAAAAGGTATAAACAGTCTGATTAGTGAAGAAATGAACTTAATAATTATTTAAATGTGGTTTCATTTTTAAAATGCAACATTATATATCAGTTTCCAAAATGAGTTTTCATGTTTAAATGATCAAGCCCAAAGCATAGTTGTATGTTTTCTTAGCTTTGCCAATTTTCTTATTAGGAAAACAGTCTTTGGGGCAGGAGAGCCAAGGACATGTAATTCCCTCCATGGAACAATTTCCCTCTTGATTATTTATGAAGTTTAAACTGAGATTTTTCAGGAAAGCAAGTCAATCTTAATGCTTAATATAGGCTTCTAGAACAGGGGGATTAAAGTATTTACCTCAAACTAGACTTACTGCAGCAATAAATTTATGTGCATATCAAAACTTAATTCTCTTATTCTCATGGATAAACACATAGTTATTTTGCTAAAACAATACCCATGCCATGAAATTGCTACCGCTTTGTGTGAGTTAAAATGTTTTTTCCCTGCAACTTTTAGAGAAATTCAGGCTTTGGAGAGAAAAAAACCTTCTACAATTCTCTATCATTGGTCTCCTACAAAAAGAGGTGTCATGTTTATACCTCTCTGCCTAAGGAGACTCTAGAAGCCTCATAGAATTCCATTGTACTTTTTGTGTTTGCATTTATCATCAAAGAAGCAATAGCTACAGACTGAGATGTCAGAGAAAATATAATGCCAGCTTACAAAGAAGTGTTATAATTTGTTTTGGAATCTGGACATTTTAATTTGTGTCAATATTCATTATATTCATAAACAAAACAATAGGAGGCTTTTCATGTTAGAGAAAACAATTATTTTATGGATTATAATTTAAATAGAAAAGTTTTCTTGTGCCCTAACACAAATTGTTGAATCTGTCTTTAGAAGTCAGTAATTTATTTTTTTTTCTGTACCTGTATCATTTTTGAGACACTTGGACATATGATCCCAATAAATATCTCTTGGACTCTGTGGGAGCATTTCCAATCACTGCAGTGGGCAGTGAAACAATTTCATTTCAATCTCTGTGCTTTTTAGCCCATTGTTTCTTTTTTCAATACAGTGAATGATCCATTCTCAGCTTCTCAGTAATGAGCCAAGGCTGCAAATGCTCATTTGCAAATTCACCTTCAGCCATGGGAAGAGCCCTGCTGAGCTCTGGGAGCTCGGAGTGCACCTGCACTGTCATTCCTGAGGGACTGGGACCATAACTGTGGAAGTGGGTCAGGAGAAAGCTATTTAGCAATCCCACTGCTTGGATTTCTTCTCTGAAATACAGTTCTAATGTCCAGTTCAGAAGAAAATTTCTGAGATAGTAACTAGAGAGAAAGGGAAATCACACTGCACATCTAAATAAAGTTGAGCAGTAGAACTGTTCCAAGAATCCTCTTAATGTGCTTGGATCAAACTTGAAGTTTCAGTATGAACATCCTGGATTGTGTTCCCTGTAAGGTTCTGCTATTTACATTTTTAAAGCTTTGTAAATTTTCTCTGGTTCTACCCTCTTTGGAAAAAATACACCATTTAGGTACATTATAATTGTTTCAAAATAACACTCTGAATTAAAAAAGAGAAGGGTATCTATAGCTATTCCTTCACCTTTTTAGAATCTTGAGACATTAGAAGTCTGGGTGAGACTGCAACCTGTACTTTGTCTTTGCTTTCCTGGGTATGGATACAAGAAAAATTATTCTTATGTAGTGCCCTTCACAGAGAAAATCATCACCAGAAGAATGGCTTCAGGCTTAGCAGGACTGTGCTACTGTAGATATTTCTAAATATATTGTTCTCTGAAAATCAGTATTTTCTCCAATTCTACCTTTCCCAGTCTGGAGATAATTGGGTTGTGCCACTGATTCTGGCTCTAGAATAAAAACCTGAATAAAAAAATTAGTGCAATTTCTATGGAATAATAATGTCTTTTTCTCTCTTTGTCGTTGTAAGTGATACTATAAACCATACTAGACCTTATGTACTGTTTAAAGTTCTGGCAAACAGATATTTCCTTGATTTCAGCTGCAGAGGAAATCTTCACTTATTTTCATTTCTTAATTTCTATTTGCTTAACTTGGCAGGCATGATATTATTTTGATATAGATAAGATGTGATATATATATGTATATAAATACACACATGCAGATGCTTATGTATGCATAAGCCTTGTATATCCAGTTGTCTCTGAAAGTATCACTCCTCCTTTTAAATTCCCTGTGGTTTAAAACTCAGTTTTCCTGTGATGCATTTGTGCAGGGAAACACACTTGTTATGTATTTGCACACTGGTACACTGGTGTGCTGGGTGGGTACAGCCAGCAATAGTCCTTTAGGGCTGTGACACACACACACCCCTGTGCCAACTGCCAACCTCATCACATTCAGAAATCATCAGTCAAGTCCCAGAGAAAAAATAGAATTACTTAAATATTATTGCCCTTCAGAGAAATCATATATTTGTGGATCTCTTGCCTTTTCTTAACTGATGCATTTGTGGATCTGTTGCATTGCCTGTCTCTTGTATTATTCAATGCCATGTTTTTGTAGCTTCCTCTTGCAGCCAAGAGGCTGAGCAGCACCTTCCTTCAGTCATTATCAGTGGTGGTTGGTGTTCTGTCCTGCTGTCCCCTCCTGTGCCCTGCCCTGTGACATCCAGCTGAGCACACAAACTTCATTTTGTTTCATTTTGCTGTAAATCAGTTTAAGTGTTGTCTCCTTCAAGCAGTTTTGCTGCCACTGAAAGCCTTGGCGGTAGTTTGGTGGCATACACTGTTTGTGGGCATTTTCCAAATGCAGGTGGACAGGCCCTGGATGACCTTCAAGCACTTGAGTCATAAGGCCAAGAGTCACAGTTCCCATGTCAAGAAATATTCGTGTCTTAGCTTGGGAAGAAGGCAGAGAGATATTTTTTAATTATCTCACTTTTTTGTAGTTTATCCTAAGCAAATGTTTGAGCATCTGAGACATTTCTAATTTTGGTGAGTAATAATGTCAGTCTTTTTTGCTTCATTTGCTTTTCATGTGAGATTCTTGCCAGGCAAAAGTAAAATATTCAGGTTTCATTTACATTGAAAATTACTCTCTCATGGTTTAGGGGGAAAGATTGAGTTATTTTTTTTCTGACAGGTGTTCTTTTGTTGATGATGGTACATGCAGCCATAAAGTGGTGTTCTATGAGGCTTTAATGCTTTTCACAAGTGCACTGCTAGTCTTTAAAGACTGTAAATGTTAAAGACCTCTTCTCCAGAAGAGGAAAAAATGAGTGTCTGCCATTGGGGAGAAAATGACCTATGATAGCAGAGTGCTTTGATTGTACAAGTTCAAATCCTTGACAGATTCAATCATATGAGAAATATAAGAAGCAGCTATAGGTGAATTTTGTAATCTTTTCAGGATGAGCATCTAAAAGTTCAGATGATTATCTGCTACTTCTTGACCTGTGAGTTTTATAAGAGAAAACTTTACTGATATCACTTCAGGTAGTAAGGCAAGAGAATTAGGGTTTCAAGTATTTTTGAAGATGTTTCAATGACTGACTGTGGCCAAAATAATTGAATGTTTTGTTATCAGTATTTTAAATTTTGAGTTGTTTCAAATCTTGATGATGTTTCTTTTGACTGGCTCTAATTTTGAGTCTGAATCTCTTCTTTCAGGATGACAGATGTTTGTATATTTTTTTTATTTTATTTTTAAAGCACCAATCTACCACATAGAATTTTTTTTACTTCAACAGAACTTCCAAAAGTGAAAATTGTACACAACAAATATAGGGAAATCTTCAGTGATAGGAATGAATTCAAGTATCTTTTAGGTAATTTTCTAGACAATCATTATAGCATGTTTCTGGAGTCCTCAAGTGTGTAGTCTTCTGGCTGCCAGATCTCAATACCAAGAACCAGCAAATGGGAGAACAGAAATGTAAAATAAGCTAAAGAAGTTTCAATGCACAGAGCTCTTCAGGAAGTTCACAAGCTCTGAAGAACCTTGATTGGCATGTGAATTGATTTTATGAGTAGGAAAGGTTTGATACTGAGTAACAGAGAAAATGCCAAGATCTTTGACAAATGCAAATCCTTTGGGACTGGAACACAGGAGAGGAGATAGATCATGAAGCACTATCTGTATTTGTACTTTAAAACTGTGAACTTTAGTCACTACCTATTGATTGCAGTGTTTTCAGTTCCCCTGTTGTGCTGCCATCAGCTGCTCATATCTTCCTGTATTATCCTGCTTGTCATATAAATTGTTTGATCTTTTCTTGTACTTTTGTCACAAAAGCTACTCTGAGCTGGACTGAACACATGCAGTGATCTTGCCAAACTGTGTGTTTATGACAAGGCTGACAAGTGACAAGCTCACTTGATTTGGTCCCTGTGCAACACTACAAGGGTTGGTCTGGAGAAATTTATTGGATCTTAAAATGTTTCTGCTTTGATGATAAGCAGAGATGATAAAAAGACAGTTGTATCTGGATCCGTAAACTATAAACAAACAAATTTTATTTGGTTCATAAAACTATTACCATTTTCTGTTGAAGAAGTGATGCTGGTTTGTGGCACTGAAATGAAGAATAGATAATGATGATGATGAAAAAATTACAGACCCACCCAAAGCCTGAAGCTCTGTTGTGATGTGAACTGCTTTGTCCTTTCACATGAAGGAAAGTCTTATACCCTAAATTACAGCCTTTTTTATGACCTTATGTAAAACATATGATTTTTAGAAAAGAAATTATGTTCGAATGGGTCTTATCAGCTACCAGCAGGCTTTACTAATTTCCTTCATCTCTGTTCAAAAAACAAAACAGTAAAAGCTGAATTGGCTTGGAAGCAAGAGAGGCTTCTCACCTCTAAATCAGCTAATGGGTGGGAGATTGGCACTTCCAGTGACTGTTAACACTACTCCTCTTTCAGCTATAAATGTCATGTCCTGCAGGTGTTTTGTGCTGTCTTCAGTGCAGAAGCAAAGGACTAATATGGGGTGTTAAATCAGATTGCCCACGTGTGCTGTGGAACCACAAGATTTGTCTTAACCAATACCTATGGTTAAGGTTTCACTCAGGATCTGTAATGCCTTAACTCACTGACTGGGTCTGTGTCTCTATTCCTGACAACATTTAAGGTCACTGCATGTTTGTATTCTCAGGTTTTCTCTGTGTATTGTTTGAAACATTTCCATGTTCTGTTGGTACCTAGTGTATCTAGAAGTTATTCATGATCAGCTAGGTGTGGCAAACTGCTGGGTTTTATGCATTGTGTTCCACCTTATCAATGATTTTTATGATTGTGTTCTATGATCCCTCTCCAGCTCCTACTCTTGGGCAAAGGGATGCACCCACTGCACTAAGACCAGGGGGAACACAGCAAAAGACTTCAGGAGCTACAAAATGTAGTGGCACCCATTATCTGAGGCAGTTTTTCTATATGTGAGTGCCAGACATTTCACAGATAAAGGGTCTTTAGATAAAATCCTGGAAGAAGCCCTGATAGCTATCACAGGCAGTGCTCAGGCAATAAAAAGGACCTGGGTGAATCTCACTGCTGGTTTCCAGTATTTTTGTAACAGACCACAAAACAAAAGTTGCCTGTGAGGGGATTTTTACCTCTGTAAATGTCTTTTCCCACAATTTTTTTTCCATTTTAGTGTCCTGTTTAGAAGGATGAAGTGGCTTCTCTTAAGGATCTGAATTCAGCATGATCCAGTCTGTAACACTGTTACTTCTTTGTCTTCCTGCCTGTTCTTGACTATTACTCTGAGACCTAACTGTTGGCCCTTGAGACACTGATATATTTAATTGGATTGTGCAACATGACAGAAGCTCATTTTTCAGACTTTAATCTTGGGAAGTTTCCAGTATGTACGCAGAGTTGTAACTCTCAGTAGTTCCAGAGGCCTAACAGATTCTAAGATCATTAACATTATGTTCTTTATGGCAGAGGGTGTGACCATAAATTATGTTGGTATGAGCTTGAATAGAACTTTATGAGCTGAATTCTGCTGAGGCCTTCAAACCTTGTGCTGTTACAGTTGTAAGCAAGGATGCAAGAACTAATAAAAGGGAAAAATTTCAACACTAGTGCAATTTGTCAATAGGATCTTGTAGTTCAGTGGAATTAAAGCTCCCTCAAAATTACTTTTCATTTTAATTTTGTTCAATGGCAGTTTAACCTTTTTTTTTTTAATATTGTGGTTTTATTTATGCTAACTTTTGCTTTGCCTGTGAAGTGTTTGTAAGTCACATGACTTTCTGGTGATACTATGCACAAGTAGAAATATTTGTGCTTCTAATTGCTCTTTGATAAATAGATCTTTCCTAGTCATGTGTACTATAAATATCATTTCCCTCTTCAGGATAGAGTCTGATTTCAGATTGTGTTTTCATAGAGGGTAAAGATTAGTGCCTCCTTATTGGTGTTGCTCATATCTTTGCTCTGTATTCTTTATTGTAACTGGTAGAAGACACTCCTCAAAGACTGAGTTCTGGAATTGTAAAATCAAGTTTCCATAAGCTGAGGAATCAAAATGCCACTTCTACACGGAGTCTTAGGAGTTAGGCTGTGCATTTGCATTTGTTTTGACCCAGACCACTCATTCTGATGCCTAGTTTAGAAACTTTCAAAATCAGCTTAAAATCTTTTATTTATAGACTTCCTATCCTTCAATCTCTTTTTAAAATTTATTTTCACTGAATTGCCCTGATGAGAGGAATGTTTGTGAAAGACATCTCTTTGCTAGCTGCCCTGATGGCTCTTCTTCCTTACTCTGCTGTATCAGCACTGGGTGGGCTGCAGAAGTTCATGTTTTGCCAGGTGCATTAGGCTGTGTTGTCAGACAGCTCCTCAGATCCACTAAACTCACACCACTCTGCAGGGCCAAATTAGATTTGTGTGAAATGGTAGCTGAGCCAGCAGCACTGTGCAGCTCCAAGTGACTACGTTAATTAGGAAGCAACCCATAAAGAGTAGCATCTCTGCAAGGAGAATGCTGGCATGCTAACTACATCTGTGGCAAATTGAATTAAGAGAAATCCCATTATCTTGCTTGAGATTCTGCTTTCTACTGACAACATGTGTCAGTGTTACTGCAGGTCAGTTCCTGCAGAGATGTTTCATTACTGTAAAAGGTTCTCTTAGAACAATGCATAGGGACAAAAACTAAACACAATTCCTGTGAATGACAGACTATTATTTGGAGTTGAACGAAAGAAGTGGTTTACCTCTTTTCCTCTCTGTATTGCTCAGGTGATGTGAGGTGACAGAATCATCAATGCACATGGCATGTTCATCATTTTGATGCTCTATCTAAACACCTTTGCTGACATGCTGTTGTCCAGCTAATACCAGCAAGCACTTTCAGAGACAAGTATTTGTCATAGAACTTATAACTTTGTCTTGCTCTGGGGCTTATTTTTAGCAGTTTGTAAACATGTTCATATGAACCAAGTACATTCAGCTGTATATGTATCTCTTTCATGATTTTCTGCAAAGAATACGGAAACCATTACATTTTCAGTTCCGTAACTGAGCTAGAAATTAAGAGTGAAGGACAGGCACACAAATAGAAGCACATGTTCAAGTTCTTTATGTACAACAATCCTAGGGTTAGGGGTAAATAGAGGCAAACAGAAACATGGAGTTATCCCTTTGTACCTCTGCTAACTTGGAATCATTGTTTCAGTTTGGTGGCAAGATGGGACAATAGAGTTGCATATTTAACTAGGCTTTGGCACTGACTTTTTCCTCTAGAGAATAAGAGACTGATTAGATTTTAAGTATGCAGTGTTGATGTCTTAAACATTAAGGATCATGTACTTTTTTAACATTAAATACATTAGAACCAAAATATCCTAACAGGGACATAAGCTTGGCTATCAAGTACTTTGTCTCACCAAATTTTAATTAGGAATTCTCCTTAAAGATTTACCAATTAAAAAGAGCCTGATATACCATTTGCATTTTTGTATAAAAATAACTAAGAAGTCTAGTAAACCAGTCATACTATTTCAGATATTCTAACTTTTCAGACTGCTTCTTCCACAGAACGTCTTCCACTGTACACCTTCTTCCAAGAACTTCAGTTGAGCTCATGACATAAACTTCAGCAGTTACCTTCTGTTCTGATCCACATCTTAAATTCTATTCAAATGTCTTCTGGTTTCTTACTTCTTTCACTTTTGATTTAAAGGGAAAAAGTTATGATAATTTTAGAAGGGTTAGGTATTCATCTGTGAGAAAGCAAACCCTTTCCACTGTCCTGGTATGGGCTACCTACTGAATCAATGTAACAGGCACTTCATTTCTTTGTGTCACTTCAACCCTAGAATGGAGTCACAACTTGAACAAATCTATCATCGAGATTCTCTAGCTATCATAAGTGCCATTATATTTATTTCCCTTTATTTACATGGAATATTTCATTTTCACAAAAATACCAGATTGAAAGCACAAAAATCCATAACACCAGAACAAAACCCCTCCTTTTAAATAGATTCTGAGGCATTAACTGTTAAAAACAAGGAGATGTAATAGCCAGGGATGTTTGCCAGTTGCTGTTATGCAGCAATCTCTTGGATGCATTGCTGTGCTGAGCACTGCACAGCATATCTCATTCAGTAGTGGGGTACATGACAGTGCTGAAGCTCTTATCTTGACTGGGGCTCTTTTGGTTCCTACGTCCATTTGATAGTTGACTTTTGTTTAAACTGCTAATGATAAATGAAAATTGCTGTTACCAACTGTTGTGATTATAAAAATTTACCATCACCGTTCTAAAAGTGAGAAAGTGATCAGTGCCTGCTGCACTTCCCCAGGTGCAGAGCCTTTGCCAGAGCAGAAGTGAGTTCTGCTCCCTGCATTCGTTCTGCAGTGCTGTGTGAAGGTCACACTCAGGGCAGGTGTGCAGTGCAGCCAAGGAGAAAGAGTCAGAGAATCAGAGATACCAGGTTGGAAGGTCATGTCAGGGATCATCTGGTTCAACCTTTCCTGGCTGAACAAGATAACCCAGCACCCTCTTCAGCTGGGTCTTAAAAGTGTCCAGTGTTGGGAATCTATCACTTCCCCAGGGAAATTATTCCAGCAGCTAGTTGTCCTAGCTGTAAAAAAATGTTCATTTCATGCCAGTTGTAATCTCCTCAGTAACCTGTACCCGTTACCCCCATTGCTTTGATAAAAAATAGCCCAGCAATGCACTTTGTGTCCCAGCAAGTGCAACGCACCCTTTGCAGCAACAGGAAGACAGGTTTTGGTTGTGAGCAGTAACTGCATGCTGCAGAGAGTCATTCTCAGTTGTTTTCTGGCTTTTAGGTGCGTATCCTCTGATCCTGGAAATTTTTAGATTTAAGCTCCCAGAATTTAGGCTCTTTTTTCCACATGCATTTAGATAAGATTTTTAATTTCTTGGATTAACTTTCTTTTACTGCTAATAATGCTCCTTACTCAGCTATTAAAATCTGTCAGTTTAGTAGTCCTTTTTACCAGCAGATATAAATTTACTCTGAGACTCTAATACCATGCCTTTAAACAATGTTTGTGCCTGTTTGCAAGAATTTTGCTTTCAGCTATTCTCTTTAATAAGCCTTCTCTCCATTAAAAACTTTTAAAGAGATTATTTGTTACTGACTTTCTTCTTTTGGCTTTTCCATCTGCAATGATGCTGAATATGATGCCATTTAGTTGTCATTATAGAGCTAATTTTCGTATTTAGCTTGTGAGCCACGCTTTTTTCCCTGATTGGGATTAAACAAAAAATATTTCTTCAAGACCTTCCCCTAATGGATCAGATCCTTCCTGTCATCAGTATCCCAGGTCCTCTAGACAGATGATGTCTTCTCTGAACCTTGTTTGCTCTATATAGAATATTTGAAAAAAAAAAACCACATAAAATCCATCTCCTTTCAAATATTTGGATGGAATATTTCAAGTGAACATTCTCAGTCTGTGTGAACTGAAGGTTGACTAAGATCTATCCTCATGTAAAAAGCCCTAAACACATCTAAAAGTACATCTAAGCAGAACATTTTTTGTATCAGTTGCCAGACTGTTATTAATGTCCCAAGTGATCTTGCTCTAACCAAGATTTCAGCTCCATGGACACCTGGAGCCGTGGCTGGGCCTCAGTCACTCAAGGGCAGCAGGTCCCTGCACCCTGGGCTGGGGCTGGGAAGAGCAGCTCCCTGCAGAGCCTGGGGAAGGCTCTGGTGGGGGATAACCCCCGTGTTTGCACACCCAGGGCTCTGCCTTCCCCACAGGCTCTTGGAGCAGGAGCATTCACAGACACACAGACCCCTGGACTGCAGCACACGAGCGTCCTCCTCAAAGCACCAAGGGGAGGAGGAGAGGGGAGCCCCAAAAGGAAATGTATTTAAAACAGCTCTGTAATGCTTGCTTATCAGCTAATGTTCAGCCTCGTGAAGTGCTGCTCTAAGTACTAGAAATTATATTGGACATGATGTATGTGTGTGTATGTGCAGGTTCAGAATAATCACCCTGGTACCTACAGGAAACCCAATTTCCCAAGACCAACCAGTAGTACTTTGTAAGTGGCAGGTGTCATAACCTTTGCACATCTGAACTATGTAAAGGTTAATTATATTCCACTCCACTGCAACTACGGTTACATTCATGGGACTTTGTGCTTAATGCTGCTTTCTAAATGATGTGTTACTGTAGAGATGAATTATATGAATGCAGAACTAAAATTAGTCACATAAATTACAATAAGTTATTATACTTAAAAAGTAGAGATAGGAAACATATTTGTTATAAATTATTCTGAATACTTTCTGGTTTGCCGATATTTCAACAAATGATATTTATTTTCTGATAGTGCATGCTTTATTTTTTAATATTTCCTTGCTTGTCTCAACAGGTAATTTTTAGCATATGGATTGTGATCAATAAACTTTGACTGTTTCTTACAATCCAAACAGGTCCGTGTCCTTCTTATGTTGGGACACCAGAGCTGGATGCAGCATTGCAGGTAGGGTCTCAGCAGAGCAGAGGGGCAGAATCCCCTCCCTCACCTACAGCTCTCAGTGCTCTGAATGCAGCCCAGGACATGTTTGGCTCTCTGGGCTCCAGGTCATATTGAGCTTCTGATCAACCAACACCCCCAGGTCCTTCTCCTCAGGGCTGCCCTTAATCCATTCTCTTCCCAGCATGTATTTGTGCTTTTTGTTTATGCTTTCTTTTATTGTAGCAACTGTCTCAAAAACCTCCCTGTTTGAGAATGTATTTTAGTGGTACATGAAGGCAAAAATCATGAAGGCAAAAGAGCAGCTACCTGTGGAGATAATAACCATGATAAAAAGTAACTGTACTTAGAGCGAAGACAGGTGCTATTGTTAGGTGTACGTGTGGCTCTGCCTTCCAGAATCTCTGTATGTGCTTTTCCCTAAGGAAAGGCTGTCTTTTGTCTTAGTCACTGCATTGATAATTACCAGTCATCCAGTTATGTGATGTGAATATCAGAGCTCACTCCTGAGATCATGCTGCTACTACACGTTCACTTGGACAGTTAAATTACCACCGACTGGGTCATGACTACTGTAAGTTTTTGTGTATTAGGGAGAATAAATACACGGACATGGAATGAGCAGAACTGGCTGGCAGCAGTGAGAGGCCTTGGAGCATCTGTACAGGGAGCAGCTGTTTGTTGCTTTGTTCATTTACAGTTCTGCTACCAAAATTCCCTTCTCTCTTTCTGTTGCTGATTGGAAAGAGTTATTGTTGCTAAGGTCATTACAGAATCATTGTGAGTGAGAATGGGAGCCAGGTCCAAGCCATCTAATTGTGTGTTAGTGCTGAAGAGATGAGCCCTGTGGCCCTGCTGAATCTGTACTTGGTTACCAAACAGCTGCTGATATTTCCACTAGCCCCATGTGAAACCCTGCACAAGCCATGGGGCTTGGGGGAGTGACAGCTCTCAGGATGCAGGGTGCACCCTGGTACTCCGCTGCAGTATTTCTATTACTGCAGTGGGATCGCAACTGAAACCTAAACTAAAACAGGAAATCAGACTTAAAAAGAACAGACATATTTCATAGCTTAGGGACCAGTTTAAACTCAGATCTTTCCCTTATTCTGTGGCTGAATTTGTTACATTTCTTGAAGGATCGTGGTGACTGCTTCACTGCAAGCCATGCCTCCAAACTTTATGGATTTTGCCCCTCAGCTTTCTTCATAGGCTTGTGTACTCCTCGTGAACTCCTCGTGAACACAGAAGTTGTTAGAAAGAGCAATGTTCCCTTGTCAGAAAACTACAATGTCAACAAATATTAAATCTTTCAAGTGTTGCTTTTCAAAGACACACCAGAGAGAATGAGGAGTGTTTAACAAAACCAAACAAGTTGTCAAACTGATATGAATCTTGAGAATTAAAGTTCCTGCCTTGAAATGGTGCATAGACTCTGCTAGGTGTTCTCTGCCCTGGTTTTGTTACCTACTCAGTCGAATTATGAAGGAATCTGAATTCAGTGGTAACACCACAGCATGAGACTCGGAGTCATGGTTCTTCCTGTAACACTGAGGGAACAACTTTGTCGTCAGCTTGCTTAGTCCTACATCCCAGATTCAAGAACGTGTTTTTGCAGGATACCTTACGGCAAAAGAGTGTGGAGTTTGTCGTTGTGCTGAAAACACACATTCCTACTGATCTTCCAGAAGCATTATAAATTATGCAGTCACTATGAAGCAGGATCATTACTTACCCTGTCCTGTGTGGGATGCAGCTTGGATGCAATGGAACATTGCAGGTTTGCAATGGAGGAAGCAAGTGTAGACCCATAATGTGTTTAATTAGGTCATCTAAACCCCCAGTTACCCTAAATTTTCATAAATGAATTCACATCCTTTCTTTAGTAGATTAAAATTAATTCCCTTTGTTTTGATTACACCTCTCTTAGTCTACGAGCAATGAAATAGATTTTTGCAGATATGAGAAAAGGCTTGAATGCAGTGAGTTGCTTCTGATCTCAGAAAAATGTTAAACTGTCAAATCTCCAAATCCATGGATCTCAAATCTGAGATCCGTTCTGATCTCAGCTGCTGTGGATTGCAGCTTGTGCACCACCATTGGCTCCCCTGGATTTCCTCCTGGCTTTCTCTGGTGTGCATGAGAACATTTCTGTGTTCAGTGTGACTCTGTTGGGGTGGTTTCTGCAGTTTAAAATGGCTGATAGCTGCTAGCACACCGTTCATTTTCTGTATCAGACAATCCAGGATTCTGTGGCATTCTAGTCACGACATGTAACAGAACCCCAAAGACAGATTATGCAGTCACACCGATGAAAATTGATTACTAAGCACTCAATGAGTCATCTGCCTCAGGAAGTAACTACTTCAATCTATTATTGTCGATGTCCTGATGGGTCAACCAGGACGTGAAAAGGAATTTGCATTAAATTGATTTGAGTGTTTTTTCTAGAAATAACATCACTCAATCAAAGGAAACATTCAGACAGAGCTAGGAAGGACTGACTGAATTTGATTTGGGAAGGCAAAGCAGAAAGGGATGAGCAGGCTGATTCAGATAAAAATATAAATGGGATTTAGAGCACCGTAAATCTCCCATTTCAGAATGAAGAGTTGGAACAATTCTTAACAATTTCTGCAATGCAGATTGTGCTGCACATTTTGGAAATCCTTTATTTGCTTATTGATCTGTGTGTGTACATATCTATATACACAGATCACCCAGTTATGTGAACAGTGTGTTTATGCAAATGGTGTGCTTAAATTTGTATCACCATAACCAGTTGCCAGCAGGTAACAGAACAACATGGCCAGCTTCCAGTTCTCCCAGGTGACTTTGCTGTACTGGGCTCATATGAAAACTGGAGAGTGGAATGTTTCTCTTCAAATATTTTTTCCTTCTCAGAGCTGAAGACCTTCCGAGTGAGCAGCACACCACTCAATTGAATTCAATGAGGGATGAATCATAGTGAAATGTCACTTCCTTCTCATCAGTCTTAGTCTTAAAGTGATTCATCCTCTCTCCCTTATGCTTGTAATATGGGGTGGGTGTTCTGGCACCTGAAATTGTAGTGAGTTTCTGCTATCATGTTATTCCCAATAGCTTTGTATCTTCTTCCAAGAGTGCTACTCATCATTTGAGGGTCCAATTAAAACTTCACACTTTAGAGAACTTGCTCCTTACTGGATACATGATTTGTGAATTCTTCACTTATTGATTTTTATACAGTCAGTCTTTATATCAATTCCAATAAGTTCTATCTGAATAATGATTTTGTGATTTGGCCTAAGAAATTACAGGAAGGTCTTTTAAAAAATGAATATTGATTTGATTTGTTTCAGCTTTTGGCTTTCCACTCTGAGACATTTATAAGGCTGTGATAGCTGAGGACATACATAATTATTGTTTCAGAGAGCCAGGGACTCTTGGAAACGTCTCAGTCTAGAGCCCCCAAAACTGTGGGATTCACAATCACTGCCCTAGTTGAAACTGCCTTTAATAAATGAGGCTTAACCCTGAAGCAAGGAGGAAAAGGACAGGGAAGGATGTTGGAAAGGCATATGCTAATCCACTATTGAAACTACACAAGAACCAGCTCAGTGGGCTGGATACAGGATGAGAAAAATCTCTCAGAGAATAGAGGAAGGACCACAATCACACTTTCCTCTGAATAATCTAGAAATGTCATCTCTTTCATTAGTGGATTTATGCTTATCCTTCCTCTGTCAGACAGATCCAAAAAAAAAAGAGAAACTACCCCATAAGAGAGCAGATTAGAGACCTGCCCTCTATTTCAATTCACTATTATTTGCACAAAAGACCAAATTATATCACATTTCTCAATACAAACCTGAAGAGCTTTTGAAAAGGATTTTACCCTCTGTATATGTTACATAACTAAATTGCAAGGTATTCCTCTCTGAGTTATGATGTACATATATTGAATATACAGAAATATGCACTTTATTGAACAAAACACATATTACTTTAGCAGTCAGGAGCCTAGGAGGTAGCACAAAGTGATCGTGCTGTTTCCAGATAAACCCTCCTGCAGTAATATTCACATTTTTCTGACAAAACCAAAACATACCAATTGATGCCTTGATGGCATATAGTGCTATTCAGTAAGGAAGAAAAAAGAAAGTGCAAATTTAAATGTGTTTCTTCTGTTCTTGCTTTATTTCACTCATCATTTGTTCTGGTAATGGAATAAATATTCTCTCCCCCTTTCTGACTGCAGGTGCTTATGTTTCTCCTTCAGGCAGTTAATTGGTTGATATTGATGAGGATGCACCACTAATGGAATCTTTATATTTTCTTCTAATTTACACATCTGTGAGATTAAGATTGAGTTCTGGGCACGTGCATGGGAAATTGGAATTATGTGTTTTGACAACACTGTGAACATATCCAACAGTAATTAAGTATTTGTGGATAAATAGAAAGCCAGTGTCTAGCTGCTCAGAATGTATGGTGGGCCAGAGATTAGTGGGTAGTTCTGCAAAGATTAACATTGCTGCTATTAACTGCCATATCTGCATGACTTTGACTTCATTTCCCCTAAACTATGACATGTTACATGAGCTGAAGTTCCTCTCTCGAATGGTGTAGCCAAACAGCTCATTCTGCGGTGTCTGTTAGTTATAAATAGTAGTCATTGAAGGAAGATTCTAGAGAAAGCCTTGTAATTCCATTTTGTGCTAAGTATTTTACCAATTTGTAACTGGAGACAGTGTCTCTCTGGTATTGTCTTACAAATGTTAAAAACAGCCTGTGAGCCTAAGAGCCCAATCACTATATGGAGTTAACAGGATAATAATCACTTCTGAAACCTTCACCTGCATGGAGTAAATCTGGGGAAACAGGAAAAGAAATAATAATGGTTCTTTCCTACACTGGTGAACTCAAAAGTGCATCTGCATTGATGTTTCAGTTTGGCTCAGAAGAGGAATCTCCTGAGTGTCCCTGTTTGTCATGTTTAGGTTTGCCTTGGAGGATGGCCTTGGAGTGAACTCTGATTTCATTCCAAGGAAACTGGACTGAAAAAGTGAAATGTATCTAGAAATGTACCTTATTCACTCCAAATGCTGATGAGCATTAAATCCATGGGACCAGCATAATGTATCCAAGATAAATCTCTGAAGCCTGTAGTGCAGTGTTGAATCCTGGGAGCTGTTCCACTCCACAGGAGCACTTCTGCTGGCCTGCAGTACCTGCTCATTGAGGGATCTCGTGGGCTTGCACAGACACTTGTGTCCCAGTTCAGCAAAAGAATTAAGTACACGTCTACTGTTAAGATTTTTTTTTAATGTATGGTGGTTGCTGGTTTAGGTTCCTGACAAGAATTAGAACATACAAGAGGCAAAATGAAAAATGCTTAAATTTTACCAGAGAATGATAAGGGATCAAGGCAGACAGTAATCTCAGACTGAGCACAAACTCCAAGATGGAACATAGGCATTGATCTGTTCCTATAAATAACATGGATGAGAGGCCTGAAGCACCTTGAACCTAACAGTAAAACTTTTAAATTATATCCCTGATCTTAAAAAAGAAAAGAAAAAAAAAAAAACAAAAAAAAAAAAAAAGACAACAAGAAAAAGGTCGATGAATCTTCTTAATCCAAGAGGTAACATGATAAAAATGAATTTCAGGACAGCTAAGTCAGGCCAGAACATAACAAACAGCTTTAGTCTGACAGACTGAAATGCAAGTAGGTCAAGCAGGAGAACAGAGGTACAGGGAAGGGAGAGTCCTCTCTGAGATTTGAACTTGGAATTTTTATTTTCCTGTATTTCCTGAGTTTAAAAAGCTGATAATCAACATAAAGTTTGGTTTGTGGGAGAATTTACAGCTAAATACAGTCAAATACCTCTGTAAAAGCATTGTCTTGCCACCTTTCCACAAGTGTTCTGATACAGCACAGGATTCTGTAAGAACGATGTGAGAGAGTGCACAGGGAGGGCTGGCAGCTCTCTGCTTCCTCAGCCAGAGATGCAAAAGGAGATGATTTCCCAAATTCAAGGAGGTTCACTTCTGCCACTGCAGTCTGTGTGAGCAGCCAACTGCCTTCAGTGCACGTGCTTCAGATCAGTCAGCATCTGAAAGGTCTGCTCTTGAGTAAAGCCAGAGTCTGGGGACAGCACAAAGGCAGCCAGAACCTCTCTTTCCCATAAACAGTATTTTTTTTTAAAAATCAGACTCTTGTAAATCATTTACTCTGAAATTCCTTTAAGATTCTCTCCAGCTTGTGCTTGTGGGAGCATAACTTCAATCACACCCCTCTGCCTGCACACTGTTATTGTGGCTGGCACATCCCTTAATGAAGAGAGCATGAAACTTGCACAATAACAAATCTGCCACATAAGAATTGATACTTCAAAATTATGCTCACTTGTATTTAAAATAATAAAGTTGCCCACGGATAAGTGAAAATTGATAGCTGAAGATTGGCTGATAAATCACAAGAATTAATAATTTTATTATGATTATTTTTAAAATAAGTAAGTGGTTTAAAAAGTGGCTCCAAAAAGGCAATTCTTCATTAAAAAATGGGCTACAAGGGTTTTTATGGCATATTCCTTGTGGAAAATTTTATTTCCTAGTTATCTAGACTGAAAAGACAACTGAACCCAGCCAGAATAATCTCATGCACCATCTCTGCAGATCCTTTCCCAGTTAAGAGTCATAATTCTATTAGCAGATCTATTAGCATCAGAGTCAAAGAAATTGAAAAAATATAAACTTGATCAATATCTAAAGTGTTAGGACTCAATGTATACAAATTGTGGAACTTAGTTTTGATATGAAGAGTTTGTTAATGTTTGAACAGTAAATTACTCAAAACAAATGAATTTATTGTTCCCTGACATAGGCAATGTAATTAGAAGAGCATAATCATGACTTTGTAATGGCTGGAGTATGAGCTGGGATAGGACTGCGGATGAATTTTAAATTATGTAATTTGAAGCCAGCAAGCAGGAGTATGACTTTACATGATCCCTGAAATAAAACATCATTTAGGTTGTGTCATTAAGTGTGCACAGGTTCTGTCCAGTCAAGTTAATAAAACCATCAGCTACCTGATGTCAGTAAGTGCATTGCATTTGTAAGCAGAAATAAAAGAAAGCAGGCAGGAGATATGATATAGGATGATACAAACTGCCCTAAATTTACTTGTCCTCTGGCCTCTCTGAGTATGCTCAACCTTCATGCAGCCCCATATACAGTCCGGGACTTACTGGACCTCCTGGGAAACTGCCACCAGGGGCAGGGGAGCAGAACAGAGCTGGCAGATCCTTAAGGAGATTTTCCAGAGCGCCTGAGCCCTCGGTGCATAGGGGTTAGGAGCTGGGCAGGAAGGCGAGTGGCCAGCATGGCTGGGCTGAGACCTGCTGGGCAAAAGGAGGGGTGAGGAGGAGGTGCACAGGCAGAGGGAGCGAGGACACGGATCCTGGGAAGCAAAGAGTAACAGGAAAGGCTTCTGCAGCTGTGTTGGACAGAAAGGGAAAGGCCAGGAAAGCCCCAACCCCTGCTCCATGAGCAACACGAGCAAACAGTAATGGAGGAAGTGAAGTCTGAGCTACAACTTCTGTGCCCTCACTGGCAGCATCTCCCTGAGCTTCTTGGGTGGATGGACCACAGGGCAGGGATGGGAGGAGCCCCTCCTGCTGCCAGTGAAGGTCAGGTTCAGGACCTCCTGAGGAACCTGAGCATACAGAAATCTGTTGGGAGAAACACCTCAAAGTCCTGCGGGAATGATCTAATGGAGTTGCCAAGCCACTCTGCATGATATTTGAAAAGTCATGGCAGTCAGGTGAAGTCTCTGGTGACTGGAAAAAAGGGAAATATTGCACCTCTTTGAAATGGGCAGAAAGAGCTACTGAGCTCTGTGCCTGGGAAGATCAGGGAACAGATCTTTCCAGAAGCTGTGCTAAGGCATAGATCCCTTTTCTTGGCAGGAGGATTTAGAAGCCTAATAAATAATACAAATTGGATAGAAACAAAACAAATGCCTCAGACCAAATGCTCATTACTATTTATTTTTCATTAAGAAACTATCAGCTCAAAAGCTAATGCAAATTATTATTGAATTGTTCACATATTACCTCAGTTCCAAGTAGCTGAAGGTTTTCATATCAATTTATATAATACCTTTTCACAGATTAAAGTTTTCTGAGATTTTTGCTATTATGGACCAAGTGACTGTCATATTGTGCTTTTGGGTTGTTTTTTTTTTTCCCACTCCCACTTTAATGCTGAATTATCAGGTTCAATATTGTCTTATATGTTCAATTTTCTGTTTCAGTAGCTCACAATTTTATATATTTTTTCAGTGGGGAATTCTGAAGTTCTAGGCAAGCTATTTTTGCAGTTTTGTTCCCTAAAGTATGAGGAGCTTTATCCAATATCTCATTGTTATCTCACAGAATTATATATTTTTTTTACGACTGACCTGAGGCTGATAACAGGTAACAATTGCCAAGTTACATGAAAGGAGACAGTTTAATCTATTGGGAAGACCATTCCAAATTCAACAGTAATTTGCTGTTTGTTGTTTCACAGAAAAACTATCAAAAATATCTTGCTACTAAATAATAGGTCTTCAAGGTTCAAGGTCACTTTGTACTTCAGCAAGGAGGATAAAAAATGATAAATTATATGTCTTATTAGAGGCAATACAGCAGTGCTTGGTAGTGTCTTGATTTTAGCAGATGTTTTCCTATTAAAATCTAGAATATATGGCTCCAGTAAACATATGGAAGTATTTAATTTACTCTCTTCATACAGAAAGAAATCTCTGAATAAGTCTCTAATGCATTCACTGCATTGCTTTAGAACAATCCCACAACTTTTTGGGAGTACAGCCATTCTAGTAAATATTCTAGTAAGTAAACATTTACAGTAAATAAACATCTAGTATATTCCAGTATATTACCATATTATTACAGTAAATAAACAAATAACACAGGTATAATGGCCTTAATAGTTACACAATAATGGAAGAAAGGGAATATTCATTTAACCTTTCATAAGAATTTTCTTAAATTGTATATAAACCTTTCTTACATTAAGTTTTCCCTAAAAATAGAATTTTTTTTTTTTTTTTTTGCATTAAGTGTCCTCTGAAATGTCTGCTTTTTACAGGTCCCCTCAGTAATATTCTGTTCTGGCAATCATAGTTTGAAAATAACGCTTTGCTAACAGAGTTACTGAGGCAAGGAGCAGAAAATGACCAGAGGGCTTGACCAAGCCAAACTGCCCAAATGGCTAATCCATTCAGTCATTTTTAAATTAAATTATTAGAATCTTTCTTTGATTGTCTATAAAAAGAAGAAGTGGCACAAAGTTCCTTAACTGAAACATTTCTGTGGAATATTCATTCCACTGCAGTTATAAATAGATTGCCCTGTGGGTTTCGGAGGATACAGATGTCACTATGTAGAAGAGAGCTGCAAGAGCTCTGAAACATGGGAAGAAATGAGATGTTTGTAACACTCTTGAGATTCATGGATACAAAAAAGAAGACACATATAGGTTAAAAAAAAAAAAAAGGAGATGAAGCCAAACTTTTTTAACAGTATAGGCATCTGCTTGAAATACTAAATTTGCCTTAATGTGAAATAATGGGCATTTTTCTGTGGTCTTACAATTTAAGGCTTTCTTATATAATGCCTGTCTGCCTTGCAATATCTTCATGAGAAAAGCTCAAAGGGAGCAAGGCAAAACACAATATTGTCAAGGGAAGGGCAAACTGGAGGAGTGGTGGTGATACTGTCACCACCCCCAGAATACTGGAAGAGATGAAAGCAGAGGTGAAGTCCCTGTCCTATACAATTATCTTAACCATATCAGTAAAAATGGTTTACCTGCTATTTATGAGCTTGCAGGGCTACTTCTTGCAATGATTAATGGGAAGCAGCTGATTCCCTTTCCCTTCCAACCACTCATTAAGCATCTGAGGCAGATGAGAATAAGTTTCTGCAAAGACATGGCTGTTAATGACCTCACAGCTTTTAGCCCTTCAGGCTTAGAAATATTGTCTACAACGTTACGAGGTAATCTTAAAATTTAAGCACTGGTGTATGAGGTTTTGTTTTTTATGAGGTCTCTGGCTGTACACCCATCTTCCTTCCTCTGATTGTGCAGGTTCAGAATTTCCAGAACTTTGTTCTGACTGCGTGGAGTTACTCATGGTATGCTTTTGAACAGGAACACTTGCAGTATTTACTAGGTAGTTAATGAAAAGTCATTAATACATATGGATATCAGGAGTTCAGGAGCTTGTTGTCAACATCTGATATTGAGAATAAAACATGGATAGTATTTTCTCCTGTTATTTTGCTCTTAAAAAAATTATTTTCCTGTTTACTGGACAGGTGTGAATTTGCCCAGATTTTGAAGGGATTGGTTTATGCTGGCAAAATATCAGGGTGAAGTTAGTTTTGATGGGTAAAATAAAATTCTTTGAAGGCTTTACTTTTGCTAAATGATTTTGTATTAATAAGGTGTTATGGCAGGTAATGCAACTTATTAATAGTTAAGCTGGGAAGCAAATTGCTCTTTCCTGGCTGGTTTCTTAAATATGCTTTCATCTCCTTCATGCTTCAGGTCAGGTACTTTATATCTATATGAAATTCAGAGGGATACTGTCCATGATGCTGAAAAAGGTGCTTTGTGGCAGTCAGAAGAGGCAGTGGGAAATGGAAATGTACCAGTGTAGTTAATCTGTCTCAGCAGATTTGTTCAGGTAACATATGACATTGTCAAATCCCCTGTCATCCTTTGGGCTAAAACACTTAATAGTTGAGTCTAGACCTATTAAGGTGATGGGGGAACTCTGGATTTCACAGAGTGGTGGTACAAATCCTGAGGGGAGGGAATATTTCCAGAGATGCCCAGAGGATATGTGGAACAAAGGCCATGAATAAAGATATCAATATGTTGTTATTGAGCCAAAGTCCCTTAGCTTTTGTGTTCACTGAAACTTCACAGAAAAATCTCTTACAGAGAAGCTCATGTTAATGCTGTGTCCCTTGATAAAGGCAAGGCATCTCCATAACCTGCAGCCTGGTGAGGCTGTGGGAGAGAAGTGTGCAGCAATGCTCTGCTCCCCTCTTGGTGGCTGTGCAGGCAATGGGTTTTTATCCAGCTTTGTGAGAGTCCATTGATCACCTCTGGCTACAAGGCAATTTTGCTAAAACAAAATTCAGAGACCAAACTGCAAATCAGTTGATTTTACTGTTTGTGGTATGGCTCTGATGAAACAAGAATGATTCACACTTCATCTCCACACTTGCATTTTAATACAGCATTTTATTGTAGATCTTACTGACTGGGTTTTCAGTAGCCAGTTGAAATTAACAGAGAATATTTTTAACTCTGGCGTGAGTGAAGAGGAAGAAATAGATGAGGACAAAAATTTGAAAGTGGGTGAGTTATCACATGTTCCTGAGGTTTTTTCTTCTCAGTTAGCAGTAACAAATATTTTATCAAGAGATATAATGCCTCTTTAGCAAGTCCTGTCAAAAACTTCTTAGTTTAATTTCTTTGTGGAATAAGACTAAAGATTATATGCAGTGGCAGTATTAATGCATATGTCACAGGTAAAAATAGACTCTAGGTTATGTTGGTTATGTACAGAGTGGAGTGGGAAAATTGTTAGTCTCCTTCATATATGTATTGATTGAAAATCAGTTATTTACTTGCTGAATATTCCTGGCAAACCTTTAAAAATCTATGGCTTCAAGGTTGTTGTTGCATTACTTTAAAAATAAACTTTTTTTTTTAATAGAAGAGAGATTCTCTTATTCATGTTTTCATGTCTAGAAGGTCTTTGAAACACATTGCAAAATTAACTAAGTACAGTGTGATTTAAGTCCTTTGCTGTGGTATTCCTTCTGCAACAAAAGCTTAACAAATGAAATGTTAGAAAAGCATTGTTGAAAAAAGAATGCTGGAGCTATCTCTGTACTCTGGAATTCACAGAATGTGATATATTTCTTATGATTATTTGACAATCTCTGTGAAAGAGGATAGCAGCATCTTTCATAGCTCTATATTTTTGTCTTTACTTTTAATTTATCCTTGTTCTTCCAGAGCATTTCAATATCCTTATTTTCTTGTGGGTTATGAGACAACCCTGGACTAGGGTGGGATTCATGTGGGCAAAAGTAGCTGTCCAAATTCCATTTATAGTCAGGAGGGTCATTAGGGGCAGGAGTTTGCCTCACTTGGGAGAGGACATGCAAAATATGTGAGATGAACTGATCCTTTAAAAAGTGCAGCTAAGTCCATGCTGAGCTGTGGAGAGCCCCTCTCTGACTTGCTGAGCTGGCCCTGCCTGCCCAGCTCATGTCTAATGCCAAGGGAGACAAATCTTCCCCCTGCTCAAGTGATAGCTCTGTTATCTTACTCTGGCAAGCTCTCTGAAAATGAACTTCAGCCTAGTGTGGGTGGCCAGACAAGACTTTCTAGGGTCTATTGAAGGACAAGGATTTATTTCTGCCCTTTTCCTAGAATATGATTTTCACTCCATCTTCTGGCTGGTGATTGCTACACCTGGAAAAGGTTAATCCATATAGTTTAAGATTATGTTGACTTTAAGAGTTTATTTTCAAACTTTGCAAAGAAATGAGAAATATGATGCTATATTCATTTAGCAATGCATTCTTGTTATCAAAAAAATATGAGGTACTGTTCTATTTAATTTTGTATTCTGTCTTGCATAGATCCACAATTCTAACCCTCTCCATGAAAAATCAGATCTCTTAGGAAAAGTGATTATTTAATTTGTGCTTTTCCTTCATTGTGCTGCCATCCCCTTTAAAATGTTGAAGATTTTTAATGGCATAAATTACTTAACTGGTATTGTAGAAGAAGAATAGGAAAAATACCAAGTTGCAGTGGGATTTGGAGTTTTTCTTTTTCAAAAACTGATTATAGATAATCCAAAAGTATGGTTGAACAGTCTTCATTAGAGTGCAATCTGAACCTAGGCAACAGACTGATTCTTAAATTGTTTTCATCAGTTTAGGACTGTTAGTTGTTTTTAGCTCTTTTCTTTGGGCATCCATCTGTCAGTAAAATTCTCCTTCTGGCTAGCCACAGCAAAGCACCATTATCATTTCATTATATGCTAGGACAGGGGGGAAGATAGAGTCTGTGGTACATATTTTTAAGATATCCTTCAAATCCTTGGTGCTTCTGATAGCCCTTATGTCAAATGTCAAACATATTTGTGTCTTGGGTACTGCAATGCAAGGATTATGGAAGTCAAGGGGAGGAATTGAAGTTTTAACAGATAATAATAACATAAATAAACACTCAGTGATTGTTCAGGAGAAAAGATGAAGTTTTATCATGTATATCAAAGAGGAGGTATTAGAAAATGAGGCAAGGAAATGAACTGTTGGGAAAATGTGAATGCTAGTTGTTTATGGATATTTAGAACACCCTGCTCTGATGAGCAGAATGTAGCAAGAGATAGATACAGAGACTTCCATTAGGTGTGTTAGTGTCTTATAGTTCTAATGATCAAAAGAGGAGTAGCCAAAGGTGCTGGCAGTGCTGTTGTGCAGCCATGTGGCTCATGAGCTCCCCACCTACCTGCTGGAAAGGAATGCAGATGGCCTCAGTATCTGCTTGAAACGTTTTGCAGTCAGTTTTCAGAGTCTCAGGAATAAAGGGTTAAAGGGAGGCTTGCGGATTGCATTTTGGTGGTTAAAGGTGAGCAGGTGAAATTGCAAAAGTAAAAGGTGGGGTTCATGAGAAAGCTTCTGAAATATTGACATTTCTGATACAGAAAAGGTGGAGAGAGATAAGAACAAAATTAAAATACTGGATTCAATAAAGGAATACTTAATAGCCTTGGGTTACTGCTATGGATACTGAGAGTGAGAGAAAAGACTTTCAAGAGCTGGCAGTTCCCAAGAGACTTTCTAGCAAGGCCACAGACACTGACTGTCCTCATGAGAAGGTCGGCTAAATCATGAACTCTCCAATGATTTAAGCCACAAGGAGGAATTGCATAGAAAGTGGAAAGTAGGTCAAATGGCTAAGAATGACTGTCAGAGGGTACAAAAACTAAGTAAGGAAAATATGAGAAAAGTTAAGAAGAACCTATGACCCAGGAGCATAAAGTAGTAGAAGAAAACACTCTGCATGTGAAGAGCAAGGAATCAGTTATTTTTATCTGGGCAGGGAAGATAGCAGACACTGCCCAGAAGGTTGAAATCTACTTGTTTGGCCTTAGTTTTCAGCAAAATATGTTTTAAAAATGTGATCAAAGCTAATATAAAACAATTTATGAGTTTGACCTGACTTGCATGGCTTTTGTCTAGTGGCTATTTTAAAGATCCTTAAGTTGGCAGACATCTTCTCTAGGGCATTTGGAGCACTGGCTAGAAGATCTTGGAGCCACTTGTAGTTGTGTGTGGAAACTTGGAGAGAGTGACTGAGTTGTCAGCAGCTACATGTAAAGTTCTGGAGCAGCTTTATGGAAAGCAGAATGAAGGATCTTTTTCACATTATTGATGAGGATTTGCTTGGCTGCAGATTTGGATGCTTATTCCACCAGCAGAAATTAGTGGTTTTACTCCACTTCCCCCTGCTTCATCCTTTCTGTGCTGGGCAGGATGACACCCAGCAATGATCTTTGGAGAAACTTCTTGTGATGTACCCTGTCGTAAAAGCTTGTGTAATTACAGATCTACATCAGCCACAACGGGGCACGTTCAGAGTGTTTGGTATTTCTGGTGTTGGTAACCTCAAGTTGTTCTTCCTAATACCTCCTATCACAGCCTTTAAGGTCACTGACAAAAATATTTCCATTTTTAGATTAAATTGTGCTTTTAAGGAGAGAATTTGGAGGCAAGAAGAATAAACATGTAGGGGAAATGATGAATTTTAGCCTAATCATGAAAATAGAGAGAACTGGAGTTATTCAGATCTTTCAGCACCTTGGCACTTGCCTATCTCTGACTGTTTATTTGCAAGGATTTTTTGCAAGGAAGCTTTTAGCAGGTGAATTCTGCCAATTTACATCAGCAGGAAGGCCATCCTTTTGTTCATGTGAATGCAAAGGTTGTTGTATGGAAAAAGGTGTTGATGTGTGAAAGCTTCTATTCCTTTCAAAAACAAAACCCATCCCCAAAACTGCCACATTTCATGTATGTTTGGTTCTTTAGAATATTTTCATTATAAAACTCCCCCAAAGTATTCTGTTATCAAAATTAAATTGCATTTGATTGTCATCAGGTTGAGTCCTGAGGGAGAAACACCAATTCAAAAGTACCCTGTTAAAGCACTCTAATGGGTCTCTAACGTAAATCCTGCTGATTTTACCTACAATAACTCAAATTACTTTTTTTATTGTTCTATCTAGCAAATGTTTTATGTAAAAAATGTTGCCTTAATATTGCTTTTTAAATTTAATTTGTTTTCATCTCTTAACCCTTAAGAGCTCCTGCCCCAGGAAGCAAACCTTGCTCACAATCCGTTGACTGGCAGAGTGGTAAATACAAATGTTTTTCCATTGAATTCAGACCAACTTATGTTTGTATATATCTATTGCCCATCTTTTTTTCAGTGGTGTAGCTGAAATACAGACAAATAGTGAATAAGACATTTGTTTCTATAAGAATGTTAGTGAAGACTTCAGAATTAAAATAGCATTCTTGGCAACTGTATTTCCAGAAAACTATTTTGAGAATGAGTTACCAAGTGATAATTAGATATTGAAATGTGCCCAGTTTCACATTTCAGTGCTCCTTTCCAATTAGAATGGCATTAGAGTGAAAGTGTAGCTATATAATTGTATGAAGAATAGATCCAATTCTCTCAATGTCACTGCAATATCACCTTTCAGTAGTAATGGTACTGAATGATTACACATCTAATTTAGTAATAGTATTTTACCCATTTCACAGAGGGATCTTTTTTATTAATTTTTTTTTTAAGTGGACATGCAATTAGATTGTAAATGAGCATATAGAGAGGAGGCCATGCTACGTACAAATGTGTCAGAGCAAATGGTGCTGCATTCTGAGCTGCTGGCAGTGAGGTGACACTGTGTCTGCTAACATGCAGCATCTGCAGGCAGAATGCACCTTAACTGACTTTTTAGTGGTCAAAAAAAACAATTGTAAAAATGATCATTGCAATGTCTTTTTGGTCTGCTGTTGTATGTAACTACAAAATGAGTTCTGATACAGGTTTAGGAATAAACAGTGCCATTAGCCTTGCTGGTTAGCAGGCATTTTGTATTCATCCTTCCCTCCTGGTCTCTATCATTCCATCATCCTGTGGAGCAAAGCAGGCTGCAAAATGGATAATCCCTGTGAGAAGGCAGTGCTACAGAACTCAAATCAATCATGCCAAATGCTACTAGAAATATTTCTTATAGGTCATGATTGGAAATTTATCCAGCAATTTCCATTTAAATGGCAGCTGCTAGAAGCAGACTGTATAGAAATATTGTGTTTAGGCTTTAAGGTCCATCCCTTAGGACTCTGGGAAAACATGGGCTCTTCAGTTTAACTCCGTAAGTATTAGTCCAGCAGTGTATTGCACTGTTGAAGATACATTATCAGCCTAATCAGAGGCACCTGAGTGAGTTAAATTTGATGCAATGTTTGTTTGGTGGTACTTCCAAGACCTGGACAGCCAGAGATCTTTAACTGCTGCAGAAGCATATTGAGATTTAACTTTGTGCCTAAGCTTTTAGATAATTTTTCACATTTCTGTGGTATATATTTCTCTCTCTGGTCTCATCTCCTTCTCATGCCTTCTTTTTAAATGCACAGATTTGCTTGAAGCAGAAACAGTCTCTAATTACATATGTGCTTGTTTCTGGAGCTGCCATGACCCTTCTGAATATGTTCTATCTCAGTGTTAATTCTTATTCTTCTATTGGATCTCAAATGCCACTGAAATAAGCCAGGTGTGAAGGTTGCCCTGGCTATACCCCAAATTTCTAAAATAATCCTTTGGCTAGTCCTGCATATACTTTATTCATTTAAAAGTTCCCTGAAGTCATATCCTGTGTTATCAGTACAAAACAAATGGACCGTTTCTAGTAGCATTTTGATAAACCAAATTTTAAATTAAAAAAGGTCATGTTACAGTTTTAAGTGAAGACTCCAAAAAGTGGCTTTTGCCTGTGTCTGGTGGATTGTTTGAAAGACCTAAGCATGCCTAATGGATCTTCTGGTGGTTCAATTCTAAAGATATCTGTAAACAATATGTCATTATTTTCTCTAATTATGAATGTAATAAACTAAGAGGATTCTGAAGGTTGTTTCTAGAAAATAATGGTCCTTAGTTTTTGAGAAGCTGAAACAATTAAAAGAAGATAATTCTTAGCTCTATGGTGTAATGAGACAACAAAATTAGGCAGGAAAAAAATGCTCATTTTTTTCTTAAAATTACATTTTAAAAATCCAAGGTATTAAAATAAAATTAACACTCCATGCAGCTGCTGTTTATACTTTACACAATAGCAGATTGAGAGCAAAAGATGTATTGTCTAACCTGCATGAATTTTCTGCCTTTTCTATTGTGTCTAGTGACTTGCTTTATCTATCTTTTTGGTTTGGGTTTTCATTGTTTTATTTGTGATCATTACAAAGAAAAATATAATCTATACAGCTGGAAATATCAGCAGGGTTCTGACATCATTAATGTTTTATTTGCTTATTGAGAAACAAAACATCTTCAAAGACGAGTGTACTCAGACAGTTGCTAATTTAAAAAAGAAAATATTTTGGTCATGGAACTCTTCCACCTTGGTGTCTAACTGAAACCTGGTGTATGATTGTGCCAAATTCATACTAAATACTGCAGAGTACGTACAACAATTTTTATTCTTCAAGGACTGAAAAATTCTAATGGAGATCTCCTAGAGATTCCTTTTATTTGTGGAAATAAATTTGCCATTTGTTTCAGTCAGGGCAAACTTGGTACTTCTTTGCCTCTTTGGAAATGCTATGCCAGAAGCAAGGACTTCAAAGTGTGTCATTGTTCTGCTGCCAGAAGTAAATCTTGTACTTATCATTGTAGACATCCTTGAATTCAGCAGCAAAAAGGACAGATGGCCAGTGAAGGGGACCGACTGACTTGAACAAGCTGCAACCTCTCAAGACTCTCTGTGTTGGTTTGGTTTTTATTTTTATGGTCATATTTTCTGTCATTTGTGATGGAAATGAGGAATGCAAACCAGCCAGAATATAGTGATGAGTCACGGGCCACCAGAGTAATGGAGTTTACAATATATAAATTGTCCTTCATGTAACAAGGGATTTTCCCAGATAAAGAATAGGTGTGGTGTGTTATCAGGCTCTGCACACTGCTTTTGTTGTTTGCCAGAGTTAATACAGGCTTGGAAATTCTATTCATCAGCATTTCCCCCCAGTGGAGCCTGTCCAATATGCTTTACCTTAATGTATTCCAAACATCTGCATTCAAATAATTTATTCATAGACTGAAATCTCTAATCCCAGTCTGAGGTGCAGAAATGTTTACTTGGTCACCCTCACTCCGTTAATCTGGGACCGTGACAGGCAGGTCGCACAGCGCCGTCCTTTCGCACGAACTTTGGGAACAATGGCTTGTTAGTCATTTTCTCAAAGAGCAGGTAGAGGCAGCAGTCTGTGTGGATGTATTGAGGATCAGCTAATGGACAGAAAGTACCTGCTCCGACACATTAATTCCCTTCCCTGTCAGGCTGCATCATTGTAGAGTGTGCATGATGGGAAGCAAGGTCCCATCGCACTATGGCACCTGCTGCTTTTCCATCTGCCGAGCGCAGTAGCTCCTTTGATTGCCCATTTTTCAGCCTAATGACTTTATTCCTTTTCTTTTTGCTAAGTTTTTACATTTTTATTGTTATTTTCATAGGCATGGTATGTAGGGTTTTTTTTTAATTTCCTCTTCTCCAGTGAGCACTTGGAGCGTTGTTAAAAGAGTAACTAACAAAACAATATTCCAAACCTGTGCCCACATTCTGCGTGCCCCAAGTGTTGTGTTTCATAATTTATTCTGATAAAGTTGTCATGGTGATAATGTCTCTTGAGAATGAAAGTGCCATGTGCCTGGCTGATTACAGGAAACAGCTCAGATGGTACATAAACTGGTAAATATTGAACCCATGGGCAATAACATTAGCTGTATTTTGTCCATTTATTTATTTATTCAATGTAGCTCTGGTCAGCATGATTATGGAAAGAGTGTGACAATTCATATTTTATTTTCTGTACACTTAGATTTATGAGGATGTGAGACAGGCTTCTGCTCTGGATTTGGTTTTGTTTTTTTAAAATTCAGTGACATAAATGTTGGCAGAGATCCCTGAAATAGCCTTTGAATTCCATCTAAAGCTGTTGATTTGGCTGGATTAGGTAAAGCACCAGATCATTAATACATATTGAACATCTGTCAAAAATAGAACTTCCAATTAACAGATGTAGCATCTGTAAATTGTGACTTCAGATTTTGTGCAAGAAAAGTGCCTTTAGGATTCCTGATAAAAGCTAATTTTATTAATTTCGAATATGAAGATAAAAGACACACATTTAAATATGATTCTCTTCCTTCAAGAAGAAAACAGAATAATATGTTTTTCATTAAACACATTGATTATGATAATATTGAAGCATACTAGGGACTCCTTGGAGTTCTTCTGGGAAAAATCTTTCAGTGGTGAATTTTAAAATTACATACTCCAATAGAGAAAGTTTGGATTGTGATATGCACTTTCTTATTTTTTGTTTTTGTGCATTTGTTGCATGGTGTAATCTTCAATCTGCATTTGAGAAATGCCAGGGAATAGCATACAATCTTTACACAAATGTGAACTATAAGTTACTGAAATATTGCCGTTCTTTGTGTGTTTTTCCATGATATTTTTGTTTGTTTCTTTTAAATGATTTAGTAAGGCATCAGCTACATTTAAGAGTACAGACTTTGTGGATGGGGGTCTGCTGCACCTGACTTCTACTGGAGTTTTAAAACTATTTCTCACTTCTAATTGTAGATAGAGAATTTTTGAACTAGTCCTAAAGCACTTGGTGACTGAGCTTTACACAGTGCCCTTTGGACACGCTGGGAAGAAACTCTCCCTACAGACAGAAATTTAAGGCCTGACACGTACATTTGAATGATCTATGTAAATGTTCTGGTGAGAAGTTTTAAACAAGGTCCATAATTTACCCACATCAAAATGGGATTATGCAGGGACATGGAACTGGTTGGAGATTCCCCTGAGCAGATGGGAAGTGGTGTCAGAGTAGTGTTTTAACCCGTGCTGTGTGCAGGAGCCAGGAAGAGAACTGCTGGCCAAATGCAGGGAGCTGGAGACCTTGAGGAGAGCTGTTGGCCAAATGCAGGGGAGCTGGTGGCGTTGCAGGCGGCCAGGAGCAGCTCCTGAGCAGCCTGGTTGCCACGGTCCCCACCATGGAGGGGAAATGCAGGGAACATGGGTCACTCAGGGACACGGGCCTAAGCCTACACTTGCTTTCTGTGTGTGCTCAACAAAACAGAGCAGGACAACAGGTGTTCCAGGTCATTCCTGTCCAGTAGGGGAAGCACAGGGATGCCGTAGATGTGGCACTGGAATCTCTCAAGGTTATGTCACTATGAGCACAAACTGCAGTATTGTGTGAAGCATGGCCCAGAGGCTGCAGCTCTCTGTTTCTAGTAGATCCTGAATTTCTAGGAAGGGTCTAGATGGAGAACTTCCTGCAGCTTTCACTGATAATGACTGGAGAGGGGTCTGGAGTGCACAAAGCCAGCTGATCACTGAGATCTGCATCTCTGTGCACAGTTTTGGTTACGTAGATTGGATGTCGTGGGCTCTACCCACCTGCTTCTCTGTGGCTGAGTGACTGAGATGTCACAGCAATCACAGCACTAAGGCATTCAGCGGTGTCTGCAGGATCACAAAACTGATGCGGAGCAGGAGGTGTCTGCCCTTGAACAGAAACACCCCTACTGTGCTCAGGGCTTGGAGCAGCTCAGAGCTTGAGGAGACACATTTGCTGTGACACGACAGGTGGTGCCAGGCGGGCACATGCTCCTCCTCCAGCGCCGTATCCTCGAGTGCTCTCACTCAGCTGCTGCACAATTCCTATAAATTCCAAGGGGAGCCAGCTCCCTACTACTGTTACCATCACTCCGAAACCCTGCTCTAAGGAGGGCTGCTGCTCTAAGCACAGATGTATCACACAACTAGCACAGAGTGCCTTATGTATGACTGCACAGTTCAAATGCAAATTCTTTGGAACACTGTGGCAGGATTATATTGCAGAATTACCATGTGAAGATAATGAAGAAGAGAGGAGGAGCAAGGAACTGAATTTAGGAAATGGAAGGCTTCTATAGTAAATGTGAAATGTGACTTCGTAATAGGAACATGAGGCTTAACCTTAAAAACTCTCTCTGCTACCCGTGTTTTCCTTTGTTTTGAGCATGGATCTCAGAGTTCACTTCCTGACCACCAACTCTGGCACTGGAACACATAATTGGAAAAGGCAATTTCCCCCCCACCAACCTTTTACTGTGCAGAGCCAGGCTTTATAGACCACTCATATCCACCAATGTTGTCTCTTTCCCACATCTCATTCCCTGCTGATTTAGGGGACTCACCTGACTGTATGTTTCAAATGAAAATTTCTAATCCCTCATCTGAGAAAAAAAAAAATCTTCTATTTGGTGCATCATCATGGGAAGTCCTGGGTATCATGGTTGCAAGCTACATCTTTGTCATGGAATGCAGATTTTCTCACCTCTGCTTTGGGAGCCTGAAAGGCTAACACATCCTTAGGCCTCTTGTTATTTCCCAGACTTCCTACTATACAGGCATGGAGCCTGGGAGGCTCAGTTTAACAATCTCTTAATTCTTCTTGCAAAAATTCACCATCATTCTGTCAGGACTGAGGGTAAAAGGCAGTCGTGTAGGATCCTGATTACAACTTCGTTTATATTTTGTTTAAATTAATAAATTTCCCTTTTTAAAACCAAAATATGGGCTTCTAATGGATAATTCACTTCTTGATCTATGGCATAACTACAAAATTCTCCCTAGAAATTTGGAATTTCTATTTTGAAGATACCCATTTTTCAACAGTCCTTTGCTATCATTGGTCAGGTCAGTAAACCTTTCATGAATTACAAGGTTTTTCATGCATTTGGAATTTAAACAAATCCCCTCATATTTTAATGTTCAAGGGAAGTCACATCTTCTGCCCTCCCAAGACGTCAGTCAGAAACTCTCAGGAGAGTAGCATTATTCAAAAGGGCTATTATTTCACCTATGCCTGTGTGAGAACAAATTGATTCACAACCCTGAGCTACTGTACAAGAGGGGAAAATTAACTGCTTCTGCAAGTCATGATATTGTTATAAAAAGCCCCCCAAAACCGGAAACTTATTTTAAAGTCAGTGTGAAAAGATTCAGTCCCTGACACTTCCCTGTTTCTTGTGAGAACTTGCAATATATTTAGCTCTTTGACAAGGTTATACATTACACCTAAAAAGAAAGGGGAAGGAAACACTCCACACTGCAGACAAAGCCTGGAATTATCTTTAATAGGTGAAAGACGGCTGTGACCCCAGCTCAGGGCTGTGATGGAGAGCGGCTGGTGTGACAGCTCCTTTCTGCACTCTCAGATACAATGAGACAGATGGAAGCAGCATGTCATTCTCTTACTTCCCATTCTGCAGGAATCAGACACAGATTCAAACTTGGTAAAAGCAGTGAGATGCTTTCAACCTACTTTCAACTTGCAGCATTTGAAAGTCTCAAGTTTCTATGTTATCTGAACACCGTTGACAGGAAAACGAGAAAAAGGGGAAAAGCTGATACATTTCTTCCTACAAATGACTCAAAATGCTGGAGTTCACATATTTTTATTTTTTGTGCTCGGTTTGTGAAAGTTTGAGGATAGTTCTGTACACAGTTTTTCCAGAGAGAAAAGGAGGAAGGGGAATAGTCACTGAAAATCCAGAAGATGAAGTAAAAATACCATGATTCTCTTTCAGCCTTTTTTTTTTTTTTTTTTTTTAGGAAGGGTCTGTCGTCCATTGCAACCCCTTCCCACCCCTCCCAACTTTTAAACTCATTCTGCTGAAAGTCCTAACCAAGAACTATGATCAGTAGAACAGACCTGCCAAACAGGCTGGTCAAGCAAACAGCCCAGCTGCCAAAACACACATCCAGATTTTTAAAGACCTGTGGCAATGTTATCAACAGTTAGAAGAGCTCTGGTAACATGCTCATTAAAAAGCTGTGAAATTGGTTTGGAACAGGTTATTATTAAAGGATCAGCAGATGTTAAAATCAATGAAAGTTTGATCAGTTTGAAAGTAAAGTCAGATAGTTTTGAGGGCTTAAATTTATTTTTAAGCAGAAATTAAAGTAAATGGCTCAGTTACTGATGTGTATGTTACAATAGACTCAAAGAATCATAGGCAGTGCTTAGTTACACACCACGTGTTTAGTTCAAGTGGCACCTCTCCCATGGGCTGGTTTATGAGCTGAGGTTTTAGCCCTCTGTAGTTTAATCCTTTTGGTCTTGAAGCTCTTACTTGGTTTGAATCAATTCAGTTGGTGTTGTAGGCTTGCACACAGTGTTCCCAGCAAGTTTCTAGGAGATTTTGAAACCCAGAGCAGATGTCTCCATCCTGTAATAAGACATTTTGATTTTAAGTGGTCATAGCAACAAAATGCCCTCCTTGCCCTTTAGAAGAATACCTCGATAGGAAAAGCATTTTAATTAAGAAAGTACACTAATTAGCTACCACCTGAAGTGAAGATAGAAGTTTCACTTCATTAGCAAGACTGGGTGTGTTGGAGAAATTCACCTGGCAACAAGAGGACTCATTTTTCAGGCTATTTTCTGTATTTCTCTTCCTGCAGGGAGAAGGCAATCTTAATTAAAACCTGTGAAAAACAGGGCATTTTTAGCTGTTAATTTACAGAAGTTTGAATAAGTCAAAAGAGGGAAAAGCACCTTTTGGCAAATAGTGCATATAGAAGGCTGCCAGCAAGCCTGCACTTAGCAACAGGAGCTTTTTTATAGGCCTGAGAGAGGCTGTTGTACTGCTGGAACTGCAGGAACCTCCTGAGCTGAAGCCTGGGGTCAGTGGTGTTCATGAGTGTGTCTCCCCTGACCCAGACACAGCCTTTAAACCTTCCATCCCATACAATTTGCACTACAGACTATTTGCATGCCTGTCAGAAATAATCTGTGCAGCTAAACTCAGAATTTCATGGTCCCATGTGCAGTCTGTGCATACATCTCAGGGCTTTTCTGCCTAATTCCAAAATCCTTCTGCCTTTGCCCACAGCTTTTTATGTTGCTGTTGTTTATTTCCAACTATTTTCAGATATTCATGAAAGATGGAGAAAGAAAAGAAGTTTGTTTTCAGTGTTTGAAGCTTGATTTGTGGCCTTTGCTCTCCCAGTCTCTCATACTGGCACGCTCACCCAGCCTGGGGCATGGCTCAAGCATGCCCTGCTGAGCCCTCCTGCCTCCGAGGAGGTCCAGTGCACTGTGAGCTCTTTCAGGGCCATTCTTTCATCTCAATGCCTCCATTTGGTGCCTGCTCCCACATCAACTTGAATTTTTTCACTTGTGTGGGTTTTGATAATTTGTGTTTGTGGGATTTCTCTGCCTGCCCCTCTTTTGCCAATTAGAAGAACTTGGTCGTCCTTGCCAGCCAAACCACCCCGTTCTGCTGCACGATGGGGGTTTTTTGGTCCAGAGTCATCATGTTTTGACAGGACTTGCTGCTGGATTAGAAGGCCTGGCAGCATTTCAGCTTGTTAAGAAGCCTACTTTAAAATTTGCACTTTGTTAATGCTTAATTGAGGGACGGTCTTTAGACAGGGATTTCCTGTTGCAGGTTATGAGGGTTATACAGAGTGGAGATTTCTGGAGGAGCTCAGGAACAGCCAAGTCAGGTGGCCTTGATCTGAGTCCATTACAAGCTTGGTGAACTTCAAGATTTGACTGTAGGAGAACCAGAATTCCCCTGTGTTCTACCCTACTTAAATTAATTGAAATTCTTCCAAATTAATCATTATCTAACAGGTTATAGTGATGTTGTCACTGATGTATATCTAAGCCTATCCTTTCCTTTCCCTCTCTTCATCAGTATTGCTTTCAGAATTGGAAGCAATTTAGATGTCTGGAAGAAATATAAATAAGAACATCCTTATTATGTGGGTGACAACAGAGTCAGATGTTTTTGGCAATGCTATTGATAGTAAAGCTCTTAAAATTGTTCAATTAATGTAAATACTTCATACTTCTGGTCTGATATATTCTCTCTATTTAAAGAAGGAAAAATAGGAATTTTTTTTGAAGCGTCAGTCAAATTAAGCCAGATGCATAGGAACTGCAGAAAAAACAGTGATGACATTTCTTTGTGCATTGTAGATTCTGTCTTCAACAAATATCTTCTAGAGCCAAGTAGTGTGGCACTTTGGCCCCCAGCCAGCAAATCCTCAGCCAACCCTCAGGACTTTAAAATCAAGCACAAAATACACTTAGTGGTAGCATACAGGAACTTCTTCATGGTTTCTATTGAAGGAGTTTAAATTATATTTATTGTAAATGCCATATCTGACTAGGTTATAGAGCTCTTTTTTCTTCGAGAACTGTATTGATGCTTTAACTTCACCATTGTTCTGTATTTTAGGCTGATATAAAAATATTTTGCTGTACATTCATCTCCATTTGTGGCACAGTCATTGTGAGGAATGCTCTGAGGGAGCCGATATTTAATGTTGTTAACGTCCAAGTTGTCCCTTTCTTTAAGGTAACTCAAAGTAGGAGGTAAGCAAGCAGGCTTTTCCCACTCTCCTCCATTGCTGAGAGGTGATTCCATACACATGTTTTTGCCTGTTCAGAGGGACAGGACTGCCTGCTGCTGCCTGTCTCCCCCAGCTGGGATCAGCCCTGCAGTTTAGGTGGGATCCCAAGGAGTTTGTTGGCTGGTGGGAGGTGCCAAACCCAGGAGCACACACGTGTCATGGACAGCGGGGGCTGCTGAGGTGCTCCATCAGCACAAGCTCTTCAAATGTCCTCGCAAGATCAGGATAACCTTCCCTGGGATATCCTTGGAGCTCCCCAAAGCAGTCACAGTAACACAAACACTTTGGAATGATACATGTGGATGATTCTTGGGAGAGCAGTCTGTACTTGGTAAGAGTCTGTACAGCAAGGCAAGTGCTGTGCTGCTTTCTTCCTTCAGAGGAAGTTATGTACATCCCCATTCACAGGAATAAATAACCATTTTGAATAATTACCTAAGTATTAGAGTCAGGGCTGGCTGGGTGATACACTATGCCCTTAAATCAGCTGGCTTTACTTACCAGGCAATTGAAATCTTTTGCAGTCATAAAATACAAAGCCTGTTTGAAATAAGCAAGTCACTGAATTTGCTTAGTCTCCACATGAGTAATTTTGTTTCACTGAAAATAATACAGCTTTGCTGGAAGCTCATGTTGGAATTTAGGAGAATATTAGCATAACTTGTTTGAAAAATATCCCTGCTCTTAACCTTATTTCTTCTTTCTGTTCTTGCCATTTCCATATCTTGGCATAAACACATGTGGAGCACAATTTTTCAGTATTTTGAGTGAAGCAAGGTTTATGAGGCAGGTTAATATCTTTTATTTTCCTAACTGGTATAGTTAGGGAAGATCAGGTGGACTTTTTTGGCATACAGTTCCTCATATCATTAGAGATGGTCTTGAGCTTCTGAAATCTTGTTTGTTTTCTTCTAAATATGTCAGTCTAATAAAAAGATATTAAATATACCCACATACTTTGTTTAGATCCTTAGACCCTAATGACATTATCATTTTAATACATCATAATTGTATATGAATAATACATTCTTAGAAAAATTATCCTCAGTTTTCTTGTAGAACATGTTGTCTGGAAGACAGACAAAGTGCAAGCTAACCTTATTTATTCTCTCTCAGTAGAAAAACAATGCTGTGTGCTAGGTAGATTTTTACCCAAATTTTTTCCTATAGCTAATAACCAGCCTATTTTCCCTATCTGTGAGTCTTCAGAACTTAAATGAAATTTAAGTATCCATTCAGAAATACCCTGGCTGGGGGTGCCTCACGATTCTCCAATTGGCCCCAACTGTAAGATTTTTATCTCGTAAAATGTCACAATACAAAATTGTGTTGTGTCATGAACCAAACCCCTGTCCACAATCAGCAAAGGAGGATTAAAGCTCCTTTGGTTGTGAACCACAGCCAAAGAGCGTGTGCAGCAAGATTCCAGCAGTGTCCAGGGCTTCTCAGCTAAAATGTGGCCAGAGGCAAAATCCACTGACACAGAGTTGTGGCTTAGGATCTGAGAACTATGACTTGGGGTAAAGCAGAAGCTACTGCATGTTTCCACTGCTAATAGCAAATTCCAAGAAATGAATTAAGTAGTGTTAATAAAGTCATTATATATTAAAAAAATAGGTGCGTATACATCTATAATGTAAACTTTTCCTCTTGGTGCACATACATGCTGGAAGAACATCAGTGGTGTAAGCAAAGTGGAATTAATTTTATAGGAAGATGAGAAAGACTTCCTCTGAGAAGGATAGCACCTCATGTGCCACCTGAAAAGAGTCACTGCTGGCGGCATCTCTCTGAGGTGACACTGCTGAAGGTGTCTCTAGGGGAACAAGAGTGGAGGGGTCACTGCTGCTGGGTGGGAGAAGCTCCAGATCCTGTCTCAGATCCAAACTGCCAGGAGTGCCCATCCAGCTGGGTGCCAGGGTTATCAGCAGAGGTGGCTGAAGTCTCTCTGTGCTGTCTGGATGTGCCAGCCATGCTCTTCCCCTCCAGCAGTAGTGCTGTGCTGCTTTACCTGGGTAAGACAAGGGATATCATTTATTGATCGAGATTGCCTTGGCAGCTGCTCCCTTGTACTTTACATTGCCTTCCTTCCTACACCATCCTAGCTTGGAAGCTCCTAATGGGAAAAAAATGGAATGGAGTGTGACCAGCACACTAGAAAACAGGAAAGAACGTAATTTTTGCCATAATACCTGCAGTTATTGGAAGATTAAATGAAAATCATCTTCCCTACTTCCAGGAAAACCCTACTTCCCTGGCTTCAGAGGATTTATCATTATTTCCAATTACTCTTCTGCCCCAGAAAGAAAAAAAAGTGGTCAGAAAGTAGAATTCTTGTTCTGAACAGGAAAGTGAAATAAAAACAGTGTAGGGCAAAAACTGAAATTTTGTTTGGGGATAATTTGAAATGATACTTTCATTCAGGCATAGCAAAAAGTCTAAACAGAATCAAACAATACTGTCTGATTCAACTTCTAAAGCTGCATTCAGTTACAAGAAGTTGTAATCATAGCGTTTCAGTCCTGTATTACTAATCATAACCCACAAATATTTTAATGTTCTTTAAATATCAGATGAGAGAACTTCTGTTAATGAAAAGTTTCAGTGATTTGCCAATATCATTCATGACAAAACCTTGTACAATTCCAAAATTCTTTAATTTACTCTCTTGTGGAAGATCAACCTTTCTAGAATTTTATCTACGTCTGTTTGCCCTATGATGGACTTCTGGCTCCAAATCTTTTTACATTATGCCCTAGTGAAGTGCTTTGAGAGACTTTTGGTTGGTGGTTTTTGCATCTCTGAGGTCTGGGATGATCCAGTTTAAAGCCTGGATGATACTGAAAATTTATGGGCTGATTTTCAAAGCATTTTGCATTCAGTGGATTATGCTGGTTAGATATTGGTTTCGTTTGGTTTTGGTTTTGACTCAATCTGGTTTTAGATTTGATCTCTGTATTTAAGATGCCCACTGCATGCTCAGTGATTAGGATACATGTGAGCATCTAGGAATATCAAACCCTAATCCAGCAAAATGTACAAGGACTCTATAATTCTAAGAATATGAGGAATTCAGTTGAATTATCAGTGTTGTTCCTATGGTCCAAGACATGGGGAACATTTTAAATTAAAGCCAAGGCCTTCAAGGAATAGAGAAAATGCACTGATAATGTTGGACTTTGAAAAAAGGCAGAGGTTTTACTCAATTTTTTCTATTTTATTCCACCATTTTTCCTGTTTGTAAGATGTTTGTGAAGGTTTTTCTGAAGGTATGTGCCATAGGCTGTTAATTTTATCATCACTGTTCATGTAAATGCAATGATTTCTATCCTGATGGCACCACACTGATCTTTGCTCTGGTCACAGAAATGCTCTAATCATGATGTCTAAGTGTGGTGTTAATAAAGAGACTTGGTAGCTTTTGTCTAAACAATGCTTAGATTATTGACTGTTGTAAAATAGGACCATTTGAAAAGAGACTTCTCTTTTAGACTGACTACTAAATGAAAACTCTTAGAGAAAGATACATAAATGCACTTTTCTGTATTTGTCCAAGTCTTTTTGTGATGACAGCTGAAGGCAGAGTGAGCACCTCTCTCGTGAAATGGATTTGGTGTGTGATGGGTGAGCCCAATGTGCATTTTCCTCTCATTGCCTCAAATTTGCCATTATCATTTTGAAGGAGAAAAAAGGTTGTTTTTTTTTTTAATTCAAAAAGGTTCAACTGGTTGGACTGATTGCTATGAGTAGAGTGATGTCATTGGGACAGTTTTAAATGGACGCTGCCTCCTTAAATTCTGTAGGAGAGTATTTGCAGGTTTGTTAGATCTGATGCTGCTGTACAATCATTTTATTTGGTGACTGGCTATATTAATCTGGGGACTCAGCTAGATGGTGATTCAGTTCAGGATCACTGTTAATCTAATGATTTTTATTGACTCCATTTCAATTTTGACCTTTACTTGTATCATCTAATTTAATTTTAGTAAAAGTTTACAGTAGACACTGTAGCAATATATTAGATATTAAGTTCTCTCCTTTTTCATTTAAAAAAAGCCTGTGAGAAACAGATAGAACTGGTTATTCTTCCAAGACAGCAGCTTGAATGAAAATTTCAAGGATCTAAACAAATGAGGCAAGGAATCTGAGGTCCACTTGGATTATTGTCACAGGATGTATAACTTGATATACCTGGGTTATCAGATTAGAGACTTTCTGTCCAAATCCAGTGTGGTACAAAACGTCTTGTGTAGCCACAGAGCTAAATCAGAACTGTTTAGGCTGTTATGGAATTATGGCAGTTTTAGAAGGATGTAAATCAGGTCTACAAAACTTATTTCCAGCTGTAATTACTTCATAAAACTGAGTGATACTGTACTGAACCTAGGCAACAATGCCAAACTAACAGGGCAGAATAAACACGCAAGAGAGAATGACACATAGGAGATAAGTAGGAATAATTTGTTTGCAGACTTTGTTTCATGATTCTGTAACATATTTATCATGGAAAAAGCAGAGGGATTTCAAAGCAGCAATTCTGGGCACTCCTCCAGAATTAAGTGCAGCTGTTTATGCCTTAAAATGAATTATTTTTCTTGTTTGTACTCTAATCATTCATTATTTGTAGATGCCACAAAATCCGTGAAGCACTGACAGAACAAACATTATTCCCTATAGAGTTTTTAGAAAATATTTATTGTATGTTTTAAGTTTGTATGAGATAGTTATACGAATTCAGCAGTGCTGAAGGTGGAGAGGGCAGTAATCTGTGAATTTAAAGCCCTTTAGCACTATTAAAAATCAAAGCCTTATTTATTATTAAAATCACTTGATTAACGTTTTCCCTTTTCTTCTGGCACATGTTCCTGTTGGGATAAATCTATTAACTATGGGCTGAGTCACTGTGAATCTGTTGCACTGTGAGTCATGTCAAGTTAATATTTCAAAGAAAGATTTATTTCTATCAGTATGATGGTACAAATACCTTCATCCTTTTGATGCTCACTTGCCTGCCACTGGATCTTCACCTTGAGGATTTCGGGAGCAGGTTAATTATTAATCAAGGGCAGTTATGATCCTTGGCTACAATGAAATAATGCTCACAATAATCACTTTGGTTTTCAATTTAGTATTGTGAGCCTTGAGTAGCTTGAGTAAAAGCCCAATACATCCACATTTTTACAAGCATTAATCCCAGAAAGTTGTATCAGACTTCTTGCCTGAAATATGTAAAAAAATGGCTCAGGCAGGTCCTTGTGGGTCCAGGCAGTTCAATAAATTGTACCAAACAAAAAAAAAAAAGTGGGTCCCACTTGATGACAAGTCTGTATTACATCAGCACCTCTGTCTTTGGTTATTAGAGTAGGGTGTCTGTACCAGAGATATGAAACTCTCCTTGTAGGATCTTGTGGGACTGGCTGGCTGAATGATGCAAAGGATGAAAGCCCTCTCTTTTGTTTCCTGCTGACTCTAGTTCTGTAAAAGCAGAGAGCAACAGGGGGAATAAACAGTCTGGTTATGTTGTGCCTGTTAAGCTTTAGACCTCTTTGTACTAGAAGAGAGAAGAAATTCACAGCAAAAGGGGCAGAGCCTCTAGTGGGACAAGAGCAGCTTAGCATTGTACAAGAAATGAAAAAAGGAGGGGATGGTACAAGAATAAAGCAGAGAAAATAATGGAGAGAAGGAGGAAATATGTCCAATAATAGAGAAATGTGTAAGAGAATAAGGGGGACAGCAGGAAAAGTCCTGTCTTCTGCTTGACTGCTGTGTTTTGGGTGCAGACTGCTTTCATGCAGTAAGGCCCTGGCATTTAGACTTAGAGTTCCATAGGACTTAAAGGCAGCTCATATTTGAAAAGCTTTCTTATGAACCCATTCCTTCTTTCCTATTCCAGTTTTGATTATTCCAAAAGAGAGACTGATCTTGCTTTTCATTTGGATATGAGACAAGCAGAAATTTTTCACTGGAGTAATCAGTTCATCAGTAGCACTGAAGGAACCTAATTCAGCTTCTCCTTTTCAATGTAAATCAGGGAAGATGCAGATTAATCAAAATGAGTGTGAGAGAGGAATAAGAGCCTGAACTCTCTGCCCTTGAAGAGGCAAAGAGTGAGAGTGGTCTTGCCCTCACATCTCTGTTGGTGCCTAAACTCTTCCCTGTGAGGTGTAAGAGAATTACAGCCACTGGCCACATCTGGGTTTTTGGTTTGACCCTTTTTGTATTTTAATTTCCTGAATCTGTTTTTAAGGGAAAGCTGGTGTTTGCTTTTGAAAGGGGTAGCAGAAGGCTAAATTCCTTGCAAAGAACAAGGGGTGTGCTGAGGCACAGCATGACTGATCCAGGAGAGGTTGCTCTGCTCCCCAGTACAAGCTATGCCATATCTTGGTCCTTTAGGCTCTGCTGTGCAATGTCACATCTAGGACACACATCCAAGGTGCTTTAATTTCTATCTCTTACTATTGAAGTAGATAATGTACCAAAAGGGAAACGTACCAAAATGATAAGCAAAGGCAGATTGCATTTTTTTCTGGAGAATTATTCCGTTAACAACCAGCATATTCAGCTTTGAAAATAAGCTTTGCACAGGGACAGCTACTGCCCCTGGGAATTTTCTTGCAGTTGAAACCACCTCACTTTAGTATTGATTAAAATGTTGTTTAAGGCATTTTGGGAAGATGAGTATTCTGAGGACAATTTAATAATTTAACCACCCAGCTTAGTCCTCTCTATCCCTCACAAATTCCAAAATAGAAATACTCATAAAATACAAGTCTGAGAAATGTCATTACAGCATTGGCTTATATAAATTGCTTGATGCAGCAATGTCAGTCTAAGGATGAGTGATTGCTCTGTAGACAAGTGTTTTCATGACTGAAATAAAGAGATGCTGGGGGCTGAAGCACCTGCAAAGTGATGGGTGGATTGAGGGCTTAGATGCCAACCTGAGTCTGGGACATGCCCAGGGATCATAAATGATGTTGCCATGTAAAGTGAAGGATTACAGTAGCACCCAACCTTTGCAGAACATGGACAGGATACAATTTGTTGTAAAAATTCTCATTAAAATGTGTTTCTACTTTTCACCCACTATGAACATTAATGTGGGTGTAAAAATACAGCAAATTAACACACAAATAAATGTAATTCAGAGCAAAGTCTGTGGGAAGGGCAGTCCTGCTGCCTTCTCTCTACCCATAGTATAGAGGTAAATTTTAATCCTGTGTTGATCCCATAACTATGAACCTATCACCTTTCATCAGGGCTAGTTTCATTTAGAGGTAACTGCTTTTGAGGAAAAAAAAGAGAAAATGAGCCCACAAAAGAAAGCCACTATCAATTCATTCAACTGATTGGTTGAGATAGTAGCAATGTTCATCGAACACAAATACTGATTTTATTTTCTGGCAAGCTAAACACTCAGAGACTGTGGATAGTTCTGTTTATGCTTTAGTTTCAAATAAAGTACAATCCAAATTACCTCTATGAATCAAATTCTGGCCTCAGTCCACTCAAACTGGAGATATTCAGCAATCTAAGAAGAGCAATTACAGGCATATGCTAGTGTGAGGGGATATTTTGACCAGGTACCTCTGTATAACTATTTTAAAAAGTATCAAAGTGATTTAAATCATGTTCCACAGTGTTTAGGTAAGCTCATCCCATAGTTTCTTTACATACTCTTAAGGTTCAAAGCATGAAAAATAAAGCACAGAATGCCAGTTTTACCTCTGAATTCTCTGATTTGGCTGCCAGGTGCCATAATGACCTGAACATCATTTAGGCTGAAAAGAGGGGAGTTTTGTGTATGTTAGTCTCTTGTGGCATTATATCATGCATTAGATACAACATTCTATATGTGAAGCAATTTATCTATTTTTATAGAGGTGGTAACATTAATTTTAGTGTTAGCCTTTGGTATGACATAAACTTTGTCTTCATTATTCTGAAATATAGTTGGAACCATCCCCCCCCCTCCCCAATCCATTTATGTTTTCAATTTGCTCTGAAATATTTTTCAACAACTCAGGTCAAGACCCAATTTCTGCAGCAATCTTCAATGTATTTTATTGTTCACCAGTGACTTCTACGTGATTAAGGAATCCATCAGGAAAATTCTCTTTTTTATTCTTTCTGTAACATCTCTTTCCAACGTCTAACTTGCAGTATTTTTATTTTATTTCTTTAGTATTGGGCCTGAAATAAAATCTGAGGATGAAAAATTGATGCTTTACTTCATAAATCGGTAAGATCATTTCAAATACCTCCTTGATAATTTGGCATTTTGTTACACAACACTATATTTCAATCTTATGCATGTGCAAAAACTCATTCAAGTGTTTGCAATACAGTGTCTGCTGGAGTTCTAGTAAGGCACTAGTGTTTGTTTTCAAGCCCAAGAATCCTGCCAAAACTATTCAAGCTGGCAAACATCCAAGTGACCTGATTCACAAATTCATCTGTTCACAAATACACTTATTTAAAGAAATACTTTTATATATTTATGCATGTATTTATGTCTGTATATGCACATGTGCATGTCTCAAACACAGAAGCCAATCAGTTTCTTGAGGCTTAAAATGATATCCCATGGTATCCCCTTGTATCTCTGATACAAGGAATGGAAAGTGTGCTAATTTCAATTCTCTGACTCCATTGTACCCATTCAGTCCAAAGAAATCTCACTGCAAGGTGATTGCACAGGAATCAGCCTTTACAGGCCAACTGCTGACTTATTTGATGATGTGAGCAAGCAGGAGTGTCTTTAGACTGATGTCCCAGTCAGAGTAATTATGATGGCAAAAGTTTTTTCATGGGCTAAGACCCAGCACAAAGAGCTCAGGGTATTTATTTATGGATTAGTTATTTTGGTACTAGCAGCAGTTCAGGAATCGAGGAACTGTAATTACTTGTTAAAGCAATTCATGTATCTAGGGCCCCACTTCAGAGGTTGTTGAATCCTTGTGGATAAAGGCATGCCAGTTTTGGGGAAGGTGGTAGGCAAAGGAAGGAGGAAGCTGGGCCACAAAGCCAGAAACAAGGCCCAGCATTGCCTTGGGAATGATGGCGCTGGCTGAGACACCAGAGACATTCATCACCACCCTCTCTTTTCCAGGCTCCAGGGGATTTTATATGTTTATGACTTCATGGTGTTAGAATCAGTTTTAGCAGTCTTTTTCCTTTCCTTCTCATTTGGAGCTCTTGTTACCCAGGCACACTCCAGCTGACTTCCAGCACTTGCATATCTCAGAGGGCCTGTGTTTCACTCCGTGCTCCCAGGCTGATTCCTTCTCAAAACTGCGTATAATGCAAAGAGTTGGTACCAGCACAGCACTTATCAAGGTTAAGATGAAAAATCCCTTCTTGGGATTTCTCTGAGAATACACCAGGTGGTGCCACGGATGTTTGCTGAGACAGTGTGTAATTACTTTTCTTGTTCTGCCAGAAAAGCTTAAAAAGGCCACATGAGCTCTACTTTATCACTTGCCCCCCCTCTTTTCACTCATGCTGCCTGTGACTCACTTGAATGCTGTTCTGGAAATGCCTCTGTGCTCAGTGGATGTGACCCCAATTACTCCTTCTTGGTTTTTCTCCTTTTCTTTCCCTCCCCAAATGCTACTGGATTGTCTTCTTTACATTTATATTATGACTAAGAGAAATGACCCCCTGCCCTCCCCAATAACTCGATCCATGAATCTGCAATCTGCATCTGATATTGAACATTTTGAGCCATATGAAACTCCTTTGTATCCTGTTGTCTGTTAATAGAACTGAGTGGACAAGATTAAAAATAGATCTGCCTTTTAAAGCAACAATAGTTTAATTTTAAATGAAAAAGTAGTTTCCATTGATTCTGCCCTTATCGTGCTGGAGCCTCCTGATTCTGTACTTGCCTAAATTAATGCAAGCAAAAGGCTCTGGTGAATAGTAATGTGTTTTCCACAGTTTCTCCTTGTCTTGCAGTCTCGTAGGGTCCCTGTCCAGCCTGCCATTGTCCCTCTCCTCTGCAGTGAAATGTGAAATTGCAGTCTTCTGCACCAGGGGTTTGGGTGGCTTGTGCTAAAGCAAGCACTGGTGTGTGCAATGGCAATGGCCATAGAAAAGGAGCCTCAGCAAACCTCCCTATGCAGGAGCCATGGTAGAAGGTCTTTGTAGGGCTGATACTGGGAGAGAAGTTACAATTTATGTCTAAGGAATATTTTGTCAGACTCAAGACTGCAGATGACAGTTGTTGCCTTTTCAAAGTTCTTCACCAGGTGAGTTGAAGGTCATGTTCCTATCATTGATCATTCCTTGACTGATGATATAAATATCAATTATATATATTTCATGGTATACTTGCATGCATCTGGCCAAGTAGCTGTGACTTCCTCTAACAAAATGTCATCCATAACACACTTTCCATATGAATTTTTTTTAGGCTAGAATTACACCTAAGTGCAAAGGTATTCAGCAAGCACTGGATTAAGTTAGCTTGATAAATAGTATCAAGTTTCCAAATTGTTGTTTGTGAGAAAGTATTTAGGTTTCAAGATCAGTTAAAGCTTCTGATAAATAGCACTCTAACAGCAACAAAGATCTGAAGACAATTGGGCAAAGGGCCATTCTCTCAGCACTTGGTCACAAATATTTAAGAACATTCTCCTATTTCTGTCTCATTCTGGAACTTTCTGTCTTTTCAAATGTTTCAGTTTGAAAGAAAAAAAAAAAACAACAACAAAACAACCAACCCCAAACCCTGCTTTTGACTCTGCATTCCTATTTTAAGGAGCATAATTGTACTCAGCAAGTTGAGTTCCCTGTAAAACTTTTCAGAAAGTCTTTTTGTGTGGTGTAAAAACAGCTGTGTAGTGTTTTTTCCTCATCTTCTCTCTAACTCAGCTTTAAAATCTGTTTTCTTTGTGTTATTTACCCTTTCTCTGATTCTTTCCCAGCATTCTCTTCCACATGGAGCTCTAAGAAAGGATATTTATTTAGAACTCAAACTTTAGAATTCACAGACTAACAGAGGCTTTTAGCTTTAGTTTAAATGAGCTCACACATCCCTAACAAGCAATACTTTGTATTGGCATGTAGGCCTCACGCACTATTCAGCCTGGTGATGAGGACTAAAATAAAGTTTTATAAAACCAGCCCTGTAACCAGGACAGGATTCAGCAATACTCAGGATAGGGAGCAGCTGGAGCCACTGTCTGCTGCAGTAAACATTATAAAAGAATGGGTCTTAGCCTGTCAGTGGATCCATCCATAGTGGTAAAATTTAAGTACATTGGCAGAAGAGAAGGCAAGGAGGTATTTAAGTGCTCAGAATTACATGTGTCTGTACTGTGTGAGGCACAGAGGAGGTGTCTGTGCTGCACTGGTGGCACTGTGTATTTTCCCAGGTATATCTGCCCACTTGGCTGACAGCACAGAGTTAAATACAGGAGTGGTGTTGGGCAAGGAGAGCTGACAACCCACGGAAAATGAAAAAGAAAGAAGTAACTCTGAGAGTGATACCAGCATCCTTGGAATAAACTGTTGGAGAGGGGATAGTGTTTGCATGTCATGCTTAATGAAAGGGATATGATATTCACTACATACTTTAATGTGAAATACGGAAGCTTGTTTAGAGAATAAGAACTGGGGTTTTTTTTTGTCTCCTATGCTGCAAGTATCTTTCTCAGATCACACAACAAACTAATTCTTCAAGGAGCTCTCCTTTTTCAGCACAAGTCTTGGAGTTCACCTGTCTCCTGGAAATCTTGGTCAGCTCGCACCAAGAAATGGCAACCACTGACCTCTGGGACAGATCTGTTCATGTGGAGCAGAAGAATCCAAAAGAGAAGCATGGCATGGAACTCCCTTGCCAAGGTGAGCTGTGCTGCTGCAGGTGGAGCTGCATGGAGCAGGTCTGACATTGCCTACCTTGGCCCAGGGACACGGGGCAGGGTCAGCCGGGGCTGAAGCGCTCGGGGAGCTGCAGTGCTCAGCAGGGCTGGGGAGCCGAGGCAGCAGCTCCTGCACAGTGAGTGACAGAGAAGCTCTTTCCTCAATTTGGGCAGAAGAGGCCAGGGACAGGCCACTCAGAGGGATGTGGCAAGTACTTGTTCCCAGATTCTGTGTTTATTTGCACAATAATATGTTTCAAAAGGGTTTTTTGAATTTCTGAATGGGTTTCTAGTCCCAGGCAGTTGACTTCACTCTGTTAGCATGGTATAACAAAGTGAGGTGCAACAGCTTCATCCAGAGAGAGATCAGATGAATGGGACGTGCCACCTGGGATTGCATAAGGGAAAATGGGAAGCTAGTGAAGCTTTAACTAAGCAGGCTGCTAAAAAACCCAGACAGAGGCCTCTAACATGAAAGAAGCACAACGTGAAGGACCTCAGGTGTAGCATCCCCTCAGCCCTTGCACACAGACATTGTGTGTACTCCCAGGAGCAAAGACACGTTGCCTGTACACAAGAAAGGACTCTGGAACTGGGATTTTTATGGTTCATCACAGGAAATGTGACTCAGAGATACTGCTGCAGTATCAGACACATAGTTCCTTCTTTTGTGATTTTTCTTATAAGATGATATGATCTCATTTTGGTATTTTTAGTGGATTCTCTGCTCACAGGGCCAAGGGAGGAAAGAAGAAAACCTTCCTGTTGCACATACATTGGCATATAGATAAAGCCCCACATTCTTCAATCAGATTTTTGAAATTGGAATTTAGCTGCTGCTGTAGTTTAGCCTCAGGCTGGTTATTTGGTGCTTGATTTCTGTCACTGGGGTTCCTAATTGGAAAACGTAGAGACGAGAAAAGAGTCAGGAGGGAAGGGGTAGGGCTGGAAATGGATCACATTTATACCAAATAACCAAGTCTCCCAGCACAAAAATTCAACCAAACTTTAAATATATATTTATTCCCCTGAAGAGTGTAGAAGAGAAATAAAGTTATTAGACTCAGATGACAATGTCTCTAGAAAAGCATAAAATCTAATAACACTGCCTTTCCATCCAACCTCTCACACACATATCAGAGGAAAATGTCCCTTGCTAAATACAAAGAAAGTTCAGTTGGTCAGGGTTATTTATTTTCTTTTTAACACTGCCATTCCCACACATTATGAGTATCACTGATACATCACTGATATAATTCATGTAATTCACAGAGGCTCACTACAAAAACTAAAGAATTTTCTCAATTTTGGCCCAGTTCTCAAAACTGAAAATGAGCCACACCAGGTTTACCTACATTTTCTCTTGATATGCATGGATATCAGTGGGCTTTAAACATCTTTGGATGTTGTTAGAAGGCTGAAAGGTTTCCTTTCAGTCTGTGAAAGTTATTTAGAGGAATAACATGCCCTTAGGAGCCCAGCATTATGTGAACAGGACTTCTGGGATGCAAGGAGTGAGGGCAATCCTGCCTGAGTGGTCTCTCACATTGTGCCCTTCAGGTGAGAAGCTTCTGTGTGGGCTACTTAACAGCTGCAGGCAGCTTCTCTGGAGACCTGCTTTTGTTGCTTGTGTTGTTATGGCCCTGAATTCCTCATCTCTCCAATGTGATGAAGCTGTTGCTGTGGCACAGGAGCAGCATCTCTGTGGGTGTATATGTATGGATGATATTCTGCATTTGCTTTAGCAAGGGGGGAATTGGTCCCACAGTATTCACCATTTAATAGAATATGTTAATATTCTATTAATAGTGTAGTAAATCACATTTTCATAATACACTGTTAAGGTGCCTTTAAAATCCAAATCTGTTGTGGTTTCTGTTGTGTGTGTAAGCTTACTTAGAAACTTATATTCTTTGAGAGGAATGCTTTTACTTAACCAGGAGTTATTGACCGCTTTGCAAAAATGTGTACTCTACAAAGCTTAAATTACATAATTGTTCAAGAAGGACTAGTACCTCCTGTGGCATCTTCAGTTAGAGGAAAGAGATTGTTGCATTAATCATGACTTCTGAGGGTGCTGATAAAGATAATTCTTTTCTAATGTATTGATATAACTCTCAATTGTTTCACATTAAACTGAGAAAACGGGAAGAGTTAGAAGATGGTACATGTTTTAATAGAAGCAATAATTCTACTTGAAGGCTTTTCTGGATGCTGTGCTGGGGAAATGAAACCAATAGATCTCATTTTACAGAATGTAGCTGTATAGGAAGAAAAGGTCATAATCCTGGGCCTAATAGTATTAGTGATTTAAAGCTGATGTTAGTATTTTTCAATTTATTTTATGAATTTAAAATGGGGTCAAACATATAAATGTAATAATTATGGCAAACTACAAGAGATTTGTTTATATCATAATCCATAAGCTTATTAGCCAGCATGACTCAGCTGCTTTCTGCTGTCCTCTGGTCTCTCAGTTTGCACCAGGTGTAGGTCCAGCTCACAATATTTCTTCCTGATGCTGACTATTTGGTGCTGATGGGCTATTGTGGATACTCAGCTGCCTAACACACACTGCACACACTGCATTCTGATCCAGGACCCTTGCTAAGTGAGCAGTAACAAGGTACTGCCTTTGAATGTTCCTGAGCTGAACATTCAGCTTCTCCTTTAGTGCAAGGCACCTTTAGATCCATGGCATTGCAGAGCAGCCTTATTGGGGGTATAAAACATCCTGTGCCTTTTGAGGAACAGTGCCACGTGATTTCTCAACTCACATTCATTTGTCATAAGCACTGAACAGCCTGAGCCCATTTTCCTTTATGTTGTGTCCTTTGGGGGAGTCTGAGGGGTGAAATCTCAGTGCTGGCCTGTGGCTGGAGCCTCTGAGGCTGGGAGCAGAGTGATCCCTGCCAAAGCTCATTAGCACTGCCTGTCAGGAGGAGCTGTGTCACCAGCTTGTCATTGCTGCTACAGGATCTGCGCCCCTTTGAGCACCGTGCCAGCTACCCAGGGTGTTCAGTAAATAATACATTATTGGTTAAATTGCTAGTTGAGGAGATGCTTACAGCTTTTAATTAGTGTCTTCCATTACTTTTCTAATTAAAAAGGAGTCTAGAGCTTGATTACCATTTATAGAATACAAGAACTAAAACTACTGTAAAACCCTCAAATTATCATTATTTTCATGCAACTAAAATTCTCTCCAGCTTATATAATTTGAAGTCATAGGTAAGTGAAATGTTTTTGACTGACTATACCCTACACTCTGATTTTCAAATTTTTCTCTATTCTCATTGTTAGAGCAAGACACTGCAGAGAACAATCTGAAAGGTGTGTTAAAATACCTGATGTGGTGGATGTAATTCCTTAAAGAAATCCTCTCCACTAACTGTGGAGCAGTGTTGTTGCATACCTTTCTACAGTCATAAGGCCATGTTGTCTAATTGTTTTCCATGAGAACAGAACTGAAGAACCCTTGACTTCAGATCCCTTGTCTATTCCTAGCCCATTTTGTGTCCTGGGAAAAACTCTCTGTCACTTCAGTTTTACCTCGGAAAAATTAATAACTAAATAGCTCAATTCAAGAGGCTTTGCAAAAATTGCTGTGCTCTTTAAAAAAAAATTTAAAAGCTAGAAAATAGAAGTACTAAATGTTCTATAGTAGTATCTGCAATAGTGGTATAAGCTTACGTAGGAAAAAAAAAAAGAATAACCAGACCTTGTGATTCCTAATAGCTGAGAAAGAGATTTCTTTTTAATTTTTTTTTTATATTCCTACATTTTTCTTTTGGACTGCCTTCTCCTCCCATACCATTTATGGTCTATAGACATTTACATTATTTGATAGGTATACCATGTTCTTTCCCAAGGATTCGGGAACCTCTTTTTGAAAAACACGTTTTGCTACCACTACAATTTCTGTATCTCTTTCTGTGACTGAACAGAGGACTTTATTCTTCTGGAATATTAGTCTACTTCATTTCACAAGCATCAAAATGAAATTGCAAAGGTCAAGTTACAGTATATGGCAGGAAAAACATGCCAAAAACAATTAAAATTACTAGGGCTGCATAAGAAAGTCACACACAGCACATATTGCTCACAGGTGCTCCATGTGAAGCCCAATCCAATAAATGTCAGTCCAGTCATTTACACTAGGAGAGTGCCAGTCATGTAAAAAGAAACAGAAGAACAGATGCTTTATGAGAAACAAACCCAATACAAATAAACTCAAAACTGATTATAAAAAAAAATCACACTAAACAAGTATTAAAACCCATGTGAACGACATTTGGGATTCTGTGAATATTTTGGCTACAATTGGGATTCAGTGAATGGTCTGTAAAGCAAGAGGCAAATAATTCTTATTGCTTTCTAAGTATTTTGTAGTCTCTCCTTTGCAGTTCTGTTTATGTTTTTAATTTTGTTTTAATTGCACTGGATTTTTCTCCATATTGTTTAAACTTTGGTTTTCAAAAGGCCAAAATGTCCGCAAAAGTGAGGTAAGTCTAAGAATTTCATCTGGGGAGGAGGAGGTGTTCGTTTTTGCTAAACGGCTGAGGAGTTAAGGTTTTATTGTGCATTCTGAAAAGCTTACACACCCACGATTTTTTGGGAACTAGGGCTGGCTTTATAATCTTCTTAAAAAGCGAGTTCTGTGGGCTTAGTGTTTATTGTAAATATTTCTGTGGTTAAAGTGATTGTCACTGGCCAGGTTCATCTCTGCTCACCTTTGCCCTGGGCAAGTGCTGTCCGTGTGTGCTGCTGTCAGCACAGGATGAGAACTGCCTGAGTTACATCCTGCTCCAGTGGAACAGTTAGAATTGTTAGATAAATGATTATGGAGTCACTTCTTTTTTTCCTTCCTTCCTTCCTTCCTTCCTTCCTTCCTTCCTTCCTTCCTTCCTTCCTTCCTTCCTTCCTTCCTTCCTTCCTTCCTTCCTTCCTTCCTTCCTTCCTTCCTTCCTTCCTTCCTTCCTTCCTTCCTTCCTTCCTTCCTTCCTTCCTTCCTTCCTTCCTTCCTTCCTTCCTTCCTTCCTTCCTTCCT